>CM054130.1:99807726-101048255 GCA_028751855.1 Ambrosia trifida
TATGAAGAAAATGAATTTGTGTGTTGTGAATGCCAAAAAGTGGTAGGTCTTGGGTTAGAGATGACGCTACCCTCAACTATATTGGTTTGAAGCAATAGGGCGACAATCACGCAAAGTTGGAAAAATATAAAATAAGGTTTGATTATAAGGAATTGAAACTGTTCGAGTATGCCACATCTTAGTGCAAGATAAGAACATAACCCATATCACACTTATAACCCCCTTCTAAGTAGTTAACGTGGGGTGTTTTTATAAACACGTAAAGACACGAATGCTTGAATCAACAAACACAAAGTAATGGTAGGATTAAAGCTCACTTTCAATATAACATCACATTTAAAGTCATTAACACATACCAAATGAAAAGTCCAAAACTAAGAAATTAAAAAGAAAAGGTTCATCTTTAACAAGTGATGCAAGAACTTTAGCGCAAGAAATTAAAGGTCACTTTCAATATAATATCATATATGTTCTTACAATCTTGGATTCTAAGATAAACCAAACTCTAAACAAGATGAAAATGGTGGTTGATAGTGGTGGAGAGAGGGGGGGGGGGGGGGGGGGTGTGGCCAAAAGACGGAGAAAATGGCTACTCTAAACATTCTATTTAGAGGCTGATTCAGTGATGAGACACAACTTCATGTTTGATGAGACATGGACTGTGTGAAGGGTTGTTTCTTCTAATTTTTTTTTTTTTTTTTTTTTTTTTTTTACTAAGTACGTACAGGGACACGGGGTCATGTGAGGGCAGGCATTGCCCAAGTCAACTCTGTAAGTCCTATTATCCTTTGATTTCAAGCCTTCTAAGTGATTTGACACTGGGTCGTGTTTAGGGAGACACGACCCGTGTGCAAAGACTTTTATCTTTTCTATAGTGGACTGACATGGGGCGTGTTTTGTAACCTTATGTGTTTTTTTTACAAAATATTGTAGCATAATTTTCATCATTTTTTTATCCACTTTCGGCATTTATATAAATTAGTAGAAATTTTTTTTATAATATTAATAATGATTTTTTTTGTTGTTTGATTAACTTAATTTTTTTAAAAACAAAATAATAACAACAATAACAAACCACAACCAAAACGTGTCAAAATATTTTCATTACCACTTACAAATCCATTAATCTTCCAACATATAAAACCCTAAAACGCTCCGACAATGTCGGGCGATCAGCGGCGGCAAGATAATGATCCAGAAGAATGGGAGCAAGTGCAACGAAGGAAAGGGAGAAGGAATGGTGATAAAGAAGATAGAAACAACAAGGTTATATCGAAGCTATTCGTGTCGAATCTTCCTCCGAAGTGCTCGTCACAGGATCTCAAGGAGGTTTTGGTTGGTTCGAAGGGTCGTATGTTGCCAGAAAACTGAACAAGTAGGGGAAACGGTTTGCGTTCGTATCTTTCTCGGAGGTTAGTGATATCAAACGTTTGGTAGAGGAGATGACAGATGTGTGGATCAGATCGTACAAGTTATTTATTACGATTGCTAGGTTTGTGGACGGTGAGAAAGTGCAACTGCCGGAAAGAGACCATGTTTGGAAGAAGACAACGGTGTATCAAAAGGTCCAACCGAACCCTAATTTCGGGGAAGGAGAAGGAGGGGGTGGTAGTCCGATAACTAAAGGGTTCAACGATAGTGTAACAGGTAGGACGCTCGTTTCTGGATTCGGTTTTGAACAGGAATGTAGTGGATGTTATCAAGGTTGACGACGTTGTGGAGAGATTTTCGAATTGGAATGGGGTTGCCTTAGTGGGGAGGGTGCGTGATTTCAATACTCTGAGTTCTTTGAATGTGATCCTTCGTAGGCATTGCTTCTCTTGTGACATAAAATACTTGGGTGGATTTACTGTTGCATTGGTCTTCCAAGACAGTAATGTGGTGGAGACTCTTATTAATGATAAGGATAGATGGTCAACATGGTTCGAGTATTTAGTGAGGTGGGATGGTAATGTGGTTACGGAGGAGGATCGTATTGCATAACTTCAAGTGCATGGTGTTGCGGAGGAGGATCCTATTGCATGGCTTCAAGTGCAAATTCGTGTTAATTGTTTAACTGATGCCTTAGAGAATAGCAAATTCCCCATAAGATGCATAGGGATGCACATGTTTAATGTTGAAGCACGACGAAATCGCGTGCGAATAAACTTGTCCGGAACGGACGTTGGTGATTACCCGGTAAAAATTAAATAGCCGAAAATGATCCCGGACACCCAGGATATAAAATAAAGGGTATTTTCATGAAATATAATGTGTTTTGGAACTCCAAAGCCATGAATGAAAACTTTAAATACAAATTTCCCGGTAACGAATAAAGTGCGCGTACCGCACCCGGTACATGTATAACTTATAATTTCATCCAACGAAAGCCTAACTAGCCAACCAACACTTAAACTAAACTATGTTTAAGGGTTATTTAAGGCTATTATAATGTCCGGACAACACATAATTAAAATCCGATTAGAATCCGAACAAAACCCAAACTTTATGTTTGAATCATAACCAAACTAGCTAGTAGATATTTTGTGTTGTAGACCCCACAAAATTTCCTACAAGATCGGCCCTAAGGCCATTCACATGCTCATAATCTTTTTTTTTGTACCATTAAATATAGGATAGATTTGGGAAGATCATAAACATGGTGTGTTGAGATTTTTTTAAGAGATCTTGTGTCCTTATGAAAGATCATGAACCCTCCATGACCACAAGTAAGAAATCGGCCAACACCCCCCCCCCCCCCCATATCTCCTAAGATTATGTGTGATCTAAAGGATTGGAATCATGATTATAGAGATTTTTACATAGATTGTATGTACTTGGGTGATCTTGGAAGATCTATAAAAGGATGGATGATCTACTTCATTTCATGAACAAAAACTCTTCCTTTGTTTCCTTTTCTTGGCCGTGAGATCACACACACACATATACATTCATTTTTCAAGTTTCAATCACTAAATTCATCCATAAACATCCCACTTCCAAACCCCTAATTGTGTGTTTCAAGCTTGGAGCTTAACCACATTGGAAGAACACACTAAACCACTTCAAAATCAAGTGTTTTTATCTTCCCTAGCCTTGTGCTAGTTGCAAGTGTTCTTGATCTTATTCTTGTTCTTGGAAGTTTATATTTTCATGTTTTTAAAGCAAGTTGTACAAAGGGTTTAAAGTATGGTTTTAAACATGAACTTTAGTATGTTGTTACAAGACTAAAATGGACCTTTAAAAACTTGTATATAGGCCGTGGGTGATGATGGATGTTGTTAATATTGTTGAAGTATATAAAAAGTTACATAGTATTGTTTAAAAAGATGATCTAAGCATTGTTTGTAAAGATGACATAAATACACCTAAATGTTGTTTAAATCATCTTAAAATAATCATCTAAAACTTAATATAAAGTTGGTCTTGATAAGAAATGAAAAATATAAAAGTTATATTTTCAAAGTTTACAAACTTGAAAAATGCAAAGTTGGACTTATTGGACATATTACACTAAATACACTTATTATTATCCTTTATGAGGTCATTATAGACTATTAAAAATGTTGACTCATAATAATATTCTACCATGACAAAGTTGACATAATAAAGTTTACTAGTTTGGTAGAAAACTGTGACTTTTGAAAGATTAAGAAGAAAATGTAACTTTTGAAAGTTAAAGGATTATTTAGTAACTTTAAAAGTTGAGGGACATAAAATGTCATTTTAGAAACTTGGATCTAAAAGATGTGACTTTTGAAAGTTAGGTGTCAAAGATGTAAGATGTTAACTTTCCAAGGTTGTGTAAAAAGTTAGTAAATTTACAAATGTATATTTTGTATAAAAATGTATTCTCATAAAATAAGGTTTTATAAAAAAATATAGATTTCCAAACATGTTGGAGAATATAAAAACAAAGGTTTTCATAATAAAGATAGATAATTTAAAGGCTTGATGAGAACTTATATAAAAATGAACACTTTTATATAAATGGGAATATAAAAATGTTGGAACATTTTTATGTTGCAAGTAATCAAGTCTTGGTTATAACATACAAATATTTACCCCTACAAAATTATATATACAACTTGTACCATTCGGGACACTAAAATATATAAGTTTAAATGATCGGATATGGACGTGTTCATGTTATGACGTGTAAACGGACTAAAATTTAAAAACGGACGAATAAGTATTTGGGTTATTGCGTCTAATGTGGAAATGAAAACATATATTTCAAGGATTTAAAATACATAATTTGGGTGATAATACATAACACTTTCCTAAGTGTTGAAAACTTATTCGTGGGAGAGAATAACGTAAATAATCTAACGATTAAGCGTTTAAAACAAACATATGGACATGACAACGAAAATGTGTTATCAAATCGACAAGATCCTAGTATATTTATTTAATGGGAAAGTAAATATACGGTAAAGTGAGTCGAATTGAGTATTGAAAATGTTATATCGAATCGACAAGATCCTAGTATATTTATTTAATGGGAAAGTAAATATACGGTAAAGTGAGTCGAGTCGAGTGTTGAAAATATTATGTCGATCGACAAGATCCTAGTATGATTATTTAATGGAAAAATAATTTTACGTCAAGTGAGTCGAATCGAGAACAATATTATACAAGTTAAGAAATATTAATGGAAATATAAGTGTAACTTGTAACGAGGGTAAATCCATCACCAACGAACCCAGGGTACATGTTTAACTAAACGGGGAATTGAACTAAATGGTGGTTTGGGAGTTGGACGTACAACTTGCCGAAACACACGCACTATAGACTTAGTGATTTATACGTCTAGGACATTTGTAGGTGTTTGACCTTGGACGAGCTATTCTCTGAGTTGGGATTTGCATACTTTGTTTGAGGTGAGTTTCACGACTCATTTTTACTGTTTTGTTTGGGGAAAGATATGTTTGTCAAATGTTGTCACATGTTGAAATGTTTCCAAATGTTATAATGTGATGAGTGGCATGATGAGTACTTGAGTTTTGTTGTTTATACACCACTCGGGGTGAGTCCTCGCTACTGTAACCATTTACTCGTGTGTTGTGTGTGTGTTGAAATCGAGAACCGAAGGAATATTTGGATAGCGCTATTGGTGCCTGACAAGGCCCACCCGTAATCGATAACATCGATTTTGCAACTGTGTATGCCTGGGGTGCACGTACTCTGAACTAAGTTGTTATTTCCAAGAAACAACTTCTGCTTGCGGGGCATTATCATTAGTCTTGGTTTGGTTATGGGCTCAAGGGACTGCTCATCATTGTAGTTTTGTAGGAGCTAGCTACTCCTTACAAAGGCCACAAATTGTGTTTGTTCCGCACATGTTGTTGTTGTTAAAATGTTGTTGTTATGGAACTAAAACCTGTGAACTCACCAATATTTTATATATTGACGTCTTTTTAAACATATCTTTCAGGTAACTAAGTGCTGATTAGATATGAGGCTAGTGCGGTGGAATATGGATGTCGGATACATGTCAGGGTTTCATCAATATTTCCCATTGGGTTGGGAATTGGATTGAAAAACCCCATTTATGAACTTCTTGTTTGTTGTTTTGTGAAATACTGTAACAAGGTACTCATTTTCGACATCTTAATAAAATGATCTTTCCTAATTAAATATGGTTTGTGTTAATCTTGACTTTGATATGCTTTCGAGCGTTCGCCACGTGTTTCCGCCGTTGACGTGCTGTGACAAAATGTAATGAAAGTATTATCACAATTTCAAGAAACACACAATTTGATCAAGAACACAAATCAAATTCGAAAGTGTAACTTAATAATTACTCGTAGTAAACAACTGTATTTTGTTTACAATCACCATGCTTAAACAATCTCGACATGGTCTTCGGAGTTTAGAAATACACGAGTCAATACATTCTTGCATTCTAGTGAGGCCTTGAGTAGCTTCAAACCCTGCAACGCATTGTGATTTAGCACATTTACTGAGCAATGCAAGGAACATGGAAAGATGAATATTAATCAATTCTTACCTCTTCCATTCCAAATTGAACTTCCTTTTCTTCGAGTACACAAACATCTTTGATACTCAACTTGTTGAGCAAAGTTATGGTAGATATGGTAGACATGGGTTTAACAGCCAGATCATCCATAACCATATAAGTCACCACACCTTTCACAAATCCAACTTCCCCAACCGTGGCCTTAGGTGCCTCGGTAGAGACATAGCCCACCTCAAGCGACATAAGATGTCGGCAGTTAGGACACCCGGCGTTCGGGTCATTTGTGACATACGAACATTGGCGGATACATCTATAAAATTTTCTTTTGGTGGGGAGCTCATTTGGAATTGAAAGTAGATCTTGACTGGGAACATTAATTGATGATTTTGGGTTCAAAACAGTGTCTTTGGTCTCCTTTTGGAGTATATACATGTCGTTTAGGTTCTCGATGCTTTGATAAAGGTCCCCTAGGCTTCCTGACAAGGGCTCTTTTGCAAAGAGTTTTGTGATTGCACCTATTGGTAACGTGAGTATGTAAAAAAGGAAGTCAACAAAGTCTTTGTTGACTTCAGCAAACACGATTTTGCGATCGCGTTTGTTGACCAAAAGCTTTAAGCTCATCTTGGTATTTGTCATTGTTAAAGGCGTCGTTGGTTTGTTTGCAAATCGGCTTTTAGACGATGATCAAAGTATGATATTGGGAAGTTTGTTGTGAATATACATAGATGGTTATTTAATACAGAATCAATAAAAAAGGGAAAAGAAAAAAGAAAATATGCTTTTCTTTTCTTTCTTTCTTTCACATAACTTAATTTGTGTCAAGAATATATACTTTTCTTTTGTGTTTTTAGTTTATTATGCGTAAACCATGTTGATGGACAAGGTTGTTGTATGGTTTGGAGCATGACTTGGAGTTTATCTTGAATAATTGTCGACCAAGTATTAATGAATTATAGTAAAATGATAGGTGGATAGGTTGGGTCACATGTTTAAATAAATTATGCTAATTTGTCAATGTTACTTCATCCTTTTGAGATTTTCATATTTAACAATATGTTATTGTTATAAAAATTATATATCATATATTAAGTTTTTAACTATAATATGAATAGCCAAGACCCAAGGGACATGAATAGTACTCACTAGACTGTCAAAACACCAAACAGGCCATTACCTTGGAAGTGTTTCATGCTCAGTTGCTCAATGCTTCACGTAGTATTTCAATTATTTCAATACATGTTTCTTTTGAGATAAATCAACAAAGATGTTCATTGGTGTAGTGGTTGTGTGTGCATTCTTAAAAGACAGCAACCCGTGTTTGAGTCCCATAGGACACAGGTTTGGGTCCTCTTTTTATTTTCAACTAGTGTTTTAGTTACCCGCGCTTCGCTGCGGGAGCTCCTGTTGCATTAAGGGTTTGGTGCACGTTAAAGATCGCGCTTCGCTGTGGCAGCTCCTGTTGCGTTGGTGTTTGGTGGACATTAAAGATAACATCAAGTGACCGTTATTCTTGTATAGGCGTAAAAAAATAAGCCGCCGCCCATTACCTTTCAGACCAGCATTAACATTACAACAGTTAGGTTGCCTATTATTGACTTGATATAGAGCCCAAAGTATTCCAAAAATGACAGCCCATTAATTATTCACCTGGCCCATAATTTTCAATTATGGCAACCCATTAATACCTTCTATGGCTTTATAAAACCTCTATGCTGAATTCTGTCTAATGGTTGGCAGCCCACAAATTTCAATAATGGTGGCTGGTGGTGCATCTTAGCCAACATCATATGTGCATAATAGCACAAAGACACTATTGAAGTGTCTTTGTATTAATATATAAATAGTCAGGTGCTCGCGCGTTGCGACGGGAAATAACATTTAGTTAACATGTGCATTGTGTGTTGTACTTTAAGCAATTATACTGTAAAACTTAAATTTAACGCCCCACTCACGGCTGTGCGCATATAATGTATATATGCGTGGCCCATCGGGGGGGCAAAAGTAAAGTTGCACTAATTTTAACGTTATTTTACTAATTTCGTGAAAATAACGTTAAAAATGACGGAAGGTTAATCATGCATCAGGTGGTGACGTTGATAGTCAAAAGACAAGGGGGTACATGCACCAATCGGGTTTGTCCCGATTGCTAAGTGCTATGTGCCTTATTGTCTAAGGCTTCATACAAAACCACTATTGAGCCGGGGGTCTCACTGGAAGCATCCTCTCTATTCCGACAGGGTAGGGGTAAGGATGTCTACATCTTACCCTTGAAAGACCCTACCTTAACTTTTGCTATTGGTGGGATTAACTGAGTATGATGATGATAATGACTGTAAAACTTAAATTTAAGAGGCCAATAAGAAATGTATTGTAATATAGTATAGATGATTTCGATTCATTTGCGTTTGTTTTCGTTTTGGTTATTACTTAACCATAACATATCATTTTTAAATTAAAAAAAACTATAGGAATACTATACTCAAATTAAAGAGAAAAAAAATGTTCGTTTATATGGTGTAATAATATTATGAAAATATTAACGTATACAAAAATTATGGACGTTTAAAAATCGTGGGGGTAGTTGGTTAAAATAAGGGTGAAAAGTGTAATTGTTATTTAAATAAAAAAAATTAAGTAAAGTTGAGGGAAAAATGTGTAAGTATAGTATAAAAGACATATTTGCCCTAAAAAAGTATGCATTGTATCTTGCACTATAAGGAATTATGATTGTAAAACTTAAACTTTAAAAGGTTCTTTTGAAATGTATTATAAGATAGTTTAGATTGGTTATTCTTTAACCCCAACATATTATTTTTTAAATTAAAAAAAAAACTATAGCAATACTATACTCAAATTAAAAAGAAAAAAAATGCTCGTTTATACAGTGTAATAATATTAAGAAAATATTAAGATGTGAAAAAGTTATGGACATTTAAAAATTGTGGGGTAGTTGGTTAAAATAAGGATGAAAAGTGTAATTATTATTTAAATAAAAGGAATCGAGTATAGTTGAGGGGATAAATGTGTAAGTATTGTGTAAGTAGTTAACATGTGCATCGTGTGTTGTACTCTAAGCAATTATACATGTACAACTTGAATTTTAAGACATCAATGGAAAATGTATTAATAAAGTTTAGATGATTTCAATTCATTTTTTTTTTGTTTCGGTTATTGCTACCCTAACATATTTTTTTAAAAATAAAAAACTATAGCAATACTATACTCAAATTAAAGAGAATAAAATGCTCTCTATATGGTGTAATAATATTAGGAAAATATTATCGTCAGAAAAAGTTATGAACGCTTAAAAATCGTGGGGGTAGTTGGTTAAAATAAAGATTCAAAAGTGTAATTAGAATTTAAATAAAAAAATTGAGTCAAGTTGAGGGGACAAATATGTAAGTTATGTTTGAAAAGACATAAATGCTCTTAAAAAGTAGTTACTACATGCATAATAGTTACTACATGCATAATGTGTTGTACTTTAAGCATTTATAATTGTATTACTTAAAAATTAAGAGGTCCTTGTGAAATGCTTTATAAAATAGTATAGATAAATTAGATATTATAAAACATATATATAATTGATATATATCTTAAAATATTCATAACTAATTCAGTTTTTGCTAAAAATTATAAAAATTTAGGTGTAGTATCTTGTCACCTTATAGAGAATTATCATATTTTTAATTTCTGAAAAATAAATAATCTTCATATTTTATTTATTTAAATTGTTTTAATCATAATTAATTGATTAAAAATTCATTTTAAATTATTTTAATCCCAAATTTTTTGGGAAATCATAAGAATTATTTTTCCAGAAAATATTTATTTTTATTGATTTTTCCTATTTTTAATCATTTAAACATGATTTAAGTTTATTAAATCAGTTTTAAATATAAATAAAATGAGAAAAATTACGGAAAATTTATTTTTATCATTTTTCATTGGAATTTATTTATTTTCCACAAAAAAATATCATTTTTGAACCATATCTTGTAATTTAGTTATTTTTATGCGTATTTAAATACAACAAATCGTTTATTAATTCATAATACTTAAATTCTGGGTTATAAATATAATTTTTATAAAACAGAAATATTTATGTATTGCAATCCATAATTATCATTTGTTTGACTCATTTGTGTAATGTAAAGTTATCTTGTTCAATTATTTATAATTATTGTATTTATTTACAATTTAGTTTAAATGATTAACTAAATTCTTTTGTCTAAATTAATTAGAATATTTTAAATAAATATTCAATTTGTGATAACTAGATTACCTAATCATATTTATATACTTTAATCATATTATTATTTTTGAGATACATATTAATTCGATTATCGCAAAAACTCGGATTCCCCAAATCGACTTAGCAAACCCAAATGCCTTAGAACCCTAGATACCTTAGACTTTTAAGACATTCCATTTATTAGTATTCTTATACATTATAGGTAGAATTTTTCGGAATTCCCATTCCTTAGCTCACGTCAGCTTAAGTTGGATTTTGATCGCTTTCGCAAACAATGAGTATACTTATCCCCTTTTTCATTTTTACACTTTTGGGGTGACTCATGTACACTTATTTATCTCACTCACTTAATTATGCTTCATTATCATATTCACAATCGCAATTCTTGTATGTGTTTTACCTGTTGATCACTGATAGTATGTACTTATGACCTTAATCATTAACCTGTATGGCCTATTATAACAATGAGTAGTACTACGATATATACATCCCTTGTGACTCTGTTGTATGAGACCTTGGTCATTGTTATGTGATACTTAAAATGGTTTTGATTCTTGATACTTAAAAACTTTTGGGTCTTGATTCTTTAAGGGTTGATTTTGGGTGGCATTTGTACAGAGCTAGAACACCAAATTGTAGACAGTATACTACGTGAATTGCGAAACACTTTTTCTACTATATGTATTCAAAACAGGGTATGCTCACCAATACATTTTTGTATTGACACATACTATTTTCGTACATGTTTCAGGTTGTTTTGAGATGCTTCTTTTTAACCTTTTGGATATATGTTTAGGTTTTGACTACATTGTATTTTAGCTAGCCTTGTCACTTCAGAATTATTGTATCTTGTATTTTCATTTCAATGTAATAAATTATTAAATTCAATATATTCAAACTTACACTTTTAGTCCATTAGCTATTGAACAATCGTCACTACGTGACACCTCGATGATTCCGCCATCGGTCGGGGTGTTACAGGCACCTTCCGTATCGACTATACTTTTCATCTTTCAAACTGATACCTATGGCTCAAAATCCTGGTACATTTGCTGCTAGTCCAAGTAACATTGATGGTCCTATCATTGAAGACATCGACAATGTTACTCCTGAAACTGTAACAAAAAGGTAACCTTGAAAGCTCCCAATCTGTCGTTCAATTTCGATGTTGACGACCAAGGCGACCGATCTCATCCGGTTGCAGGAAAGGATCAGGGATCCTCTGTCCCAGATGCATGGCTGGCTAGAGAACATGCTAAGGCTGTTGCTAAATACCAGCAGATGGCAATGGCAATGGCAAAAGCAAAACAAGTTGCCCAAAAAGCTTTAAGTTATGGGTTGCCTGGCCATGAAAAAGACCTTAGTCAGAGGGGTGAATAATAATCTTCTTCATAGGGAGCTTCGTCAGACGGTACGTAGTGGAGGTCATGGTAGAAATATTTGCGACCAGGACTACGTTGTCTCGACGGGGAACCCAATGGTTATGAACCTTCGGATGATGAAGGAAATTATGACCCAACATATCTTCACAATTCTAAATCGGTGGCAAACACTCACGCTTACGGCGATGATGAATTGGTTAAGCCTTACAGGCCGAAAGCGTTTGCGAAGAAGTCTAAATTTTGTTCTTGCATCGCAATGGCGCCTATTCCACAGCAAGCCAAGCTTCCCAGCAGCATTGGGAAAGATGACGGCTTGCGTGATACCGATGATCACTTGCATGACTTTGAATGCGTGGGAAGCGCAGTAATCTGACCAGTCCAAGTCTGGTGCCATTTGTTTGCTCAAACCCTAACTGGGGCTGCTAGAGTATGGTTTGATAATCTTCCCGCAGAGTATGGTGCCATTTTAAGTTTATCTCCAGAAGATCCATTTTGAAGATTAATAAAAATATCTAACTCATATCGAGTAAAAAGATTGTATGATGGAAACTTTTCATGTCTCCCGACTATTTTCTCTACTCATACAAAATTTAAGTTTCTATTTCATTACTCACCACATGTTAGTCGATTTCAAAGTACATACATTAAAAGCGATCTAAGAGGTGTGCATGGTGGGGTGATTAATTATCACTTGTCAGCTAGAGATTTAGCTGGTGTCTAAGATTCATAGGTTACATCTAATCGGTTTACCAACCTTTGTATTCAATGTACCTAGCAACGCCAATCAAAATACAAAAACATAGATTCTTAACAAGCTGACTACACATGTGACTATATATGTAGTTAGCATTTTATATGTAATAGTAGGTTCAAAAACATATATACAATCATAACATGATTAGTAACTTGCACAATACAAAAAACACAAGATTCAGAGAAAACACACAATGATCAGAACTGAAAAACACAATGAACGAGATAATAAAACACAATGAACAAACGAAAATAACACAATGGACACACCAAATAACACATTGTGTTTTTTTTTTGCTGCAGATTTGTGTCTTTTCACTTACCGTGCATTGTATTTTTTTTCTGCATGAACAAAAACTCACTAAAAAAATCGTTTTTTTTGTTTTTGTTTTTGTTTTTTGTATAGCACTATGATACTCGTTGGAAAGATAATAAAACGCTCGTTAATTTGGTGTAATTTCTTTAAGTGTCGTATAAAAAAGTTATTAACGTTTATAAATCGTGGGGGAAAGTGCATGTGTCATGCACATGAGAGAGAAAAAGAAAACTTTAATAGTTTTAGAGGGAATTCAAGTGTGGGTAGGTTTGTAAACCAACTGAACGAACACGAACACATAATCGAACTCACTTTTGTGTTCGTGTTTGTTCATTAAGATAATTTTCATGTTCGTGTTCGTTTATGTTCGTTCATTTAAAACCTAAACAAACAGTTCATGAACGAACATTAACGGACGTTCATGAACATAATAAATATAAACGATTTTGTATTACTAAAAAAAAGTAGTTTTGCACCCCCTACATTACAACTCTAATAAAAGACCTCTTAATTTACCTTAGTTATTCGGTTTAAAGGCGATGACTTGATTTGCATACAAGCCTATGACTTGTGTCAACTTCGGTTTGGACTTGAGTGTTCACCCCCAAAACTCACTAAAAAGATAAACCTAAGTGTTGAGTGAACATTGTGAGCATGTATAGGTTTGAGCAGGTATAGGTTTGAACATAATCCAAGGGTTGAGTAGGTGTGTCATGCAATTTTATTTTTCTCACATAAAATAAATAAGTGGATTGAGGGTTTGCTAATTATTGTTTGCCTTAGGTGAACCTGTGTCTAATTGCTTGAGGACAATCAACTGTCTAAGTGTGGGGTAGTATGATGTGCCGTAATTTTCACTTATAAAACAGGCATACTTTGTCTCATAGTAGGGCAAAATTGGGCTTAAATTATTTATTTTAGCTAGTTAATCGTTCCTATTTGTATTTTTCAGGAAATTTGAGCTCCAAACGAAAACAAGTGATTTTCGGGTAAAATAGCTAAAAACGGAGATTCCTGAGGATACGAGACTCACAGCATGTTTCCCGTACATGTGAAGACCCTTCCGGGACTTAAATGATGATAAAATTTACCCGGAGTTGACCCAGCACGCATGCTAGAAGACAACGCAGCCAACTTGGGAGACAAGAAATCTTGTTGTGGCCACCTGCACGCTCGTGCAATTCCTTTGGCATGGCCGTGCCAGACACAAAGTACAGACATATCAGATTTTTAGCAACAGAACGTACGTGGGACAGTATGCACGCCCATGCACCTCCATTTTGCACGGCCGTGCAACCTCTGACAACTCTATAAATAGCAAGCTCACCTCAATCATTTGTCATTCCTTCTTGTGCTTCTTGGGCCAACTTCCAAGCTTCTTCCAGAGATCTTAGGGTCTTGTGGGAGGCCTTAGGGCCATCCTAACATCCCACCAAGGTTAGGCCTTGTCCTACCTTGATTATCATGACCAAGAACGGGATCGTAGGTTTAATTCATGCAATAAAACATCGAGGGTCGTGAAGTTTGCATTAGATTCATAGTATCAATACATTGGAAGGCTTGTCTATGAGCAGCCATATTCTTGTGTTGATCATATATTATGGTTGTATCTTTCTATCTCCGAACACACTTCGATTTGTAGACTTTTGTTAGCAGTAGTAGTTTATTTTTGGTTATTTAGCGTGTTATCTTCTTAACTAATTCTTGTTTGTTTGTCTTTGTGACAGGTTCAACTAGTTATTAACTTGATAAATCTAAAACAACCCTAACTTAAATAATAAATTTACTATCATGGGTTTCGATCGATTTCTGATAGTCCCGAGCTAGATCCAAGGCAAGGAAACCGGTAGTGAGACAGATCCCTCGGGCTTCTGATATCCAAACTAGGTTTCAAGAAATGGCTTCTGAAGTGGACCAAATTCGAGTGAAACATTTCTGGTTCTTACCAGATGTATGAGTGACTTTTGGCAAAGGGAGGATTCCATACGGATGCACCAGTGATCTTCATATGCACACCCTTGGGATTGTGTTCCACCTTTGTTAAGGACTTTATTCATCTCGGGAGGTTACGGGTTGGGTTTGTCACGTAATCACTAAACCAAACTTAAATTTATCTGATCAATAAATTGTTAAGTTGTCACTTGTAAGATAAATAAAACAAGAATACTTTAATCTAGTTTTCGTTATTCCAAATCCGTTAACCAATGGAGGATACACTGACCCTTAAGCTGACTGTAAAAGAGACTCTTCGGTGTCCACAAGCCGTCTCCTATGTAGGGGGTACGCTGTCACGAGGGCTAAATGTAAGAGAGATCCTTCGGTACGGAAGCGTGAGCTAAGTAAGATGGACCAAGCCTTTACTATAATTTAAGAAGATAATTTAGAGGACATGTGCTCAAATGTCACACCCCGCCTAGGCGGAAACAATGGACGCGACTTCGAATTATTTCCAAGTACAAAGGTCACGCAAAGCATCAAATAATTTAAAATTAGGGACATCCATTTAACAATATTGTTTTACAAAACATAGAATTAAATTGTCTTAAATAAAACCATTGTTTGTAATTCTCATAACTCAAAATCAATACAACCACGACTCATGAAATGGAATCCCATGATGCTCGCACGTGACCCCTAAGTTCCACGTCCCATGATAATTACCTGAATAACATTCATGTAAAAATATGGGTCAACATAAAGTTTGTGAGTTCACGGGTTTTAAATGAATGGACTTGTAATCCAAAACTGACTAAACCACTGCCTAGCTAGGGCAATGATCAATATGTGATCTGACATGAGCCCATAACCAAACCTTGACGTGTTGTGCCTCGCCCATTTTACACTAAAGACAATGAATAAATGTGAAATACAAGCACTCTTTTGATATTTGTCATTCGGTCAAAGCGACTGACCAAGAGTGGGGGTGTCAACCCAATAGATCTATTCCGGTGTTTCATGGCTAAATTCATAGCTAATGGTTACGGTGTGATGTATGACACGAAGACTTTATGGATCCTGAACCTTGTTGTCTCATGTTCACATAATAGTCATACTTTTAACTGAAAACTGTACGCATGTTTTTCAACTGGAAAAATGTAAAAAAATGAAAAGGGGCTATGAAAAACTCACCTTGTGTGTGTCTGGAATGAAGTACTGAGCCTGGAGCTAGAGTACCCGACCTACGTGTCCTAGGTAAGAAGGGACATTTTAGGTCTTTGTTATTTATATTGTTTACAAGTTGTTCACTTGTTATGTTTGTCCTTGTAATTTAACCCTTTAAGTTATGTGTGTCTTTGATGTAGGGATTTATGTATTTTACATATTGTTTCCCCAAAAGATACAACGTCTATCTTTTAAATGTATAATATTAGAGTTTCTAGGTGTAAATTCCCCTAATATTAACCTCATGCCTTGTGTTGTTAGATTTATACCATATTCATGTATTTTTATACACTTTGGTGAGTGTGTGTACTCATGTTTTGTGGGTTTTAACACTTTTAACTCAACATGTGCATATGTCTACCAAATACATGTAATTTAGTTTACTAGCTTCATAAATCTAGCGAAAATAATATTATTCTTTGTTAAGAACACCATTTTCATAAATCTAGTGACCATTGAAAATAACATTATCTTATGTAAGAACATAACCTTCATTTGTAAAACATGTACCCCTTTGTAATCCTAAACATTTTCCATAGGGTTTACAATTTATTAAAAACCAAGTTTCATGTTATCGTGCTTAGTGACCAAACTAATTACCTTAACAAGTTTCGGCTCATGTGGTGTCCTAACATACTCATTTTCGGTTCATATGGGTGTGTGTACTGTATATATATATATATATATATATATATATATATATATATATATTCGGTTAGCAATGTATATTTAGAATCATATTCCGACTTGTTATACTAGGTTTTAGTTACAAGACTTAACATATTAGTGAACTCCCTTGTATGTAAGTGAAAATATAATAACAAAAACATGAGTTTATGGTTAGTGTGATACCTCCTAGTGAACCAAAATGTGAGAGATTTAGAGGCCTTGTACTTCCTAGTATAGCTCCTTGTTCCCCTTAATTCTCTTGGAACAATCGTGGGTTTTGGATGGGTGGTGTGTGTGGCCGAGAGGTGGTGACCAAGTGAGGTGGGGTTTCGGGTGGTGGTGGTCGGCCGAAGGTGGTAGCCAAATGGTGACTTGTGGGCGGTGAGAGAGAGAGAAAGAGATTGAGGGAGTAAGGGAGTGAGGGAGAGAGTGAGTTGAGTGTGTTGGTGCATTTGTTCCATAAGCCAAGTCTCCTACTTATACTAACACTCATGGGGTGGTGAACATGGTGATTTGAAATGATGAAAGGGACCTTTTCCCTTCTAGGGCAAGGCCATGGAGTTAGAAGTGAGATGGTGATGAATGCTTGGTTTCTTGATCTTGGTGTAGGCAAAATGAGAAGTCAACGGGTGCATGGGTGGATGTTGTGTGTTGCCTTTTTGGTGCAAGATTTGGACACTAATGTTTGGATGGTGGTTTAGATTTCTAGACGATCATCTTGTTAGGAGGTTGACATTGCACACACACATATGTATATATGCCGTGCGCATATATATATGTATGTATAAGATTGAATATTTTTTGGAACATATTATCACTTGTCTTGTATAACCCCTTTGTTATATATTGTATCTAGATGTTATTGGAGGTTCTTGTACATGTCTATGTTGGCCGAAATAATATGTAATTGTGTGCACATTATTCGCTTTTTAACTAGTTGTATTACTAGTCGTTTATGCACATTGTTTGTTTTTGTTCTTGTTTGGATCCCAATTGTGATCTTATGTTTAATTGTATTGATTCCCAAAACTAGGGTTTTGTATGGATCTTCCTATAGTTCCTGATAAACTATTCGACTAGTTATGAAATTGTATCAACTAAGGTGTCTAATGCTAGACTGTATCGGGATTGACTTGTTGGAACATTGCATTGTCCAATTATGATGTAACATGCGAAACGTAATTCCATGCACAATGTATATGTGCAGTTATGTGTACGGACATGACTTGTGATTTCGGCGGGTGTCACATTAAACGAGCGGCTTGGCAGTGGTTTGGGCAGTACCTGACATGCAGGACTCAAACGATGGCAATACAAGTCTACAGAGTTATGCGGTGATGTGCACCTTGGACACACCACTCATCAGTGGCGCCATTTCTCCCATAATCCGGAGCCAGACTTTCCAAAAACAGCATGGCGATGCGAGTTGGCCAGTAGTCCGAAGACACCTTTATGGCGACTCGTACACTTTTCCTGTGCGTGACCCATAGAGTTTTCATAACGTTATCCCTTATATATATAATTTTCTCCCATCCCCAACTCTGAAGGGACCGTTCACCCATGTCCTCCTCATCAATAATTAATCTTAACACTAATACTGTAATAAATTTATCTACTTAGATGTGCATGTTTACTATCCCTACTATTTTTTTTTTCAAAACCAAAAACCTTTTTCAAAAACCATTTTTCCTTTAGAACCCCTCCGTTTTATTTTTCTTTTTTCAAACCCGATTAATTAATGTGATGAAAGGTTGAGTAGGGGAAAGTGTGTAATCTAGGAATACGATGCTCGGTATCTACCCTAGAAACCTATGCTATACACTTCAGGTTCTCTGCCTATGTGTTGGTTTTAGTTTCTAAGTAATTATCGTTTACTTATAAATTTAAAACTTGTTTAACGGTTTAGTAAAACTTAATCTTTTCTCAAAACCAATGTTTTGAAATTAATACATCAAGTTTTTGGCACCGAAAAAATTGATATCTTTTATAATTACTAAAACCAGGCATATCAAGGTTTTGGCGTCGTTGCCGGGGAACATAATTAATTTCCAAAGAAAGACCCAAGTCCAACGGGTTTGGCTGCGGAAGCCTTGCATTTTCTAACCAGAGTCCAACGGGTTATTCATTGCAGTGTCTCGACTCCGGGGGGCAGGGGTTCGTTTTTAGTAGGCTAGGGTTTGCCGTCCAGAAAGGGGTGGCGGCGCACCTTGTTGCCCGCCTGCCCGCTATCTTGATGTAATTTTTCGGAACTTTGAAACTTTGATATTAATTAATCGGTTTATATTTTTCTTTTTCACTTTATTTTTCTTTTTGTTTTCGGTCTTCTTTATTTTTCTTTTTCATTTTATTTCTACTTTATTTTCAATAATTGCGGTTGTTTTAGTTTTTCTTTGCAGGTTTACTTCCGGATTGGCCACCTTGGAGAATTTCCATATAGGAAACCGAGACTACCAATTTTATTCAACTTTCTTTTTGGAGGATTTTTATTTCTGCTTTATTTTTGTTGGAGAGAGGTTTGTCATGCCATGAGGATTGCTAGGTAAGTGAAATAAAAATGGAAAAGAACCGGAGGAAAAAATTTTCAAAAATTTAACTTTTTTCGAACTTAAACTAACATTTTAAAAATTATTCCGGAGAAATACACTTAAAATTTTAAAACTATATCTTTAAAAACAGTTTAAAAATTGAAAAAATGGGAAAACCGGGCTTACTGGGCTACACGCCCATGCAGGTTCTGCAGAACAGAAGATGGTATTTAAAGAGCCACTTCGAAAGCCTTCATTCCCTTCTTCCTCACTTCAAAAACCCGTCTCCTACCCCCCCCCCCCAAACCTCCATTTTTCACATCATATGTTACACATGTGACACCCCGCATTTTCAGGTTCCTACTTTAACTGAACTCTAGTTAAGTTGCATGTTCGTATGTGGCTAAACACTTAACTAGGGTTAGTTAATAGGGCATTTGAATGTGTTATGGAACAATAACATATGCTAGATGGTATTAACGTATGTTATAATTAGGAAAGTCTTTGTCTTGACATACACACGATCATGTATCCCGAACGTTGGTGATTTGTTAGGCATGCATGATTATATGAATGATTGGATGTTGATGAATGTGGAATAACACGTGTACGTGAATTGCATGCTTATGTGAACTACTGCGTGTTAGTTAACTTGTACGTAAACGTTATGAGATATGTGCACTTAGGGTAAAAATAATATGAATTGATAAAAAAATAGTTTTATATGAGTTGATAGGGTTATTATTGTCGGGATTAATCTCGAGAGTTAGATAGGGCTATTGGGCTCGCTTATCAGATAAAAATCACTAGAGCCCGAAACCTTGGCCCATAATCCTAACCCTTAGTGTTTTGTTTATAAAAAAAAAAAAAAACAAACCCTAATCCACCTATATGCGCCGTGGACTAGAGCAACCCCCACAACCATTTCCCAATCTCAATCTTCATCAATTTTGCACTAGTTCAAGCAATTTCGGGTGCTATCTTGTGATTCTAGGGACTCAAGCAATTCAAGGTATGCGTTTTACATGTTAAATGATGTGTTTTTAGGCTGGAAAAATTATAAAAACTTTAGGAAATATACATGCTAGAATCGCAAAATCAATGTATGTGAATGTTTATGATGTTTGTTGAAAGTGTTGATGAATATTGTTGATAGGAATCATATCTAGAGTATATGGTACGTAAAAACCTGAGATTAAATGTAATAATATGAATGTTATTGCGTTAATATGAGGTTATTGCATGATTATAAGGTATTGAGAATGATTAGGGTTTATAAGAGGCATGTTGATAAAATTCTGATTTTCTGACAGATTCGTTATGATGTTTTGTAGGGTCTGTATTGTGATGTTAAATTGATTGTTTTGATTGATTCTTTGCATGAATGGATTGTACATGGTCTTAGCTTTTTAGAATGGGCAAAATCATCTGATTTGGATGTCGTTTGATATGTTTTTGGAATTTTATTTGATTAAAGGTCATATCAGATTTTCGGAATTATAAATTGGGTCAACTTTAAACGGGTACAACTCGAGTTTTACAAAGAATTAAGTTTTGAAATTTGGACAGCAGGTCAATATTGGAAAAACTTGGCTTTTCCATGTGGATTCACCTCGTTTGGGTGAATACACAATATTTGGGAATTTTTCTACTAAACTGACCTGCTGTGAAAATTTTCTGGACATAGCTGTGTTGTACGAATTTTAATAATTTTTGTGTTTGGTTTTGAGACAAAATAAAAATATGGGTTATCAAATGAATCCCAATAAATATTCAGTAAACATTTGGGAGTTTAATTCGCTCGTTAAGTATTTTAAATAATTCGTTTTTCACAGCGTACAATCTGCCCTGAAAACGCAGATTGTGTAAGGGATGTTTACGTGACTATTTGGAGTCTTATATGGTATGTATTTAACATGAGCTTTCATGAATACTTATACGAGATGTGTATGAGGTATAAAACTGATAATAATCAATATGATCACCAACGGGATACGTAGGACTTACTTGTGCATGTAGAGTCACTAGGTGTCACTACACGATTTGAACTTTAGAAGTTTTGGGCAAACGAGTTACATGATGTGTTGGTTATGCACGTATACTCACCTAGTGACACTTGTAATAGGGAGTCGGTAGCTCGTTACTGTTTGAGGGATTTGGATCATTCACGTGCAACTTAAGGTGAGTTTCACTACTCTTTTCTCAAAAGCATGCGTCTCGGGTTGAGACAAAGTACTTAACTTTTTCTAGTCCGGGTTGGGACTACTATCTTTCAAGTCCGGGTTGGGACAACTATTTTCTAGTCCGGTTTGGGACTACTTACACATCCCGGGTTGGGATGCTATGGATCCTTGTATGGGTCGGTTTTTGACTCCTTGTGTGAGTCGGGTTTTTGCTAGTTCGCAAACTGTGTCCTTGATGAACTAAACCAACTCTATCATCTGTAAGTCCTTCACATACCGAATGAGTTTCCGGGTTATGGCAAGCGGGTTATTAGTTGATAGCGCTATTAGGTCTGACAAACCTCACACCGGCTCGGGGAGTGGGGGAGTGAACTATAACTTAACAGATTTTATCATTGTTGATAGACAATGATGTAAGGCATGCGGCTCACATTTGTGGCTACACGTACATCAGCAGTTCGGTATATCGGTGTTAGTTATCATGAATGGGTTAGCTACCCTTGACATGCGATGAACTAGTGTTTACACGGTTCTTGGAACCAACTCAATTATTTGTTTACGTGGTTTTGGAAACCAGCGTAGTTACATACTCATTTACTTTACTTAGTGAACTCACCAACATTGTTTGATGACCCATGATTTACATGCTTTTGCAGGTAGTTAGCTTCCGGTGTCAGGATTAGAAAGCACTGCACAATTCACTGCATTTGGGGCCTTGGGCATACACCTAAATTACATATTATGCTTTTACATTTTCTTTCATATGGTTTTAATTTGGGCGCGTTGTTTTGCGCATGGTTTTTAAAAAGGTTTGAATTTGGTTTACACTTCTGCAGCTTAACTAAACTTGGTTTTTGAAAACGAACTAAATGGTTTGGGCATTTAGAGTTCGTTCATATGACTTATGGCTATGGGATCCTGGTATGTCATGCGCCTCGCGGTATAAACCCCGCAGTGGAAATTTGAGGGTGTGACAGATTGGTATCAGAGCCATTGGTTTTAGTGAACTAGGACTGCATATTAAGTCTAGTCTATAATCATCATAGCATAAGTACACTCACAATTTAAGTGCACAAATAGCTTTTAGCTACATATATCTACAATATACGATTTCGAGAGATATTTTATCTTCTAGTTCTAGACCTAATTCTGAACCCGTCAATGGTGGGAACCTAGGGTTACACCAGGTGGCGCATTACTAGGAGTAGTATCCTAACAAACCTCGTGGATGAGGAAACAACAATTGTACAGGGGAGAAAGCCCTTGCGAGCGTTGTGGCGCACGTACACAGGAAAGCTGCACGATGCGCATGACGTGATACCATCAAACCGAATCAACTGTGAAGAAATTCAAATACTGAGACTTATCCTTTTTCACTGAGCAAGGAGACAATTAGTTTCTGTTCCTTGTTACTTGATCTTTCTTACTTCCATTTGAAATTCAGACGGAACTGAGTTACACATATAGAACTTTTTTCTTACTTTAGTACCTTACACCTAGTATGAGCGGGCGGACGTATGACTGCATATCCCTGTTACTCATAAGTATATGGTAGATTCATGGGAACACATTAGATTGGGGCTTGTTACACACACTCTTGGGGAGTTACGAAGGTCTGCGATGCAGTGCAACATCTCAAGGAAGACCAAACCTACTAGTGACTGATAGTCACGATTGGAGGAACGAATGGTGTTGTTGACCATCGAGCTGACTTACACAGGACCGGAGAAGGAGACTGTACGTGACGAGAACCATATAACATTGACTTCGCGAAAGAGGAAGGATAAGGGATGGAAGGGGAACCTGAGCAGGACGAGCACATGGAAAGTGAGGATGAATGAACTACTATCTATGATAGAGCGTGGTGACGATTGGCTCTTACCTTTTCTTACCTATCTTTTCTTTCTGTTTCCTTTGCTAACTTAGATAAGACTGAGTTCTTATGATCAACGATAGGGTGGTTGAGGCCCTCGCATCTTTCCAATCTAGTAAAGATCTATTTTTCTAAATCATTCTTTTCCCCTGACTTCCACATTTGAACTTTCTTATACCTTGAACGCACATCGTATTTTCAAGCCTTTTATTGGTTGTAAACCTCGATAACTCCAACGGAAATGAAGGAGACCGTCTGATTGCTTCGATAGTATAACTCTTTGCCATTTGCATTTGTCCCAGGCAGGATGGGGTAATGTATGCTACATGCACACTCAATGAGTTACAGATACTTGGATGGAGAACGTAACACCCTGTGATGAAACTTAGAAATTTGTTATATAAAGACGGATGGGTCTGAGATCGATGCCTACACTACCAAGCTACAGGAGTTAGATACTTTGTGCTCGAATCTAATTAACCAACTTTACCCGCGGATCGAATTTCATACCAAAAGGGTGGATCCCTCATATTCATGGCTTGGCCACTGCAGCTCACCTACCCAGAATCTAACAAATCTTTCACCTGGCTCGCAAACTCATTGATGAAGCTGTTGAGCATGGTACTTTTCCGAAGCATGGAGCTTCATCTTCTACTTTTGGCGATAGCAAGAGAACGTGGGCTAGTGTGAGGTACAAGTCCTTTAACAAACAATAACCACAACGGTAACAACAACATGGGGCTCGTGGAATTGCAATCGTGATTGGCTCTGGGGAAGCTAGGACTAATAATAATGTCGTGACAGGTACGACACTCTTGCTTCTATTTTATATGATACTGGTGCGGACTATAGTTTTGTGTCATCAAAACTTAGCAAATAACTAGGGATGGTTCCTACTCTTCTTGATACCCCGTACACCATAGAGCTAGCTGATGGGAAGCCTGTTGAGGTAACGCACACCCATTGTGACAGTAAGCTCGAGTTGGATGGGCAATCGTTTGCCATCAACATTCTACCTATCACCCTTGGAAGCTTTGATCTTGTGGTTGGCATGGACTGGTTGTCCAAGCATCCCGCTAAAATTCTCTGTCGGGAGAAGATTGTTTGTGTCCCCCTCCCAGGTGGAGAACTTTTATCTATACAGGGTAATCATGGTTGTGCCATGGTGAGCATCATCTCCTTCTTGAAAGCCCAGGAGTGTATTCGTAAGGGCTATCCAGCCGTTTTGGCTAACATATCTGACACTCGAGCTGAAACTGAAACTGAAATTGAAACTAAGATTGAGGACATCCCAGTAGTCCGAGATTTCCCAGATATTTTCCCAGAGGAACTACCTAGACTTCCACCTGTTCGTCAAGTGGAGTTTCAAATTGACCTTGTACCTGGAGCAGCTCCAGTTGCACGCGCACCATACCGCCTAGCACTAGGCGAACTTCAAGAACTGTCTACCCAACTCCAAGAGCTATTGGATAGGGGCTTTATTAGACCTAGTTCTTCGCCATGAGGAGCTCCAGTTCTGTTTGATAAGAAGAAGAATGGGAGTTTCCGCAGGTGTATCGGAAGTTGAACAAAGTAACGGTTGAGAACCGCTACCCTTTACCTCGTATTAATGACTTGTTCGACCAGCTTCAAGGGTCGAGTTTCTATTCTAAAATTGACTTGAGGTTAGGATACCATCAACTGAGAGTCCGAGAGAAGGATGTGGCGAAGACAGCCTTTCGAACTCGTTATGGACATTATGAGTTTTTGGTGATGCCATTTGGACTAACCAATGCACCGGCTGTGTTCATGAATCTAATGAACCGCATGTGCAAGCCTTATTTGGACAAATTCGTCATAGTGTTCGTAGATGACATACTGATTTATTCCAAGAGCAGGGAAGAGCACGAGCAACATCTGCAGCTGATCTTGGAACTCTTGAGAAATGAGCAGTTGTATGCAAAATTCTCTAAATGTGACTTATGGATTCAAGAAGTCCAATATCTTGGACATGTGGTTAACAAGGCAGGAATACATGTCGATCCCGCCAAGATTTATGCTATTAAAAAGTGTGAGGCTCCAAAAATCCCACAGAGGTGCGCCAGTTTCTTGGTCTTGCGGGATATTATCGAAGATTCATTGAGGGATTCTCTAAGATCACTCAACCCCTCACTGCTTTGACACAGAAGGGTATTACTTACAAGTGGGGAGATGCCCAAGAATCTGCTTTTCAATTATTAAAGTCGAAACCTTGCAGTGCACCTATACTATCACTACCTGAGGGTACAGAGGACTTCGTGGTGTACTGTGATGCGTCTATCCAAGGGTTAGTGTGTGTGCTGATGCAGCGTGATAAGGTGATCGCGTATGCCTCACGTCAATTAAAGGTTCATGAGAAGAATTACACCACCCATGACTTGGAACTGGGAGCAATGGTTTTTGCTCTAAAGATCTGGAGGCATTATCTCTATGGGACGAAGTGTACGATATTCACTGACCACAAGAGCCTCCAACTCATATTCGATCAAAAGAAGCTGAACATGCGACAGCGTCGATGGGTCAAGCTTCTGAATGATTATGACTGTGCCATCAAGTATCATCCAGGGAAAGCTAACGTAGTAGCTGATGCCCTCAGTCGAAAGGAAACGAAACCCTAACGAGTGCGAGCTTTACAACTTATCGTACATTCTAATCTTCTTGATATGATACGTGAAGCCAAGGGCAAGGCTTTGAAGGAAGAAGACATCGGGATTGAAACTTTACATGGTGCTGATAAGCACTTGGAACTGAAGACGGATGGTCTTCAATACTTCATGAAGCTCACACCTCTCGACATTCGGTACATCCTGGTTCGGACCAGATGTACCAAGATCTCAAAACTCTTTACTGGTGGCCAAACATGAAAGCTGAAATAGCCACTTATGTTAGTAAGTGCTTGACTTGTGCGAAGGTTAAGATTGAATATCAGAAACCTTTAGGCCTACTCCAGCAACCAAAAATCCCTATGTGGAATGGGAAGGGATTTCTATGGATTTCATCACAAAGCTTCCTAGAACGCCAACTGGCCATAACATGATTTGGGTTATCGTGGATCGTTTAACCAAATCGACACACTTTCTGGCAATAAAGGAAACGGACTCGCTGGAGAAACCAGCTAATCTCTACATCAAGGAGGTAGTCTCTAGGCATGGGGTGCCTACTTCTATTACATCTGATCGCGATGCGCGATTCACTTCTCGTTTTTTTGACTACTCTCCAAAACGCTTTTTGGAACTCGCTTAGATATGAGCACAGCCTATCACCCACAGACGGATGGACAGAGTGAACGAACCATCCAAACATTGGAAGATCTACTACGAGCGTGCGTGGTGAATTTTGGCAACAGTTGGGATAAGCACTTGCCTTTGATTGAATTCTCATATAACAACAGCTACCACACTTCGATACAGTGTGCGCCTTTTGAGGCACTTTATTGACGCAAGTGTAGGTCTCCCATCTGCTGGACTGAAGTTGGGGATAGCCAGCTAACAGGTCCCGAACTCACGCACAAAACTTCTGAGAAGATAGTGCAAATCAGAAACCGGATGGATGCTGCTCATGATCGACAGAAAAGCTACGTTGATAAGTGTAGGAAACCTTTGTAGTTCCAGGTTGGGGACAACATTCTATTAAAGGTGTCACCATGGAAGGGTGTGATACGCTTTGGAAAATGGAGAAAGTTGAACCCGCAATGCTTTGGACCATTCGAGATTGTCGAAAGGATTGGTCCAGTAACTTTTAGGTTGAACCTGCCTAATGAACTTAATGGGGTACACGATGTACTCCACGTATCGAATATAAAGAAATGCTTATCGGATACAACACTGGTGGTGCCACTGGAGGAGATCCAGGTGGACGATCAGCTACGGTTCGTGGAAGAACCGGTGGAGATTCTTGAGCAGGGCGTTAAGAAACTCACACAAAACACTATACCTATTGCTAAGGTACGATGGAATTCCTGTCTAGGACCGGAATATACGTGGGAGCGCAGGGATAAAATGCGGCTTAAATACCCACACCTTTTTTTTCTGAACCTGAACCTGAACATAGATCGAACACTAAACATAAAGCAGCTCGCTCAAAGTGAATTTCGGGGCGAAATTCCTTTCAACTTGGGGATGATGTGACATCCGGGAACCAAGCACACACTTTTCTAGCTAGCTTTATTGTTTACTTGCTGAATTTCGGGACAAAATTCTTTTCAACTTGGGGATGATGTGACACCCCGCATTTTCAGGTTCCTACTTTAACTGAACTCTAGTTAAGTTGCATGTTCGTATGTGGCTAAACACTTAACTAGGGTTAGTTAATAGGGCATTTGAATGTGTTATGGAACAATAACATATGCTAGATGGTATTAACGTATGTTATAATTAGGAAAGTCTTTGTCTTGACATACACACGATCATGTATCCCGAACGTTGGTGATTTGTTAGGCATGCATGATTATATGAATGATTGGATGTTGATGAATATGGAATAACACGTGTACGTGAATTGCATGCTTATGTGAACTACTGCGTGTTAGTTAACTTGTACGTAAACGTTATGAGATATGTGCACTTAGGGTAAAAATAATATGAATTGATAAAACAATAGTTTTATATGAGTTGATAGGGTTATTATTGTCGGGATTAATCTCGAGAGTTTGATAGGGCTATTGGGCTCGCTTATCAGATAAAAATCACTAGAGCCCGAAACCTTAGCCCATAATCCTAACCCTTAGTGTTTTGTTTATAAAAAAAAAAATAAAACAAACCCTAATCCACCTATATGCGCCGTGGACTTGCATGAATGGATTGTACATGGTCTTAGCTTTTTAGAATGGGCAAAATCATCTGATTTGGATGTCGTTTGATATGTTTTTGGAATTTTATTTGATTAAAGGTCATATCAGATTTTCGGAATTATAAATTGGGTCAACTTTAAACGGGTACAACTCGAGTTTTACCAAGAATTAAGTTTTGAAATTTGTACAGCAGGTCAATATTGGAAAATTTGGCTTTTCCAAGTGGATTCACCTCGTTTGGGTGAATACACAATTTTTGGGAATTTTTCTACTAAACTGACCTGCTATGAAAATTTTCTGGACATAGCTGTGTTGTACGAATTTTAATAATTTTTTTGTTTGGTTTTGATACAAAATAAAGATATAGGTTATCAAATGAATCCCAATAAATATTCAGTAAAAATTTGGGAGTTTAATTCGCTCGTTAAGTATTTTAAATAATTCGTTTTTCACAGCGTACAATCTGCCCTGAAAACGCAGATTGTGTAAGGGATGTTTACGTGACTATTTGGAGTCATATATGGTATGTATTTAACATGAGCTTGCATGAATACTTATACGAGATGTGTATGAGGTATAAAACTGATAATAATCAATATGATCACCAACGGGATACGTAGGACTTACTTGTGCATGTAGAGTCACTAGGTGTCACTACACGATTTGAACTTTAGAAGTTTTGGACAAATGAGTTACATGATGTGTTGGTTATGCACGTATACTCACCTAGTGACACTTGTAATAGGGAGTCGTTAGCTCGTTACTGTTTGAGGGATTTGGATCATTCACGTGCAACCTAAGGTGAGTTTCACTACTCTTTTCTCAAAAGCATGCGTCTCGGGTTGAGACAAAGTACTTAACTTATTCTAGTCCGGGTTGGGACTACTATCTTTCAAGTCCGGGTTGGGACTACTATTTTCTAGTCCGATTTGGGACTACTTACACATCCCGGGTTGGGATGCTATGGATCCTTGTATGGGTCGGTTTTTGACTCCTTGTGTGAGTCGGGTTTTTGCTAGTTCGCAAACTGTGTCCTTGATGAACTAAACCAACTCTATCATCTGTAAGTCCTTCACATACCGAATGAGTTTCCGGGTTATGGCAAGCGGGTTATTAGTTGATAGCGCTATTAGGTCTGACAAACCTCACACCGGCTCGGGGAGTGGGGGAGTGAACTATAACTTAACAGATTTTATCATTGTTGATAGACAATGATGTAAGGCATGCGGCTCACATTTGTGGCTACACGTACATCAGCAGTTCGGTATATCGGTGTTAGTTATCATGAATGGGTTAGCTACCCTTGACATGCGATGAACTAGTGTTGACACGGTTCTTGGAACCAACTCAATTATTTGTTTACGTGGTTTTGGAAACCAGCGCAGTTACATACTCATTTACTTTACTTAGTGAACTCACCAACATTGTTTGATGACCCACGATTTACATGCTTTTGCAGGTAGTTAGCTTCCGGTGCCAGGATTAGAAAGCACTGCACAATTCACTGCATTTGGGGCCTTGGGCATACACCTAAATTACATATTATGCTTTTACATTTTCTTTCATATGGTTTTAATTTGGGCGCGTTGTTTTGCGCATGGTTTTTAAAAAGGTTTAAATTTGGTTTACACTTCCGCAGCTTAACTAAACTTGGTTATTGAAAACGAACTAAATGGTTTGGGCATTTAGAGTTCGTTCATATGACTTATGGCTATGGGATCCTGGTATGTCATGCGCCTCGCGGTATAAACCCTGCAGTGGAAATTTGAGGGTGTGACAACACATATGCAATATATGATATATTGCACATATGTAATATAAAGTTCTCGAGTTCTCTCAATAAAATAAGTTTTCTATTGAACCATACCCTATATATATAGGTTTAGGTTCCTGTACAAAGGGGATTTTTTGTGAGAAGGGTAAGAAGTGTCTATGTCCCTTAGATCTTGAGATGGATGCTTGAGATTGGTTGATAGCAAAAATTTAATAGGGGTTATAAAGTTACTTAAGTAACTAGTCTTAATAGGGGTATTATAGTACTTTTGTATGTTTATGATAGTTATTGTGTATGCTTAAAAGATGGGAACAATTCCATCTCCTCCGAAAATGTCGTTCCTATCTCCCTCTCTCTCTGAAAACTATATGTGTAGAAAAGAAAAACAAATTGAAGAAAAGGAAAAGTTGTTTTTGCTGATGAAAGGAATAAAGTGGTCCCCCACCAACGATGATGTGGCTAAAATTGGAGATGAACTTGATGCCTTCATCTCTGTTATAATATTACTTTTTTTTATTAGGTTTCTTTAATTGAGGCTATCATCAACTTTGGTGGTCCAAAACACATACAAATTTGAGAGAAATATATGATTCAGAAAATATGTTTCATTGTGTCAAATATAAAAAGATAAAAGAGTGTAAAAGTTTCGACAACAAGATGGTGATGTTTTATGTTCTGGTGTTTTATGTTCAACGATTATAATCGGATGATCTCGGGAATGGAGCCTGGTTTAATAAAAGGTTCTCGTGGACAAGAACGTGATGCAACTCTCAATATGGTGTTTTACTATAAATCTATTGTATGTTGTGTTTTATCAGCATCCTTTTGCGTTTTAAATTCTTTGTGTATTAGTCGGGTTTATCACATGGTGTTTTATTTGTTTCCTATTTGTGATATGTTTTATGTTTGTAATATTTGGGATTGTTTATAGGGTCTTTGATTTTTGATTGGTTGGGGATGTTGTGTTTAATCATGATCATCATGTTGTGTTTTATACACATAGGTTGTACGCTAGTGTGTTTTACATTTTTTTGGTGTTTTAAGAATAACGAACATGATTTCACACGTATGACACAATGTATTGAAGAGGAGAGATAATCTTCCGTAAATAATGGAAATGTAATTAAATACATATCAATTTCCGAAAATAATTAAATGAACAAATTATAATTAGAGGCTAAATGGACTAATCTACCCTTGTTGCAAGATAATTAATATTGCCACTTGTCAAGTTTCCATTGCTTCTTACAATTCTCACAAAAAAAACCATTTGTACAGGATCTTGACCCTATATATATATATATGATCGGGATCAAATGAGAACTCCCCTGAGTTGTGAGAACTCCTCTGGACCAATAACTAGATAACACATATGCATATTATCTTTATAATAATAAAGGGCAACTCCAATCTACCTTTTTAAAATACTTTATGTTTTTTTAAATCATAATAATATCCTACCAAGACTCTCTCTCTCTCTCTCTCTCTCACACACACACACGACTCTCTCCCTCTCTTTCTCTCTATCATCTTAGGGTGGTTTTCGATGGTGGGTTTCGATTCTTCGACAATGGGGTTTGATGGTGGTTTTCGGAGGTGGTGGTGGGTTCGATGGTGGTTTTTTAGGGTGATGATGGTTTTTCAGGGTGGTTTTCGGAGGTGATGATGGTTTTTCAGGGGTGGTTTTCGAAGGTGATGGTGACCGGGGGGGGGGGGGGGTTGGAGGATATGTTCAGGTATTATTATTATTATTATTATTATTATTATTATTATTATTATTATTATTATTATTATTATTATTCAGGTAAGTTTTTTCATGGTTTTTTGTGTTAAGATGATGATACTGTGAAGAAGAAGATGATGATGGTGTCAATGATGGTTTTTTTTTTTTTTTTTTTTTTTTTTTGTATAAGGTAAGTAAACAATGGTGTAAAACTCTTCATGACCAAAGTTGCTGATGTTTTGGGGCAGTTTACAGTGGTGTAATACAAATGTTTGGTAGTTATTTTTACACTAGCGTAATTTTTTGTAGTTATTTTTACACTAGCGTGATTTTTGATATTACAAAAATTATAGATGCCTGGTTTATATAGATGTGAGTAAACACTAACGTAAATAATTACACCAGTGTAAATCATACAAAAATTATAGATATTTGGTTTATATAGATGTAAGTAAACACCGGTGTAATTACACTAGTGTAAAGCATACAAAAATTATAGATGTTGGTTTATATAGATGTAAGTAAACACTGGTGTAAATAATTACACACCCGTGTAAAAACAAGAGGGGGATGACAGAATGCACATATTTGTTTTTTTGGTTTAAAAAATTAAACTAATTAAAAAAAATAAAATAAAGTAAAAAAATATGATTCTTTCAAGAATGGAATAAAAATTTAACATGATATTATATTAATTTTTTCTCTCTCATGGTTTTTTATCCAAATACCCCTTAATGTACTTTATTATATTAAAAAATACTAATAAAAAGTTAATAATCATACAAAAAGTCTCATCTTTTGATCTCAACCATTGGATCATCAAATCAACGGTCCAGATGAGTTTTCTAGTTCTCATAACTCACATGAGTTCTCATTTTATCCCATCCCTATATATATATATATATATATATATATATATATATATATATATATATATATATATATATATATATATTTATAGGGAAGGGTTAGAATGAAAACCCCAAAAAGTTGAAGAAACCCATGAAAACTTCATCACAAACATTGATCTCCAAGATCAATGGCTACAATTGATTCTTTGTTATTTTAGTAATTAAAATAATACACAAGTGGGCAAAAGGGTATTATAGGCATTTGGCTTTGAGAATGGTTCTCTCTCCTCTGTTGCATGGCAACCATCAACACATCAGTCATCTCCAAAGCTATATAATATCATTCTCTCTCCTCTTTCAATCCAAAATTTGAATTTCCCCCAAAGCTTTGAAGCTCCATAAGTAACCGGTTCATATAGTGTGTGTCGATCATCAACCAAAGCTTACGTCCATCATCGACCAACATCAAAGACCCTTCCTTCTACCTCCATCAGCAACCAACATCCATAAACAACATGTTCATCCAACCCTCGTCACCCTTCCTTCTACCTCCATCAGCGACCAACATCCATAAACAACTTGTTCATCCAACCCTCGTCGATCATCAAGCTTTTGTTAATAATGAAACCTCTTTTCTGGTCAATGTCTTCAAAGAGAAGACACTGGAAGCTAGAGAAATCTGATTGCAGGTATCTTCTTTGGATATACTGTTAGTATTGATTTTATTATTATTTTCATATTTTTTATGATGTTCGTGTGTTGGGGGGGGGGGGGGGAGGGGTATAAGCATGATTATAAAATAGGGGGTTTTAATATAGTTTGTAACATTGTTCATATAGTGTGTCATTTGGGGTAATTGTTCATGATGATGTTAAACATGGGGGTTGTTAGTGTGTTATAAACAAGAGATCAAATGGGGGGTTGGGTATAAGCATGATTATGAACACAGAGGGTAAATGTTATTGTTAAACAGGGGATTGCATTTGTTTTGGGTATGATGATCGATTGTTTAGTGTCAATGGTTTAGTGTTAGCATTATTATAAACAGGGGTGTTCTTTGTTACACATGCAACATTTTTATGATTAATTATAAACAAGGGTGTAGTGTGTAATAGCTCATTGTGTACTGTGTTTGAATCAGGAAAACACGTAAAAATGCTAATGTGGTTGATAGTAGTGTATCAACAAGCGTTGAAAGAAAGGTTGTGGTATTAACTGATGACGTGACCAAATCAAGGAACAAAGGGAAACAAAGGTTCATTGTCGTCACGGATGACGATACAACACAAAGGCGTAGTGGAAGAACAAAGCGTGTACTAGGGAAAATGGTGTCAATGGTTTAGTGTTTGCATTATTATAAACATGGGTTTCAATTATAAAGGGATGGTTTCTAAGTTTATTGATTCATGTTCGGCATATTATGATTCTGATGACTTAGACACGCCATTGATTGCATTCAAAAGACGCAAATCAGGTAACTTCCACCGTGTTTCCTTCTTAGTGTGAACAATTAAAAAGTATAGATACGTGTCGCTTATGTTTGTAGACTATATTATTTAAATTTTTGTCTCAGGTCATGAGGGTGGCACAAGTGCTGCATTAAGCATGGATTCTCGAAAGGATAAAGGTTGGGGGCAAAGACAGTTTTTTTTTTTTTAATTGTAGGCTTAACATATGTAACACAGTTGTAATTTTCCATGTAAAAAGGCTGATGGGTCGTCACGTTCACAGAAAAATGGTGGAGATAATCAAGGTGTAAATAAAGCATGACTTTGCGTATGTAACACTTAAATAGTGTGTACTAACCAGAGGCCGGTGTCTTTGTTCTGTGTACATCAGCGGGCAAGCATGTCGATGTTTTAGCAGTTTCAAAGTGGGTAACAAGATCTACACCTAAGAACAATGAAGTTGTGGATGAGCGAGATGGACGTAGAAAGCAAAAGACAACCAAAAGGACGGAAGGTAGTAAGGCGAAGCGAAAGGGCAGTGGTAAAGAGGCGCGTGGGAAGGTTGAACTTGGTAAATAATGTAAACGAAGGAAGAAGGATGAATGGCCTGGTATACGTACAAGGTCTTCGCCATTCCAGTTTGCAAGGTGCATAAGTATTTTGAGTGAAGAACAACGTCAGGCTGTGAAAGAGATGGGGTTTGGTAGACTACTTCACTTCAAGATGGATGGGATACCGTCGAATTTGGGTCACTACGTTGTTGAGAGCTTAGATCTAGAAAGGTTGCAAATTTATCTTCCATGTGGTACAATCTGTATTGATGCAGAAGTGATCCGAAGCCTTCTGGGGATTCCTGATGGCGGGGTATCATTTAGTTCACTGCCACGTTTAAGTGAAAAGGATGAAGCGGTTGCTAGCTGGAGAGAAAGGTATCCACCTGGCCGATTTGTTTCACCTAAAAAAATGGTGGACATGATCGAATCCCAATCGGATGGCGAGGATGGCTTTGATTTCCACATGGACTTCCTAATGTGCTTTTTTTGCTGTTATGGTTCAGTGCCATAAACAAGGAAGCCTTAGGGATTCCATATTGGACTACATCACCGATGACTTGGATTTTGCAGGGATGGATTGGTGTGGGTTGTTGTTGGATAACATAAAACTTTGTAAGAATGGGTGGAGATGCGGAGATAAGAGCACAACGTTTGCTGGACCCCTTGCGTTGTTGGTGGTAAGAGTTTTTTTTTACTGTTTTGCATGTGTAACATGACTGCTTACGTATTTTTCATGTGTAACTCAGGGGGTGTAAATAACGTTTCCTTGTTTTCAAATAAACATGACAGCTACTTTATGTGGATAGCGTAAGCTGCGAGGGGATACAGGTGGATGATACAATTTACCCAATATCTTTTTGGAGCGTTCAAAAGCTAAGAGAGAGAGAGAGAGAGAGAGAGAGAGAGAGAGAGAGAGAGAGAAGATTGAAATTGGGAACGGTGGCTTTGGTAAGGGAGAGCTAAAAGGCTTGTCATCATCCAGTAACATCAAATGTGTGGACTATGAACCAACAGTACAGGTACATGTGTGCTTATATAACCTTCATCCATGCTTTCTTACACAACTTAAGTCATTAAATATATACGTTATCATATACAGGACAGAGTAGCAGGGGTTGATAAGATGTTGGATGTAATGCTAAAGAACAAGGACCACATTGAGACCGCCATAATGAAGCTCCATGGGGAGTATCTAGAGAGAGAGAGAGAGAGAGATGAAGTTTTGTCGGTAAAAGCCAAGTACGAAAGTATTCTTGAGCAAGCACCAAAGTGGGCAAAATGGGAATGTCTAACATCTGATGTTGATGATCAGCAAGTAACAACTGTATTTAAAGGCGTGACTTTGAAAGAAACTACTCGAGAGGAGATAAGCAACACCGCACAAAATGAGAAAGGTATGTTAGGCGGTCGCAATGGTTAATAAAACATAGCAATTAAATGTGATTTTGTATGTTTGTAACAGTTTTAGATTGTGTACAGGGCTAGATGCAAGGACTCCAGATGGAGCTGTAGAAGATGTTGGTGGTGAACATGACATGTGGCCGGATATGTTGGAATGCTTTAGGACACCAGATGCAGAGGTTGAACATGGGGCGCAACAAAAGATCGTGGGTGATGACGAGATAACAAACGTAGTTGTGAGCCAGTACCGAAAATTCCTCTATGAAGAAGATAAATGTATAACAGCAGCAACATCAACGGGGGATGACATGTTGCCCAAAAATCTTCAAAATGATGGTTTTGGTTTGGAAGCCTTCAAGGAGACTGAGATAGAATGCAAAGGGAAATAAAAACCTTGGAGGCCTTGCCTAATGAACCGCCCACCGTATTTGAAAAAACTCAAGAAGCAGTATACAGAAGACGTAGGAGTCATGCTATACTTTAGGCGTTGCGGAGGAAGATATGTATGCAACAGGATGGAATGGGGGTGTTGGGGCAGGATATTGTGGCAGATGCTGATAAGGACATTAATGACCATATAGGTTGCAACCTAAAAATGAGTTGATCTGTAAAGAAGTTTTAATTGGGGATGTGTTCTAAAATGTGTTGTTTGCGTGTCATAGAAACAGGTGAAGCTGAAGGGAGTGGGAAGGATGGAATGACGCTGACGGATGTGGAAAATCTAGTAAAGCGAGTAAAGGACATAGAGAGTACTGCGATTGGAAAAACATCAAACGAGGGGTATGATGGGCCCACGTTCAGTGTCGGCTTAACACAGATTGACATGGAGGTTACGGGTCAGCTGACAGGTATGTGTTGATTATTGAATCAAAATGTTTCATATGTTAAGATATTAATTAGCTTTGCAAACTTGAAGTGGGCGCTAAAGGCGAGGTACCAAATGTAGAAGATGTTAAGTCGTGTGAAAACACTGGTGAGTTTCGTACGGTACCTGAATTTTTGCATATGTAACACTTATATATAAACTTGTATATGATTGTGGTTGCAACTTGTGTAGATACATTGTTCGGCGCTGATGTGGTTGGACAAAAGGAACCTCTTAGCGTTGATATTGTTGAAAATAAGCGTAAGTTTGTTTTGTAAGCACACATGAACGATTGCGTTATACATACGTTGTTGCTTACGTAAATGTTGGTTGTGACAGGTTCCATTGATCCGTTAGGCGCCATAGGTGAAGGTATAAGTGATGAGACTGCTGCAGCTGACATGGTCAGTGAGATTCCCTAAACTAGTATGTTTTTATGTATTTCCCTTGTGTTGACAGTTTGCATATGTAACACTCATAGATTCACTTTAAAGTTTAGTATGACAAACTTTTATATGATTGCCCTTACGACTTGTGCATATCCATTGTTCGTCCCTGTTGCTATTGGACAAAAAAGAACAACTTAATGATGATATTGCCGAAAAGAACAGTAAGTTTATTTGGTTAGCATACATGGACGGTCGCTTCCACATGCTTTGTTGCTTACGTAAAATGTTGGTGGTGATAGGTTCTATGGATCCCGTAGGCGGCATAGCTGAACGAAAAAGTGATGAAGCAACAACAGTTGACATGGCCAGTGAGACTCCGCAAACTGGTATGGTTTTAGTTACTGACATATACATTGAATATGGAAAACTTATTTATGATTATGCTTGCAACTTGTGCAGGGCCATTGTTCGTTCATGATGTGGTTGGACCAAAAGAACCTGTTTGTATTGGTATTGCTGCAAAGAAGGGTAAGTTTGTTTTGTTTGCACACATGTACAAAAATGCATTATACATGCCTTGTTGCTTACGTAAATGTTGGTTGTGATAGGTCTTATTGATCCGTTAGGCGCCATAGCTGAAGAGAAACATGATAAAGCGACCACAATTGACATGGGCGGCGATATTGCCCAAACTGGTATGGTGGGTTGAACTTCAAGACGCGAAACAAAGGATGAGGAAGCTGTGTGGGCTTTTATATGTGTTGATGAGGATCCTGTGTTCAAACTTCATGGCGGGTATAGAACGAAGAGAGTAGCGGAAATGAACTTGTAAGTTTCATATGCAACAATAACTTTACTAAAAACCGAACTTTGTCTTTTAACATATGCAACAATAACTTTACTAAAAAAATCAAACTTCACTAAAAATTCAGGATAGAAAGAGGCCAACATGCTGACGTGGATAGTATTATTGCAGAACTGGGTGGTGACCCGCTTGGCACGTAAGGGATGAAATTCCTTAATTTTTGACCTTAGCATATATATACTTTGAAAATATCTTTGTTGGATGGTATGCAGGGAGCTCTTGTTCAAAAGCGCTCGCAATGTAGAAGCTACACGGAGTATGTTCAAGTCATTGAAACATGGAGAGAGGGCGTCAGATGCGATAATTGATTGTTGGGCTGAAGTGCTAAACTACGAAGAGCGGTTTAAGTCAGGAGAAGCTGACCTTCGGCTATTTATCGGCACCAAAACAGTGGTATGTATAGCTACTTTAATTTTAATAATTGTCCCACGTATGTTACAAAATGTTTCCCCAAAACCTGATACGGATGACATGTTGATAGTTCCCATGGATGTTGCATGATGACAAATGCGATGATGCTCAGCGTATGGGTCGCTTCTGGAGTGGGGTACTAGCCGCTATGCCGTTTTATCATAAGAACGTCGATTTCAAGAAGATTGCCATTGTCTTGTTCCCGATATTGGAAGATGACCATTTCTATGTGTTAATATTTGAGCTTCGCAACATGTCAATCTTGGTCATCGACAATGAGAAAAAAAAAGGGAAAGGGGGTTTTAGGGATTCTAGTGTTTATCTGAAGAAGGATACTCCGTATAAATATGTAAGTTCTATATTTATAAACTATTACGTTACTGTTACCACCAAAAAATGTCTAACCATTCCCAATCCTGTAATCACAATTGTAGAAGCATATGTTTGCCAAGTTCCTTAAAGCGATAAACCATCCCAAGACTGTTTCGGTTGAAAAGGTTGCGATAAGGAGGTTGGATGTTGAATGGGCAACAACTGGAAATGTCTCGGATTGTTGAGTATACCTTATGAGGCATATGGAGAAGTTTATGGGGCTTCATGTGCCATTCGATTGCCAGTTCAGTAAACATTGGAAGAAGAGAGAAGCGGAAGTCAACAGACTTAGGTTGAAGTACGCGATCCATATAATGCGTTCGCCAGTGAATTGTTATAAGACAAAGGTTGAAACAGCTGCTTTAAGGAGTGGATAGGTTATGTTGGTTGGAGGACATATTAGACATTCTGGTTGCTTGTGTTTTGCGTAGACTTTGTTATGCATGGTATGTATATTGCCTAACAAACTAATGTTAGATAAGTTAAGGTAAGGTAGGTTGATGGTACTAATTAAACTAATGTTATGTATTAAAGTATGATCGCAGGTATTACCGTTAATTAGCCAGTTGTATGTGTAAACAAATGCTAGACTAGATTTTGTTAATTAAACATATTGCATTTGAGTTAATGGTACTAACCAACTTTATGGCTTGTTTGTTTTGCTAATATGGTTATACTGTTGCATGTGTAAACAACACTAAACAGATTTAGTGCAAATTAACCCTCAAAAGTAAAAAAGATATACATTCTATGTGTAAACTGAAGAGGATGGTAGAAAATTTTACACATTAACACCACTAAATAGATTTAGTGCAAATTGTTGCATGTGTAACAAAGTTTACCACAGATTTAACATAAAAATATTGCATGTATGGACCTGCATGGTGAGAAAAATGTTGCATATATGTTGCACATGCATAACAAAATGTTGCATGTGTAAAAATAAAAGTCTGTGTTATTTTAAATAAGTTATGTTTGCACATATTGCACGACGAAGTTAAAGTATGCAACTGTTGCATAGTTAAAAGTTGAGCATAAAATGGTGCATGTGTAACAACTAGTAAAAGTCGGGTGTGCACTTATTGCATGTGCTATAAAAATGTTGCAAGGTAAGTATGCACCTACCGCATTAGCTTAATATGAAAACAGGGTGTTGCATACGTAACACCAAAATTAGGGTTTGCATGAAGTTCGGTGGTTTTCTAGTGCAAGTATTACACGTTGATCCAAAAACCACATCCGTAATCGTGTATTCAAAATATTATACTGTCTTACACCCTCTCGCTCTAAAATATAAATGTTGCATTTGTAAAAAGTTATGTTTGCACATATTGCACAACGAGCACATCATACAAGTTAGTTTAATAGGAAAAAATTGAAACATGTTATATATTCATCAAGAGTTCGCATCATTCAACAGAAATATTCACACATATTATATTAAAACATAAGCTGCACACAAAAAAAGTTGACATAGATGCAAGTTTAGTGGGTACATATATAAAAACAAAAGTATCCAACATACTTAGTTGTTGATCAAAAAGATCTGGCATCCAATATAGTAACGATGTTATGCACTTAATAGCAAATCATCAGGCCACAAACTGTTACATATGCATAACAAACATTCAAAAAGAAGAAGCTTCCCATTGCGTATGCATCAGCGACCGCCTCGCCCCTACGACGCTGTGGGGATTCCGCCCTTTTGTCTTTTGATCCAGCCGCTTCTTTGGCTTTCTTCATAGCAGTAACCTTGTCACAATTTCTAGAGTCATGGTCAGTAACATACTTCTTGCACTTGTTGCAAAGACGGGGGGCTTTAGGAACCTTGGGTGGCCTTGACGCGGCGTTTTCACCTGGCCCCACTATGCGGCGATGCTTCCCACACCCTTCATTGTGCGCAACATCAGGATTAGCAACAACAACATCACATCCCATGCTTTGGCCAAGGATACCCACAAATTCAGATTCAGTGGCATCTTTTTCACCTACAGCAATAGATTCTTTGGACAACAAGTTTAATTTTATAGATCTAAGTTGATCAACCAAGGAAGAAAGGGAGCTTTCGTCAGTTCTAGCAGCATCAACACATTCAGTGACTAACTCAAGAATCTCATTTCTCAGAATAGAGGTCGGGTTGGTATCCACACCGTAACGACTTCCGATTGATAAAACCTTCTTTGGGAGAACATCACGTGACCATCTCTCGACAATGTATTTTGCCGGGATCAGGTCAACATCCATCATGCGATACACGTAAAAAACATGCCGAAAAAGGTAGCCAATACGTATGAACCCCTACACGAACATTCGGCTGTGTGGTCCTGTTCGTCATAGCGAACCTAAGAAAAAAGAAAGTTACGCATGCAAGCAGAAATGATAAAGATTGAATTGTCTAATAAAATCAACTCCACATGTGTCAGGGTGTGTGAACAAACCTGAAAGATGTGGGTCACATCACTGCCTTTTTCCTTGTGGCTAACTGAATACACAAATATCTTATCATCCATTTCAGTGTTAGAAATGTAGCAACATAACTTACCCTTGTAGATTTCCTTCTGAACTTGAAAAAAAGACTGTTTGGGTGTACACCTTGAACGCATGTTGTTCTATTGGAAGCTCTATGCTTCCACTAAAAACAATAGATAATGTCTTGTATTCAGAAACACGCTGACGGTAATGTTGGGAGTCCATCCTAGACTCAAAACACAGCATGAATTGGACAATGGTGTTTGCACTGGTGGAGTTGATTTTAAATGCAACATTTGAACTCTCGCTACACGACGTAGTTTTCATTAAACAGCACATCGGGATCGCCCTGAAATATGCCGGCACCCATAACGCCCTAATCGCGAACATCTCCTTCAGCCACTGATTATCAACAACACCATGGGTATCTAACAAATCATACCAACGCGCCTTGAAGGTGGATGGCTATATGTAAACGTTCCATACCAAACGATGAAGATCTTGGTGGAAATTCGTGTTGGTTAGTAGATCTCCGGTTACCTGTTAGTTAAGATTTAAATCGAAGCGTGAGTAAAAAACACCTCACTATCGTGGTGCTTCGTAATATTTATATTAAAACTACTAAAATATCACACTAACCTTTGAAAGAAGTTTTTACATGATATGCCACATGCAAAGCCTATGGCGTGCCTTAGTAAACACTTGTGGGACAGCTTGTAGCATCGATGGGTCCTGATCACTTAAAACTAACTAGGGTTGGGACCTATGTGCCTTTAAAAAGGTCTGAAGTAACCAAATGTATGATTCTATGGTTTCATTTATTATTAACCCAACACCAAATGTGACACACTGCATGTGGTGGTCCACCCCTGTGAAGGGTACAAATATCATGTTGTACCTTGCATTGAGAGCGAAAAATATGAACACAAGTTACATATTGAAGACATAAAAAACATTGTATTATATGTATAGCATGGTTGCATAGCAGTTACATATGTAAAACACTTGTTGGTGTGGTAGGTCGCATCAAAAGCTATGACATCCCCAAAAGCTTTGTAGTTCAGTTTTGAAATCTCATCCGCCAAGAAAACAGAGCGTAACTGCCCATTCGAAACTATGAAATCAAAAAAGAACTCTGGAAAGGCCTCGAACCGACCCCGCAAACGATCAAGAAAGAGCTGCGCATCGCGATCACCAATATAAATTCTGAGTTGTTGGCTAAAGTTCTTAAAGTCAGCAACATTACCATTGACGTTGTGATGGCCACCGTTAAGAGCAACTAAACACCTATGCCCTTTAACCGGCCCAATCCAGTTAAGGCTCATGTTATGGATAAATTGTTTGGTTGAATAAGAGAGTTTGTGGGAAATCTTTGTAAGATCATGGTTGTGGGTCTCAACTAGTTCATGGTTATGTATCTCATTGAAAGTGTGAATGCTAAATTGAGAGCCATCAGGGCTGATGGAGATCAAAATATGAGCTTTGCAATCAGAAATGGTAAAGGTACTTTTGCGGGGCTTAATAGATGACTCATCTAGCGTGTTAAATGTCTTGTTCACCTACGGTTTGCCGTACTTTGAACAACGAAGGTACTTGTGGGTTGGGATACCGAACCGCTGCTTTGTCTGACCCTTCCTAATAGAAAACCCAGCCTGCTTGGCGTACTCCTTATACATATCTAATACCACGTCGAACGTGGTGTAAGAATCGCCAACAACCGGTAAAAACTTAGGACTGACATTCGGGATCCAGTATTGAGTTCCATTAGGGGTTGAATACACATAGTGAAGTGGCGCGTCTGCAGTAAAATCATGTTTAATAAAGTTAAAAACATGGGTGTTGCATGTGTAACAAAACAGTATACCTATTGCATCCATTTAATACAAACACATTTTTATGAGCTGGTTTGTGTGCAACATATATATAATATACTCTACACTTCAGTTACACATATACCACTTCACCAAAACACATTTTAATATGGTTAAACACTATACAAACTAACTTCTCCAACATTTGGCAACAAATAAACGACATTTATAACAAAAGCAAACGTGGTGCATACCAACAACTTCAATAACTTTCAATACCTTCAATGTTACAGAAAAAAAAGCAAAAAAAAAGACATATTTAACAAAAACCTTCAATGTTATCATCGTCTACCACCGAGGATGTTGAAAACGAGCCAACGTGGTGCATACCAACTACTTCAAAACCTGCGAAAAACAAACAAACAAAGCTTAACAACAAATCTGGTTACAGAAAAAAAAACAACTAACACCTCACGAGCAAAAAAAAAAAAAAAAAAAACAACAACTAACCTAGTACACGATCATTTTCAGATGAACAATCGACATCAGGCTGATGATTTCCATGCTTTGTCGTTTCTGAGTTCATCTCCATTGTGTTCTATTGACAGGTTTGTAGGAGAAGAGATGGGTTTATTCAAAAATAGGAGAGGGAGAGGATGGTCAGGAGGAGATGATATGGAGAGGATGATAGCTTAACCCATGGAAATCTTGAAGGAGAGGATGTTGAGAGGATGATCAGGAAGAAAAGAGAGGTATATTGAAATGGAGAAGAAAGGTGATGAATTGGTGATGTAATGTACTTGGGATTAGTGTAAAATCTAGATTATTGTGTATGGTTAAAAGACTAATATAACCTTATTGTTTTTTTTTGAAAGGCAAACAAATTTAATTACCAAACCCAATATTTACAAAGATATCTAATAGCAAGGTGCTGAATAGATATGCAAGAATTACACCAAGCCTAATACATCAGTTATACATTAAGATAAAAAACAACCCATTTGTTACAATCCTTTGATATTTGCTTTCCACGGTTCGTGACCCAATTGTATGAGAGCGACTTTATTTCACCCAAGCATTGATCCAAACACGGTCTTTTTCCTAAGAAAATTTTCTTGTTTCTTGTTATCCATATTACCCAAATTGTTGTTAAGATTATTGTTTTGATAGTCTTTTTCTTTACATTTCCAATACCGCGAATCTTGTGCGCATTCAGGACATCTCTGAAGTCGAAGGTGATGAAGGGAGGGACGTTACACCACTCGCAAATTTTCTGCCAGATCTGAGTTGCAAAGAAATAGGCTGTGAAAAGATGTTCGGCAGTTTCGGCTTGATCGTTGCATAAGGGGCATAAGGTAGAAGAGCTTATAATTTTTCTACGGTGCAATCCTTCAAGCGTGGGAATTCGTTCTTGCTCGCTCCTCCAGGCTAATAAGTTTACTTTCCTCGGCACAAGTTTGCACCACTCGAACGGAAAAAAAGGGATGGCTGCAGCAACTAATATCTTCCGACATGAGGCGATAGAAAAACCTCCTGGTGTGTCCGCAGTCCATTTCCACGAATCAGCATTGCTCGAAAGAGAGCAGTTCTGCAACTGAGCTGCACATTCTTTGTAACATTTCGCATTTAATTCTATGTACGTTACGACAGTTATTAATAAAATGCCGAATTTTTATCATTATCGTACATTTTAAAAAAATGTTTCGTGACACTTTTGGACTCCTAGTACCATACTATAAGCATATATTATCTATATATTGGTGTATTAATTGTTAAAAAATAAATGCCTGGGCCGGGGTTCGAACCCGTGCCCATGGCCGGTTCACACACACTCACAAACATAACCAGCTGGTCTATAGCTTTAACTTGGTTTAACTCTGATTTATAAAATATTTATATTATGATTAGAAGTTCTGTTGACTATTGAAAAGTCAACTGCGATCCAATCTTCCAAAATTAACATACCAATCCGCGTTTTTAATCCCTGTTATGGTAAACTTTGTGATTGATTGACTAACACGCGTATTATACACGCTTAATCACCATCAATTCTTACCTAAATCGTGCCAATTACACGTCAATGTATTAACCACGGGTCAAAACTTCCAATTCGAATCACACGAGCGTTGCACTATAAATTGAACCCTCATTCACAAGCTACAATCGCTGAATACTCTTTCCCTACTCTCAATTTTCACCTGTAAACCTCATTTTGATCTTCTTGGGTTCACGTTTGACTTTGTCGTTGACTACTCAAGATCACACGTAAATCTGTTTGTAAGTTCAATGTTTTTGATTGGTTTTGTTAATCGGCCCCCTGACAACAATAACCCCATGAATAATCGGGTTATTGTTCGTCAATTTTGATTATTGAAAAAGCTAGGGCTCGAAACTTTGATTTGGGGATAAACACGATTTGCAGACCTTGATATTTATATAATACAAAACCACATTCATCACCAACTGATCAGTTGGTGTGACTCCTTTTCACTAAAACACGATACGGCCCACGGCCAGGGTTCGAATCCCACACACTGCTTCTTTTTTTTTAAACCAATTATTGAATCTGTTCAGTTAGACTATATAATTAATTTCAAACCAAGATTATTCATTCTCAGGGTCCAGACCAACTGGTCTGGGCTTGTGATTTAAAAACCCCAACCCGGGTTTGACGCGGGTTCGACCCCTAGCACATACAAACCTTTTTTTTAAGAACCCTTTATACTTATATATTCATTTTATTTTTAAAAATAGTTTTAAAATACTAAAAATGCTTTATGAATTCCACAAAAATTATTTTATGATATTCTAATAGAAAAGTTTATCATACAATTTTTAGTTTCCAAAAATTATTTATTTATTATATATAATAAATATTTCAAGTTTATTCTATTATAATTATAAAATTCTATAAAAATATCAAAACGATTTTATAAAATTCTACAAAAATTATTCTAAGTTTATAAAACAATAAACATTCCAGAAATGGTTTTTATTTCTGAAAAATCATTTATTTAATATTTTTAATCGATTTTTGTTATTTTAATCATAAATAAATCATAATAAATTCATTTTTCAATATTTTTCCACCAAAATTTTATATAAATTATTACTGTCCATTTAGAACAGAAATACAAATTTTAATTTAAAATTTCTTTAATTTTAATATTTTTAGATATTAAAGTTATATTTTGGCAAAATAGAAATAAATAAGTTAAATAATAAATTTTTAAGAAAATAATTTTATAAAAATTATTTTCATACTTAAAACCTATTTACGTGATCACCCTTAATCAAAAGCCTACAAAAAGACTTTTGTTTATTTATTTGTCGAATTTCTTTTATTTATTAAACAATTTAATTATTAATTAAACGAATCTTTATCCCCAAATTAGGAACCCTAGAAAATACTTGTAGACTAGAAAGACTTAGACTTATTTATTACCTTAAATATAGGGTAATACTTGGCATCGTTGGGCTACACTTATTCTATTTCACGAGACTTAACATTTTGCTAAGGTGAGTTTTACATAGCCCCTTTTCTATTTCACTATTTTTGGGGTGAAACATGATACAACATTCTATCTACAATTCAATCATAAAGTGTCTATGTGTTATTCTATGTTGCATTATATCTTAAACATGACTAGGGTAAGCACAATATTCTAGCATAATCATTAACATTGATTAGCCGACGGTATACAATGATAGATCTATTGGACTGACAATCCCACCCGGATACGTGTACCTCCTACATAGGTAGCGTGGGTGATTGTTATCGAATTCATAACATAATCGAGTGAACCATGAGCGTATGGGATGGACCACAATATTCTAGTCACAAGGTTCGATTATGCACTCGATTTACCTGATAGTATGTTTTCATATATGGACTAGACTTGCCATGACACTTGAATTGTACAAGCTTTATTCAATTATCAAAACTTATGTAATTCTCACCAACTTTTGTTGACCCAAAAATATTTTCAAAATTAACATGTTTCAGGTAACAATGAAGCTGAGGCTTAGGGTATGCATGATGGATACTTTGGAGTTATTTGAAGTTATTTGTTTTATTTGATATTATGTATTTTGGGATTTTTAGACATCATTTCATTTGGATATTTATGTTATGAATAAATTATTTAAAATTTCAATATATACCATGTGCTACTGAAACAATCATCAATACGTGACATCCCAATGTTTCCGCCATCGGTTGGGGTGTTACAGATTGGTATCAGAGCCAAGTTATAGGGAATTAGGTTATTAGAAAAATAATCTAGACTATAACCTTAGAGATTTATAACAGTACTTGCTTCTCTTACTTGTAACCCTAATTGCTTCCTTAATCTTATCCCTACCCTATACCTTATACAACCCTAAGCCTTTACAAGTTGACTGCTCTTATTCGTCTGCTGCGATCCTGATCCACCATTAGATTAGTAGGACAAAATCCTCAGGTTTAGCCTGAACCACCTTGAGATCTCGTCAAAGTTCTAGATTTTAATAACAAACACGTGCAATCTGGAAGAGTGAACGCCTGTATTCTGAGTCTTCTGTCTAGGCTGGTATTGCGCATATATCCCAATCAGACGAGGGACCCGGATGCCTACCTGGGAATTCTCAGGATGAGTGTTCACTTATAGGCTAAAGCATGTCTTCACTATGTTATTAGAATCTAGAATCTTTGATAAGTCAACGTTTTCATTTATTCGTTTTAATTAATGGATAAATGATTACATTCCTTATATTACCTCATTCATTTCATTGTGTCTCATACAGATCATCCTCCACGTCGCAGCACTCGCAATAACAATGGTGGAATTCATGAGGAAGGGAGCAGCAACCACAACCATAACCACGACACTAACCACAACAATGGAGGTGATGCCCAACTGGCTGCGATCATTTCTCAACAAATGGCGCAACAGATCGCAACTCTGGTTCCTAACTTACTGGCTCAAGTCATCCAAATGAATGGGAACGGCAATGGAAATGGAAAAGGCAATGGAAATATAAACGGCAATGGAAACCACAATGGGAACGGGAATGGAAACGGGAATGGCCTCCCAGCCTGCACTCTCAAACACTTTAATACCTGTAATCCTCCTAAGTTCAGTGGGGATGAAGTAGCTACTGGTCTCCTACAATGGTTCGAGGGTATTGAGAATACCTTCATTAACAGTGAGTGTCCCGATAACTTTAAGGTCCGTTATGCTATGAGTGTTCTTCACAAACGAGCACTCACTTGGTGGAATGAGGAAAAGCGCACCCGCGGAGCTGAAGTTGCACTTGCTATGACCTGGGATCAAGTCAAAGAGATAATGAAAGCTGAGTTTTGCCCACGTAACGAGGTTAAGAAATTGGAGGACGAGTTCCACACCCTTGCTCAGGATAGTGGGGAAAACCTTGCTTATAATACCCGCTTCCATGAGCTCAGTTTGTTGTTGCCCCATAAGGTCACTCCCCTATCTGTAGCCATCGAGAAGTATATCGGTGGTCTACCTATGCAAATTCAGGACACGGTATGGGGAAGGAATCCTGCCACCTTGGATGAAGCCAAACGTTTAGCGGCTACACTGACTGATAACCACGTGAAGAATGGTACTCTGTTTCGCAAAGGTGCTAAGAAAGATGTGAACAAAGCTACACCAGAGCCGGCTAAGGAGATTAAGACCCGAAACTTTACAGTAGTTGCCACCCCCGCACCCAATAAGAAGCTATACACTGGACCTCACCCCTTGTGCAACACTTGCAAATACCATCACCCAACTCAGGTGCCATGTCATTTTTGCACTAATTGTCAAAGGTATGGACACCTTGCGAATATCTGTCGAGCTCCTCCTGCTAACGGCCCTGCTGCCCAAAATAACCCAGCCAGAAATGCCCCAGCTCCCAACCAACAAAACAACAGGCCTGCTCGTGGTCAGTGTTACGAGTGTGGCAGCCCAGACCACTATATCAATGCCTGCCCCAATCGCAACCAGAACCAGAACCAGAATCGCAATCAAAACCAGAACCGCAACCAGAACCAAGGTGCTCGTGGTCGCGCATACAACCTCAATGCTAATCAGGCCCGCAACAACAACAAGGTGGTTAATGGTACGTTTCTCGTTAATAACCACTATGCTTCTATATTATTTGATTCGGGTGCTGATAAGTCATTTGTATCACTAAAGTTTGCACCCTTACTTAACTTACCCCAAACTAACCTAGAGGAACCTTTAGTGGTAGAGGTAGCTAATGGGAAGTCTATCTCGATCGGTTCTATTATACATAACTGTGTGTTGAACCTTGATGAACATACTTTCTCTATCGATCTCATTCCTATGCATCTTGGAAGCTTTGATGTCATAGTAGGCATGGATTGGTTGTCAACCCATCATGCTGAAATCCTATGCTTTGAGAAAGTTATTTGCATTCCTCTCGAATCTGGTGATATTTTGAAGATCTATGGTGAGAAGCCTTGTGGTGAGCTTAAACTCATGTCTTGTACTACTGCTCAAAAATACTTACGAAAGGGGTATATGGCTTTCTTGGCTAACGTGATAGAAAAGAAAGACAAGGGCAAAAGTATCCAAGACATCCCAATCATTCGGGACTATCCTGAAGTCTTTCCAGAGGATTTACCTGGTTTGCCTCCTGCTCGACAAGTTGAATTTAGGATCGATCTTGTTCCTGGTGCAAATCCTGTCGCCAAAGCTCCTTATCGTCTTGCACCCTCTGAGATGCAAGAACTTGCCAGTCAACTACAGGAACTTTCTGATAAAGGTTTCATTCGCCCCAGTTCTTCTCCATGGGGAGCCCCGTATTGTTCGTAAAGAAGAAAGATGCATCTCTCAGGATGTGTATCAACTACCGTGAACTCAACAAACTCACCATCAAGAATCGTTATCCCTTGCCGAGGATTGACGATCTTTTCGATCAACTTCAAGGAGCAACCCACTTCTCGAAGATTAATCTTCGTTCTGGTTATCATCAGCTTAGAGTTCACGAAGAAGACATTCCCAAGACAACCTTTCGTACACGTTATGGTCATTACGAATTCATGGTCATGCCGTTTGGATTGACCAACGCTCCCGCGGTGTTTATGGATCTAATGAATCGGGTTTGTAGACCCTATCTTGACAAATTCGTGATCGTCTTCATTGACGACATCTTGATTTACTCAAAATCAAAATCCGATCACGAACAACATCTTCACTTAATCTTGGGTCTCCTAAAGAAAAAACAACTGTATGCCAAGTTCTCGAAATGTGAATTTTGGCTTAAGGAAGTTCAATTTTTAGGACACGTCATCAATGAGAACGGAATTCATGTTGATCCCGCGAAGATCGAAGCTGTTAAAGATTGGAGTGTTCCTAAAACTCCAACAGAAGTCCGTTCCTTCCTTGGTTTGGCTGGTTATTATCGTCGATTCATTGCCAACTTCTCCACGATCGCTGTCCCTCTCACTGCCTTAAATCACAAGGGTAAACCTTATGAGTGGGGACCAAAACAAGAGGAAGCGTTTGAGACTCTTAAGCTGAAACTTTGTGAAACTCCCATCCTGTCTCTACCTGATGGTAATGATGACTTCGTGGTCTATTGTGATGCATCAAACCAAGGTCTTGGTTGTGTTCTCATGCAACGAGGCAAGGTTATTGCTTATGCGTCTAGACAGCTTAAGACCCACGAAAAGAATTATACCACCCATGACCTTGAATTGGGCGCTATCGTCTTTGCTCTTAAGATTTGGAGACAATATCTTTATGGAACCAAATGTGTGGTTTTCACGGACCACAAAAGTCTCCAACATGTCTTCGACCAGAAAAATCTTAACATGAGGCAACGACGTTGGGTTGAGTTACTTAACGACTATGATTGCGAGATTCGCTACCATCCTGACAAAGCGAATGTTGTGGCTGACGCACTCAGTCTTAAAGAGCGCATCAAACTTTATTGTGCGAGAGTTCGTACTGATCTTCAGGATCGTATCCTCTAGGCTCAACATACTTCAGTCACCCAAGGTAACATGTACGAGGAAATGTCTTGTGGTGCTGAGACTCAACTTGAAACCAAACCTGATGGTCTACTATATTTTCTCAATCGACTTTGGATTCCTGACCGTGATGATCTTTGTACTTTCCTTATGAACGAGGCTCATAAGTCTCGTTATTCTATTCATCCTGGAGCTGAGAAGATGTACCAAGATCTTCGTTATTCGTATTGGTGGTCTGGTATGAAGAAAGATATCGCTCTTTTCGTTGCAAAATGCCTTACTTGTTCAAAGGTCAAGGCTGAACATCAACGACCATCTGGTATGCTTGAACAACCAAAAATTCCTGTATGGAAATGGGAGAGCATAGCAATGGACTTCATCAATAAACTCCCTCGTACACCCAAAGGTTTTGACAGCATTTGGGTAATCGTTGACCGTCTAACCAAGTCAGCCCATTTCCTACCAATTCGTGAGAAATATTCTGTGGAAAGGTTAGCAAAGATGTACGTAAGTGAAATCGTATGTCGCCATGGTATACCTTTGGACATTATCTCTGATCGTGATGGTCGTTTCACCTCTCACTTTTGGGATTCTTTACAAGACGCTTTGGGTACCAAGCTAAACCTGAGTACTGCTTATCACCCTCAAACAGATGGTCAGACTGAACGGACCATCCAGACACTTGAGGATATGCTCAGGGCATGTGTCATCGATTTCGGTGGTACATGGGATTCTCATCTTCCCTTGGTCGAGTTTTCATACAACAACAGTTATCATGCCAGAATTAACATGGCTCCTTTCGAGGCACTCTATAGTCGTAAGTGTCGTTCACCTGTCTGTTGGACTGAGGTTGGTGAAGCCCAGATCACTGGACCTGAACTAATCCAGGAAACCACGGATAAAATCCAACTCATTCAGGATAATCTTCTCAAGGCTAGAAGTCGTCAGAAGAGCTATGCTGATAAACGTCGTAAGCCCTTGGAATTTCAAGTCGAGGACCTTGTACTTCTTAAGGTATCTCCTTGGAAGGGAGTAATTCGCTTCGGTAGAAAAGGAAAACTAGCTCCTCGATACGTAGGCCCATTCAAAGTGCTTGACAGGATTGGAAAAGTGGCTTACAAACTTGATCTTCCACCTGAGTTAAGCAATGTTCACCCAACTTTTCACGTTTCGAATCTCAAGAAATGCTTAGCAGATGAGAACCTCCATGTCCCTCTTGAAGATGTGCAAATCGATGAAACTATGCACATTGTCGAGAAACCCGTTGAGATCGTGGATACGGGAGTCAAGAAACTCAAGCGCAGTCGCATTCCGATCGTTAAGGTTCGTTGGGAATCTAAACGAGGTCCAGAGTTCACTTGGGAACGCAAGGACCAGATGAAGTCTAAGTACCCACACCTTTTCCCACCAGACTCTCCAACTCCAACTTCGGGACGAAGTTCCTAAAAGTAGGGGAGACTGTAACATTTCTCATTTAATTCTATGTACGTTACGACAGTTATTAATAAAACGCCGAATTTTTATCATTATCGTACCTTTTAAAAAATGTTTCGTGACACTTTTGGACTCCTAGTACCATACTATAAGCATATATTATCTATATATTGGTGTATTAATTGTTAAAAAATAAATGCCTGGGCCAGGGTTCGAACCCGTGCCCATGGCCGGTTCACACACTCACAGACATAACCAGCTGGTCTACAGCTTTAACTTGGTTTAACTCTGATTTATAAAATATTTATATTATGATTAGAAGTGCAGTTGACTATTGAAAAGTCAACTGCGATCCAATCTTCCAAAATTAACATACCAATCCGCGTTTTTAATCCCTGTTATGGTAAACTTTGTGATTGATTGACTAACACGCGTATTATACACGCTTAATCACCATCAATTCTTACCTAAATCGGGCCAATTACACGTCATTGTATTAACCACAGGTCAAAACTTCCAATTCGAATCACACGAGCGTTGCACTATAAATTGAACCCTCATTCACAAGCTACAATTGCCGAATACTCTTTCCCTACTCTCAATTTTCTTCTGTAAACCTCATTTTGATCTTCTTGGGTTCGCGTTTGACTTTGTCGTTGACTACTCAAGATCACACGTAAATCTGTATGTAAGTTCAATGTTTTTGATTGGTTTTGTTAATCGGCCCCCTGACAACAATAACCCCATGAATAATCGGGTTATTGTTCATCAATTTTGATTATTGAAAAAGCTAGGGCTCGAAACTTTGATTTGGGGATAAACACGATCTGCAGACCTTGATATTTATATAATACAAAACCACATTCATCACCAACTGATCAACAGATCAGTTGGTGTGACTCCTTTTCACTAAAACACGAACGGCCCACGGCCAGGGTTCGAATCCCACACACTGCTTCTTTTCTTTAAACCAATTATTGAATCTGTTCAGTTAGACTATATAATTAATTTCAAACCAAGATTATTCGTTCTCAGGGTCCAGACCAACTGGTCTGGGCTTGTGATTTAAAAACCCTAACCTGGGTTTGACGCGGGTTCGACCCCTAGCACATACAAACCTTTTTATTTTAAGAACCCTTTATACTTATATATTCATTTTATTTTTAAAAATAGTTTTAAAATACTAAAAATGCTTTATAGATTCCAAAAAAATTATTTTATGATATTCTAATAGAAAAGTTTATCATACAATTTTTAGTTTCCAAAAATTATTTATTTATTGTATATAATAAATAATTCAAATTTATTCTATTATAATTATAAAATTCTATAAAAATATCAAAACGATTTTATAAAATTCTATAAAAATTATCCTAAGTTTATAAAACAATAAACATTCCAAAAATGGTTTTTATTTATGAAAAAAATCTTTTATTTAATATTTTTAATCGATTTTTGTTATTTTAATCATAAATAAATCATAATAAATTCATTTTTCAATATTTTTGCACCAAAATTTTATATAAATTATTACTGTCCATTTAGAACAGAAATACAAATTTCAATTTAAAAATTCTTTAATTTTAATATTTTTAGATATTAAAGTTATGTTTTGGCAAAATAGAAATAAATAAGTTAAATAATCAATTTTTAAGAAAATAGTTTTATAAAAATTATTTTCTTACTTAAAACCTATTTACGTGATCACCCTTAATCAAAAGCCTACAAAAAGACTTTTGTTTATTTATTTGTCAAATTTCTTTTATTTATTAAACAATTTAATTATTAATTAAACGAATCTTTATCCCCAAATTAGGAACCCTAGAAAATACTTGTAGACTAGAAAGACTTAGACTTATTTATTACCTTTAATATAGGGTAATACTTGGCATCGTTGTGCTACAGTTATTCTATTTTACGAGACTTAACATTTTGCTAAGGTGAGTTTTACATAGCCCCTTTTCTATTTCACTATTTTTGGGGTGAAACATGTTACAACATTCTATCTACAATTCAATCATAAAGTGTCTATGTGTTATTCTATGTTGCATTATGTCTTAAACATGACTAGGGTAAGCACAATATTCTAGCATAATCATAAACATTGATCAGCCGACTGTATACAATGATAGATCTATTGGACTGACAATCCCACCCGGATACGTGTACCTCCTACATAGGTAGCGTGGGTGATTGTTATCGAATTCATAACATAATCGAGTGAACCATGAGCGTATGGGATGGACCACAATATTCTAGTCACAAGGTTTGATTATGCACTCGATTTACCTGATAGTATGTTTTCACATATGGACTAGATTTGCCATGACACTTGAATTGTACAAGCTTTATTCAATTATCAAAACCTATGTAATTCTCACCAACTTTTGTTGACCCAAAAATATTTTCAAAACTAACATGTTTCAGGTAACAATGAAGCTGAGGCTTAGGGTATGCATGATGGATACTTTGGAGTTATTTGAAGTTATTTGTTTTATTTGATATTATGTATTTTGGGATTTTTAGACATCATTTCATTTGGATATTTATGTTATGAATAAATTATTTAAAATTTCAATATATACCATGTGCTACTGAAACAATCATCAATACGTGACATCCCGATGTTTCCACCATCGGTTGGGGTGTTACATTCTTGGAGTTCTCGCAATTCCTGTACCTGCAAAGGTTCTCGTTTCCAATCCCAACCCAAAACCCAAATGTTCCCCTGCTAAATAAGACGGGCTGCAACACTGCAGACTTTATACGACTCTAAAGCAAATAAATGAGGGAATGTATACCTGAGTGGGAGATCTCCAAGCCAGCAGTCGAGCCAGAACCGAATCCCCGAACCGTTTCCAAGCCCCCCTTTAAACAAACCTTCAACCTGAATATTTACGTCATCAAAGTCCTTTCCGACCTTTAGAATTGAGTTCCAAACCCCAGTTATAGTTGATTTTATAGGCAAGTACGGCCAAGCCCTCTCATTGTGGTGAATGGCATCGATAATTCTTCTCCAAAGGCTGCGTGGTTCATTTTTATAGTGCCACCACCACTTAAGAATGAGACTCATGTTCATATGTTTCAAGGAACCCAAACCAATCCCACCTTTGTCTTTCGGGTTAATCACTCTTTCCCAAGCCACCCAAGCCTTTTTACTTTTTTCATCGGTCCCTCCCCAAAAGAAACGCCTTCTAAGTTTTTCTAATTGTTCAATGACTCCATTTGGTGCTCGGAAAAGAGAGAAGTTATATAAGGGAAGGCTATCAAGCACGGCTTTTAGTAAAACTATCCGTCCACCAATTGATAAGGTTTTTGCTTTCCATCTTGACAATCTCCTTTTACACACATCAATTAAATCTTTCCAATACTTAACTTGATTCATGTTGGCACCCACTTGCACTCCAAGATACGTACAAGGAAAGGAACCTTGATTGATCCGTAATGCACTGCTTACATCAAGTAAGGCATTGTTGTTGTAACAACAGGAAATTATGACGTCATAATTAACAAAAATTAGGCTAATTAATAATAATTAATTACTATAATGATTGGGCCACCTATGGGCCCAATATCTACCCGCATCATAAGTCCGGCCCGATAAACCTTTCATATGGGCCGAATGAAAGTAGAGCCCGATTAAGTAATTGGGCCTATTTAAAAGGGCCCGATAGCCCGATAGAAGGGCCAAATACTTTTAAGAACTCGACTAAACTTTTGGGCTTATAATGGGCTTCCATGTTTGATAAGTATGGGCCGGTAACTTGAGATGATAGTTTATAAATATGATTAAGGACTAGTGTGAGATGTAAGCCCACTTACAAAGTCTAAGAGTCAAGCCCAATACTCTAATGCTAATATTCGGCCCATCCTTGAAATAAGTAACCGCCATTTTTAGCAAGAATCTTACACCTCACCTAATGGAATATCACTCTAACACTCAAAAGCTTTATAATCTTCCACCTCATGACCCTAGGAGTCTACTACATCATATCAATTGCATGCAATGAATCTTGTATAAAAGAGAAACCATCGGCCGCTTTTATAAGAGTTAAACCACTCTCCCAAAGTAACAAAACCACCCTCTCCCTAACATGCAAACCACCTTTGAAGCTATATATCAATCGGCAATCATGAATACTTCTTTAACCCATCTTTACAACTCTTTACACTTACTTATCCAAGCTTGAAATAACCTATATCCTAAAGAAAACCCACCCGCACCAAACCTAAAAACAATCGGCCTTCATATTACTTAACCAAGCAATTGTGGATCAAGTTGTTTTCTTGAGTAAGTTGAGTCTAGAGTCCCTTAAGGTCGTGTGCCAAGCTGTAATGGCCAGCTTTTAGTTAGATCTTTACGCCTAAGCTGTAATGGCCAGCTATACGTATGATTATTTATATATGTGTGCAATAACTTAATTTGTGTTGAAACAGGAAACCGTGGAAAATAGAAATCTTGCTTTGAACGAAACCGTAGACTCGGAAGTAATTAACGTGAGTGCATGTACCCCTATGTTTAAATGATTTTGGGGTGAATGCATGTTAGTTTTTACGTGTGATTTGATAAAATATTGGTTCATGATCATGAAAGAGTTAATAGAATCGGTCGAATAGAAATCACGTAGAATGGATCCATTCGGTATCAACGGGATGTATTTTTCTAAACCAAGTAGAGGTTTGGAACCACATTAAGCATTTGTATGGTGCTCCATCGTTAAATATGTTCCACCTTAGAATGACCGAACCATATGAGAATTGTTGTTATTATTTATAAACGAGTCTAAATCTGGCATCACTCACTAGCTTTGTGGCTAACGTATTTTTAACATGCATTTCAGGTTGATTAGATATGGGAACCCGAGCTCAATAATGTGCAAGTTCAAGTTTTAAAGTATAGTTAAGGAAAATGGCTCTTGGGCCGGTTTATTAAATAAATGGGCTTCGGCCCAAGTGTGTAATAAATGGAGATGTTTAAAAGTTATGTTTTAAAGTCTTAATGGGCTTCGGCCCAAGTGGTTAAAACTCGGAACATGAAGTGTAAGGGGCTTGGCCCGGTTGTAAGTTTATATGGGCTCGGCCCATGTGAAATAAATAAGAATGTGTTTCATTAAGTATAAAAGAATTATTAGAATAAATAAATTGGTAATTAATAATACGTGTCATGATTACCAATCCGTAATGACTCGTTAATTTTCGGGTCGTTACAGGTTGGTATCAGAGCTCGGGTTCGGGTATAGTGGGGAGTTTATAGAACTAACTTAACAATACTTGTTGTGATTATTTGTAATAGAATGACTCGAGGGGAAGAAAGAAATCAAGAGGGACAAGACGCCCGGGGAAAAGCCCCAATGGAGTACGAAGAAGGAGAAATTAGAAATGAAGAGGTTGTAGAAGACAACGACAATTTACGCTTCCCCGACATAGAAGCGCTTGTAAATGAAATCCCGGGTTTAACATGGGGAAACAATGGGGTGGAGTTAAATTTAGGAGGGGTTGGCGTGATCGGTCCTCTCCCCGAGCCTATCCTCACCAACTCCGAACCCAATCCATTTATACTCGAGATGCCATTTTACGGGCCCTCTCCTAACTACTACTCGAACTCGCCATTTCAAGACTTTACTAATGCATCAAGTAATTTATCCATGGAAGGGTCGAGTAATTTGAGCCCATACCTCTCGCCATTTGTAGGCCCATATCCCACGGCCCAACAAGGCCCATATCCCAAGGCCCCTTATCCAATGGCGCCACCTACGCCCGTGGTAGACCCATATTATGAAGCCGCCATGTTTAACCATAATAATATTCCATTTCCACCCAACGAATTTGTGCCAAGGAAAGACTATTTGGAGCTTGTGGAAAATTATTATCGAATGAAAACGCAAAGAGACCAAGCACTAAACACGGCGGAAGATTTAAGGAGGTTGATCAAACGATTCGGGTATCAATCCCGACAATTGATCGATGAGTCGAAGTATCCACTTCCTTAGAAGGGGTCGAAGGGTGGTATGGTAGGGGTGGGGCGAGAGAAGTGGCGGGAGTTAAATAAATGGGTTCGGCGTGTATGTGTGAATTTGTTAACTTAAGTCTTTGTGGTAGTGGTATGTGTGGTAATTTAATTATGTGGTTATGATGGTAGTATGTTTGATGTGGTGATTGGAATGATAATATGTAACATCCAAAAATTTTTGTTATAAAATAGTTATATTTGGATGTAGAAACTAGTGTGTTTAATCAAAAATGAGATTGTGATAAAAATCAAGAAGTAATATGAGATATGACTATAAAAATTTCCTATGATAAAATGACAAGTTAAAGTATATGTGTACAAAATAATAGGCGCAAATTATAAAGGATTCAAGCTAACATAGTAGTAATTTATTATAACAATAATACTAACCTAAGTAAAATGTATTATTATAGAAAAATGCCGCGAAGATCCGAGAGAGGCAAAGAACCAGAGACCCCAAAAAGAAATAACGCTTCTTCATCCAAACAAACCACGGCCGAGGAACCCTTGACCGAAGAAACCCCGGTAACCCCGGAAACTAGTGAACTAGAAGAGAAAATGAGGAAGTTAGTTCTAGAAAGCTTGCAAGATTCAATTCCTACCCTCATAAGTATGATAGAAAAGTCACCCGGTTCAAGAACTCTAGAGAAAAATCCAGAAAATATTGTAGTAAATGTAGAAGATGAACAGTCAAGGCCTCGACCTTGTGACTACAAAACCTTTATGGCTTGTAAGCCAGAACTCTTTGACGGTAGCACGGGAGCTGCCGGAGCCACCCGTTGGTTAGAAGAGATGGAAGCTAGCCTAGAAATAAGCAACTGTGCCCCTAGAGACCAAGTGAAGTTTGCTACTCACTCTTTACGAGCTGAGGCGCTAAACTGGTGGAATATGATTCGACAAGTTAGAGGTAGAGAAGTAGTAGCCACTATGACTTGGATAGAATTCCGAACCCTCATGACCGAGAAATACTGTCCTATGAACGAAATTGAAAAGATCGAAATGGAATTTCTAGGACTCGAAATGAAAAGTTTAGACTGTGTAGGCTACATAAACCGTTTCAACCAACTTGCTCGATTAGTACCTCACCAAGTTACCCCCGAACCAAAAAGAATTAGGAGGTTTATTTGGGGATTAATCCCTCAAATTCAAGGAATCGTTAGGGGAGCTAAACCGACTAGGTATGATACTGCTTGTGAATTAGCTTTAAGCTTGACCGATGACATAGTCAGACACAGGGAAAGGGATAAAGTGTCGGTAGGAAGTAAAAGGGGATGGAATGAAATTTTTAGGTCTACAAATTATAATACATCAGGAAAGAGCCAAGAAACCCCCAGAGAACAGGGAAATCCTGGAAAAAGACCCTACCGAGGAAATAATCCCTACTGTTCCACGTGTAAGTACTATCATGTTGGTGAGTGTAAGCAGAAATGTGATACTTGTGGTCGGTACCATTTTGGTGAGTGTAGGGGAGCCCATTGTCAAAAATGCAAAAAGGTAGGACACTCCACGGCAGAATGTCGGTACACTCCAGACCGTCCTCGAGTCTGTTATGAGTGCAAGGAACCGGGGCATCACAAGAACGAATGTCCAAAACTCAAGAATCAGCCCAAGAAAGACCAAGCAAGGGGAAGAGCGTTTGTAATCAATGCCGCAGAAGCACGTGACGAACCAGATCTAGTCACGGGTATGTTCTATATAATTCAATTACCTGTTTATGTTTTGTTCGATACAGGTGCAAACCTTAGTTTTATCTCTAAAAGGTTAGTCGAAAAGATAAACACCCTTCCCGAACCTATGACACAAACCTATGAAATAGAGATAGCTGATGGTAAGGTTTTGCAAGCCAATGAAGTCTTTAAAAATCTGACTTTAACTATGGAAGAACAAGAGTTTAAAATAAACTTAATACCAATGATTCTAGGAGAATTTGATGTGATTATAGGGATGGATTGGCTAGCTACAAACCAAGCAGAGATAGTCTGTAAAGAAAAACTTGTAAGAATTCCTTTAACCCATCAAGAAACTTTAGTAGTCCAGGGAGAAAAACCAAGAGGTATCTTAAGTTTAATCTCCAGCGCAAAAATGATGAAGTATTTAAGAAAGGGACATCAACTCTTTTTAATCCATGTGAATTTAGAAAATGAGGAAAAAGAAGCAGAGATTAATGAAATTAAGGTAGTATCGGAATACAAAGATGTATTTCCAAACGAACTCCCAGGTTTACCACCATCCCGACAGGTGGAATTTGAAATTAACCTAGTTCCTGGAGCCGCACCGGTTGCTAGAGCTCCATATAGGTTAGCCACCACGGAAATGAAAGAACTCACGAACCAGTTGGAAGAATTGATAGAAAGAGGTTTTATAAGGCCAAGTACCTCCCCTTGGGGAGCACCAGTACTGTTTGTCAAAAAGAAAGATGGTTCTATGAGGATGTGTATAGACTACAGGGAATTAAATAAGTTGACAATCAAAAATAGGTACCCATTACCTAGAATAGATGACCTGTTTGATCAATTGAACGGAGCGAAATATTTTTCAAAAATCGATCTTAGGTCTGGATATCACCAATTGAAGATAAGAGATGAGGATGTTCCAAAAACTGCTTTTAGAACTAGGTATGGACATTATGAATTCCTAGTTATGCCATTTGTTTTAACCAACGCTCCTGCCGTTTTCATGGATCTAATGAATAGGATTTGTCGACCTTATTTGGATAAGTGTGTGATTGTATTTTTAGATGATATTCTGATTTATTCAAAAACTGAAAGTGAACATGAAAAGCACTTAAGAGAAATTCTAGAAACTTTAAGAAACGAAAAACTGTATGCCAAGTTTTCAAAATGTGAATTTTGGGTAAGAGAAATTAAGTTCTTAGGACATGTGATCAACGATCATGGAATTCAAGTAGACCCAACCAAAATAGAAGCAATACAGATGTGGGAAGCTCCTAAAAACCCAAGTGAGATCCGACAATTTCTAGGGCTAGCTGGATACTATAGGCGATTTATAGAAAACTTTGCTAGACTAGCCTTACCACTTACCACTCTGACCAGGAAAAATTCTAAGTATGAGTGGAAAGAAAAACAAGAAAAAGCTTTTCAAGAACTTAAGGAAAGATTATGTAAAGCCCCAGTGTTGACATTACCAGTAGAAGGAAAAGCTTTTACTGTGTATTGTGACGCATCTCAACAAGGGTTAGGATGTGTACTAATGCAGGAAGATTAGGTTATAGCATACGCTTCTCGACAGTTAAAAAGACATGAACAGAACTATGCTACGCATGATTTAGAGTTAGGAGCTATCATATTTGCCTTAAAAATTTGGAGACACTATTTATATGGAACCAAGTGTACCGTCTACACTGACCATAAGGGTCTTCAACACATTTTTGATCAAAGGCTTCTAAACATGCGTCAGAGGAGATGGATAGAGGTTCTAAGTGATTATGACTGTGATATTAAATACCACCCAGGAAAGGCCAATATTGTAGCAGACGCCTTAAGTCGAAAAGAAAGACCCCTAAAAGATAGAGCATTTAAGGTCACTTTGATTAATGAATTTCTAAACCAACTCCGAGAATGTCAAAGGAAAGCATTAGAACCAACCCAGTTAAGTGGAGAACTTTTGAATGGAGAAGAAGCAAGATTGGAGGAAGGAACGGATGGAATCTTTAGGTACAACCGAAGAATCTGGATACCCAGATATGGTGAACAAAGAAGGATAGTTTTGATCGAAACCCATAACTCTAAGTATTCCATTCACCCAGGAAACCATAAGATGTATAAAGATTTAAGGAAAAACTTTTGGTGGCCTGGTATGAAAAAGAGTGTGGGAGAATTTATAGCTCAATGTGTTACGTGTTCAAAAGTAAAAGCTGAACACCAAAAGCCCAGTGGGTTATTGATCCAACCAGAGATTCCAGTCTGGAAATGGGATCAAATCACTATGGACTTTGTAACCAAATTGCCAAGAACCCAAAGTGGTAACGATACCATCTGGGTTATCGTTGATAGATTAACCAAGTCTGCCCATTTCTTACCCATACAAGAGACCTTTGGAACAGAAAAATTAGCAAAAATCTATATAAAGGAAATTGTGTCCCGACACGGGATACCTCTTTCAATTATATCAGATAGGGACAGTCATTTTACTTCCCGATTTTGGAAAACGTTCCAAGAAGCGTTAGGTTCCCAGATTAAGCTCAGCACCGCCTATCACCCTCAGACAGACGGGCAAAGTGAAAGAACAATTCAGACACTAGAAGACATGCTGAGAGCATGTGTCCTGGAGTTTAGTGGGAGTTGGGATGCACACCTGCCGTTAATAGAATTTTCTTATAACAATAGTTACCACGCTTCCATTCAAGCTGCACCCTTTGAGGCGTTATACGGTAGAAGGTGTAGATCTCCGATCTGCTGGAACGAAATCGGAGAAAACCAACTCACAGGGCCAGAAATTATCCAAGAAACAACGGACAAGATCATGCAAATCAAGTAAAGATTGGAAGAAGCAAGAAGCAGGCAGAAAAGCTATGCGGATAAACGAAGACGACCTTTGGAATTTCAAATAGGAGATTATGTCCTATTGAAAGTGTCACCCTGGAAAGGAGTGATAAGATTCCAAAGAAGAGGTAAATTGAATCCACATTTCATAGGACCTTATCAAATTAAAGATAAGGTGGGACCGGTAGCCTATCGTCTAGAACTACCGCCCGAGTTGAGTGAAATTCATGATGTGTTCCACGTCTCGAATCTAAGAAAATGTATAATAGAAACCCAAACTATCATTCCATTAGATAATGTGAAAGTTAGCCCTCAACTCCATTTTACTGAAGAACCCATAGAAATTATGGCACGACAAGAAAGAAAAATGAGAAGAGGAAAGATTCCAATTGTACAAGTGAAATGGAATGCTAGATTGGGACCTGAAATTACTTTCGAAAGAGAAGACGTGATGAAAGCCAAATACCCCCACCTATTTGAAAGTCAGGTATTACAAATAAAAATTTCGGGCACGAAATTTCCTAAGGGGGGAGAGTGTAACAACCGGAAATTATGACGTCATAATTAACAAAAATTAGGCTAATTAATAATAATTAATTACTATAATGATTGGGCCACCTATGGGCCCAATATCTACCCGCATCATAAGTCCGGCCCGATAAACCATATGGGCCGAATGAAAGTAGAGCCCGATTAAGTAATTGGGCCTATTTAAAAGGGCCCTATAGCCCGATAGAAGGGCCAAATACTTTTAAGAACTCGACTAAACTTTTGGGCTTATAATGGGCTTCCATGTTTGATAAGTATGGGCCAGTAACTTGAGATGATAGTTTATAAATATGATTAAGGACTAGTGTGAGATGTAAGTCCACTTACAAAGTCTAAGAGTCAAGCCCAATACTCTAATGCTAATATTCGGCCCATCCTTGAAATAAGTAACCGCCATTTTTAGCAAGAATCTTACACCTCACCTAATGGAATATCACTCTAACACTCAAAAGCTTTATAATCTTCCACCTCATGACCCTAGGAGTCTACTACATCATATCAATTGCATGCAATGAATCTTGTATAAAAGAGAAACCATCGACCACTTTTATAAGAGTTAAACCACTCTCCCAAAGTTACAAAACCACCCTCTCCCTAACATGCAAACCACCTTTGAAGCTATATATCAATCGGCAATCATGAATACTTCTTTAACCCATCTTTACAACTCTTTACACTTACTTATCCAAGCTTGAAATAACCTATATCCTAAAGAAAACCCACCCGCACCAAACCTAAAAACAATCGGCCTTCATATTACTTAACCAAGCAATTGTGGATCAAGTTGTTTTCTTGAGTAAGTTGAGTCTAGAGTCCCTTAAGGTCGTGTGCCAAGCTGTAATGGCCAGCTATACGTATGATTATTTATATATGTGTGCAATAACTTGATTTGTGTTGAAACAGGAAACCGTGGAAAATAGAAATCTTGCTTTGAACGAAACCGTAGACTCGGAAGTAATTAACGTGAGTGCATGTACCCCTATGTTTAAATGATTTCGGGGTGAATGCATGTTAGTTTTTACGTGTGATTTGATAAAATATTGGTTCATGATCATGAAAGAGTTAATAGAATCGGTCGAATAGAAATCACGTAGAATGGATCCATTCGGTATCAACGGGATGTATTTTTCTAAACCAAGTAGAGGTTTGGAACCACATTAAGCATTTGTATGGTGCTCCATCGTTAAATATGTTCCACCTTAGAATGACCGAACCATATGAGAATTGTTGTTATTATTTATAAACGAGTCTAAATCTGGCATCACTCACTAGCTTTGTGGCTAACGTATTTTTAACATGCATTTCAGGTTGATTAGATATGGGAACCCGAGCTCAATAATGTGCAAGTTCAAGTTTTAAAGTATAGTTAAGGAAAATGCCTCTTGGGCCGGTTTATTAAATAAATGGGCTTCGGCCCAAGTGTGTAATAAATGGAGATGTTTAAAAGTTATGTTTTAAAGTCTTAATGGGCTTCGGCCCAAGTGGTTAAAACTCGGAACATGAAGTGTAAGGGGCTTGGCCCGGTTGTAAGTTTATATGGGCTCGGCCCATGTGAAATAAATAAGAATGTGTTTCATTAAGTATAAAAGAATTATTAGAATAAATAAATTGGTAATTAATAATACGTGTCATGATTACCAATCCGTAATGACTCGTTAATTTTCGGGTCGTTACAGTTGTCCACCCCAACACCAAATAACTTAGTTTTTTGGTGATTCATCTTCAATCCAGAAATGAGATAAAAACATCTAAGTAATCGGATTGTGTTGCGAATACAAGTGGGATCCCACTCGCCCAAGATCATTACATCATCCGCATACATTAGATGCGATAAGGGAGGATCAAATTGTGGAACTTTGATACCTTTGATTGCCCCCAAGGTCTCGGCTCTCTCCATGAAACACGAGAGGGCTTCCATGGCTAGAACGAAAATAAAAGGTGAGAGTGGATCACCTTGTCGGACGCCATGAAAACATTGAAACTCCCAAGAGGGTGATCCATTGATAAGGACCGAGGCACGAGATGATTGAAGAATCCCTTGAATCCATTTCCTCCATCTATCCTTAAAGCCCATTTGGTGGAGTACGGAGTCAATAAATCCCCAATTTATACTATCAAAAGCCTTCTCCAGATCAATTTTCATCAAGAAACTCCGCTTTTTATACCTTTTGGCCCACGCGATGACCTCATTTAGTATGAGCGGTCCGTCGAGAATGTTCCTGCAAGACATGAATCCAGTATGGAATTCAGAGACCAGATTGCCCATAACCAGTTTGATTATGTTAGCAAGGACTTTCGAAATGATCTTTGAAATGCACCCGATCAGGCTAATGGGCGATATTCATTAAGAGACACCGGATCAATGTTCTTAGGGATAAGAACAATGAAGGAGGAAGCGCAACCCCGGCTGATGGTACCATGCTCATAAAAGTCGGATAAAACATTAATGATGTCGTCTTTGAGGAGGTCCCAAAATTTTTTAAGAAAAGGGAAATTGAAACCGTCCGGGCCCGGCGCCTTGTCACTGCCGCAATCCCAAACAGCTTCTTTAATCTCTTCGGGAGAAAATGGTTCCACAAGGCGGTTAGCGTCTGCATCAGCAAGCTTATTAATGTTTGGGCAGGAAAACGACGGTCTAGACTGCATAGGTTCAGCGTATTTATTTGCAAAGAATATGCGTGCCTCCCATTTCATGTTGTTTGGATCATTACACCACTCATTATTAATCAAAAAACCCCCAATTCGCTTGCTGATGTTGTTAAAGTTGACCATACCATGAAAAAAACTTGTGTTTTCGTCACCCTCTAAAGCCCATTTTATACGCGATCTCTAAATTAAATCCCTCGCTTCCTCGGTCTTTAGGATCTCACGGTCTTTCTTAGCTTCCAACTACCTAGTGTTTTCTTCTTCGGTAAGAAATCGTGTTTCCACCAAACCGTCAAAGGATTCAATAATCAGATTCAGCTCCATTTCTTTGGTGTTTCTCCTTTCTTTCTCAAGTGTGAGCCAACCTTTAATGGCCTCTTTGATTTCTTTAAGCTTACTAGAAAGAATGATATCAGGGCAGCCCGAAAAAGAAACGCCCGCAACAGCCCCGTATACAACCTCTTCAAAGCCCGGAGAAGATAGCCAAGAGTTATAGAACCGGAATGGTGAGGGGCCATAATTGATGGAGGTCGTAGAGAGGACAAGGGGGCTATGATCCGAGTCCCGGCGTGGAAGTGCGACCAAAGTTGAGTCTGGCCATTCATTCCAAAAAGAATGATTAACAAGCACACGGTCGATTTTACTAAGTTTAGTACCACCGTTAGAGACCCGTGTAAACTTTCTAACCCCCCATTTGATATTCCAGAAGGCCATTATCTTCAATGAATTGATTAAACGCTTCAGCACATGACGGATTAAAAACAGAATTCATTCTTTCCTCAAACACTCTAACCGCATTGAAGTAGCCCAATAATAACCAAGCCCCACCCTTTGATTCAATGTGTTCCGACAGTAAATCCCACAGCAATTTTTTAGCAGGGACACCTTGAGGCGCATATATATTGGCAATATGTATCGGCACATTATTTTGTAAGAGGTTACCTGCAAAGAGAATCAAAACTGACCGGTGTTTGAAAACCTGCGTGCATTTGAAAAAGCCCGGGTCCCGTAAACAGAGCAGACCACCCGAGGTTCCCTCAGCGTTAAGCCATTCGAATTCCAATGGCCTTCTACCCCAGATCTTTTGAACTTGTATTTTAGATCCGTCACTTCTCATAGTCTCTTGGATTGCAGCAAAATTAACCTTTTGATTCCTAATAAGTTCACCTATGGAGAGCATCTTGGGCTCCTCTCCAATGCCCCTAATGTTGTAGGACATGTAAATCATTGATGAACGGTGTAATCGCCTTCCTCCCGAATGTTACTTTCCAATTTATCTTCGAAGGCATCCAAGTTAATGCCGATAGATTCACCAAAAATAGCAGTGAGAATAGCTTCCTACCATGATGGATCAATTGCATCAGGCGCAGGAGAAACAGAATCAGCCAGAGTAGGATCAACTAGCTCAGAATTAGCCGGAGTTGGAGTAGGTTCACAGGGTTGAGGGCCAGGGATATCATGACAGGCACCGAAGGAGAAGGTAGGGACGGGAACAGTGGAGGAGTGATCAGCAAGGAGGGGCGAGGTAGGGGTCTGGGAAAGGGAAACAGAGGTGGAACGGGTAATGTGGGAAGGGAAAACAGGTTTTCCAATAAGGAAGTGCAGGTTTTCATTAGGGGTAATAGGTGAAAGGGGTGGAGGGGGGTTACGGTTGGGAAAAGCTTGAAGGAAAATGTCAAGGGTAGGATTAGAATGGTCCAAAAACGAGTGGTCCAACAGGTTTGTGTCCAGCCTGGGCCTTTTCCTAGACACCGGCCCACATGAGCTAGCAAACACCGGTCCATTAATAGAAGGTTGTGATGAAACAATTTTAGGGAGCCCATTTGAAGGTAAATTACCAATATTCTGTTGCCCACTGTGGTCCCCACCTGAATTTAAAACATTCCCATGTGTGCAATTAATATCTAGAGCCTCGTGTACAATCCCATTGGTATGGAGATTTTCCAACCCATGCAAGTCTCCAGATGACTCTTCCAATTCCGTGTGACCCTCCGACTTACCACCGGATTCCTGGACGGAATTACCACCGGGAATATCACCGGCGATTTGGTTCGAAGAACTATCAGAAGCCTGCATGGTAATGTTATCTTGAACATTCGGGATTTCCCCTTCTTCGATCTCATTGTCTACCATGTCAACCTCGTTACTCGTATTCCCGGAGTCCGGTGCCGGCACCAAATCAGGAGGTTGGCCAGTGTCTCCTTTAGCCAAGGTGAATGACTGATTTTGACTCAAAATATTGTATTGTCCATCCACCCTATAGCCATGATTCAATAGAATGCCCACACGGTCAGAAACAAGGTTACCATCTTTAATGGATGCAACCGACTTATGCATGATTTTTCCAAATCTTTCAGCAATATTGTTAAATACCGTACAATCCCATAGATGAATAGGAACTCCCATGATTTTTATCCATGCAATACGCTCAACCGGGATCTCTTGTGTCTTCCATTCTTCAAGTGAGGAGAACCACATTTTCCAGGATTCAGCCATGTCGTTCAGAAAGGATCTTGCCATGCTGATGGTGAGAAACGTCAACAATACCCTCATTCCACCAACATATCGTACCGTAACCCGGTCCACACTGATCTGATTTAAGAAATCTTCCATGCAAGATAGCTTGTCCAAATCAATGGCATACCCAATCAAAGAAAAGTTGGACCACGACATGGATCCAAGACGGGGTCTGATCGGAATTTGAATCCTTATATTCTTATCCAAAACTTCCTTAACACCTGTAGTTATCTCCCTGTATGATAGGTCTCCCGTTGGTTTCCATGTTTGGTTGGGTAAAGGCTTATGGATAGGAGGTGGTGGGGGTGGGGGTGGTGGTGTTGGGTGTGGTGGATGAGATGGTCTAGCAGTTCGACGAGGGGGTTTAGGGGGGAGCCTATCATGTTTTCCAAACTTGGCGATATTAACAACATCCCTGTTGGTACCAATGATAACTTGACTCAAGCTTTTGGCAAATTCAGTTCCATCCCAGATATCATCAAACCTGATGAAGGCGAAGTACCGGCCAAGCTTATCCTTCCTCCCAGGTAGGTAGGCATCAACCATGTTACCATGACGTTTGAAGCTCCTCCAAAGGTCTTCGAGGGAGCACCAACTTGGAAGGTTCGTGACGAAAAAGGTTGTAGATTTGTCAATGTCGGAATGCTGCAGCGGTTGGGGACGCGGTTCTGGTCTTCTGCGCCGGCGAGGATACTCCCACCCTTCCTCTCTCTCCTTGTCTCTCTCTCTCTCTCTCTCTCTCTCTCTCTCTCTCTCTCTCTCTCGCTCTCTCACTTTCGCTCTCTTTCATTTTTTGAACCTTATTGTTTTTTAATAATAAAATTGAAAAGGTAATGTGAGGATTAATATGAACCACACATTGGGTTTTCATGGGTTTCTTCAAATTTTTGGGTTTTCATTAAATAGTTAGCCTATATTTATATCTATCTATATATCTAATAAACCAAAGCATTTTTTATGGCATGTCATAATATTATGCAATCTCTCTTTTGAGAGATGCCACTTAAGATGGGATGTGACAACTCTAGACCAATTAAAAAAGGAATAAATATGGTTTAAATATGATTTAACATTATCTATTAAATAACTAATCTACTAAATGTAAATATTAAAACTTTATTATTTTCTCTCTCATGTTTCCTCTCATAACTTTTAAACGTTAATATCTTTTATATACGAGATTTTTTAAAGAAATTAAAAAATTACACCCAATTAACGAGCGTTTTATTATCTTTCCAACGAGTACCATAGTGCTATATAAAAAACGGAGAAAAAAACGACTATTTTTTGTAACCCGACAGGTATTGTGTCAGGTTTTGAATTAGTTTAAAAAAATTGTGTGTTTGGGTCGGGCCTGGGATTAGGTGATACCCGACCCAATTACCTTTTTTTTTATATTAGAATACGATAACTTATGGCAGAGATTTGTTTAAAATAATAATAATAATCTATACATATAATAAACCAAAGCCATTTTAATGACATGTCATTCAAAGAGACATTCTCTTCTTTGAGTGTGCCATGTGGCATTGAGATATTTTAGGAAAAAAAGAATTTAAAAACAAAATTGGATTTTTCTCTCTTATCTCTTATGTTTCCTCTCATAATTTATAAACGTTAATATCTTTTATATACGAGATTTTTTAAAGAAAAAAATTACGCCAAATTAACGAGCGTTTTATTATCTTTCCAACGAGTACCATAGTGTTATATAAAAAACAGAAAAAAAACGACTATTTTTTTGTAGGATTCTGTTTATACAGGAAAAAAAAACACAAAGTGTTCAGGTAAATCATTAATCATGTATAGGCAAGTCACTAATTATGTTTCGGTAAATATGAATTCTATTTTCAACATGCGTTAGCATTGGAGTTATACATTGTTTTAGGTTAGATATTAATAATAGAGTTATACATTGTTTAAGGTTAGGCGTTAACATTGGAGATACATTTTTAATTGTTTTAGGCATAGTTGTCAAAAGCGCACCTAGGCTCGAGGCGCACCAAGTGCGCTGCGCCCTGTGAGGCGCGCGCCTAGGCACTGAGGCGCACTATCAGAGCAGATTTCCGGCCAAATTCAGGCTAAAAGTTGCATAAACCTCTAAAACATCCTAAATGAGTCATGAACAAGTCTTAAACAACCCTAAAACATCCTAAAATAGCCCTAAACATGCCTAAAACATCTCTAGAATCCCTAAAAAAATGTATTTTATACTATGCGCTTAATTATAAAAAGCCGTCATTTTTTATGCGCCTAGGCTCCGGGCTTGGCCTATGCGCCTTGACTGCGCCTAGGCGCTTTGACAACTATGGTTTTAGGTTAGGTGCTATCCGAAGCTTTCCTGCATGTAACTATAAAGCGCATCATTCTATTTTATATGTAAGATTAATATGTCATATTAGATTTCTCAACCCCGGGAAGTTCCCGGGGCATAATCTAGTAATAATAATAATAATAATAATAATAATAATAATAATAATAATAATAATAATAATAATAATAATAATAATAATAATAATAATAATAATAATAATTAATCATATATTGGCAAGTCATTAATTATGTTGTCATGTTAGATATTTTATTATGTCATATTAGATATTTCAACCCGGAACGCTCTCCAACAGGTAATTGCTATATAGATACCATTTTTATAGTTTAGATACTTCTAATCTATGTTACCTTATTAAGGAGGAGAGATGGGTAGAGTTGTCATTTTACCTCAAGTTTAAGATGGCACATCAAAGGTTATAAGCATAAATCACTAATTTTATTCATTTTCTTCCCATTATGCCCTTGGTGTACAACTTTTAATGGCAAATGTATAATAACTAATGCACCTCATTCTAGAAAGAATACGAATGAAACTGTCACTTATACAACTCTACCCCCCATACACTACATTCTTGAAACCTTTGATTCATTTATTCCTCATCATTTAATTCATTCAATTGATGATTTGTAAACCACGTTAATTCATTGAAGTGATGAGAGCATACGAATAGCCCCTGCTCCTCCTCCCATGGCACAGGTAATCAATTATTAGGTTGTATTATGTATCAGAGGTCTCTTGGAGTCAATGTGATTGTAGTTTGCTAAGAACTTTTTTTCCATGTACCCTGAAAAAGTGGATGTCACTAATCTTGTAATATGTGAATGAATGTTGGCAGGTGAAGAGAGTTATTAAAGAAGGGGGCAAATTTATTTGTCTCACCCTTGGAAAATCTCATGTTTTAGGTACAGATTCACAAAGATTTCCTTTTCGTGTTTGATATTATGATTCACAACTTTCATCAATTCATAATGAGCATAATGAGCTTTTTATTACTTTGTGGTTTTGCTAATCTCATTATTTCCGTCTCTTTTCAGGCATGTTTTTCCCTAAATTTCATTACGGATGGAAAATCAACATTCATTTAGTGCCTCAAAACCCATCTAAAAATTCTAATTCAAGTTTAAGACCTTTTTTGGTGGTTGCCGAGAAAGCAAGTCCCACTACACTGCAAACAATACCGACTTCTTTTCAGCGTGATACACTTGGCAGTGGTGATCGGGTACTAGGATATCTCGGATAGTTGGCTTTATTGTTCTCTTTTATAGGTTGTAATATCGTTCCATTCTTATAATAGATCAGTTTGGGTTGTGTTTTTATTTCAAACGGGCAAGTAAAAATCAGTCGAAAGGAAAGTTGTTATCCAAAGATGGTTTGCAGCCAAATAAATGGAACCTATCAGTGGCTTGAACGATGCATGAAAATGGGTATATGATGTTGGCTTGAAGCGGGTTGCTGTTACAAATGATCCGAGATCAAATGACGAGTTGTTGTGTAGTTGAAGAATGACGAAGTGGCAAAAAAAATCAAGATGAAATTCATAGAATCAAAACACAAAAGATCCTTTTTCCTGCGCTAAATCTTTCGGGTGGCACTTTTATGATAGCTTTGTACTAAATCTATGTATGTAATTCTTTTGTGATTGCGGATATGCAGGTTCTGTTACAACAAAAAAATAAAGCAAGAATACGAGCATTTCAGATTATATAAGGCTTAGGATGGAAAATAAGTACTTTTATCTATGGCTCTTACTCATGTCTTGAGTTTATGTTTGGTAACTCATTTTTTCGTTTTTCTATTCATAACTTCATACCATTTCGATTGGCTTCAAAACATTTTTATCGGTTACATATTAGAAGAACTATTAGCAGTAGAATAAATTGATTAAAGTTATCGATATGTATATGTTTTGAAGCCCCCTTTAGTTTTTTACATCCTTTGGGTGCCAATTGTAGCTGAATTATTTGTTTACAATACTGTTATATCATTATTTGATGCCATAGTTTTTTCATATTGTCTTGCAGCTTAAAAACTACCAACTAATGGGTTTAGTCATGGCTGTTGAAGCGACACGCGTCTCAAGTTTCAAACAACAGTTGCGTTCATTAATAGATGAGCCATAAGTAAATCCTTGCAGAAATTTTGCCTCCCTGGTTATTATTATAAGTTAGAACTCCAAATGTTACAAAAATCGACAACGTATTATTTGTGTTAGTCAAAGATGCATTTGTAGGGCAGTTGTCATTAAAGTTAATAATGGGATAAATTTTGTATATGTATCACATCATATGTTACTGAGCAAAAATGGTTGAAGTTGCTATATTTGTTATAAATAATTAATGTATATAAAGGGGCACGATCAGACCCTCTTTTATATATGTTCGTATCGTCAATACCTATACTTTAAAAACCAACAGCCGTCTTTCAAGTTTCGTGTTATCCAATTGACAGGAAAATGTCCAATTGCTGACCTCCACTTGAACCAAGTACATTTAAATGCAGGAGACATAATTATCTAAGGTATAGACTTGTGTTCTTCGACTGAGATAGAAAATGGATAGGTTGGGTAATGGTTGAAGTTGTTATATTTGTTATAAATTATGAACCTATATTGAAATTAATAATCTAATAGTTTGATGCTCTTTTGTATTTGCAGAGATAAACAGAGAGAGAATGCTTTAAATGAAGCTGCTTCCTATCATATTGGTACTGGGCACCAAGGCTAGAGAATTGCCAGAATGCAATTTATGTTGCATTCATTTGAAAGAAATTGATTAATATTATCATGATTAATATATATGGAAATAAACTTTATTTAAAATATGGGTCTGCCTGTACCCATGTTTATAAGTACTAAACTGGCCAGTTTAGAATGCAGATAAGATGTTCGACGATATGCCTGAACCAGATCTTCTCTTTTACGGTCATGGGTTGATTAATTTTGGCCAAAAGATGAACTTAACGGTCATTATGCAGAAGATATCGTTGATGCTTCACAAGAAGGCACCATATGTGATATGCACGAGGCGACAACTATGTTTGAAGAGTACATAACTCATGAACCCTTGGGTTGTGTACAGGGGAAAGAATGAGTTTGCATGCCTGAAAATTTCATTTGAAAAATAAGTGTTGGACGTGAAGTGAAGATGGGCTTGAGTGTTGTATTACATTGAGGATATTTTATGCTTTTTTATCTTAGGGCCAAAATGAGTGTTGTAATACGATTAAATGGGTCGTGTTCGTGACAACGTATGAAATTTGTTAAGTACCCGCGGCAACGCGCGGGCAGTCCCACTAGTTTTATTCAGTTTACTTAGAATTCTCAACCCGGGACGCTCCCGGGGTATAAGCTAGTATGTATATATATATATATATGAAAGGGTTATCTTGAGAATATGAATTTTTATGAGAGCACTAAAAACAATTTTCATCCATAGATCATACTAAATTGAAGGCTAAGATTAGAGAAGGGTTAAATAAGAATAGGGATTAAGAAACAAAGCTGTAAGGGCCATAATTGCCAAAAGACATTAAAAATTCCTCCCACCCTTATAAACTAAGAGGACGTATCGATGATCTTAACACGAGCAACATCTGGATAAAATCCACATGAAGATGAGTGAGAGGATGAACCGGAGAAACACTCACCGGAATACTCTCCGATGCAACTGCCATGATTAGGCTCAATTACCGGTGCCACAATCACTAAAACTAACAACAATATATAAATGCAAAAATAGTTTGTTGAGCTGGAAATTAAGCATGTAAAAAAGCTTTGTTTGTTGAGATCTAAACAATTAGTAAAACCTGTATGATAATTAAGTGAACTAATCGATAAGTATTGTTGAATTAATCTAGTTTTTGATTAACGGGGAGTTATGTTGACATAGGCATGACAGTGTGAATGATTTGTTGTTTCTAGGGATGAAGAAATGTGTTGACAAAGACACTTCTTAAGGAGGTGATTTGCAAATGTGATAAATATGCACGAATTGTGAAGTTGTCAGTGACTTGCGCTTTACACTATTACCTATAGAAAATTAGGAGTAGCATGATAAACTAGAGATGAGCACATAGTGCCAAATACTGATCTCGTCCCGTCTTAATCTCGATCTCGTACCGTACCGAATCGATACCGAACCGAGAGTGTTCGGTATCGGTACCTACATTTAGAGTTTTTCGGTTTCGGTATTATCGGTATCGGTACGAGATCGGTATGGTATCGGTATTTTAAGGTATACCGGTACCGATACCGTACCGTACCGTATGTTTTCGGTATCAGTATCGATATTGAGATTTGGGAGTTTTCGGGATCGGTATCGGTACCGGTACCGAGCTCATCCCTATGATAAACAAAGGAATTATTGCTAAAATACAATAATTTTTAGCTTAAATATGGAAAACTAAAACTAGCTTGAGTAAAAATGTCAAACAATAAGCGTTTTTATGAGATACGTAAAATTGCATAAAGAAAGTCATGGAGTGGGAATGCGACTTCAAAACAGAGAAAAGCAAAAGATAGAAATGCAACTAAATTTCTATATAAAAAAATATGTTGTGAATATTGTAGTTTCGGCAATGAATATTCATTGAAAAGAAAGCATCGGACTTTGAGAAAGACCGAAATGCAAAAATAAAAAAGATTAGATATTATTATGGATTATGAGTTTTGGTTTTATGTTATCGTGGCTTGCGTATAACAAGGATTGTAACTTTTGTTTTTATATTATTATGATTATGGTGTATCACGGATTATGACTTGTTGGGCAATTTAATGCCTATGACGTATTAAAACAAAAATAAATAAGTAATAATGAGCAATTTACACATGTGTAATACAGTTGCAAATATGTACTATATAAACAAATAATTGACAATGAAGAATTTACACATATGTAATGAATTTACACATATATAAAATGAACTACAAATGTGTAAAACAAATAAGTGGTAATGAGCAATTTACAGATGTGTAAGTGAACTGCAAATATGTAAAACAAAAACAAATAAGTGATAATGAAAATTTTACACATGTGTAATACAGCTACATATATTTACGCATGTGTAAATGAAATGTAAATGTGTAAAATGTAAACAAATAACTAATAATGAATAATTTACACATATGTAAATGAACTACAAATGTATAAAACAAAAAAAGTGGTAGTAAGCAATTTACACACGTGTAAATGAACTACAAATATGTAAAATAATAATAATAATAAGTGATAATGAAACTTTTACACATGTGTAATACAACTACACATATTTACACATGTGTAAATGAACTGTAAATGTATAAAATGTAAACATATAACTAATAATGAATAATTTACACATATGTAAATGAACTGCAAATGTGTAAAACAAATAAGTGGTAGTAAGCAATTTATACATGTGTAAAAGAACTGCAAATATGTAAAACAAAAACAAATAAATGACAATGAAAATTTTACACATGTGTAATATAGCTACACATATTTAAAATAAAAATAAATAAGTGATAATAAACACTTGTAGATTTGTGATGCAGCTTCACATATGTATATTAGAAACAAATAAGTTTGAGTGAATGATTTACATATGTGTAAATCAGCTACAAAATGTGTAAAACATAAACAAATAAGAGACAATGAACAATTTACGCATGTATAATACAACTGGACATATCTAAAATTAGTGACAGATGTAGACCAAACTTTCAGGGGTAACATTCAATAGAATTTAAGGGTAGCGTAATATGAAAAACTCAATAAAAGAATTTTTTCTCACTACGCCGGAAAGTTGTGGAGTCGCGGGCGCCACCCCTGCCTCAATGGTAAATCCGTCACCGTCTAAAATATAGAAAAATTGAAAAATAATTTTATAGTTTACACATGTGTAAATTTGGCTAAAAAATTGTAAATTGACAAATATATATATCGCTGTATAATTTTATAGTTTACACATCTATAAAACATATTACAAAAGAATACATGAGACCTATAAATGTGTAAATTATAGTAGTAAAAAATATTAGAACAGATATAAAGGTTTATACACGTGTAAATCACAATAGTAAAAAAACATAAATATGAAGGTTAATTTACACACATATAAATCCTAATAGTTAAAAAGAGTTAAGCATATATGAAGTTTTACACAATGTAAAATCTAATAGTTCAAAGAAAATGTGGATATGAAGGTTTACACGTGTGTAAATCTTAATAGTTAAAAAAATAAGTATAGATATGAAGGTTTGTACATGTATAAATCAAAATAGATTAAACATACATATGAAGATTTACATATGTTGGAAATTTAAGTGAAAATGCTATTTTCACAAAATATAGGAAAATGAGTTTTTCCTAACTTTGGACTTAAATATATATTTGAAACAGAAGTTTATTTATATATTTCTTTGTGGGTTTATGTTCTATGTTGTGAGAGCTTCGCAACGAACCAAACCACGTCCAAAACGGAGCTAAGATGAATGAGATATCGATGCTCAAAGATTGGTGATTGAAGCACTTGATGCTGAAATGAAACAAGATGGAACTTGTCCCACATAGGAAGAGTGAAGATACCATGAGTGGTATATAAGGAGGAACACTCCTTCCTTATTGTTTCATAGGAGCTCACACTGTGGAACTCGCGAAGGGTGCGGAGCACCCCAACTCGCACTCGCACACGCGCGTGGCGTGGGCGATGGGCGCAATGTGGCGCTTTGATGGCGCACTTTGCACTTCGCACACACGCATCACCGCGAGCCGCTTGAGAGCCGCCTTAGTATTTTTGAAAGCAGGTTTGACGTAGAACGTAAGGTTCAGCGCGGACATCTGCTCCGCTGACGTAGAACGAGAGTTACGTTGTGCGCATGCGCGCAGATGGACGCGCGCGCAGGCTCCTCAGCTTCACAGCAATTCAGTAACAGCTCAGCAGTGTAACTGTCTGGTCAATCAGTTTCGTCTGAAACTTTAAGAACATAATAAATGCCATTGAAGACGTTCAATGACATTTATTTTTCGGTTTTAATGCATTCCGAAACTGACTCTTTCCTGACTCCTATAAATACCAAGGAGAGCCTTGGTTGAAGACACACCTTGACACACTGTCTGAATATTCACCAATTCTCCTCTCCAACTTTCTGTTCGATCTAATCTTCTTGTTTCAGGTACATTTCGGGTCAGAGCTAACTCCGGCAGCACTATAGCTGTTCCGGCTGTTGTACCCTGGGAAACAAAACGAGTTCTTGTTAATAGACTCGGAATTTGTTTTAAGGGCCCCGTGTTCAACACGATCCTCAGCCACCAAGTTTGCTTGTTTATATTCCTTTCTTGCATTTATTTATATCTGTTGTAATAGTATTAGATTTCTGCTTTCATATTTCTTTGTAATCGTAATTATAATTCTGTTTTATTTAAATTTACACGAGCGGTTCCTACAATCTTAAAACAAATTTTTAAACACCGTTCGTGTATTACAAAACCATTCTAATTGTGATACAAACGAGTTTTGTTTCACATAGTTTGTGTTTTAAAAACAGATTTTTTTTGTTTTTCGAATCATTATAACTTACTGTTCGATCTTCAAAGTTGGACTTAGAAGCCTACGGTTTGTTATTTTGTTAGAAAACATTATCGGTTAAATCTAAACCTTTGTCTAAAATTGAAATAATACTTTTTGTTGGCCTTCAAAGTTGGACTTAGAAGTCACAAATTGTTATTATTTTGAGTATTTTTTTAATATTAGTTGACGTTTTTTTTTATAAATAGAGTTTTATAAAACTGAAAAATTAACGTGTTTGGTGTAAGAAATAGGGTTCACAATTTTATTAAATTAATAATAAAAAGAAATAATAACGATACTCTCGTTATTCGTAGGAAATAACATAGTACAATACCTATTACAAAACTAAATGTAAATGAAAATAAAAACAAATACATATACCGAATCTTGATCCAAGTCTAATACTTTAGTAAACTTCAACCGAACCATCTTGTGTAGCACTCCGCTGCAAGAATAACAAACTTGTTGTAGACGTTTGGTTGAGGATCGTGTTTGACACGGGGCCCTTAAAACAGATTCCGCGCCTCCTCTCAGACGGGCTGTTTCCCAGGGTACAACAACCGAAACAGTAATCGTACTGCCGGAGATGGTCTTGAGCCCAAGATTACACCGGGTTATCAAGGTGTTCATGACTTGTAGGAAAAAGAAAGTTGTAGAGATTTTGAAAAATGAGATACACTCATCTCATTTGTGATTTCGTATATGTCACAATGAACCTAGTGGTTCTATATATACTCAACACTCATAAATATGACTAATTCAACCTATTTAATATCAACATAAATAAGATGATTAATTAGCCATAATATTGGATTTAAGTGGTGAACTTGAAACCGTCAAGTTTTTTAGGGCATGACTTGAAACCTACGTTTGGTTTATTACACGAGTTGAAACAGTCTAACAACCTGAGACTGCGTAGGAACTGACGCATCAGCTCGTGTTCGTATGCTGCGCACAGGACATGATGACGCGCGCTGACCAGGGTGCTAGGCACTACCTGGTCATGCGCGCAATATAGTCCCTGCGCACATAACGCTATGTCATCCGCAGATGACCGACTCGTATCATATAGAACCCGCCATACGAACGCCAAGTGCGCAGACCTGAATGCCATCTGGTCATGCGCACCACTTACGTCAACCTTCCGCCATGTACTAGACCACGCGCACGAGGTCAAAAATACAAAGGCGGCTCTCAAGCGGCGACGCGAGTGTGCGAAGTGCAAAGTGCGTCATCAAAGCGCCACATTGCGCCCACGCCACGCGCGCGGCCCGCGCGTGTGTGAGTGTGAGTTCCACTAGTGTTTGGCTCATGCTAAACAATATTCAAAGGAGTGCTCCTCCTTATAAACCACTTCATGTTTTGTCATCCCACCAATGTGGGACAAAACTTAATCCATTTTCTCATCTTTGGTTGTTCCAACCTACAACTTTCAAGCTTCGATATCTCATTCATCTTAGCTCTATTTTGGACGTGGTTTGATTCGTTGTGATACTCTCACAATATAGTACACAAACCCGGAAATAATTATTTATATATCACATATATAAATACATTTATTTGAGTCCAAAATTAGGGAAAATCAATTTCCACTACCATTTTTCCAACAATCCCCCACATGAATGGAGATCGATTAAAAACACACAAATTTCCGATGTAACCTCGACGGTTGAGTCTTGCATAGGATAGGTGGGTGTAAGCCTTTGAACCTTCCCTTGTGAAGCATACTTAGCTTACTAGCTGTCAATATGAACTTGATGTCTTTGAATTGACGGCTGTTTGTGTAAACGACAATATACGTTCACACAAGACTCGCCCTAGCCTGGCCATCCCCTCATTATCGTGTCCAATAATGGTCCTGGAACACTTTCCTGGTTCTGCGGGAGCTCTAGAAATTGTGCCCCACAATTTCATTCGAAGCGACCACACTTCTCTCCAACATAGGTGATCTTAAATCATTAAAAGCATTATGGTGTACTATGATTTACACTAATCATCAAACCATATATTATGCTTAACCTCTCAACAATGTCACTGGATATTATAGGAATGGACTAGGACGTAATTAAACACCCTTTTGTAGTTTAGGGGGATATGTATATAACCATATATATACTAGCTTATATATAAACATATATCTTAGCTATGCCCCCACAGTGACTGCTCGTCGGTTCATGATTAAGTTGTCCTATTGAACCTAGATCTTGGGATCTCCAGTCAACTAGGTTAGGTTTCCCTCATGTCCCTTTTCTTTCACGGGCTTTAGTCTCATTCCATACAACTTCATCTCTTATCAACCATTAGGTTGTTGGATCCATCTTGCATTGAGATAAGTTGTTCTAACGTGTTCTTGACTCGCTGGTCAATTTGCCATTTTGTCAATTCGTAAGACTTATAACATGGGATCTAAACATAGATCTTGTAGGATAGGTAGGTGTTACCCTTTGAACCTTCCTTTTCGTCTTTAGAATGACATGAAACTCAATTCATGGCTAAACACGTTTCCATGCCTTTGGTGATGTGATTCAAAGTTAGCTAGACTTTGAATCTTACCAATTGGCATTTGAGTCCAATCAACTCGATTGACTGACTCCATTTTCAAATGCAAGCCACCCCCACATTTAAGTGTTATTGGATAATATCCAATGGGGTGATGAAAGGTTCTCCCTTTCGTATGAAGTTTGAGAAACCTTCTCAATACCATTTTTACATCCCATACGGGTTGTTTCTTAAATGGCTCGTCCCCCCACATTGCTTGCACTTTGAATGTTTCATTAACAAGTATTAGTCTAGCATGCTTTAGACTCCAATACTCTAGCATGTGAACAGAAGATGCATCATTCTGATTCTTCACAGCCTTAAGAGATAACGCAATATCTCTTTCAAACATTCACATCTTAGTTTGACACAATAATGAAATTTTGTTTTATAACTCCAAAACCTCTGTTTTGGGAATGTCATAAAACCATAGTTAATTTCATCTATTAAGATCAAAACTCATTTTGCCTTTAATCTCCAAGGCTTCACCATTGACTCTTAAGAACTTAAACATAAGTCTCAATCTAAGTCACTTTGATGAACATATTCATCATCAAAAAGATGAACAATCCTAGTATAAAATCACTAAAGTCTTGAGACAAAGTCAATTAGATTGACACTCAAAGACATAGCATTCACATATGCGCCTAAAGTGATATATACATTTCCATGTTGTTTTGTTAAAACCATGTATTGGGGAAGTCTCCCAAAACTAAGGACAAATCCTCCACATAGGTCAAACAACATTGATGGTTGTAGAAACATCTATACATCCATCACTATTGTAATGTCTTACAATAAATTTAGCAAAATTTATTAAAGAATTTACAATCTTAACATATATTTCTTTCATATGTTATAGTCATCGAAAAATTCACACGTGTGTATTTCCATGTTGATGCTCTCAACATAAGATGACATACCTCGTTTTCGTGTATTTAATCTCAATACACTTGCCACGTTCTTTATGATTCGCTCATCATGTTGTACGTTTGATGTTTGGTATGTGACTTATTGCATAAGTCATGATCACAACCCGCTCATTGTGTTCTTGCAAGACACTCCTTGCATAACCCGTTAAATAAATAACCTTATTAAATCCGTCGAAGGTAAATCATCAAAGAAAAAAAATTACCATCATTGATTTCCTTTTACATTTATCGTTCATTATATTTTGAATCACCGGATTATAAAAAAAAATAAACGACAATCCAAAATATATATAATATATTACAAATATATTTTAACGGATTCATAAGGATATATAAACATCAAATCTCAAAGTGTTATTCTCTTCAACACTTTATCGTTCGACGAAATAATCACAATTATATCATCTTGTGGCATGTTTCGAGGTACTACCTCAATACATTGTTCAAAACAATAAGCTTGTTTATAATTAACTACTCACAAGTAGTCGAACAAGTATATATGTCAAAAACAACATCGGGTTGTTTTTCTTTAAATAGTCTCTCAAGACTATTATATGGTTCAAAACATGATACTTCTCACACAAGTATCGAACTGATTGCAAAATCATGTTTTATTCGTTCAAAACATTTCTTGTTTTTGCAACTGTTTTAAAAAATTAAACTATATATGTTTATGCTTTGATTACAGATCAAAACCATAAACTCGAAAATAGTTTTATTACTTAAAACCGCATCTAACTCGCTCGTTAGAAATAAAATGATTACCAATCATCTTAATTAGTTTATCATAGTAAACCCGATTCTAAGCCGCTCGCTAGAAAATAAACGATTATAAATCGTGCATATGGTTTTTATGATAAATCTTTTCTAATTCGCTCATTAGAAACTATACGTGTACCAAATATTAAAAATATTCGGTTTCAATAACTAACCATTTCTAATATACTTGTTAGAATACAAACGAGTACGCGCATCGTTATGTGGTGTTTTGGTTATATAACTAAACCGTTTCTAACACGCTCGTTAGAAATAAACGATTACCAAAATCGTTTCAAAACTTATTGGTTTATATATATACAACCATTTCTAACACGCCCGTTAGACATAAACGATTACAAGGCCGTTTAATATTCTATTGGCTCATATATAAATATAATAAGCCGTTTCTAACATGCTCGTTAGAAAATTAAACGTCTAGCTTGTTCGTTTTTACAAAAGCATCAATTTCTAACACGCTCGTTAGAAAAAAATATGAGTTTAAAAATAACTTATGATTTTGTAAATACTTATTTCTAATATGCTCATTAGAAATGTTTGATGACACATTATTCTTTCAATGTCGTCAATTCTAACACGCTCGTTAGATATACATGTTTCAACAACTTGTTATTTACATAAGAAATTTCTAATACGCCCATTAGAAATATAAATGTTTTCAACATTTTGAAACCAATAAAATTTTACTAAAATAATTACTTTCTAACACGCTCGTTAGAAAATATGAATGTTCTAAACCTTATTATTTACAAAAATAATATTTTCCAACTCGCTCGTTAGGAAATATAAAGGTTTAAAATTATTATTTTAGAACTATAGGTATTTCTAACACGTTCGTTAGAAAAAAAATGTATTTCTATACATTTGATAACAATCATTATTTCTCCAAATAATGATCTCTAACACGCTGTTAGATCGAAACGTACACCAAACGTTTTCTATGTGGGTTGCCAAAATATTTTCTAACACGCTCATTAGAAAATATGTTACTAAGATTAATCTCTAACACGCTCGTTAGAAATAACCTCTAGCAAATATTTTTCATGGGTTAACAAATATTACGTCTTTTCTAATACGCTCATTAGAAAAATAGTATTTGAACACGTCTAAATACATGTTAATATTTCGTAACACTTCGGATTATCGAAACCCGACACAAAAAACCCATGAAACGGAAAACTTGAATCAAAACTTCTCGTTTTGTAAACACGGTATTTCGGATTAAAGATTGTACTCCAATCATACATATTAATCCGATTTGTACTATAAATATATTTCCAAAAAATATATATTAGATTTTAACAAAATCCCAATTAATATTTTTATACTTTCGTGAACCCAAAAATCCTTTAATAAGAAGGTTTTTAGATTGTATCAACAATCTACACGAAAGTCTGTTTTAAGATTGTAAGAAATAGGGTTCACAATTTTATTAAATTAATAATAAAAAGAAATAATAACGATACTCTCGTTATTCGTAGGAAATAACATAGTACAATACCTATTACAAAACTAAATGTAAATGAAAATAAAAACAAATACATATACCGAATCTTGATCCAAGTCTAATACTTTAGTAAACTTCAACCGAACCATCTTGTGTAGCACTCCGCTGCAAGAATAACAAACTTGTTGTAGACGTTTGGTTGAGGATCGTGTTTGACACGGGGCCCTTAAAACAGATTCCGCGCCTCCTCTCAGACGGGCTGTTTCCCAGGGTACAACAACCGAAACAGTAATCGTACTGCCGGAGATGGTCTTGAGCCCAAGATTACACCGGGTTATCAAGGTGTTTATGACTTGTAGGAAAAAGAAAGTTGTAGAGATTTTGAAAAATGAGATACACTCATCTCATTTGTGATTTCGTATATGTCACAATGAACCTAGTGGTTCTATATATACTCAACACTCATAAATATGACTAATTCAACCTATTTAATATCAACATAAATAAGATGATTAATTAGCCATAATATTGGATTTAAGTGGTGAACTTGAAACCGTCAAGTTCTTTATGGCATGACTTGAAACCTACGTTTGGTTTATTACACGAGTTGAAACAGTCTAACAACCTGAGACTGCGTAGGAACTGACGCATCAGCTCGTGTTCGTATGCTGCGCACAGGACATGATGACGCGCGCTGACCAGGGTGCTAGGCACTACCTGGTCATGCGCGCAATATAGTCCCTGCGCACATAACGCTATGCCATCCGCAGATGACCGACTCGTATCATATAGAACCCGCCATACGAACGCCAAGTGCGCAGACCTGAATGCCATCTGGTCATGCGCACCACTTACGTCAACCTTCCGCCATGTACTAGACCACGCGCACGAGGTCAAAAATACAAAGGCGGCTCTCAAGCGGCGACGCGAGTGTGCGAAGTGCAAAGTGCGTCATCAAAGCGCCACATTGCGCCGACGCCACGCGCGCGGCCCGCGCGTGTGTGAGTGTGAGTTCCACTAGTGTTTGGCTCATGCTAAACAATATTCAAAGGAGTGCTCCTCCTTATAAACCACTTCATGTTTTGTCATCCCACCAATGTGGGACAAAACTTAATCCATTTTCTCATCTTTGGTTGTTCCAACCTACAACTTTCAAGCTTCGATATCTCATTCATCTTAGCTCTATTTTGGACGTGGTTTGATTCGTTGTGATACTCTCACAATATAGTACACAAACCCGGAAATAATTATTTATATATCACATATATAAATACATTTATTTGAGTCCAAAATTAGGGAAAATCAATTTCCACTACCATTTTTCCAACATTTGGTTGAAATTTTTCAGAATGTCGACTAGTGACAACAACAACACCGTGAACCAAGCTGTTCTTGGTACCCCTTTGCCTGCCAACACAGTGGGAGCGTCCACTGTGGCAAATCATGCTGAAATACCCGAAAAGTTTTCGGGTTTGAACTTCAAGAGGTGGCAACAGAAGATGTTCTTCTATTTGACCACCTTGAACCTTGCGAGGTTCTTAACAGAATCCGCTCCCCAACCTACGGAAGGGCAGAACGACGTTCAATTTCAGAGCGCGTTAGATGCTTGGAAGCATTCGGATTTCTTATGTCGCAACTATGTGTTAAACGGCCTAGTAGATGGTTTGTATAATGTTTATTATACAATAAAGACTGCCAAAGATTTATGGGAGTCTTTAGACAAGAAGTATAAAGCGGAGGATGCTGGAACGAAGAAATTCGTTGTAGCCCGCTTCTTGGACTACAAAATGCTTGACTCTAAAACGGTTATGAATCAAGTCCAAGAATTGCAAATTATACTTCATGAAATCTATGCAGAGGGCATGATACTTAGTGAGACATTTCAAGTGGCAGCAATGATTGAAAAGTTACCTCCTTCGTGGACTGACTTTAAGAATTATCTTAAGCATAAACGAAAGGAGATGACTGTGGAGGAACTTGTTGTTCGTCTTCGGATTGAAGAGGACAACAGAATTGCCCAAAAAGGTGGATCTTGGACCTAAAAAGGGGGCTGTGAAAAAGAAGCCTGCGCCTTTTTCTGGTATTTGTTACAACTGTCAAGAGACAGGCCACCGCGCCAACCAATGCAAGAAGCCTAAGCGTGAGCGTGCGCATATGGTCGATGAGGATGGCATGCCTCTTGTAGCAATGATAACTGAGCAAGGTGCTATGGTTGAAGATGAAGTCAACGTGGTGGGCGACAACCTACCTGGCTGGTTCGTTGACACTGGTGCAACCCGTCATGTTTGTGGAGACAAGGCACTTTTCTCTACATTCAAGGAACTCACGGGTGGAGACAAGCTTTATATGGGGAATAAAGCTACTGCCGACATCAAGGGTGAAGGCGAGGTGATTTTGAGGATGACTTCGGGGAAGGACCTCACGTTGAGCAAGGTGTTGTATGTACCTGACATACGCAAGAATCTCGTCTCGGGATGGATGCTCAACAAGTTTGGATTTCGCCTAGTGTTTGAATCGGACAAGTTTGTTCTGTCTAAGCGTGGTATGTTTGTTGGAAAGGGCTATGCCCTTAATGGTATGTTCAAAATGAATGTAATGGTTGTGAACAATTCAATGAATAAAACTCCTACTACTTCTATTTATATGCTTGAGTCTTCTAATGTTTGGCATGGTAGACTAGGACATGTAAATTTTAATTCAATTCGTCGTTTGATTAAATTGAATAGCATACCAACATTCCACATTGAATCCGATTCTAAATGCGAAGCATGTGTTGAATCCAAACTAACTCGATCACCTTTCAAATCGGTTGAACGAATAACCGAACCCCTTGATTTAATTCACACCGATGTTTGTGATTTAAAGGCAATTCCTACAATTGGTGGGAATAAATATTTCATCACGTTTATTGATGATTGCACCAAATATTGCTACGTATACTTACTCAAGAGTAAGGATGAGGCAATAGATAAGTTTACCTTATATAAGAATGAAGTTGAGAATCAACTTAAAAAGAAAATTAAGGCCGTGAGAAGCGACCGAGGTGGTGAATATGTTGCACCTTTTGCCGATTTATGCGCAAAAAGTGGCATAATACATGAATGTACACCACCTTATTCCCCACAATCAAATGGCACCGCGGAACGAAAGAACCGCACATTGAAAGAAATGATGAATGCCATGTTGATAAGTTCGGGAGTGAACCGTGAAATGTGGGGGGACGCCATTCTCTCGGCTAATTATCTTCTGAATAGGATACCTCTAAAAGCTAGGGACGAGACTCCCTACGAGTTGTGGAAAGGTAGAAAACCTTCATACAAATTCTTGAAAGTGTGGGGGTGCCTAGCCAAGGTGACTGTACCACCTCCTAAGGCTCTTAGGATAGGCCCCAAAACTGTTGATTGCATATTCATTGGATATGCATATCAAAGTACTGCACATCGTTTTCTTGTACATGAATCCAAGAATCCCGATATACTCAAAAACACTTTCATGGAGGTAAATCCTAGTTTTGTCGAGTACTTTGAACATGTTTTTCCTATGCTAGGACAAACACTTCTTAGATCATCAATACCAATTAACGATGACCAAGCAGGTCCATCAACATTGGTTGACGATGAAATTCAAGAGGAAAGACATAAACGACCCGAGGTTGAGGAGGGTGAGCTTAGACGAAGCAAAAGGGCAAGGATTGAAAAATCTTTTGGTCCAGACTTCTTGAGCTACATGGTAGAGGGTGAGCCCAATACCTACCGCGAAGCGGTCTCCTCATCAGAAGGACCTCAATGGAAAGAAGCAATTAAGAATGAGATTGATTCTATATTGCAAAATCATACTTGGGAGTTAGTAGATCTTCCACCGGGTTGTAAACCCCTAGGATATCGTTGGATATTCAAGAAGAAGATGAAAACTGATGGAAGTATTGATAAATACAAGGCTAGATTAGTGATCAAAGGATTTAGACAAAAGGAAGGTCTAGACTACTTTGATACTTACTCGCCTGTAACACGAATAACCTCTATAAGATTGGTTCTTGCAATTGCGGCCTTAAGAAATTTGGATGTTCACCAAATGGATGTAAAGACCGCTTTTCTAAATGGTGATTTAGAAGAAGAAATTTACATGGAGCAACCAGAGGGTTTCTCTGCCCCAGGACAAGAGGGCAAAGTATGTAAATTAGTCAAATCTTTATATGGTTTGAAGCAAGCTCCAAAACAATGGCATCATAAATTTGACCAAGTCATGCTTGACAATGGTTTCAAAATAAATGAGTGCGACAAATGTATATATTCCAAAGACACGCCAGGAGGTTATGTGATCTTATGTCTATATGTGGATGATATGCTTATCGTTGGGAGTAATGATAAGATGGTTAAATCTACTAAAGACATGTTGAAAGGGAGATTTGATATGAAAGACATGGGTTTAGCGGATGTTATCCTTGGAGTAAAAATCCTTAGAACCCAACATGGTCTAGTTCTAACTCAATCTCATTATGTCGACAAAATCCTTGAAAAATTCAATTCAGGAGACAAGGCTATAGCTCGCTCTCCAATTGATACCACCTACCATCTACTTAAAAATAGAGGAAAGGGTGTTGCTCAGGTAGAGTATTCAAGGATCATTGGCAGTTTAATGTATCTAATGACATGTACTAGACCCGACTTAGCATACGCGGTGAGTAAGCTAAGTAGATATACAAGTAATCCAAGTGATGAACATTGGAAAAGTATAACACGGGTGCTTAGATACATAAGGTTCACACGGGACTATGGACTGCATTATACCCGTCATCCAGCAGTAGTTGAAGGATACACTGATGCGAACTGGATTTCGGATATAAAAGATTCCAAATCAACAAGTGGTTATGTGTTTACACTTGCGGGTGCTGCTATATCTTGGAAGTCTTCGAAGCAAACTGTTATAGCAAGATCCACGATGGAATCTGAATTTATCGCCTTAGATAAGTGTGGAGAAGAGGCGGAGTGGATACGTCAATTTGTGGAGGATATTCCAAGATGGAGTAAACCTTTACCAGCTATTTGCATACATTGTGACAGCCAGTCGGCGATTGGTAGAGCCCAAAGCACAATGTATAATGGCAAATCGAGGCACATAAGACGTAGACACAAAACAATACGACAACTACTCTCAACGGGTGTTATCACGATTGACTATGTGAAGTCAATGGATAACATTGCGGACCCGTTAACAAAAGGCTTAAGCAAAGAGGTAGTTCATAAGTCGTCAAGAGGAATGGGACTAAAGCCCACGCAAAAAGGGAGTATGAGGGAAACCTAATCTAGTTGACTGGAGATCCCAAGATCTAGATTCAATAGGACAACTTAATCATATGACCAAAGGGAGTCACTGTGGGGGGCACCCCAAAATACTAAAGGGAGTATATACTTCCTAGTCCATTCCAATCAGTGACATTGTGTCGAGGTTAAGCATATTCAAGTTAATGATTGTGGTAAATCAATATAACTTTTGCTTTTAATGATTCAGGGGAATCACCTATGTTAGAGAGAAGTAGGGTCGCTTCGAATGGATTTGTGGGGAGGCGCAAATCCTAGAGCACTCGCAGAACCAGGAGTGTCCATGACCATAACGGACACGACAATGAGGGGTTGGCTAAACCAAGTGGGGCGTTGTGTGAGGTGTATTGTCGTTTACACAAACGGGGATCAGTTCAAAGACATCAAGTTCTACTGATCGCCAGTAAGCTAAGTATGCTTCACAAAGGAAGGTTCAAAGGCAAAACCTACCTATCCTGCAACGCTCTACTGTCGAATTGTATCGTTGAAACTTGTAAGAACGGATCGATCTCCATTCATGTGGGGGATTGTTGGAAATTTAAGTGAAAATGCTATTTTCACAAAATATAGGAAAATGAGTTTTTCCTAACTTTGGACTTAAATATATATTTGAAACAGAAGTTTATTTATATATTTCTTTGTGGGTTTATGTTCTATGTTGTGAGAGCTTCGCAACGAACCAAACCACGTCCAAAACGGAGCTAAGATGAATGAGATATCGATGCTCAAAGATTGGTGATTGAAGCACTTGATGCTGAAATGAAACAAGATGGAACTTGTCCCACATAGGAAGAGTGAAGATACCATGAGTGGTATATAAGGAGGAACACTCCTTCCTTATTGTTTCATAGGAGCTCACACTGTGGAACTCGCGAAGGGTGCGGAGCACCCCAACTCGCACTCGCACTCGCACACGCACTCGCACACGCGCGTGGCGTGGGCGATGGGCGCAATGTGGCGCTTTGATGGCGCACTTTGCACTTCGCACACACGCATCACCGCGAGCCGCTTGAGAGCCGCCTTAGTATTTTTGAAAGCAGGTTCGAGGACAGAAGCTGGTGATGGCGCGCGAGTACGAGTAGACAACCAGGTAGCGTCCTGGTCTGCGCGGATGCTTCCGCGCAGGCGCGCGACGAGTCGTTCCGCTGACGTAGAACGTAAGGTTCAGCGCGGACATCTGCTCCGCTGACGTAGAACGAGAGTTACGTTGTGCGCATGCGCGCAGATGGACGCGCGCGCAGGCTCCTCAGCTTCACAGCAATTCAGTAACAGCTCAGCAGTGTAACTGTCTGGTCAATCAGTTTCGTCTGAAACTTTAAGAACATAATAAATGCCATTGAAGACGTTCAATGACATTTATTTTTCGGTTTTAATGCATTCCGAAACTGACTCTTTCCTGACTCCTATAAATACCAAGGAGAGCCTTGGTTGAAGACACACCTTGACACACTGTCTGAATATTCACCAATTCTCCTCTCCAACTTTCTGTTCGATCTAATCTTCTTGTTTCAGGTACATTTCGGGTCAGAGCTAACTCCGGCAGCACTATAGCTGTTCCGGCTGTTGTACCCTGGGAAACAAAACGAGTTCTTGTTAATAGACTCGGAATTTGTTTTAAGGGCCCCGTGTTCAACACGATCCTCAGCCACCAAGTTTGCTTGTTTATATTCCTTTCTTGCATTTATTTATATCTGTTGTAATAGTATTAGATTTCTGCTTTCATATTTCTTTGTAATCGTAATTATAATTCTGTTTTATTTAAATTTACACGAGCGGTTCCTACAACATATGTTTACATATGTGTAAATCATATTAGTAAAAAAATAATAAGCATACATATGAAGATTTAGACTTGTGTAAATCATAATAGTATTAAAAATTAGGGAAATTGGATTTTAACACCCTGAACTATTGACAGATGGCCGCTGACGCACTAAACTACAAAATTGAACAACAACGCACTATACTTTCAACTTATTGGCCTGTATCACCCTCAGACTAACCATGGTTAATTTTTTGCTGACGTGGCATGGTGACGTGTCCATTTTGCTGACGCGGCCAATTTTCAATAGTTTAGCGTGTTAAAATCCAATTTCCCTAAAAATTAAACATATATACGAAGATTTACACATGTGTAAATCATACTAGCAAGAAAAAAAAACAAGTATATATTTGAAGTTTATTGTCCCAATATGAAGGTTTACACATTGACAATAAAGTATACAATATAAAATGATAAAACCCACCAACACAACAATAACAAAATGTATACAATAACTGCATTGATTTAATAAAGCATACAAACTATTTTTTTATCTTGTTTTAAAGGTTAACAAAGATTCAAATCAATTCTACATCATTATGACTAGTTTATTGGCCGGTGGTAGTGCTATGCTTCATATTTTTCCTTGCTGCTGTTAGACAACTATTACCAAAGAGTTGACCCGATTGAAGTCACGACATGACACTTGTTTCTAGTGTCAATACTATAACCGCTAGATTGACGTCCTCTTTTATCCTTCGTTCTCTCTAATGTTAGAGAATGGAAAAACCATTGGTATGTTAAAGTTGGTCCTCGCTCTTGACCGTCTTAGTTGCCTTATCGCATCGTCGTAAGCACGCAACACTTTTGTTGCAATATCAAACGTCCTTAGGTAGGCCTGAACCACCATATCCTGTCAAGGGCCTAAAGTGAATTAGAAAATCAAGACCTTTTTCATAATTAAAGTTTTATAACCGAGTGACTTGTGTTACAAGTTGTTGCGAACGCTATTTTAAACCAAGATTGAAAAAAAGAGCCTCCATTACAAATGTGATTTCACTATTTGACTCTAAATCCATTGTAAAAGAGAAAAACATTGCAAAAGAGAAAAAAATCTTACAGTACACAAGTAATAATGAAAATTAAACATATCAATCACACCGACATAACTATCAAAACCATAAAAAATGATTTCAAAAGCAACTGTTTAACATGCTTACAAAAACCATAAAATGATCAAAATGTCCCAAATGGCTTATTTATTTATTTGCTAAATCAAGCATGATGACAAGTTAAATCACAAGATGCCATATTAGTGATTTCAAAAGTGTTTATTTAATGTGAATTAGATACAACAATTTTTATTGGGCAAAAAGACAATTAATTGCCAAATCAAGAAGCATGACTAAAATCGACACATGTCCTACCTTTACTGTACATGACTTGGGTAAATTGTTGTGATATCAAAACCTATAGCAGATCCTAAATTCAACAAAGAAATCCAAACAATTCATTACATTCAATGATATTCCTATACTATACATTTTCAATTGGTGAACAGTAATAAATTGATATTGGTACACTTGGCAATACTATACATTTTCAATTGGTGAACAGTAATAAATTGATATTGGTACACTTGGCAATTTTGTTATCAACTTCAAAACGTTGATTTTGGTTTGTATTTATTTATTTCTCATTTTGCTTTTCTATTAATATATTAGTTTTAAACTTTTAATCATATTAAAACTAATACTATTCAATTTTATGATTATTTTTGTTAACGGGTTAAACTTATTTTCATTGCTACATATATGTTTTCGTTTAAATTCAATTTTTATGATTATTTGTACAACACGTGTAAAGATTCTTTTATGCATATCATGATTTTATTTTTTATGTTTTCTCTTCAGTTTAGTATACCGAATGTTGGTATCATACCAATACGTTAACAAGCTGAATTGATATCGACCGAATCCCCGCCGCGTAGCGCGGAGCATCCCACTAGTTTTCAACAAAATACATGAAAACTTACAACAAATGTTTGGACCAATTTGTTGACAACATCGATATGAATCATATAGAATTGGTCTGTTGAAATAGACGGTGATTGAGGGAGAACCCGACACTGTGGTGCGGAAATAGAGGGAGGGATCGGAGGATGGTTCAGGGGTATGTGTGTTGGGAGTAGGTTGTAGCTAGTGAGGAAGTGGTTAATCGATGGTAGTGACCGGAGATAATTAGTGGTGGTTACGGTGGTGGGTGTGGATTATGGGTAGGGTTGTGTGTGTGAGATCTGGTAGAGGATGGTGAGATCACAGCATAGGTTGTTTATGGTGTTACAGTTGGTGGGTATGGCAGAGGTGAAAAAAGATGAGACAAAATTGCCAATTTAGCCTTTTGATTAAAATATGAGAGAACATAAATGAGTGGCTGAGATTTGTTCTTATGGTTCTCACAAAATATAGGTGTTCTCATTTAAACCCTCCCCTATATATATATATTTATATATATATATATATATACACACACACACATATATATATATATATATAGATTTACTTATAATTATAATTTAAGCATATTTTAGAAGTTTTAATTTTGAATGACTTTTGTTTTCAATATTACCGATAGTGTATAAACAACATCATTACTGGTATTGTATATTATAGGTTTAGTTTTTCTTTTTTAACAAAATGACGTCGATTACCCTTTTTGGATTTTATTAACATCATATAACGTTTTATTCTGAATATACCATTGCCATGTGCTTATTATGATTATGTACGATTCAATAAAAGTTCTATTCAAACTGGTTCTTTATAGTTGATTATTTTTATCATTGTAAATTGAGCATGTATATACCAACCAAACAATATCAACACCGGTATCATATTCTTTTTTATAGTTTTCTAAGTGTTGTGGTATAAAGTTCATTAAACACAGAGTTATATTGGCAATATATATGTATATTTGTATTGTAAGCTATTTCAAGTGTATGTATGATACTGCAAATCTATCTCTTGAACAACCTGCAGATCCATTTGTAGAACAACATGTTGATCCCCCGAAGAGGCGAGGTCCTAGTATAAATAAGAATGTTACAAAAGTTTTGAAGAATTTGCCAGAAGGTTCCAAAATTCCTTTGACAATGGATAAAGTTACAAAAAACTTCATTGGGGCGTCAACAACACAATTTGCGACCGAGTGTGGAATCGTTGTTCGAAATGTTTGTCCAATGAATTTCCACACATGGGCTTCAGTACCTGAAGATGACAAGACCCTCATGTATGAAAAAATATAATTAAGTTATATATATATATATATATATATATCTTTCTTTTAATTATTTAGAAAAATATTATGATGTTACATTTTCATTTCTATTACTAATGTATGTATTCAATCAGGGGAAATTCGAGTTGCTGCAAACAAATAATATTTTTATGGAGTACATAAATAGTCGACTACAAGCCAAGTGGAAACGCACCCGAGGTGTTTTGAGTCAGCACTGCAAGAAGAATGGAGGGAAAACGAATCCAAGGTTAGCAAGACTGAATATGCATCTTGATTGTCGAAATCAAGATGATTGGAATCATTTGTGCGACTATTGGGAGTCAGAAAAAGCCCGAGTGTGTATGATGAATTAATTTAAAAATTATAACACATTTTCATGAATTATGTTCTTATTTTTCAGGTTCTAACATGTATGCCGAATTCTAATGTAGTAGAAATATAGTGATCAAATGGAACTTAAAAGAGGAAAACAAGTAAACATAAGCAGAGGTGAATCTTATTCAATAGCCAATCATGCATTCAAAATTGTAAGATTTATACTTTTTGACCCATAATGTAATAAGTTATTGTTAATGTAGTAGTGATTTTCATGAAAAATAGTTGGTCATTTGGTTTTGGTGTTTTAATGTTATAGAAGATTCTACTTGTCTGAATAAGCAACAACTAGCAAGAAAATATGATTCTTTATGAATCATAAATCTTTGATTGACTTTTTCTTAGGTTTATATATATTAAAAAAAGATTGATTTTACTCTTTTAGAATACATTTATTCTTCATTATATGAGTTTTATGATGGCAGAGAAATCCCGAGACTCAAATGCCACCTAGCCCGTTAGAAGTTTACCACAAGCTACACTATAGTGCCATGAAGAATGGATGGCTAAACGATGCTTCACGTATTGTATAGGTAAGCATCTCCCCGATAAAAGTTTTTTATTTAGAATTTAATTTTTAGTCAAACTTTATTTTTGGTTGCTACAAGTTTTATATCTTCTCATACATTCTATTATTTTAGGACAATATTTGTACACATAAAAGACGTCCATGGCTAAATTAAATTCTCAAGGAACCATCGTTACCACTGCTATGGAACATAATCTTGAGAAAGAAGCTATAAAAAGTGTATGTGGCAAGGATAAAACAATAAAATCAGCATAGGAAGTCGGTGTTGGTCCTGTGTTTAAGAAAAAAAGATAATTGGATGAAGTCGGTAGCTGAATCTTCTCAACGTGATTCCATTGAGAGTGAAGATTTGAGAAATGAGGTTATTGAACTCAAGGATGAACTGAAAGAAAGTAAGGACAAATACTCTAAACTGACAGAGTTTTTGAGCCGAAAGTATCCAGATTTCGAGAGCACAATATCTACAAATCCTGTGAGTGAAGATGATGGTTTAGATGGAGAACACAATGAAAGTGATAACACTATCTAGGATTTTGGTGAAGATATTTATTGTCTTTTTTTTTTTTTTTTTTGTTTAATGCTCTTCCAAATTTCAGAATTAATCTTAATCTTCTGTTTTTTTGAATGGTTTCTGCTATGATATTAATGTTTGAATTTATTGTGTTGTGAATTGCTTTTTTGGTCCTATAAGAGATTTGTAGGGATTGTTAATGCATGTCAGACACATAATTAAAATTGTATCAGCAACTATTTGTCAGTATGTAAAAGAAATACATTGGAAGTTGAGACATAGTATTGGAGACTAAAAATAGTCATTGAAAAGAGATATTAGCGACTAGTTTAGAAGACTGATTTTTAGGCCATAAATTATACATTGGAGACTACAAATTAAATTTTATCTTAAACTGATTATCAGTCCCTAAAAGTACATATTAAGTACTATAACAACAATTTATGTGAGAGTAATTTTCAGTACCTAAAAAAAGCATATTATGGACTGAAATTGCGTAGTGCATGGGACTAATTTACAGTCTCTAAAACATTTCATTAGATACTGATTTAACATGCAAGAACTAATCTAACGAACTAATGAAGGACACTATATACATCTTTAAAGGACTAACATTCAGTCCCTAAAGTAATACATTAAGGACTAAAATATCATAATATACGAGACTAATTTGCAGTCACCAAAGAAACTTATTGGGGACTGAAATGGAGTGGTATCAGCAAAAAATTAAGGACTTAATTTTTGTGTATCAGTGACTGACTATTAGTCCTTGTTGGTGTCATTCAATTGGGACTGATATTTAGTTACTAAAATGACTATCTAGTACCGGGTATCCAAGACTGGCTGGGGACTAGCAAATCAGTCCCTAATAACAATTAGTGACTGATTTTAATATGTCAGATACTAATTTTTCAGTCACAGATACTCGTTTTTTTATGGTTTTCAATCAAAATAAAACATGTGTCAATGGCTATGCCAAGTGACGGTATTGTACCGTTACTGAAATGAACCAGACCGATGATGACCAAAAGCCCATGACAAAGCATGTAAGAATCCCACTAGTTTAAATCAACCAGAATTTGGTGATCATGCTGGCGCCGCTGCGTCGAATGGGGGGTGATTGTGGTGAGAGTTTGTGTTTTGTTGATTTTATTTGTCAATATTAAGTATAAGCTTAACGGAAACGAATTTTCCACTTTTATATAATTAAAAAATGTTGATCCAAATTTGTCGTTAAAAACATATAATTAATATTATAAATAGAAGAAAAGAAAAAAAATAATAAAAAAAGCTTATAGGGGATATGAATGGGGAATGGGATGTGAAGTGTTTTTAGAATCTAAGAAATAAATTTAGTAAATAGTATTTTTTTAGTATATTATAGAAATGGGGATTGAGGATGGGCTTGAGGATGGGATGGAAGTGGTTGTCAGTGAAAATAATGGTGAATCTACTGTTTATCGGTATATTTGGGGTTATTTGTGTCACACCCAAACAACGCACATCGGAAAACAAGTCATGAGGTAAAGGAAGTTGTTACGACAAAGTTTAGCAAATCGCACATAATTACATATGGACATCTTGCAAACACCCTCTAGTTAAACATATTTAAGTTCATGGTCAAAGAAAGTTTAAAAACATGTTCCACCAAGATGAAGTGAATTAAAAGCAAACATTGTTTTACAAAATAAAAACATAGTTTGAAAGTTTTATGGTCCCAACATCATGTCCATAGTCATGCATGCTAAACCCACTCTCTAAATTCCTTTGCATCAGTACCTGAAAAACATACTTAAAAATATCAACAAAAATGTTGGCGAGTTCACATGTTTCAAGGCAATTAAACATATTTCCTTGTTTAAAAGCGTGTGATCGAGTACCGACTAAACTGAGAACCATGAAGACTAGCTAGGTCCTACAAGCATGATCGCAACCTAAGGCTCTTAATCAAACCACAACTTTTCAACCCAAAACTAACCTCCTAGAGGAACTTTTAACAGAATATGCTCTCCCATCAGGCTAGTCCCACTGGTCAAGGAGGGGGCATCAACCTAATAGACCTACAGACATAATCCACACCTCTAAACCAAGAGCTAATGATTAAGAAATGCGGTGAAGTATCCTCCCGAAGGCATAAACGTGTGTCCCATGCCTCACGTCGTGCACCTACCCAAGGCCATCAAATATTCTACTAAGTTCTAGTCTACCCATCATACAAGCATGCTAATCCCCCGATTATAAAATGTTAAAAAACATTTAAAAAGAAAAGGGGTCGTGAAACTCACCTCAAGCGTAGAAATTAAGCAATTCCCTAGTCCAAACCACAATCCTTTACTAACAATACCCTATATCCATAAGGCTATTTTAGCAAACATTTTAAGTCTGTCCAAGTTATTCACCAAACTTCCCTCGACTTAGATTAACCAAAAAGATTTGAATTTCCATTAACCCTTACCCTATTGACCTATTGGTGACTTTGATGATTGGTTAAGTTTTAGACCTCAAGTACATGCATATTGTGTTAAATCACCTATCCCTTAGGTCCACAATTATATGTTCACACATACATCAATCCATGTTAAATGCCACATAACTTGACATAATAAACTTATCATTTCATTATAATCAAATACACACATGTAGCACAATAAGACATTCTAGTAATTCCCATATCAAACAAGTTTCCAATGTCTCATGTCAACCTATGGACATCATATAAACTTAATTTAAAAACTAGGACCCGCATATATACCTCAATTTAGGACCAAATTTGCTGTTCTAAATCAGGCACAAAATTTAGTCGTCACGCGCCTTGAAATCACATTTTGGTGACTTTTATCGCATAGTTTTGCACTATAAGCATCCGTTACAATGGTAAATATACTATACACCCTAAATAATGACTTTTACACATATTAACACTAAACAAGCTGTTTTACATCAGACCTGGAAATAAGTGTTTTAAATGCGTAAAACTTGTAGAAAACATGTGTTTTTTTTCGCATCTTTGCAAATACATTTAGGTTTTTACATTAGGTCTTTCATGAAAACTTTATCACACTTTATTTTACATCAAAATAGGTCATGAAACCCCGTTTAAAATATGCATTTCAAAAGCTCGTATTTTGGCGTTTTAAGCCGAAAAACACATTTTGATCGCACATGCAAGGTCTCCCAAGCGTGTAGATCCTATCTAAACTCAATATTCACAATTTCAGGCTTATCAAAACCCTCAAAACATTATCCCAATCAGATCTATCCTATGCCCAAAAATACCTCACAGTCATCTTCAAACAATGCATAATACTTGAACATATTAATCAATCAAGCCACATTTCAACAAATACAATCCTATACCATTTTTCTAGACCATCTTACACATACAAATATCATTCTACATCAGATTCAAATCCATCTTAAAAACCCTCTTGCATGTTATCAAAATCAAATGATCTAAGCACGAATAATCATCTAACAACCAACACAATCTATTCCACACACACACACACACGTATATATACACACACACACACACGACACGCACATACACACCTACATTCAACACCATTTTCCATTTTATATCATCCCCATTGTTTGTTTAATAAAACTTACTTTAAAAGCCATTATTGTTTGGTGAAAAACTTAATCAAAACAGAAAATACATAGATTTTATACAAGTTTTTGATCCAGATACTCACCTTTGAAGAACTCTTGTAAAATGGTGGGTTTTTGTGTTTCTCTCTCTAAAAATCTCTAGATTCTTGAAGGTTCTAGAATCCAAATCACCCAAAACACTTAATATAAATCCATTGTTGTTTTTGTAGAGATTTAACAAAAAAAAAAAAAAAAGATTGTGGGATGGTGGTGGTGGTTTTCGGCCAAAGAAGAAGAAGAAGAGAGTAATATGGATGGTTTCTTAAGTGTGTGTAGGTTATGGTGTAAGAGATGTGTGAATAAGGAGTGTTGTGATTATAAATAACAATCATTAGGAGATTGGAAGAATGGTTTTTGTGGGGTTAGACCCACTTGGGCCGGTTATGGGTGGGGGTTGGGTTTTATATATATATTTTTTTAAAACTTATAAACAAAATATACACACCTCTCATTTTATTAAAACCCAAGTATGTCAAATAACTAAGGTTTTTACCCATTTGACCAATAATAACATTCCTCAACTAAAATTATCCATTTTTAGCTAATATGATTATATTAGAGGTTTCCATACTGTACCGGGTCTCGTACTCGCGTTAACCGGGTTTTCACCAATGTTCAATATGGGTTTACTTTAATCCCCAATAAATCTTTTAAAATGTTTGGACTTTGCTATTGCATTTCTAAAGACTCTAATTATCACCAATTAATTCTAATGCGCCATTTTTGATATTATTTTAATAGTTATTATACTGTACGGATAGCACCTGGATTTTTGGCGGTTGTCACAGTCTGCCCTCGTTTAAGAAATTTCATACCCGAAATTTTTGTCTAACCATTGCTGACTTTGGTTTGGACGGAAATAATTGAGGGTATTTTAGTTTCATTAGATCTTCCCATTCCTAAGTGAACTCTGGTCCACGTTTAGAATTCCATCTGACTTTGACTAAGTTGATATTACTCCGCCTCAATTCTGTACCTTCTAGTCCATAACCTCAACGGGTTCCTCGACAAAACGCAGCTTGTCATCAATATTAATCTCTTCAGGCGATATTACAAGTGTCTCATCAAACAAACATTTCTTCAAATCACAAACGTGAAACACATCATGGACTCCAGAAAGTTCTAGCCGCAATCTAAGTCGATAAGCGACCGTGCCTACCCTTGCCATGATCTCAAATGGTCCAATGTAGCGAGGGCTAAGCTTTCCTTGCTTACCAAACCTAATAACACCTTTTCAAGGCGTGACTTTCAACATGACTTTGTCTCCAACCTGGAATTCCAAAGGCTTTCGCCTATTATCCGCATAACTCTTCTGCCTATCTTTTGTCGCTTTTAATCTATCCTTGATCTGAAAGATCTTGTCCGTAGTCTCATGGACTATTTATGAACCAGTTAAGTGTTTATCACCCACCTCTTCCCAACAGAGTGGTGAACGACACTTTCTTCCATACAAGGCTTCGAACAGTGCGGCGTTGATACTGGAGTGATAACTATTATTGTATGAGAACTCAGCTAACGAAAGATGAGTATCCCAACTTCCTCCGAAATCAATCGCGCAAGCACACAACAAATCTTCAAGCGTTTGAATGATCCTTTTGCTTTGACCATCCGTCTGAGGATGATAAGCGGTGCTCATATCCAATCGTGTTCTTAAGGCTTTCAGTAATGATCGCCAAAACCTTGATACAAATCGACCATCTCGATCAGAAATAATCAATATCGGAATACCATGTCTGGATACGACTTCCTTCAAATAAATACGAGTCAACTTCTCAATGTGATAAGTTCCTTTGATTGGTAGGAAATGTACAGCCTTAGTCAATCGATCGACAATCACCCAAATGGCATCATAACCACTTGTTGTCCGGGATGATTTCGTAACAAAATCCATCGAGATACATTCCTATTTCCATTGAGGAATTTCTGGTTGCTGAAGTAATCCTGAAGGCTTTTGATACTCGGCCTTAACCTTCACTCAGGTTAAACATTTACCAACATATGCCGCTATCTCACCTTTCATGTTCAGCCACCAATAATGTTCCTTCAAATCCTTATACATTTTTTCAGAACCTGGGTGTATCGAATATTTTGACTTATGGGCCTCGCTTTTCAACAACTCCAAAATAAGCCTCAAGTGTTGTTCATGATCCTCTTTAGTTCGTGAATAAATAAGTATATCGTCAATGAATACTATAATGAACATGTCTAGATAAGGTTTACAAACCCAACTCATAAGATCCATAAACACTGCCGGTGCATTCGTCAAACTGAACGACATAACTAGAAACTCATAATGGCTATATCGCGTCCTAAATGCAGTCTTCAGAATAACCTCTTCCACAATCTTCAGTTGATGATAACCAGATCTAAAGTCAATCTTCGAATGAAAACTCGACCCTTGTAACTGATCAAACAAATCATCAATCATAGGCAATGGGTATCGATTTTAAATAGTAAGTTTATTCGAATCCCTATAATCAATACACATCCTAAAGGTTCCGTCCTTCTTCTTGACGAACAACACAGGTGCTCCCCAAGGAGAATAACATGGCCTGATGAAACCTTTATCCAACAATTCTTGCAACTGATTCGAAAGCTCTTGTATTTCTGAGGGTTCTAATCGATAAGGGGACTTAGCAACTGGTGCGGAACCAGGTACAAGATCTGTTCGAAATTCCAACTGCCTTGAAGGTAGCAAACCGGGCAATTCTTCTAGAAAAACTTCGGAATACTCCCTAACTATAGGGATTTCCTCAAGTTTCTTTTCCTTAGCCTTGGTGCTAACAACACTAACTATAACGCCGGGTAACCTTTCTGCAAGAACTTTTGCGCCTTCATTACATTATCCAACTTCAATGACTTCCTCTCAGTCTCACCGCGGACGACCAAAATCTCATTGTCCGACACTGAAATACAGACTAATCTCTCATAACAAACGACTTCCGCTCCATTCTGGGACAGCCAATCCATTCCTACTACTATATCAAAGCTTCCAAGTTCTACGGGTAGAAGATCTATGCTAAACACATGATTTTCGAGTTGCAAAGTACAACCTCTAATTATCTCGTGAGCCTCTATCACTTTGCCATTTGCTAACTCTATAGAATAGATTTTATCTAATTCATTCGATTTTGAACCTAACAACGGTTCAAATTTATTCGAAACAAAACTCATATCGGCTTCGGTATCAAAAAAATAGATGCAGGTTGATTATTGACAAGGAAAATACCGGTCACTACTGTAGGATCTTGGCGAGCCGCGCCCGCGTTCATCCCAAAAGCTCTGCCCCTTGCATTCGTCCCACGAAGCTTTGGGCAATTCCTACTAAAATGCGCTACCACTCCGCATTCAAAGCAACCCTAGTCGATTTTACCCTTGCCAGCAACGTCTGGAAGTCTCACTCTGCACTTCGGGGCTGAATGCCCATATCGACCACATCTTTCACAAAGCACCACTTTACAATAGCCAGCATGTCAGGTGTTACAATTCTGACACATTGGTGTCACTTCTTCGACCTTCTTGTTCTCACAAGCGTTAGCAGGATATAACTTTCTCGACTCACGATTCTTGTTCCTCTTTGTCCTAGACTGCTTCTTGGAACCATCGGACCTTTTCCTCTTATTATCAGACGACACTGCCTCTAGTTCGGAACTCTCTTCAACCACCTCGATCGGCTTCTTACTAGCTTCACCCTTCTTAACCAACGTTCCCATTCTGATCGCATCACCAGTTAAGGAATTCACTAAAGATATAGCGCTTTTCATAGTAGTTGATTTAGAAGAAGATACCATTCCTCTGATTTGAGGTACCAAACCCCAGATATAATGTTCAACACGAGTAAACTCTGGTGTAACCAAACGAGGGACCAATCTAGCCAACTCATTGAACCTTTTCGTGTAAGCCTTTACCTCTGCTCCTTCCATGGAAAGTGTCCAAAACTCAGCTTCAATCTTCTGTATTTCACTACGGGGTCAATATTCCTTCAATAACATGTCCTTCAATTCATTCCACGAAAGACCATACGCAACATCTTCACCCAACGCTTGAACTTGCGTATTCCACCAAGTAAGGGCATCATCATGAAAAGAACATACAACATACTTGAGCTTTTGAGAAGCAGAACAGTTACTGATCATCATGACCGTTTCCATTTTCTCGATCCATCTGATAATATCCAATGGACCTTCAGCTCCTGAAAATGTACGAGGATGACAAGACAGAAACATCTTATAATTGCAACCATGTTCTGGGTTTCCTGGTGAACTTCCTATATGGATTCTTTCTCCTGATCCGCCTTCGGTTGTACCATGACATCGTGGACCGCTACTACCTAGTGCGCCACCACCTGGTGCGCCACCACCTCTAGTTCTACCAAATTCCGCATTGGCATCACGCTAATCAAGGACAAAATTCACTTACTGAGCTATCATCCTAGCCAACTGTTGAGGCGAAATAGAAAGTGAAGAACCTTCTGCCTCAGCATTCACTCTCGTTACGGGTGCCATAATTCCTTTTTCTATATATTTTAGAAGAAAATATACGTAAGAAATAAGCTAAATGATTCTAAGAACTAATTATGTTGCGTATTAGGATCATTCTAGAATGACATTCATACTAACAAGATAGTTTACATAAAATTACATACCACTAACAATCGACAAACCAAAAAAAAGGAAAAACAACTAAAGCCACGACAAATAACCATGATTAACTTGCTTCCATAGCTACAAAATACCATAATATATAAGTACATCATTGGACAACTTGTTCCAATTGTTTACAAAAGATCATAATACCAAACTACACAATGTTTCGGGAGATCATACTAAACAAAAGTGGTGCAACAAATGCCATCATGACAAGTTCGTCCTACTAGACTACCAAAATATAGGGCCTAACATGCCAGAGGTCAATCATCGTGATAAAACAAATCATCGAGTCCTGCCTCCATGAAGGACAATAGCCATGAACAACAACACAACCATAGTCAGTGCCATAGTAGCACTATATCTGTGACAACTCGGGTAAATCTCTCCTTTTGGTTTCTATTTTTGGTTTCTATTCTTGGTTTCTATCTTTTGTTGTTTCCTTCGTTATTCCTTTTGGTACTTGTGCAATTTTCGGGACGAAAATTCTTTTAACGTGGGGATGATGTGACACCCGGCAAATTCTGGTTAACAACGTTGTCTAGATTAAAGTCTACCTTAGCGAGTCACGCGTATATTATACTTAACGAGGGTTAGCTAGATAGCTAGATAAGACATACGTGCATTGTTGTGGGTCAATATGTGATTACATGATTAGTGAACCTCGGACGTTGGTGGATAATAAACTTATGTGTCTCGGTGATATCTGACAAACTTATGTGAAAACCATACGTGATTATGTGAACCTAAACCGAACACGTTAATAAAAATCATTAAAAGTGGAGCATGAGGTTGATTAGGGTCTTAACGCATGGGGTTACACTTGTTACGGTCCGAAATAACGAAAACGTCGATGGATAACGCGTCGGGAGGCGAAACGAAGCAAAAGCGCGCGCCTCGGACCTGTGAGCGGCCGCTCACAGGCTCCGAGCGGCCGCTCGAACATCCCTGACGGGTCTAAACCGCCTCAAACTCATATTTAAGCATCCTAAACCCCCATGCAACCCCATACTCAACCCTAATCGCCCCCTTACTGCCCCACACGAATATTTCACTCCAAAAACTCCTGCTAAGGCTCAAGATCATCAATTGGGAGGCTCCAAGGCGCGCGATTGATTGATTTGAAGAGCTAAGGGTATAACTTATGATTTCTTACGCTTTTACCTTATGTTTTTACTATAAAAATCATATAACAAGTTTGTCCAGGTCTGAAAGTATTTTATAAAAGTTAAAACATGAGGATTAAGAAGATTAAAAGGGTCAACCACATTGTGACATAATGAATGTTATATGTTTTGCATGATTATGCATGTTCTTGATGTTTTAGACTTCTAGGGTTTGTGAATAATGATGGTTGTGATGTATAATTAGGGTTTTGATCAGATGTGATTCTTACTAAAGTTGTATGATGATTATTAGGTGTTATTGATTGATAATATGCAACTAGGGTTTGATATAATTGATAATATTGCACGATTAGAATCTGGACAGATTCTGAATGTCGACTTGTAGGGTCTGTTTCGTGGCTTGAAAATAATTGGTTTGATCGATTCTTTGCATGATTGTAACGTACAAGGTCTTAGCTTTTCATAATGGGCAAAACCATCGAATTTGGACATCGTTTGAGTCGTTTTTGGAATTTTAATTGATTAGGGGTCATATCAGATTTTCGGATTTGTAAATTGGGCTAACTTTAAATGGTCATAACTTGAGATTTACAAGGAGTTAGGTTATCAAATTTTTACAGTAGGTCAATACTGGAAAAATAGAGCTTTTCCAAGTGGATTCATCTCGTTTGGATAAATACACAATTTTTAAGAATTTTCCTACTGAACTGACCTGTTGAGGAGATTTTCTGGACATAGCTGTGTTGTACGAATTTTCATAATTTTTGTGTTTGGAATTAAGACAAAAAAAAATAGGTATTGTCGAGTGAATCCCAAAGAAAATTCAGTAAAAATTTAGGAGGTTAAATCACTGATTTGCTATTTTAAATAAATTCGTTTTGATGGCGCACAATCTGTCCTGAAAACACAGATTGTGTATTATGTGCTTCTGTGATTAATTGAGGTCTTAGGTGGTATGGAATTGACATGTAACTGAAGTACACTTGTCTGAGACACATAGGGAATGTAGAAACTAATTGTAACCAACGTATTCACCAACGGGTCCGTAGGGTTTACTATTGCATGTAGAATCACTAGGCGTCGCATACACACTTTTGAACATTTAAAACGCCTTGGACAAACGAGTTATATGGTGTAATGATATTACGCCTATACTCACTTAATGACACTGTTATTAGGGTGTCGGTAGCATATATTACTTGCTGTTCGGATTCTTTGCTTGCACGTTAAGGTGAGTTTACGGCCCCTCTTTTAAACTGGTTTCACATTTTCGGGGGAGAAAACATGTGTTAAAACGATTATTTGGTAACTACTGTCATACTATGGGTTTCTATTGTGTACTACACGATCTTTGGAAGTCCCGGGGGGAACCATGAATGTGCGGGTTTGCACAACGGGGAAATGTGAATAGCGCTATTGGGAGTGACCAACCCCGCTCGTCGACTTGGAGGGTCGGCGGGTGCATATTGTCTCATACAGGAACAACAGGAACAACAGGTTTACTACATCGGGCACATATTTGGTTTACGAGTTAGTAATGGTTTTCCAATCGTGGTAGTAACAAAACATACGCCTAGCTAGCGTACACTGGTTTTCGATTTGTTATAGTATGGACAGGTTGACTTGGTACTTGGATTACAAAACCTGTAAACTCACCAGCATTTTTGTGCTGACGTAAACTTTTACATGTTTTCTCAGGTCGCTAAGGTAGCACTACGGGACTAGGGCGCACGCGTCTGCACGACGTCTAGTTAGAGTCGCATGGTTTTCATATGTTGAACATTTGGTTTACTTTTGGGATACTGTTTTGAATAAGCTTCCGCTGTAAACGGGAATTTTAAACATTGTTTTGAAATTGCATTATGTTCATTTTAGACTTGTTTATTGTGATCGTTGGTTTGGATCCAGGTTTGTCATGCGCCTCGCGGTAAAACTCCGCAAGTGGATTTTGAGGGTGTGACAATATCTCTCTTCAGCAGCCACCAAACGCTACTCCAATCCAACCATGCTAGCTTCAGTCCCCTCCAACTTGATGTCTTGCTCAACAATCTTTTTTTTCGCATCCAACAAATATCCCTACATAACCAACAAATCAGACTCTAACCGCTCAATCCGATAACGCATCCGATCTCGAGCTTCACTATGAATCACTGGATCCTCCTCGAATGAAGCAATCCTACCATCCAGACTATCAACTCTATCATCCAAGGAACCAACCCGACCATCCATAGTCACAAATCTCTCATAAAACGAATCAAACCTAACACTCATGCCATCCAACCTATGCTCTGATCTATCCATCCTATGATGTAGAGTGTTTGCCCTCATATATATAACCTTACATACTTACTCAGAAGCGTAGTAATCCTATGATCAGTACGGGCTCCACGTGCCACCAACATAGCCACAGTACGTGCTAATGGCTCACCCGTCAATATAGGAACACTAGCAGTAGACGAGGACTCACCTCGCTCATAAGCACGAGGTATACCCTCAACCTCTGCCCACTCGCTCAACTTTTCTGACAACCAACCCCAACGTCTAGCCTCCGCCTTACGCTTCTTCTTCCTAGAAGACGACTGATCCTCGGTATCCAGAGGTCTCTTGCGCATGGGCTCACCGATAAAAGGTACCACTATAGCAGGCTCAAAGTCAACAATAGGTGCAACTAAGGGATCTACAACAGCGGGTACATCAATCACAAGCTCAACAACAGCCGGTGCAACTACTACCTCATCATCACGCTTTACCAACCAACCTACTCCAGGTACATCATCCTCATTAGCCACTAAGGGCACTGGTGCTATCTTATGAATGTGTGGAGCATGCGGGAGCTCGTTCTCCGAACTGGACAAGTGGATATTCGACAAAACCATGATCCGTGACAAGTAGTATCCGTGCCTAATACGTATATAATTATCTATACTTATATAATAGGTTCTAGATGGGCAAGATAATAATTTAATTTTAAGACACATAAAAACATTGTTTTTTCATTTGGTACAAATGCTAATGCATAAATAATTTCTCATTTAGAATATTGTCCCTCTATATTTTAGCATTTAATAATGTAGTGTAATAAATGACAAACAATAATGTAGTGTTATTACATCTAACATTTATATTTATAATGCAATAGTATTTTATAAAAGCTCATAAAAACATATTAACTTATACTAAAAATAATACATAAAAATTTGACTAACATATTCAAACTCAAATAAAAGAAATAGGCATCGTTTTATTCTTGACTGACTAGGTCATTAGGAAAAACAAAATAATTGTCAAAAAAGAATACATGATGACTTTTAGTTTAAAAGTACAATAATTAAATAACTTATTAACTTATACTAAAAATAATACATAAAAATTTGACTAACATATTCAAACTCAAATAAAAGAGATAGGCATCGTCCCATTTGTGACTGACTCAGTCATTAGCAAAACCAAAATACATGTCAAACAAGAATACATAATGACTTTTAGTTTAAAAGTTATTTTATATGTAATAAAAGTTTACAGTTAAAAATTAAAATAAGACAAATGTTGTGTTAATCAAGAGCAACATCATGGTTATTGTGTTAATCAAGAGCAACCTCGTGGTTTCTTTGATGAAATGTCATGGTTCTTTGATCCGCGCATACAATACAAACTTCTCCTTCAAACATATGGGTGTCTCATTAGACGAAACAATCGTCAACATGAGATATGACATATATACGTTCAGGGCATATTCAGGAATATACAACAAAATCGACCAGTTAGTACTATGGGATGGCAAACCTATCCCACACGCCATTCTTTATTTTTTATGGCTTCATTTAGAGTATTTAGCTACTTTTTTTTCGGAGATTGACATATTGTCTTCTGATTCAAGTTTTCATTATTCCCCCGCATCAATTTTTATTTTTTATTCGTGCTTTCAATATCAAAGGACTTCCACCAAAATAATTGTCACACAAGAATACATGATGACTTTTAGTTTAAAATTATTATATATGTAATAAAAGTTAATGGGTGCAGCCCCGTCGCAACGCACGGGTTCCTGCTAATATAACATAATTGATCACATAAGCACAATTAATAATATATCATAAGAACATAACTATTTTTAATACTATTTTCTAAGGTACTCTACATGATGCATACTAAGACTTAAAATATTCCAGAAAATATTTAATAGCGTTCATAGTTATAGTATAGACCGAAAAAGTTTTTAATTATCTATAACCTCGCTCTGATACCAACTTCTGTCACACCCCGAAGGGATAGACGAGTGTCCCATGCCTCACGTCGTGCACCTACCCAATGCCATCAAATGTTCTACAAAGTTCTAGTTTATTCGTCACACAAGCATGCTAATCTCCATATTATAAAACGTTCAAAAGCATTTAAAAAGGAAAGGAGCCGTGAAACTCACCTCAAGCGTAGCAATCAAGCGATTCCCTAGTCCAAACCACAATCCTTTATTAACAATACCCTATAATCCATAAGGCTATTTTAGTAAACATTCTAAGTCTGTCCAAGTTATTCACCAAACTTCCCTCGACTTAGATTAACCAAAAAGATTTGAATTTCCATTAACCCTTACCCTATTGACCCATTGGTGGTGACCTTGACCATTGGTTAAGTTTTAGACCTCATATACATGCATATTCGTTAAATCACCTATCCCTTAGGTCCACAATTATATGTTCACACATACATTAATCCATGTTAAATGCCACATAACTTGACATAATAAACCTATCATTCATTATAATCAAATAACGCCCCACTTACGGTGTGCGCATATAATGTATATATGTGTGGCCCTAGGGGGGCAAAAGTAAAGTTGCACTAGTTTTAACGTTATTTTACTAATTTTGTGAAAATAACGTTAAAAACGACGGACGGTTAATCATGCATCATGTGGTGGCGTTGATAGCCAAAAGACAAAGGGGTACATGCACCGATCGGGTTTGTCCTGATTGTTAAGTGTTCTGTGCCTTATGTCCAAGGCTTGATACCAAACCACATCGAGCTGGGGGTCTCACTGGAAGCAGCCTCTCTATTCTTAGGGGTAGAGGTAAGGCTGTCTACATCTTACCCTCCTCAGACCCTACCTTAGCTTTGCTATAGGTGGGATTAACTGAGTATGATGATGATGATGATGATTCATTATAATCAAATACACACATGTAGCACAATAAGACATGTTCTAGTAATTCCCATACCAAACAAGTTTCCAATGTCTCATGTCAACCTATAGACATCATATAAACTTAATTTAAACACTAGGACCTACATATATACCTCAATTCAGGACCAAATTTGATGTTCTAAATCAGCCATGACATTTAGTCATTACGCGCCTTGAAAATCACATTTTGGTGACTTTTATCGCATAGTTTTGCACTATAAGCATCCGTTACAATGGTAAACATATTATACACACTAAATAATGAATTTTACACATTTTAACACTAAACAAGCTGTTTTACACTAGACCTGAAAATAAGTGTTTTAAACGCATAAAAGTTGTCGAAAACATGCGTTTTTGTGCATCTTTTGCAAATACATTTAGGTTTTTAGATTAGGTCTTTCATGAACACTTTTCACACTTTATTTTACATCAAAATAGGTCATGAAAACCTGCTTAAAATCTGTTTTGAAATATCTATTTAAAAAACTCGTATTTTGGCGTTTTAAGCCGAAAAACACGTTTTGATCGTACATGCAAGGTCTCCCAAGCGTGTAGATCCTATCTAAACTCAATATTCACAATTTTAGGCTTATAAAAACCCTCAAAACATTATCCCAATCAGATCTGCCATAAGCACAAAAATAAATCACAATCATCTTCAAACAATGCATAATACTTAACATATTAATCAATCAAGCCACATTTCAACAAATACAATCCTAAAAACCTCTTGCATCAGATTCAAAACCATCTTAAAAAACTTCTTGCATGTTAACAAAATCAAAGTATCTAAGCACGAATAATATTCTAACAACCAACACAATCTATTCCACACATACATATACACACCTACATTCATCACCATTTTCCATTTTATCTCATCCCCATTGTTTGTTTATAAAATTCACTTCAAAACCCATTATTGTTTAGTGAAAAACTTAATCAAAACAGAAAATACAAAGATTTTATACAATTTTTTTTTATCAAGATACCCACCTTTGAAGAACTCTTGTAAAAATGGTGGGTTTTGGTGTTTCTCTCTCTAAAAATCTCTAGATACTTGAAGGTTTAAGCTTCCAAATCACCCAAAACACTTAATATCTTAACAATCCATTGTTGTTTTTGTAGAGATTTAACAAAAAAAAAAAAATGATTGTGAGATGGTGGTGGTGGATTTCGGCCAAACAAGAAGAAGAAGAGAGAAATATGGATGGTTTCTTAAGTGTGTGTAGGTTATGGTGTAAGAGATGTGTGAATAAGGAGTGTTGTGTTTATAAATAAAAAACATTAGGAGATTGGAAGAATGGTTTTTGTGGGGTTAGACCCACTTGGGCCGGTTCATGGGTGGGGGTTGGGTGTTTATATATATAGTTTTTTTAAATTTATAAACATAATATACACACCTCTCATTTTATAAAATGTCAAATAACTAAGGTTTTTACCCATTTGGCCAATAATAACATTCCCCAACTAAAATTATCCATTTTTAGCTAATTTGATTATATTAGAGGTTTCCCTACTGTACCGGATCTCGTACTCGCGTTAAAAACTTTAAAACGCGCAATAATTAGACCAAGCGATTTAAAAACTATAAATCATAGTCTTTATTGGTTTTAATATATTTTCATCTTGAAAATATTATTCCATGCCAAACCAGGCATTACGGATCATAACTAGACTTTTTAAAGTTAACCGGGTTGTCATCAATGTTCAAAACAGGTATTTTATCACCCTGTGATACGAAAATTCCTAAAATTCCCAATAAATATTTTAAAATGTTTGGACTCTGCTATTGTATTTTTAAAGACTCTAATTTTCACCAATTAAGTCTAACATGCAATTTTGATATTATTTTAATAGTCATTATACTGTACGGATATTACCTGGCTTTTTTGTGGTTGTCACAATTTGGGAATTTTTTTTATGGGAAAACAGGAAACTGTATTTATTTTCTAATATTTGTTGAAAGTAAATGTGAATGGAAAAGAGAGAAACTGTAATGATTTTTGACGTAATATGTGGTTGTGAGTAAATGGGGAATGAGGAAGCTATTATGAATGCTCTTAGCCTCTCCATTTATAACTTTTACACTTAATGAAAAACACGTTGAATTGATGCCCATTTATCTAATGATTGTGTTTTCGTATTGTTTATCATTTCTAAGCTATTACACGACTAACAACAATAAGTTTCATTGATTTCGCTCTTGATTCGAATATACACGAGTAAATCAAATCTTGTTAATCGAGAAACGATCCTTCACAAGTTAAGTTGCTTCACCATGAGTCAATGATCATCATTTCACACATTTTAAGTTACTTATGAAAGAGAACTATAGCAACCACATAGAAGCCCAAACCAATCACCAGCACCAGTGACTTTTAAGGAATCGAATCAAAGAAGAAGTTGAGGGTCTAAAAGCCTTAATAAACAAATCGTCAAACCCATTTAAGTGATAACATCCAATCCTCATGTTAAGTAAATCCAAAGCATAAAAATAGAATGCATGCAAATAAATCAGGGTGTTAAATGTCAACATCTTGGATGAGAGTAACCTCTTCTTCAACGACATTTTATCAACCTAGAGAAACATGAGAAAATCAAAGTTTAATTTCCTATCATATGAGCGAAAACATCACATTCCTTTTGTTAAATAAGTGTAAAACACATGAATCGAATGCATAAAGAAAATCCAACACAAAGAAAATTCGAATGCATGTAAACAGATCAAAGTATCAAACGCCAACATCATGGATGAGAGTAGTCTCATCTTCATAAACATTTTAACAACCTAAAGAAACATGAGAAAATCAAAGTTCAGCCACCTATAATTGCCGAGGAAGGCTTTTAATAACCTAAAGTTCAACCAAACGCTTAAACATACTACCTCCGACTAAGTCGCCTGTAACAAATGGCTAATGCTAGGTCGGAGATAATGAGGCCAATAAAAATAACCAAATAAGAAACGAAATTGAAAAGCCTATAATATGTATGCCATAATGGTTTGAAACACAAATACCAACCAATCCTCACCTTCATCGTACGAACAATCCCATGAAAAGAAGGCAATATATAGAGAGAGAAAGATATATATATATATATATACACACACACACAAGGTTGTAGAAGGCGCTAGGCGGCGGTGTGGTCTAGCCTAGGGACTAGGCGGAATTAGGCATTTATAGGGTTTTTATACGTATTTTATATATATACACACATAATACTTAGAAATACTTATATATATATATACACACATAATACATAGAAATACTTAGTTATATACACATAATACACTAAAAAACTATATAAAGTTCTTAAAAAGCTAAACTATTAATGAAATAAAAAAACAAATAAACAAAGTTTGAGTTTAAAATTGAAAGAAACATAAACACTATGGGTGGAACTTAAAAAATGGGTACTAGGTTAAAATGAAATAGGTTAAACACAACAACCATCAGCCGTCGTCTTCCTTGTGCAGCCTCCATCCTCCTTCTTCCTTATCATAGTTGCAGCCTCCATCTCCATTGTTGCTACATTCGTCAAGATAAGCTTACTAAGCTCATATTTCTTCATCTTCATCTTCGTTCTTCAGAATAAATCTTGGGTTTCATGTCTTGTACAACTCGGACTGCACTTTGGGCATTAAACCTGCTAGTCGCTAGGAACCTCAATTAGAAATACTAAGAAAAACTTAAAAAATTTAAAAAAACAAAAAAAAAACCACCACTTAGGCTCGCCTAGGACCGCCTAGACCCGACTGATGGCCGCCTTATGGCCAAAACGCCTAGATCTCCGACTAGGGCCTTATTCCGATTTTGTTCACCGACTAGCGCCTAGGCCGATTTTACAACCTTGTATATATATATATATATATATATTCACACACACACACACAGAGAGAGAGAGAGAGAGATAGATAGAGAGAGAGAGAGAGAAATAGAGAGTAAAAGCAACGCGTCAATGCGACAATAATGGGGTTTAAAAACCGAATTGGTAACACAAGGCAAAAGCCCAATTTGCTTTTAATAAAAATCTTTGAAGTTTTTTTGATAACTAAAGAAGAAGAAAAAAAAGATTACACCTGATAGAACGGACTATTAGTTTGTCATTTACCCATGATTACATTATCATATAATTATTTTCTACACAAATTTAGCACACTTCAAGATACTTAGATTATCTGAACAATGAATAAAAGGAAAAAATAGATACCTTGGAAGAAACAGCCTTGCTACACAATGTTGAATAGTGCCTCCTGTTTTTAATCCTAGTGACCCCAATGCCTACCATGAAAGAGAAGGTAAATTAGTAACATACCTTGATGATTTGAGTGCAGGCTGCATTCTTTGGAATATATAAGTTGTAATCTCCACAAAGTTGGTTGTTCACCTAATATATTCTAAATAGAAGAACTATGGGAAGCCAACTAATACAATCAAAACTAGATCTTGTAGTGCTCATGATAATACAATCAATTAGATATAATAACTGTTTAGTGATTACTGACAGTGTCATCAGAATCTGTTGGGTTCTATTGAGACCACAGTTACCAGAACAAAGACTTTTGATAGCTTATTGTGTAGTTTGTAAGTTAAAGGGTTGTTTATGTGATTATGGAATAGTTTAGGTGAAACCCTAGCTGCTGCGTACTTATTACACGGGCCCTGCGCACTTGAGTTAAGTGCACAGGCCCATCAGACCTACTTTATATAGATGGCTTGTGTGCAGCTCTAGGGTTAGGGTTTTGGATTATCTTTGTAGCACATTTTGAATAGGTGCGTACTTGTTATTATTCCATGGTTCTTCAGTAACAAATCAGCAATGGAATCATCTTATTATTCATCTTGTGTGTCGGTTTTCATCATATTCATCAAGTTTCTTTGATTGTAGAAGATTAATCACTTAAAACACCTAATCCATAGGTGTTTCTAAGTGATAACAATCTCTTGCACTTAACAAGATCTAGTATTTGGGACTTACAATTTGGTATCAGAGCCTTTGTGCTCTAGATTGTATCTACTTAAAGATACCAAAACCCTCATCTTGTTAGTTTTTATTATTAACAGGAGAAAGCTGCCCAAGCTGCTGCTGCAGAAGTAATACAAACTGAAGCCGAAACCGCTTCAGAGGTGCAGATACAAGTACCTGCAACAGCAACTGATCCAGAAAGACCAGCAGCTGAGTCTACTCAAGTTCCACCTGTGGTTGAAGAAGATCTTGCCACCATCTTCATTCAAGACCCCCCGGTTCAGGCAGAGGGGGAGCCAAGCGATGTAGAGATTGACTGAGATAGAAGAAGAACTGGTAGCTGTGGTCTAGGGGAGTATTGTTGGGTTCTATTGAGACCACAGTTACCAGAACAAAGACTTTTGATAGATTATTGTGTAGTTTGTAAGTTAAAGGGCTGTTTATGTAATTATGGAATAGTTTAGGTGAAACCCTAGCTGCTGCGTACTTATTACACGGGCCCTACGCACTTGAGTTAAGTGCGCAGGCCCATCAGACCTACTATATATAGATGGCTTGTGTGCAGCTCTAAGGTTAGGGTTTTGGATTATCTTTGTAGCACATTTTGAATAGGTGCGTACTTGTTATTATTCCATGGTTCTTCAGTAACAAATCAGCAATGGAATCATCTTATTATTCATCTTGTGTGTCGGTTTTCATCATATTCATCTAGTTTCTTTGATTGTAGAAGATTAATCACTTAAAACACCTAATCCATAGGTGTTTCTAAGTGATAACAATCTCTTGCACTTAACAAGATCAAGTATTTGGGACTTACAGAATCAGTGACAATGATACACAAACCTAAAACCACAAACACAATACAAAATCTCATCAGTGACAAATCCAAAACACGTTACATAAACCCAATAGTGAAATTTATTTGAGAATCGAATACAAAATATATAATCAGTAACAAACCATGTATAGAAAACAATAATAAATATAAAAGATGGAATAGATACTTGATTGAGGCTATGCTTGATTATAAGTTGATTTCTTCTTTGTCGATGGGATTGTTTTCAGAATCAAAATTCTATCTTCCTCCATTTATAACCGCGATTCTCCAGCCTGAGCATTCAAACAATTTGGGTCATTGAATGGACGGTTTCAGTGTATGGAATTCTGGAATTCTATACTTAGATTAATAGAACATTGAATAAAAGGAAAAGAAATAGATACCTTGGAAGAAACAGCCTTGCTACACAATGTTGAATAGTGCCTCTTGTTTTTAATCCCAGTGACCCCAATGCCTACCATGAAAGAGAAGGTAAATTAGTAACATGCCTTGATGATTTGAGTGCAAGCTGCATTCTTTGAAATATATAAGTTGTAATCTCCAAAAAGTTGGTTGTTCAGCTAATATATTTTAAATAGAAGAACTATGGGAAGCCAACTAATACAATCAAAACTACATCTTGTAGTGCTCCTGATAATACAATCAATTAGATATAGTAACTGTTTAGTGATTACTGAGAGTGTCGCCAGAATCCAGACAATGATACCAAACCTAAAACCACAAACACAATACAAAATCGCATTAGTGACAAATCCAAAACACGTTACATAAACCCAATAGTGAATTCGTTTGAGAATCGAATACAAAATATATAATCAGTAACAAAACATGGACAGAAAACAATAATAATTATAAAGGATGGATTGGATAGGTGATTGAGGCTATGCTTGATTATAAGTTGATTCTTCTTCGTCGATGGGATTGTGATCAGAATCAAAATTCTATCTTCCTCCATTTATAACCGCGATCCTCCAGCCTGAGCATTCAATCGATTAGGGTCATTGAATGGACAGTTTCAGTGTATGGAATTCTGGAATTCTTTCGAGTCAGGCAGGTAAACGGTACATCTTTTCTTTACAAATTTTGTGGTCTGGAAATTTAGTAAGTAAAAGATAAAAGGACGTTCGATTTTACCTAATAGTTAATTAGTCAATTATTTAAAAGAAATCTGCATCATGCACCTGCACTGCTTCTGGTCAGTAGACATTAGTTGATATTTATACTTCTAATCACTTGAGTTCTTAATGAAAAATCGATGATGTCAAGTGTTATGTAGCAGTTAGCTTGATAATTCATACACCAAACTATGTTCCTAATTCTCTGTGGTAGCTTCTAAGAAATGGAATCGTAGCAACAAAATCTATCTACACGAAAACCCAAATTAGATTTAAAGGCTACAATAAAAATTAAGGAATCACAATAAAAGACCAACCTTTAACCTGCCAACGGAAGGCGACGGTCGATTGCGAGGTTATGTGCTGGCAGACGCTAAACGCAAAGCGGCGACGGAAACATTTTCCAGATTTCTAGAGACGTTTGATATGCGGCTAAAAAAGTTGATGGCTACAGTTTTTGCAGTAGCTCCTTCGTTTGTTCTCCGTCAATTTATGGTGGAAGTAGAAGAAAAAGAGACTAAAACTAAATGTCTGTATTAGAGAAATTGAATGGGAGAATTGAAGGGGGAGTCCATTAGTCTGGACATAAGGGCAGTTAGTGGGAGGGTTGTAGAGGAAGTATTAAATCGGAGAAAATGCTTGGAGTGCCCTAAACCGCCATCAATAAAAGGGGATTATACGAAAGGGTAAAGGAGAAATTACAAAAACAATAAGATGCTATGACTTGAAATAGTCTTTTGTACAATTGCTCTCAAAGGTTGTACAAAAGGGTATAAGAGGAAGAAAATATGTAAAAGTTAGAGATTTATACATGTGACTCTTGATATGACATCTTAAAATTGACATGAAGTGACTATTTTAGCCATCTCTCCTCCTTTATAATGTAGTATAGATATAGTTATAGATATAGATATAGATGTAGGTGTATATTATATATATATAGAGGGGAAGTATCATTAGAAAACCCTCGTTTTTTTAGTAAACCCCCATAAAACCCTACTTCCCGAGCTTTTTTTTTTTTGAAAAAATTAGGGCATGTAATAGCTTCTCATTAAAACAAAATACGAAAGTTACATCATAATAGCAGGTAGACGGACAACAAGCTGCGCCGAACGGTTTTTTTTTTTTTAAAAAAATAAAATAAGTTGTGCATCATAACATATGTTAGCTTATTTTTGCACTGGTAACATATGTTATAATGAAAAATTATTTATTTTTTAAAAAAAAACCCTTCGGTGCTTTTATGATTTTTTTGGCTCAAAACACTTAAAAACATGTATATTACATGCCCTAATTTTTTCAAAAAAAAAAAAACTTGAGAAGTAGGTTTTTCTAAGGGTTTTCTAGAGTTTCTTCAAATATTTAGGGTTTTCTATAGAACCTTACCCTATATATATATAACATAGATGTCAAATGTCCGATCATTCCGACAAAAATAAACTTTAGGTAAAAATGGTTGGAAATTTCCGACTACTTACTGACAATGTTGTTTTTTTTCATTTTTTAACCTTTAACCTTCGTTATTTTAATTATCCCATCTTTTGTACACTTTAATTATACATGAAATACTTTATTTTACCTTTATTAGATGTATTACACATATTTATGTGCGTACACTATTAGGACCCGTTAGTTAAAACCGAGTTTATTATTCTATAAGTATGTCTCTCCCCCTCCCTCCCTCTATTGTGTGTTTGTGTACACCTAGACAAATACATACCTTTTACACATATAGATATACGTATGTACACAAATAAATACATTCACATACATACACATATAACTTCACATAATTATATAGCAAAATATACAAAAAAGTTTTGTGTCGGAAAATGGTCGGAAACTTGGGACCATTTTCCGACCAAAATAGTTTTGTTTTTGTCAAAGCTAAGTCGGAAATTAGTCGGTAACTTGGTAACTTGCTTCACATTTCTGACGGCTTATTTTTGTCGGTAAATAGTCGGAAAACAATGGTTAAAAGTAGGGTTTTCTTTTGGTTTGAAACTTGTCAGTAATTGGTTGGAATTTCCGGCTAAACTTTATTTGTCGAAAATTTTGGTCAGTTGTCCAGTTTTCTAGTAGTAACTGTAATAAAACTCTTATTTATTTTTTTCATTATTTACATGAAATTCGTACAAGTATGATGATTGAAATAGTAACACCAAAGTTGTAAGCACTAAAAAGTGAACTTCAAACGTATCTTACAAGTTGAGCATAATCATAAAGGCAACCAATTTTATAATTTACTCAAAGGAATAATTACGATTTGGAAGACTAAGAAAAGAAAATGATAAGGAGGTGGATATGACATATATTCAATTACGTCATTTGAGTATTAAATCAAATTCCAAGTTTACCCGCAGTCATTTCTTTAAATTTTTCTCTGGTAAAAAAGTATTCCTTGTAAAATTTTGATTAAATAGATTACAACAACAAAACAATTTTTTTTTTTTTTAATAAAAACTTATTTATTCATTTCAACAAAATGGGCAAATTACATAAGAATAGCAGGTAGACGGGCAACAAGCTGTGCCGCCACCCCCTTCTGGATAGAGAACCCTAATCTAGAGAATACAAATCCTTGCCCCTGGGGAGTCGAGAAGTTGTTGTGGACCACCCGCTGGACTCTCGTCAGAAACCTAATCGCTTCTGGTGCCAATGAGCCAAAAGTGTCAAAAACCAGAGGGACAAAAGCATGTTGGTTATCCTCACACGCTTTAGTGTGCTTTGCCACCTTGTTCGACTCTGCTCTAAGTACCGCTTGCCCTGCCACGAACCCACTCTCCCTAAATCCTGCTAAAGGTGACACACCCATAAGGTCCACGCATGCGTGTTTCTCATCTTCCCAACCAAACACTAGCAGGTCAGCCGGGCGTAAAGTGGACCTCCCTTCTGCCGGGTCTGTAAGAAAGTTAACCGGGGCCTCTTTCTTTGCTGAGATCCCTGCTAGTCTAAGAATATCCATTAAAACGTCCCGAACGAAATCGTGCCTGTACTTAAACCCCGGTAACTCTCTACAATGGAAGGCATGCTCCTCATAATTATCCAAACATGCTTTACGGCAAACCGGACATGTTTCGTCATCCGGAAAATTGGGAATCATCAAACGGTATTTTAGGATTTCTCTATATTCCACCGCTGACATTCGTTGCCCCAGTCCTTCGATAGGGATAACTGTTAGGAAATCTTGAGCGTGGGGCCTCTGTAAGCATTCCATGACGGCTTTCTGGCGTGGGGTCAAGCAAAAATCTTCCCCAGACTTTGTGCAATTCGACAATAAAGAGCATTTGCCAAGGTTTTTTGTGGCTTTTTGGGGGCGGTGTCTTTATTGTAGAAACCGCCAAGATCAAAGTCAGGGAGATATTCATGTAGGCGTTCCAAAGCGCAAACATAATCCGGATCCGTGTTATCAACCCCGCTGTTACGTAAAATATGGTCTTGCAACCCCCAGGATTGAGATCTGGACGCCACAAAGGCATAAGTGGCTACATCCCGGGCCGAGAGAAGGCCCAACCCACCGTGCCGCATCGGTAAGGTTGCGACCCGCCACTGGAGGTCCCCAAAAAAAGGCCCCTCACACACTACAATATCTTCAATTGCCTCCCGGAGGCCTTTATCAAAACATGAGACAGCACTGCCTACAAAGGGGGGCTGGCATGTTCGTAAGCCAAAAAGCAACTTTGCGACCCCCATACAGGATCTGAGCAGGAGGAGCTCGCTTTGAGGATCCCGCAGACGAGGGAGGAGCCCCATAAGATCCACAGCCTTGATGCCCTTTTAGTAGACAAATCACAGATGAAACTAGCATCGCGGCTGACTGCCCCTCCTAGAAGTTTGACACCTCTCTCAGGCCGTCCAATATCACTGGGGAATAGCCCTGGCCTAGTCTTCACCCATCACAGGTTGGCCAAAAAATCTCTGTTTTCCTGATATTAAGGTTGAGCCCCAATGATGGTCCTTCTGAACTGATGATCTCCAAGGCCTTAGCAACCTACACAGCGTCCCCGATGATCGTCCCATCATCTAAGTACCAAGTGTGGAAGGGGAGGTTGCATTTTTCCTGCACCTGGCACACTAGGGGGTGTAAGGTAAGGGAAAAGAGCAAAGGTCCCAAAGGGTCCCCTTGTTGAACCCCCGTGAAGGCTCCAATGCGTTCATCCCCAACGTATAACCTAGCTGGCTGGGCATACAAAAATTTGACCCACGGAAAAATGGAGGGGCAATGGCGATGGACTTCCCGTAACAAAACAAATCGGTCAACTACGTTGAAGGCGTTAGAAAAATCAACCGTGAGCATGGCCAAAGATTCGTCTGCATGAAAGGAACTGAGGAACCTGTTAGCGCTGTGCAACACGGCCTCTGCCCCATTGGGGATTCCCACCCTGAATTGGTAGTCTCCCAGGTACTTAATAACTTATTTACCAACTTTCTTCATGGCTACTTTCGAGACCAACCTTCTCCATATGGCCCCCACAACGATGGGGCGAATCCCATTGTCTGGCTTCAACAACGGGGTCAGGGGGCTGAAGTAGTAAATTCAGCGAGCACGCCGGGACATAACCCCCTAACCACAGATTGACCACATCGGTGATAGCGGAAAGCAGTCCTGAAGCAGTCGCCGACCCCTCCTCGCTAAGGGCATCCAGCATGTGTTGAGCCCGTAAGCCGTCCCGACCACAAGATGTCCCTTTCGGGAACGACTTCACACACCTGTAAACGCGGTCTTCACCCACAGATAATGCAGGTTGGGGTAAAGGGCTAGACGGTAGGGTTGGCGGCGAAACAATGGGATGCTTGTCGATAAGGGCTTGCATGGTAGATTCCCCAGGTGGAGCTACCCCACTGTAGCACAACACCTTAACATCGGCGGTGAAGTGCCCATCCCAGACTTTCCTGAGACATTGCTTGATATTTGGGTCAACTTCCTTGTCCTTCCCCCCCTCCGTTGCGCTCCCCCACCATGCGAGACTTCTTCCCCCGTTGGGAGGAGCGATGTAACCAAGTCCTCAAAACCAGAGCCGTCCTTCCATGTTGTTAAGGCCCGCATAATACTATCACATTGCAAGGACTTCCTGTTACCTGACCTCCGTTCCTGCCTAGAAGACGGAACGACCACCTTAAGAGTACATCGTGGTAAGAGTAAAAGTTTGACCCAGCTTTCAACAGACCCAGGGGAAGCTACTACTTTACGAATGGCTCCCGTCAAAGCCTGAACAAATGCTAAACGGCAACTTGGGAGAATACTTTTAACTGTCCGCATGGGGATGGAGAAAACCTGATCGAGGAGAGTGATATCCCCCACCACTCCTTATTGGGACTTAAGATCACAGCAATACATATTTTTTAAACGTCAGTAAGTCCTTTGAATTGACATGCCATATAAATCTATCGATTTATGAACAAAATAAAAGGGGTGAATATGTTTTAGTTCAGTTTATTTTCTAAATTTATATAACCAATTAGTTTTGGTTATCACGGTTTAATTGTTAATTCTGTTATTGCACATGAATGTATATAAACTAACTTTAATTAACAAATCCAATTATATCATATTATCATATACTAAATAATATAAGAAATTCGTCTTTCAAAAAAAAATATACTAAATAATATAAGAACAATAAATGGCAACTAATTATTACGTTATTTATAAAAAAGTATAACAAAACATTTTCGACGCATAACACATTATATAAAAAAGAATGGTTTGATGTTAGTTTCATTTTCATAGTTTGATTTAGTTAATTTGGTTATTTATATAGCGTAACTATAAAAAGTCCAACTACCTAATTTTCAATTGATCATCCTTATTCGGGTTTGTTTGTTTTTATTATTTTGATTATGGTTGGTTATTTAGTTTTTCTATTCGCCATGTGTAATGTATGAGTGTCGAATGTTTATGAGAAAATTACGCAATTAGTCCTTGTAATTTGCCTTTAGTTTCACCTTTAGGTATTAAGGTTTAGAAGTTTCATGTTAAGGGTTTAAGTTTAGTTTTTGTAACATAATAGGGTATTAGCATTAACGGAGGTTAATATTTAACTGAGTTTACCCTCATGTGACAAATGGTAAACCACAAAGACCAAATGTGAAATTTAAGTGGGGCCCACCTAATACCCTATTATGTTACAAAAACTAAACTTAAACCCTTAACATGAAACTTTTAAACCTTAATACCTAAAGGTGTAATTAAAGGCAAACCAAATATGAAATTTAAGTGGGGCCCACCTAATAATCTAAAATAAAAAATATTGATGTTTGTGGTGGGGGTCGAACCCGGGTTGATGGCCAGGTCGATCCTAAAACCAAATGGATCAATCAACTAAGCCACTTGTGTATTTGGTTTTGAAACGTTTTTTTTTTATAAAGCAATTATCAGATCGAACCTGGTTCCTTATACTAACCCACGAATTTTAACCCTCAAACCCACTTCGATTGATATCGAATTAGACCACGGCTGTGAATGAAATCATAGGGCTATTAATCAACATTGAATTCTAATCAAAACCATGTAAAATAATCGAACTAACATGTTCGAATCGATGGTTAATTGGCTTATTAAAGACGCGTGACGTCAACCTTTAATTCGTCGAATGGAGCTTGATTTGAGTGTTTTAATGGAAATTTTTTATACAGAATGGATCGACTATCATATATACATGTGTTTCAGTTCTCAATTCGTGGTATATACAATGAATTAGACAGGTGGGTTTGAGGGTTAATATTCGTGGGTTATTATAAGGAACCAGATCAAAATGATAACTGCTGTATAAAAAACTATGTATTCAATAATAAACCAAATGCACAAGTGGCTCAGTTGGTTGATCCATTTGGTTTTTGGATCTACCCGACCATCAACTCGGGTTCGACCCCCACTACATATGTGACAACCGGCAATTTCCGATCTACACTGACGTGATTTTTATGACTAAAAATAAATATTTATTTTAAATATTGTTAATTATTAAGTTTCGGAAGTTTACTGACTGTTTTTACAATCGAAACTGCGACCGGTTAAATTAACGCGATTTAAACGCGTGTTCTGAAAACACGCGTCGGACATCAAAATATTTATATCTATGCTCGGTTTTGCATTTCGAACAAAATCGACTACTTTTTATAATTTATTAGCGGGCCTAAGATAAAACCGAGACGTTTCGCGAGATAACGGGTTCGACACGCGGTATAACTCACCTACACCAAACCCTAACTATAAAAGGCATATTATCTCCTTCCTTGTCTCATTTTTGGTGCAGCCACAACCCTAACCCGCCTCTTTCTCTCTCTACTCTCTCTCTCTAAAACGATCTCCCTCTCTCTCTCTACACCCATTCCCTCTCCCGGCTCCCTCCCTTCCTCTCCGGTGCACGCAGACAGCCGGCCACCACCGTTTATGGTGGTGGCAGCGCAGTAAAAGAAAGGCGTGGTGGTTTTTAAGCCCGTATATGGGCTGTGGTTAAGGCTCACGAGGGTGGTGGTGGTTTTGAGATGAAAGGCAGACAATGGTGGTGGTTTCGAGGTAGGTGATGGTCGCGGGGGGTTATTGGTGATGGTTAAGGGTGGCGTGTGATGGTTCAAGGAGGACCCGACTGTGGTGGTTTGGTGCTGCGGGTGGTTAGCGAGGGCCGGCGGTTCGTCACCGGTGGTGGTGTCCGGCTGTGGGTCTCGAGTCCATGATGGTGGCTACGGGTCTGGTTTGGTCAGGAGATGGTTGTGGAGGTCTCGGCTGATAACAATGGGGCAGATGAAGGTTGATGTTTGGGGTCGTGGGGTTTTCCGGTGGTGATTTAGCCCTCGTGATAAGTTGCAGCGCTGGCTTCATGGGTTGGGTTTGGTTTTGGTCTGGGTATCTAGTCCGGTTCAGGTTCATGTTTGTTATGCTCGGGTCTCAGGTCGTTTGGAGCTCGTTTTGGTTATCTTCAGGTCATAGCTGCAAGGATATTGGTTTCGAGTGTCGATGGTTAGGGTTCGAGTCTCAAGCCATGGTTGACTCGGGTCGGGTTATGTGCGGGTCAATGGTTGTCGGGTCAGATTCGAGTTCGGGTCGGGTCAACAGTCAGATCTGGTCAACACTCTATCAATGGCTCGGTGTGTGATTCGGTATACTTTAAATTTGTATTTATTACTATTTGTAGATATTATATATATTTATAAATATTGTGTATTTGTAAATATTATATATTTATGAATATTAGATATTTGTAAATATATTGTTATGGATGAAATACGTTTGACTCGTGAACGAACCGGATAATAAACGGAAACTATATATATTAAATATCGAACGATTTGGTAAGCGATTAACTTGACGTGACTTATGGTTTCGAACTCGGACTAAATATAATTGGACTATATTGTCGGACTATATTATATATATATATTGGTATATATATATATATATCTATATAAATAAGTATACATAGGTGACGAAACGTATAGTCTCGTGAATCGGAAATGTGGATAAAAGGACTTGATGAATTGTGTTTGAAAGTTGATTTTGGGGAAAATTGTAGACAACGGGTGTTGTCTGGTTTGTACAAAAACAGAGGAAACTCTGCCCAAATTTTTATAAAAATTAAAGCGTAACGAACTACCATTTTTATACATAAATTTCCCTAAGTGTTCTGGACAAATGCATTATTATATACAAATCGAAATGCTTTTAAGGACTATTTATTTGTAGCCATAAAGATGATTTCAAACAATATTTGGGAAAAAGTAACAAATGTCATTGATCGGTTTAATAACTAAATTTGTATTTCCTCAAAGGGTATTTTCTAAAATATAATTACACAAAACAAATACATTTACATGATTTGCGAGACGAGCTACGATTCAGGATAATATACGTTTCGGGGTACTAGTCCAACATGGTTTATACACAAATAGTATCAAGTGTGCAACTTGGGTGCTATGTTATATATGGGAATTAAGTTAAGTCATGATCGGTTCGTCGAGTTGAAACGTATTTAAACTCGTGTTGGTACACACGAGTCTAGACAGTCGGATAGACTATCTTTTAGGCGGTTAATAAGCTAGGCTTATGTGTGATAGACTGTTAAGGTGTCCTTTGTTGGTAATTAGGGCACGAGGAAGTCGGTCGAGGTCTCAGGCTTTGTTTGCTAGCTTAGCACGGAAATTAAGGTGAGTTCATAACCCCACTTTTTACTGTTTTATAAATGTTTCCGGGGTGGAAGACATGCTTCTTTTATGAAAAACTGAGGAACTTAAAACGAAACAAAGTTTTGGAAAATGAAACGGGTTGCGTGAGTTTACGGCCCCTCTTTTAAACTGGTTTTATACCTTCGGGGGAGAAAACATGTGTTAAAACTATATTTGGTAACTACTGTCATACTATGGGTTTCTCTTGTGTACTACACGATCTTTGGAAGTCCCGGGGGGAACCATGAATGTGCGGGTTTGCACAACGGGGAAATGTGAATAGCGCTATTGGGAGTGACCAACCCCGCTCGTCGGCTTGGAGGGCCGGGCGAGTGCATATTGTCTCAAACAGGAACAACAGGAACAACTGGTACTTTTCGGGCACAACAACTGGTATGCGTGTTAGTAATGGTTTTCCAATCGTGGTAGTAACAAAACGTACGCCTAGCTAGCGTATACTGGTTTTCGATTTGTTATAGTATGGACAGGGTGAACATGGTAACACTTTTGGAACTTGTTAATGTTTGATAACATTCTGCAAAACTTATGAACTCACCAGCATTATATGTTGACTTTTTAAGTATGTCTTTCAGGTTTAAACTTTGGTAACGGCACGGTTGGAGTAGGTGACAGTTGGGATCGGGAATCCTAGAGGTTTAGAATTGGCGTTCAGGGAACCAGAGTCTTAGATGCATCTTTCCGCTGCGCTGGCAAAGGCACCAAACGTCGCATCCGACAAGGGAAAAGTCGGGGTGTGATAGTTTGGTATCAGAGCCATAGGTTTTAGCGAATTAGGTGTCTGGGTAGATATCTAAGCTTTAACCTGAGTTTGTTTCGAGATAGGGACCAAAAATTTCTAAGACACAATATTTAGTATGAACGCCTAGGAACTGGAATTCCAACCGTTGCCAAATCAGTTGCGTGACTATTAGTGTATCACACTAGCTCAGCGTACATTCCTTCGGCGCAAGGAACATTTATTTTTTTTCTTATGTGAATAGGAAGTCGGTATTTTCTATAGTGGTATATAGAAAGGACATTGGCAGGTAGTGGTTAGGCATACCTCACCGGTGACTGGCGAGTCATCGTTTTAGACTTCAGAGCGGTTATTCACATAGAGTGAGCTGAGTCATTGTTTCTTGGTATGTGAAACAACTTACTTGTTTATATACTGTGTGCATTTACTTAAAGTATATATAGTACGTATCGCCAATGGTTGTCGACTCAAGCTTGGACGTATTGGGAACGCACACACGTGTCACGTTTGTTGGACGAATCGGCAAAGGGATTGTTGCAGCATTTGTGGTCTCGCATCCCGGGTTCGGAGTATGCTATGTCGTCAAAGTAGACTTGGGTGAGAAACGTCTTAATGAGGCACCTTGTTTTGCCGATGATGCTGAGAAGCTGGAATACGGACGGGAAGAGCACCGGGAAAGGTGGCGCACACAACAAACATTATATTATGTAATATATATATATATATACGTGTTACTATGTGGATGTAATGAGTGCTTGTGATATACTCATGATGGAGGTTAATAGGATAATCTGGTGAGGTAAATTTTCGATAACGTAGACGTCACGTTATTGCAAATTTACAGGCACCTGATGATTCTAAAGACATCTATCGTGAGGGTATCTATACTATTATGTTGTGTTATATATTTATATATATATATATATATATAAATAATGGATAAGGGTTTTTCATTATTTTGTTGTGCGGACGTGATTGCCAATTCTCCCCTGTTCGTGTCATTTGTGACGTTGCTTTTCTAAAACCAGTTTAAGATCTTGATGACCTTGTTTCTTGAGCTTCTAAGGTTCCTGTTTTAGAACCTAGTTATATCTTTGGACACGATTTACATCTCTCTTCTTTTGTGTTTGTGGTCTTCAACATTTTATCATAAAGGAATCTAATTTTTGTTGATTCCTTATTTTTCCACAGAATTAGACACGTATTTTTGTACACGTGTCAACTATTGCATGTTTGAATTCTCTAAACCTGTGAAGGTCCATTGTAGGGCTTCGCATCAAACGATTGTTTCATTAGTGATTTGTCTTGTCATTACGTTGCTCGTAATGCTTGTTTTCTAATCTTGATGTGTCAGGCCATTGTGGGCAATGAATCCTTTGATACTTCGTCGATGAGTTTCTTTAAAGTCGACATTTCAGTTGAATCGAATTGTTGGAATTTGATACAGCACCTTGCGGTGAATATTCAATCGACTTGGAATAATGAATGATTTTTATTGACATGTCTCACTTTCATCAACTCGTTTGTTGTTGCCTTAAATGCAGACACACCTTGTGGTGTGTAACGAAAAAGTTGGTGCACTAGTTGCTTCGTTGGGTGCTCCAATAGTATTATTGACAGAGTTATTGTTTACACTTTGCATTCAGCCGATTTTGGAACTCTGTGTTGTGCCATTTGTACCGGCAAGTCCGTTGACTATTTTGTGTATTACCATTGGTTCTTGGATGATATCCTAACTCAAATTTTGAGGACAAAATTTCTGTAACATGGGGAGAATGTGACAACCGGCAATTTCCGATCTACACTGACGTGATTTTTATGACTAAAAATAAATATTTATTTTAAATATTGTTAATTATTAAGTTTCGGAAGTTTACTGACTGTTTTTACAATCGAAACTGCGACCGGTTAAATTAACGCGATTTAAACGCGTGTTCTGAAAACACGCGTCGGACATCAAAATATTTATATCTATGCTCGGTTTTGCATTTCGAACAAAACCGACTACTTTTTATAATTTATTAGCGGGCCTAAGATAAAACCGAGACGTTTCGCGAGATAACGGGTTCGACACGCGGTATAACTCACCTACACCAAACCCTAACTATAAAAGGCATATTATCTCCTTCCTTGTCTCATTTTTGGTGCAGCCACAACCCTAACCCGCCTCTTTCTCTCTCTACTCTCTCTCTCTAAAACGATCTCCCTCTCTCTCTCTACACCCATTCCCTCTCCCGGCTCCCTCCCTTCCTCTCCGGTGCACGCAGACAGCCGGCCACCACCGTTTATGGTGGTGGCAGCGCAGTAAAAGAAAGGCGTGGTGGTTTTTAAGCCCGTATATGGGCTGTGGTTAAGGCTCACGAGGGTGGTGGTGGTTTTGAGATGAAAGGCAGACAATGGTGGTGGTTTCGAGGTAGGTGATGGTCGCGGGGGGTTATTGGTGATGGTTAAGGGTGGCGTGTGATGGTTCAAGGAGGACCCGACTGTGGTGGTTTGGTGCTGCGGGTGGTTAGCGAGGGCCGGCGGTTCGTCACCGGTGGTGGTGTCCGGCTGTGGGTCTCGAGTCCATGATGGTGGCTACGGGTCTGGTTTGGTCAGGAGATGGTTGTGGAGGTCTCGGCTGATAACAATGGGGCAGATGAAGGTTGATGTTTGGGGTCGTGGGGTTTTCCGGTGGTGATTTAGCCCTCGTGATAAGTTGCAGCGCTGGCTTCATGGGTTGGGTTTGGTTTTGGTCTGGGTATCTAGTCCGGTTCAGGTTCATGTTTGTTATGCTCGGGTCTCAGGTCGTTTGGAGCTCGTTTTGGTTATCTTCAGGTCATAGCTGCAAGGATATTGGTTTCGAGTGTCGATGGTTAGGGTTCGAGTCTCAAGCCATGGTTGACTCGGGTCGGGTTATGTGCGGGTCAATGGTTGTCGGGTCAGATTCGAGTTCGGGTCGGGTCAACAGTCAGATCTGGTCAACACTCTATCAATGGCTCGGTGTGTGATTCGGTATACTTTAAATTTGTATTTATTACTATTTGTAGATATTATATATATTTATAAATATTGTGTATTTGTAAATATTATATATTTATGAATATTAGATATTTGTAAATATATTGTTATGGATGAAATACGTTTGACTCGTGAACGAACCGGATAATAAACGGAAACTATATATATTAAATATCGAACGATTTGGTAAGCGATTAACTTGACGTGACTTATGGTTTCGAACTCGGACTAAATATAATTGGACTATATTGTCGGACTATATTATATATATATATTGGTATATATATATATATATATCTATATAAATAAGTATACATAGGTGACGAAACGTATAGTCTCGTGAATCGGAAATGTGGATAAAAGGACTTGATGAATTGTGTTTGAAAGTTGATTTTGGGGAAAATTGTAGACAACGGGTGTTGTCTGGTTTGTACAAAAACAGAGGAAACTCTGCCCAAATTTTTATAAAAATTAAAGCGTAACGAACTACCATTTTTATACATAAATTTCCCTAAGTGTTCTGGACAAATGCATTATTATATACAAATCGAAATGCTTTTAAGGACTATTTATTTGTAGCCATAAAGATGATTTCAAACAATATTTGGGAAAAAGTAACAAATGTCATTGATCGGTTTAATAACTAAATTTGTATTTCCTCAAAGGGTATTTTCTAAAATATAATTACACAAAACAAATACATTTACATGATTTGCGAGACGAGCTACGATTCAGGATAATATACGTTTCGGGGTACTAGTCCAACATGGTTTATACACAAATAGTATCAAGTGTGCAACTTGGGTGCTATGTTATATATGGGAATTAAGTTAAGTCATGATCGGTTCGTCGAGTTGAAACGTATTTAAACTCGTGTTGGTACACACGAGTCTAGACAGTCGGATAGACTATCTTTTAGGCGGTTAATAAGCTAGGCTTATGTGTGATAGACTGTTAAGGTGTCCTTTGTTGGTAATTAGGGCACGAGGAAGTCGGTCGAGGTCTCAGGCTTTGTTTGCTAGCTTAGCACGGAAATTAAGGTGAGTTCATAACCCCACTTTTTACTGTTTTATAAATGTTTCCGGGGTGGAAGACATGCTTCTTTTATGAAAAACTGAGGAACTTAAAACGAAACAAAGTTTTGGAAAATGAAACGGGTTGCGTGAGTTTACGGCCCCTCTTTTAAACTGGTTTTATACCTTCGGGGGAGAAAACATGTGTTAAAACTATATTTGGTAACTACTGTCATACTATGGGTTTCTCTTGTGTACTACACGATCTTTGGAAGTCCCGGGGGGAACCATGAATGTGCGGGTTTGCACAACGGGGAAATGTGAATAGCGCTATTGGGAGTGACCAACCCCGCTCGTCGGCTTGGAGGGCCGGGCGAGTGCATATTGTCTCAAACAGGAACAACAGGAACAACTGGTACTTTTCGGGCACAACAACTGGTATGCGTGTTAGTAATGGTTTTCCAATCGTGGTAGTAACAAAACGTACGCCTAGCTAGCGTATACTGGTTTTCGATTTGTTATAGTATGGACAGGGTGAACATGGTAACACTTTTGGAACTTGTTAATGTTTGATAACATTCTGCAAAACTTATGAACTCACCAGCATTATATGTTGACTTTTTAAGTATGTCTTTCAGGTTTAAACTTTGGTAACGGCACGGTTGGAGTAGGTGACAGTTGGGATCGGGAATCCTAGAGGTTTAGAATTGGCGTTCAGGGAACCAGAGTCTTAGATGCATCTTTCCGCTGCGCTGGCAAAGGCACCAAACGTCGCATCCGACAAGGGAAAAGTCGGGGTGTGATAACATACATCAATATTTTTTATTTTAGATTAGGGAAAATTACGCAATTAGTCCATGTGGTTTGCCTTTAATTTCACCTTTAGGCATTAAAATTTAAAAGTTTCATGTTAAGGGTATAAGTTTAGTTATTGTAACATAATAGGGTATTAGGTGGGCCCCACTTAAGTTTCACATTTGGTCCTTGTGGTTTACCATTTGTCACGTGAGGATAAACTCAGTTAAATATTAACCTCCGTTAATGCTAATACCCAATTATGTTACAAAAACTAAACTTAAATCCTTAACATGAAACTTTTAAATCTTAATACCTAAAGGTGAAACTAAAGGCAAACCACAGGGACTAATTGCGTAATTTTCTCAATGTTTACAAAAATGATATATTAATGCCAAATGTTTATCAAAATAAATTTTACACTAATCTTTATGGGCAAAACAGTTTTCAATAGTTAAAGAACATGTCACATTCATAATGATTGGACACATTATGCTTAATGAGTTGGATAATTGTAACTTAAGTTCGGGTTATATTGCAAATTTTCAAGTCTATTCTTCTAGAACTTTATAAATATAATAAGAAAAGTGTATTAGTAAAGAGGTAATTCATACGTATGTAAATACTTGAGTTTTAATATATTTAACTACCTTTCGTAAACCATTCATAATGGTGGAGCGGCCAGAGCAATAAAAATATGAACTAGACCTACCTTGTTAGAGTTCATAAGTTGGAATCCGAGCCAACACCAGTTTTATCTGGTCGATGGGGTTACCTTAGGGACTTGTTCCTGGTTGGGCTCTAGGTGCATCTGTTAAAGTGTTAAAATACGATTCTCATGGAACGTCAAGCTTTACACTGAAGCCAGCGTGAACCCGGTTAAGACAACTGATGGGACTGGGTACCGAATACACCATTCCGCATACCCAAACCCGGCACAACATCACCGCGCGGACAAAAGCCCATGCGCAGGAAGTGGTCAAAACACATTAATGACCGGTCAATGGTCAAGGCTCGGTCAAGACTCGGTCAAGGCGAGTATCATGCATGGTCAACAACCATGCATAAATCACGTAGCCTCAACATTAAAGGCGGTACAATGTTCCATCATTCCCATTAATTTAGCTTTCCTTATTTCATTACACTAACACAACTAAGGGTGATGGAGACAACCTAACCACGGTTAGGACTTGGGTAATGGTGGCATACGGACTCTCCTATAAAAAGGGATCACATCCCTAGTAGGAGAAGACACTTTCTACTGACCTGGAGAGCTATCACACTTGATAGTATCCCCATTCACCCCGTTTTTGTTATAAACAACTACCTTGTGTAGTCGTCTCCACACCCACATATTCACTCTTGTTTGCAAGTTCCTCCAATCCATAGCTGTTAGTGAAGGACCAACCCTGTAGTAACTCATAATCTTATCTTCCTTACCCGGTAGTGAGACTCTTTGTTTCTTAATTGGCGCCATCCGTGGGACGGTTCTAACCAATCTTTCAAACTAGCAACATGGCTTTTTCAAAGGATGCAAACAATAACAATGCTGAAGTAGATGCCACAATCAACGATGAAATCCAGGACGTTACACCAAATACCATCACGAAGAACGTGGCTTAGAAGCAACCGGCTTCGACATTCCAGTTCCACCCAAACAAGGGAGGATCTGCTGGAGGTAAGAAGAAACAAGATAACCTATCTCCGGTTGACCCGGACGAATGGTTGGCTCAACAAAATTCAAAGACGATTGTTGAATACAAGAAAATGGTAATGAATCAAGCTAAACTCAACATCCAAAAGGCGTTAAATTTCGATACAAGCGAGGAATATTCAGAATCTCCTCGTAAAAACAAAAATGGTCGTCATACTCAGGGACCCCGTCAACCTAAAAGATGAACCAAACGGCTACGAATCATAAAATGAGGTGCATCATGATTCTAATAAAAAACAGAATTTCAAATCTGTTGCCAGCAGTCTGGCACCCAAGGATGATGACCTCTATAAGCCATACAGATCGAAGACTTTCGCCGAAAGATCAAAATTCTGTGCGCGTATTGCATTAGCACCGATGCCCCAAGAGTGCAAGCTACCAAGCACCATCGGGAAATATGACGGTTTGCGCGATCCAGACGACCACCTGCATGCTTTTGATTGCGCAGGCAGCTCCAAGCTGTGGCCGGTCCAAGCCTGGTGCCATCTGTTCGTACAAACATTAACAGGGGCAGCCAGAGTATGGTATGAAAGCCTGCCTGTAGGAAGTCTGGTGGACTTCGATGATTTAATAAGAAAATTCAAGAACCACTTCTCACATCTGCGCAAACACAAGAAGGACAAGGCACACATTCTCTTGTGTACGCGCCATGAGAATGAATCTCTAGAAGATTACATCGTCAGATATAACAAGGAAGCCCTTTAGCTAGGATGCGGAGAAGAACTTACCCGCGCAGCATTCATACACGGGGTAAGAAATGACGATCTGATGAAGTGCCTAACGGGAAAAGATGGCGTGCCACAAGCTTGGGATGAAGTGATCGAAGCTGCTAAAGTGTATGCGTCTTCCGAACGATCTTTTCATCGCAACAAAAACACGCACCAAAGTAGCAGTCACCATCCATCATCAAACAACAGAGGGAAAGGCAAACAGTCTGTCTGGTCAAGAATTTCAGGCACAGCGGAGGAAGGAAAATATTCCTCCGCACAAGACGCAAGAAATATGCTCAGCTCAAGAGGATCCCGTGATCATAAAGGACACTCGAAGAAGAATTATGAGTGGACACCACTGTCCAAAACGCCATCTGAGGTGCTAAAAACTGAACAAATTCAATTTCCGAAACCACAAGAACTCCGTGGTGACAGGCAGAACGTGGATAGATCAAAATACTGTGAGTATCATGAAGACCATGGACATATGACATACAACTGTTACAGCTTGAAGATGGAAATAGAAAACGCCATAAAGTCAGGGCAGTTAACGCACCTCGTGAAGAACATGAGAAGAAGGCAGAGGGACAACAAGGAAGGAGGTGAACCCTCTCAGAAAAAGATACGCAATCTAAATGCGTGTCACGTGTATAGCGCGTCGCGCAATACATGCAACATGATCCATAGAAACGCAAGCCATAAGCGCACCTTTATGGAGGCAAGAGACGATTCATGGAAAGAAGAACAAGTGATTATGCCAAGAGTAAAGGGTGGGGCTTCGTCCACAGCTCCATTGATCATCACAGGGGTTGTTGGCCATTATCGAACAAGATATATGTTCTTCGATAATGGCAGCAGCACTGATATCATGTACCAGCAATGTTTCGACCAGCTGGACGATGATGACAAAAGAAGAATAACACCAGCAACAGAACCAATCTCAGGCTTTATCCATGAGGTAATCTACCCACTGGGTACGCTCACTTTCTCAGTAACACTCTCAGACGGAAAGCACTCACGCACCGAAACTTGCGACTTTATAGTGCTCCCCGTTAACTCTTCACATGATATCCTACTGGGATGAAAAGGATTGGCAAAGTTCAACTGCAACGCATCTACGCCACATCAGATGGCAGGTTTCCCTACGCGAACAGGAGTCGCATTCATCCGCGGAAACAAAACATGTCATACAACAGAAGCGCCGAGGCCTTCAAAGCAAACAAAACCAACTGTCAGAACCGAACCGGAAAAATGGGTCATTAACCCTATATTCCCGGAACAGACAGTTGTCATCGGCCATGAAATCTCTGACCCCATTCGCACTCACTTAAAGCAGTTGCTAACAAAGAACATGGACATCTTCGCTTTTAAACCATCAGACATGGTTGGGGTCCCGCGACACATCGCAGAGCACAAGCTCAACGTCTACAAAAATGCCGAGCCAGTCGCCCAGAAAAAGCGCAGCATGGGGCAAGAGAAAACAAAGGCGATGAATAAACAAGTGATGGAACTCTTCAAGGCCGGTATCCTGCGCAAGAGCAAATATCAAACTTGGGTGGCAAACCCAGTTATGGTAGGAAAGTCCAATGGCACCTAGCGCATGTGTGTCGATTATAAAGACCTAAACAAGGCTTGTCCAAAAGATTGTTACCCACTACCCGAAATTGACCTGAAAGTTGATTCCTTGGCACCTTACAGGTTCAAATGCTTCTTGGACGCTTATAAGGGCTATCATCAAATTCAGATAGCCAAAGAAGACGAAGATAAGACAGCATTCCGCATAGACATGGGCACCTTCTGCTACACCAAGATGCCGTTTGGTCTAAAGAACGCAGGGGCAACATATCAACGCTTAATGGATGCCGCATTTGTAAAACAAATTGGTGTAAATTTGGAAGTGTATGTCGATGACCTGGTGATAAAAAGCAGAGAAGAGGACCAGATGTTACTTGACATCCAGAAGACCTTTGATCAATTGCGCAGTGAGCGGATGAAGCTTAACCCGGGAAAATGTTCCTTTGGGATGGAAGAGGGAAAGTTCCTCGGAGTCGTCGTAACAAAAGACGGTTTCCGTCTCAACCCGGATAAAGTTCAAGCAATCGAGCGAATGTCGTCCCCATCTTCAGTCAAAGAAGTGCAAACTCTGATGGGACGACTTGTAGCTTTGAACAGGTTTCTGTCAAACTACGCGTCTAAATCTTTCCCCTTCGTGGACACGCTAAAAAATTGCCTGAAGAAATCAAACTTCAACTGGACGGAAGAGGCGGAAGCCGCGTTTCAAGACATGAAGAAGTGTTTGAGCAACTTGCCAACACTCACTGCTCCGCTACCAAAAGAACCACTCACCCTATACTTGTCCGTCACCGATAAGGCAGTGGGTGCAGTGCTCATGGTCGATCGAAAAAGGGTACAAACCCCAATATATTATGTCAGCCGCATGCTGCTTGACGTAGAAACCCGCTACTCAACAATGGAAAAGCTGGTAATCGCGTTAGTTCATGCTTCAAGAAGACTGCGCAGATATTTTCAAGGGCATCCAATCAATGTTCTCACAGATTTCCGCATCAACGACATCTTGCGCAAACCGGAACTTTCCGGACGCTTGGCAAAATGGGCAATAGAACTGGGTGAGCATTCAATCTCATACAAAGCAAGACCTTCCTTCAAGGGACAAATCCTTGCAGATTTCATAGCGGAAGTCCCAGCAGACAAAGTTGAAGAATGTGCAAATGAAGCATCATCAAAGTCAACTCCGCCCGATGAGACTCAAATATGAAAGCTATTCACCGACGGCGCTTGCAATGACGAAGGGGCCGGCGCAGGCCTACGCCTGATAACCCCAGAAGGGAAAGAATACACCTATGCAATTCGGCTTGACTTCCAAACAACCAACAATGAAGCAGAATATGAAGCGTTGATCACAGGCCTACGCATTGCCAAAAAGATGGGCGCTCAACACATCGAAGCCCATGTTGATTCAATGTTGGTCGCCAATCACATCGATAGCTCCTATGAAGCCAGAGAGCCGTCCATGATCCTATACTTGCAGCATACCAAGGAGTTGATAAATAGTTTCCTCCACTGCAAAGTAACTCACGTGCGCAGAAGCCAGAACAAGCCAACAGACACTTTAAGTAAAATGGCATCAACCGCATTTGATCACATGGCGAAAGACGTACGAGTCGAGGTACTGGCCAAACCATCTATCCCGTCAAAACAAGTAAACGTGATTCAGACGGGAAAAGAATCTTGGATCACCCCGATAATGGCCTTTCTAACTAAAGGCATCCTCCCATCAAACAAAGCGGAAGCAAGGAACCTACAACACAAATCCTTGCATTATGAAGTCAATGATGGCATCTTATACCGGTGGTCTTATCTTGGACCATTACTCAGATGTGTAGATTCAGCAGAGGCCACATATTTAATAAAAGATATTCACGAAGGCACATGCGGATTACACACAGGCCCTCGAATGGTCGTGGCCAAACTTATGAACGCTGGATACTTGTATGTGCGTATTAGGATCGAAAACAAACAAAGATTGATCAAACAAGTTAGTTTCAGGTGCGGAAACCCTAAAACTATCACAAAGTAATAATCAAACAGATTCAAACACGCAGATCATCATTTTCAATCAATTTCATTCATAAAACACTTGATTACACTTAGAATAATGATTACAATCAAGGTTTAAATGTAAAACAAGTTTAACAAAATCTAGAGAGAGTTTTCAGAAAGAGGAGGGAATAATAATCATCAAAGTTACATTAAAAAATGAACTTAACCTATTTATAGGCCTGCACATTCGCCCAAATCATTCATGCGAATGTGCAGGTTCGCCCACATTGACTGGTCGAACCAAGTTCTTCCATAATCTAAGTCTTCATTCGTATAAACATCTTCCTTCGCACTTTTAAATCCTCCTTCGCACCCTCTACAATCTTCCTTCGCACCTTCGATGTTAACAAACCAAAATGTGTTTTACAATCCAAAGCTCTAGTCGCACTTTTGCATCTACAATACTTTTGGCCTCGAATGCACCTCGACGCAGTAAGAGAGCTGCGCAAATGTGATGCATGCCAGCGGCATGCGCCCGGTACACTTAGACCAAAGAACAACTTGATACCAGTTACCACAGCATGGCCATTCCAAAAATGGGCCATTGATCTCGTGGGACCTTTCCCTACGGCGCCAGGCAACGTCAAATACTTAGTGGTCGCCATTGACTACTTCACTAAATGGGTGGAAGCAAAGACGTTAGCCACAATTGACGGACGCAACATCAAGAAATTTATATGGGAATTTATCATTTGCAGATTTGGTCTACCACTGGAAATTGTAAGCGACAATGGAACGCAGTTTGCAGACCAACACTTACAAGAATGGCTCTCTTCAATGAAAATCAAACACATATTCACTTTCGTAGCGCATCCTCAAGGCAATGGCCAGGTCGAGCGCGCAAACAGAAGTATCGTTGAAGGCATTAAAACACGCCTGGGAACGAGACGCGGCAGGTGGGTAGATGAATTACCCCATGTCCTTTGGGCCCACCGCACGCTTTCCAAAACAACCACTGGGGAAACACCGTTCAGCCTAACATATGGAACTGAAGCGGTTATCCCAACAGAAGTCACAAATCCGTCCCCAAGAGTTTTGCTCGCGCAAACAACTGACAATGATAAAGAGTTGAGAATGAGTCTAGACTTTCTAGATGAACGCCGAGATTTGGCCTGTGTCCGAAAAGCCTCATACAAGAGACAGCTAGAAAAATACTACAATGCGCGAGTCAAAGAACAAGCTTTCCGCGTTGGCGATTTCGTTTTCCGCAATAATGAAGCTTCAAATGCGAAAAAACCAGGGAAACTTGCTCCAACTTGGGAAGGACCTTACAAAATCCAAGAGGTATTGGGAAAAGGAGCATATGCTCTAGAACGACTAGATGGTTCGCCAATACCACGTACTTGGAATGCAGCTCAACTACGTATATGCTACATGTAATCTGCTATTTCACGATTTTGTAATAAGGACTTTATGTCCAATTTCATTTATATTACAAAAAGCATTTATCATACAAGCCATTGATCAACAGTACAATCTACACACCTAATACGTAGATTACTGCTACATATACAAAAAAGGGGGTTAACCAAAAAAACAAATTACACCCCATAGACATGATGATTCAACAGCAATTTCAAAAAAGACTTTACTTATACACATAAGGGCTTCAACATACTGGAAAGACACCTCAACCCCTAACCTTCCTGGTTTTAGCTTATTTACATCCCCTAGCTCTGATAACTTCTTCATCTTCAATGGTTTCCCATCAGAAGTACCCTTATCATCCAAGTTATCAGGACGCATGTCTTCTTGGGACAACAGATGTTCACAATATTCTTCCAGACGATCAAGAGCGTCAGTTGAAGACCGATCACGACTACGATGCTGAGATAGCTTCACCATCCCTTGCATTGCTAACCTCTCCATGACACCAAGGTTGTTGTTGGGGGAGTTAGTCGCCATTTTTTCAGAGAGAATGGTGTAAGTTTTTAAAACAAGAGAATAATGAAGAAGATGAAAGCTATACTTACTATATATAGAAGAGAGAGGTTATGGCCATTAATTACTATTAATGGTAACCACTCAATTTCCCTAGGGAAGTGTGACAGTCGCCCTGACAATCGCCGGCACAACCGTCACATCAATCAGGAGGTAGTCTGACAGGCCCTGGTGTCAGGAAGTAAAGATGACATCATCAAATGATTAGCATACAACCAAACGACACGTTGCATTAAGTTCTACAATAATAAAATGTTCAACAGAAACATTACATGCAAAGATAAGGAAACAAATGTATTATTCAACCAAGGTTCAAATACTGAGATATATCCTCAGCATTAGCACCGTCAATATGTTTGTCACCGGCCGCGGATGACGTTCCGGCCCCACCATCAGTAGCCACTACTTTGGCCTTCTCTTCTCTTTGCGCTTTTTCAGCAAGCTCCGCACCAAGGCGATCAGATTTTATAAAATAGTTGCGCAATTCACCCGCGGGATCATCAGTCTTCACACAAGCCTCCAACAGGTCGAATACTTCGAACTTCAGATGCTCATAATCATCATAGGCCTTCAGCAAATCATCATCGTACGACTCATTCTCGTACGGACCGGCCTCCTTCTCCTTGCCATCTGCATGGTGGCAAAAGCCTTCGCAGAAACCAAGTTTTAACCCCTGCTTCACGGAGGAGCTGGAGATGCGGGCAATTACCTCTGTCAGCGCAGGATCATTCCAAACACGCTTAAATATCTACACAACAGAAAATATCACATCAAAAGTTGCATAAGTCAGTAACCAAATATGTAAAAAGGGGATTTTATATCTTACTCCAGCGACTCCATCGCTCATCAACCACGCTATCCTCTCATTAGCAGCAACAGCCATGTCAGTGGCTTGTTCAAACAAAGCCTGCACTTTGTCCAACTCCATTTTCGCTTGTGTACAAGAAGACTCCGCCAAAGCTTTTTCTTCCTGGTACTTGGAATTCTCTAATACTAAATCTTTCATCTTGGCCTCCGCATCAGACAACGATGTGGTCGCCTTAAGAAGCTCATCATGCTGAGCATTGTATTTATGGATAGTATCGGCAAGTTCCGCCTGCTTCTCCCCATAAGATTTCTGGCTTTGCTCCACCTCTTTCTTTAAACAAGCATTCTCAAGCTTCAAATCTTTAATAGTGGATCGCAACAGCTCAGTTTCCTGATTGGTCCTCTTACAAGCAACCGACCAAGCCTGGGACGCTTCAGCTTTATCCTTCTTTACCTTCTCCATCTCTTCCACAGCATCACGGGCCACCTTCTTGTGATGCTCAATCTCTGACCGAATCTCATGACGAGCGCGTTGAAATTCTTCTTCGCGCCCCAGCAAACTGGCTTATGAGTCCTTCAAATTTTGATAATCCCGCTGGAACTCGTTTTCACGCCTAATGAGATATCCAAGGCCGCTCATACCCAATGAGAGATTCATCGCCATGTCAATAAACAAAGAACGTCGATCAACACTATCTTGATAATCGCGCTCGGCAGGAGGAACAGATAGCATGACAAACTCTTGCGCGTCAAATGCATTTGTAAATCGAGTTGTGTCAAGAATGTCCCAGCGCGACTGATATGGTCTCGGCGAATCAGCTTGACGCGACGAATGCATTCTTCTCCGGTGACCGGAATTACCACCAACACTGGCAGAAGCATCAGTATAAACCACAGTAGAGTCCACTACTGTGCGCTTGAAGCTAGAAGGGTTCTAACTAACAACTTCATCTCTCTTCCCTTTCTCCAGCACAACCTCAAATCCCTGCGATGAACTTGGCTCGTGCACTTGCTTTAATGATGAATCAGGGCAATCAATATTCAAATTTGGAGTTTCAGTTTCATCCACCTTCTTTCCAACGTCCTTCTCCACATCAATCACCAAGTCATCTGGGGTGAGCTCAACCTGTGGTGTCATATTCTCCTCTACAACCACCTCAGTTGTATCCGTTGTCATATCCGCGGTCACACCAACATTTTCAACAGGTTGGTCAGGCGGAGATACCTTCTCCAACACTATAGTAGGCTGCTTCTTCCGAGATTCTGCAAAAGGATGTTGCCCTACATAAAATGCTATTCACAATATTTCAACATATTTATTACTAAACACGCAAAAAGGGAAACAAAATTATAAATACCAGACAGGTGCCTCAACGTCTTCATTGGAAGATTCTCGCGCACTGGCGGAGGCTTCACAGGAATCTCGAGCTTATCACTCGTTGGCCAAGACAATGGCTTGAAAACATTAATCGGAACCACTATAATAGTCTCTGGGCGAGGCATACTGCCCGAAGCTCCCGAAGAATGAGGGATCTGAGTTTGTTTTTGATTCAACTCGGCAACCCTCCGCTGGTATAACTCTTCGGTAACATTCTCTGACTGACGGACAGGAGATGAGCGTCTAGCGCGTTTATGCTCTAACTCCGAGTCTGACATGGTCAATTCTTCATCTACCTCCTCAACGATAATGGGAACAGCCGGCGGCTTGGTTCTCTTACTTGCTATGGCACGCTTCCTAGATGTACACGTGCCTGGCGCGGAAATCACATCTGTATAACATTAAACTATGCGTGAGGAGTAAATTCAGGAGTTATAAGGACTAACCAACGGATTTCTTGCGCTCCGAAGTAACTTCCTTTACATCAATTACGGCCTTTCTGCGGAGTTGTATACCCGCACCTACCACGAAGAATGCGCTAAATCAGTACGCAGGATGCGTACCTACTGCGCTTCCTTCGCGCACAAAAGAAACTTATCAATAATAAAAGAAATGGACAGGATTCATGACCTGTTCTGACATATAGCTTCGGAGGATCGGCAAGATTTGGAAACAGAAAATTCCTACAAACTCTCTCAGACAACCGCTGCGCGCCCACGACGGTTGGAGTGTACAACACCTTTGCCTCACCACGCTTGGCAAACAATTCAAACAGAGTAACATCTGGACGCAGAGGAAAAACATAAACACTAATACAAGAAAGGATATAAACAAAAAAGCAGGAATGATCTTATTACCTTTTGGAGGATTTGGATCATGGCCCTCAAGGCAGATAAGACTAATCCCCAGCAAGTTCAAAACACTCTCTGGACATTCGTCCATCATCAAGGGAGTAGCATGATCACAAAGTGACCTATACCAATCTTGCTCTTTAAATCCTGCCATTGGAGGGAATTCAACAATCTTCTCCTTTAGACCTACCATCATCCATTGAAAGGGAGCAGGAATAACACCATGATTGATATAGAAAAACTTATCTTTCCACTCATACATGGACTTCATGTTCTCCGATACAAGTTGCTTCACTTTCCGGCGAATGCCTAAGCTATACCAACCGCTACCACCACGGACTGCTTCAAGAACATAAAATACATTCAGCCTCTCAAACGTAGCTTCAATTTCCAAAGCTCTGCAAGTGGCCTCAAAATGAAGCAGTCGACACCACCCATAAGGGGTCAATTGTGTAGGGTGAATGCCATATTTCAACAAAGCATCCACCACAAATTGGTAGCTGGTAGACGGAAACAACATTTAGAAAAAGCTGCTGCATACAAGGCTATCTTGCCAGGAGGTGCTTTTAAAGCAGTCTTCCCTTCAGCCGGAAGCTCTGGCTCCCATTCAGGCAAGATGCCATATTGATCAAGGAAAGTCAAATATGAGGGTTTGTCCCACTTAATAGTGGTAGCCTCTATACTTTTTGATGATTCTTTTCCTAGATCTTTGACAGAATCTGACATCTTGCTAGACTCTTGAACATCTTGTGATTCTTGAGACATGGTTAAAGAAATAATGGTGTTGGGGAAGCAGAGACGTTGAAGAAGGATTCAAATTTTGAAATAGTTGGAAATGGGAAAAGCCATAATTAAAATTCAATATATAGGCTTTGCAATTAATACGGCTGACGTCATGCTCAGAAGAATGGACAGGCTTTTTCGGGATGAGTCTAATAGGGAAGCAACACGTGTACACCTGAAGACAAACAGACGTCACACGCGCCCCACGCGCCCACTAGCCTGACAACCGCCGCTCAACGTGCCTGCACACGTCTCAAACTGCAACCAGTCACGTCAAGCCCACTCGCCATATGAGCCACTAGTTTCGCAGATCATGGAGAACTGCCACGTGTCCATATCAAACTCCTGACGTTTCCCACAGATGCGGAATTTTGACGTAAATTCCTACCACCCGTTCTCCGCACAAAATTCTCCGCAACCAAAAAACATTCAACAACCGCATATGCGCAAATTACAATGAAGGGCAAGCTCCCATTAACAACACACATCTTATAAGTCCAGCGCCCCTCACATCTTATCATAACTTCTTAGATAAGAGGCACACTGGACTGGGGGGACTTGATGGGATTGGGTACCGAATACACCATTCCGCATACCCAAACCCGGCACAACATCACCGCGCGGACAAAAGCCCATGCTCAGGAAGTGGTCAAAACACATTAATGACCGGTCAATGGTCAAGGCGAGTATCATGCATGGTCAACAACCATGCATAAATCATGTAGCCTCAACATTAAAGGCGGCACAATGTTCCATCATTCCCATTAATTTAGCTTTTCTTATTTCATCACACTAACACAACTAAGGGTGATGGAGACAACCTAACCACGGTTAGGACTTGGGTAATGGTGGCATACGGACTCTCCCATAAAAGGGATCACATCCCTAGTAGGAGAGGACACTTTCTACTGACCTGGAGAGCTATCACACTTGATAGTATCCCCATTCACCCCGTTTTTGTTATAAACAATTACCTTGTGTAGTCGTCTCCACGCCCACATATTCACTCTTGTTTGCAGGTTCCTCCAATCCATAACTGTTAGTGAAGGATCAACGCTGTAGTAACTCATAATCTTATCATTCTTAACCGGTGGTGAGACTATTTGTTTCTTCAACAACATAGTCTGGCTAGATGTAGGGTGACGAGCCTACGATTAACATGTGTTACAAACTGATCCTCTAAAAAATGAAGGTCACCGTTAAAAAAAACTACTCATTTCGTACTTTCATTTTTCATCAAACTTTTAAGTTGATCTACTTGACATAATCGTTGTAAAGATTTTACCACGTCGATTAGATTTTAAGCGACTATTGTTTACATTAGTTTCCATTAAAAATTTATGAAAAGTTAGGATTACTCCTTGATCTTTAGGCGGGACGGAGTGGAATTACAAAGGATTAATGCAAGGCTGGTCGATAGCCTTTGCAACTTAGAAAAAAGCCTGGGGCTCATAAAAAAGTAAAGGCTTTCAATTTTTGTTTTCTACTTTCTTCATTTATTACCACCCACCTCATGGTGGAGTGGTACCGGGAAGTGAAGGAGAGACAGTTGATCCTTGTGGTCATGGTTTCGACTCCTGATCCTTCCAAGTTTTACCAGTTTGCTGCCGTCGTGCCTTCGGACGGATATGCAGGCCGGGTTTTCCCTGGAATAGGAGACGGGTGGGCGCGGGGCGCCATCCGTGCGGGTTGGGCCGCCTGATGGAGCTACCTTTCGCCAATGGGTGCTGCATACGAAGTTCCACGTGCGTTTTAGTTGGCCGTTCAAAAAAAAAAAAACTTTCTTCATTTATTACATGTGTATTTAGTCTAAATTTACAAACTAATAACTAAAGACATAAAAGATCAAACAAGTAAAATGTTCAGACCCAAAACTTGAAGAATTAATGGCCAGATCTTTTTTTTCTTTAACGCATCCTCAGTTCTTCTCATCATTACTTGCGACCTTGATAATTGCAACTGACATGGATGGCGATTGGCAGAGAAAATATGAGCGAAATTAAGGGTAATCAATCACCTCTAATGGTTGCTCAATGTCTCAATCAAGCAAAACAAGAATTATCCATGTAATGACCATTTTTTTTACAGTAATACTAGCCAATATATATAGTGTGATTTAAGATTGAATAAAACAAATCAATATCCTTGATTTTCAATATTGCATTTCGCTTAGGGTGTACATAAACCTGAGACCGACTCTGGATTAATGAAATATGCAATGGCATGGAATGATCCATTGCATTTCATTGCATTATCAAGTTATTATTCATGTATATCAGTATATATATGTTGTTTGATATGTTTTTTTTTCCTTTCATATTCTTACTTGGATTGTTATTTAACTTGACATATTTGGAAAGACATAATCAGCTGTTTTATTTTTTTAGAAATTGGTATTACTTTGTTTATCAATTTTTTCACTATTGGTATAAGTTAATAAAATATACAAAAACTTTATATCAACTAGTGGGAAACCCGTGTGTTGCTGCGGGACGGTTAAGATAAATATAATTTTTAAACAATGCACAAGCGTAGCCGTGTTAGCCCACTAAGTTGTAGCAAAAGTGTAAAAATATACTAGCTTCCTTCCATTGTCTTTGAAACAAATCAAGTGAACAAAGAAGTAAAGAAGTATCAATAAGACATTTATTTTAATAAACAAATCAAGTTTAACATGGAAGATGAATTTGCAGATACAGTCCACTTTCGAATTGTGTCAACCTTTTGCCAGATTCGTTACAACATGATTACTATTTTCAGCGTCCTAGGTCGCACCTTGTCGTTCTTATTAAATAATTAAAATAAAAAAACCTTATCAACAGAAAATCAACACGTACCGCACTACTTAGTGTTGTGTGTGCGTCACTTCGTACCACCATTAACGCTCTGCAAAGTTTCTTCGTTTATCTTTCTTCGTGTTCTTCTAACCATCACAAGAAAAAAAAAGTAGTACATGTCAATGGTTGGAACAAAATCCTTGTAAAGATAAGGAGTTAATTTTTAATATAAGTGATTATCTTCTAGGGGCATTTAAGGAAAAAAAGTGGTAAAATTTAGAAAATTGTAAAAAACATTTGGTATACCATCTTAACTTTGAACATATTGAACATATTTGCTCATGCCTCCTCGTTTACGATGTACTATAGATAAAAATGAAAGAGTAAGCTTGAAACGTATTAAGAAGCTCTCAAATAAGATTAAAATAGAAAAAAATTAAAATAAAGTAAAGTGTGAAAAATATTAAAAATATTTCAGTAATCCGGTAATGATTTATGTTCTTTCGAAGTAAAAAAGTTTAAAATTTTAAGCTGTCATTTCATTCCTTGAAATAATTAGGAAAAAAAAAAGCAACCATTTGCTAAGGATTGAAACCGTTAGAAGAATGGAACTGTCTCCCGTTCTAGCTGCGAATCTGAATATAGGGCCATGACGAACGCTGCTGCTGAACTCGTTTGGATAACTCACTTATTACGAGAGTTGCATGCTTTACCATCGGACCGTCCTAGTTTATTGTGTGATAACAAAAGTGCTTTTTTTTCATGACCCAAAATCCAGTCTCACACAATCGTGCCAAGCACATCGACCTGGATTATCATTTTATTCGGGAGCCCGTCACTTCTGGGAAACTTTATACAAAGTTTGTTTCAACCAATCTACCAAGTGGCTGATATTTTTACTAAGAGTCTTCCACGCGCACAATTTGAAGTCTTCCGTTCAATGCTACGTCTTGGACCGCCACCATTTCGATTGAAGAGGGTATTAAATGAAAATATCCATTTACATTTTAGTCAATATTATATTTATTTGTTTCTTTATCACTCAACTCAATTTGAGGAGATAATTGTGTAATCTATTAATATATATAAAAGAAAACGTATATGCTGACGTGACGTGCAATGAAAGCCTCAACCTCCCCTTGAGAGTGCCACGTGGCTTAATATTTGAGAGTTTTTGGTGTTTTTGAGTATTTTCGGTTTTTTAACTAAAAAAAAGGAAGAATATAAAAGCCTAAAAAAAACCCTATTCTAATCTCACAAAAATACCAATCAAAAACCCTAATTCCTCCTCCCCTTCGACACATTGTTCTTCTCAAAGACCCCTAATATGTATTCCTAATTTCATCCTCTGGCTGAATCCTCTGCAGACCCTCTGCACTCACCATCGTTCCACACTGTTTTGTTACACGCACAGGTATGATTCCATCGTGAAAGAACTATTTATCCTTATTTTGTTATGATTATTATGGTTATGGGATTTAAGAGGTTGACAATCATGGGCTTATTTGTTTTTAATATTGGATGCTGTTTTTTTTTTTTTTTTTTTTTTTTTGAAAGGTTTGGATGTTGATTAATTGAAACGAGATTGGTTTTTCATTGAGTATTTAATTCACTTTATGGATTTTTTTTTGTTTCCTGTTGCACTAAATCATTGTATTTGAGATTAGGATTTGGAAGTGAAAACTTGAAAGAAACGGAACGATTCAAAGTGGGCGAACACTGATATTGAAAATCAGGTGATATGTATAATGTATTAGTTATAACATCTTTGTTTTTGCAAGTAATTAGAAATTATGTAATTACTTGACTACTTTTATTTTATGTTTTCCCATTTCTTTGATTAATTGTTATATTCATGTCTTTTGTCGGTACTAGCTATTAGTGCTATTACAAGAAGAATATAAATCATTATATAAAAAGATATGGTTATGCACTATTTTACAAACCATGTGAAATATCACAATATTGAATAAAGCTGATTGTTTAAGTCAGATTTTTGATAACAAGATAAGATAAATGTACAACAATCCCAAAACATGGACTTTAATTTGTTTCTGTCAAATAGTCTAAACTATTTGTTACACATATGTAATGCCTCGGTTTTCAAATATTTGAAAGTGATTGATTGATGGTTTGTTTTATAGTGCATATACGTTCATCATAAGAGTCTTTCTTATTATCATTTGCTAGAAATTTGCATTTCACTGGTAAGCATGTGTACTGGATTTTATCATGTAGGAGAAATTTTAACAAGCTTTTGGATATTGATTGCAGCCACACTACATAGGAAGAAGAAAAGACTAAATATTGGATGCATGAGGTCTGGTCCAGTACTTGCACAGAAGTAAGCAAAATACTAATTTTGAATTACATATCACCAAATATTTATATAATTGTTTCGTATTTTTATCAAATTTGCAAATGGAACAGAGGAGTAAGGTACCATAAGCCAACGAAGACGAAGTTTCAATCCTATATTCAACACCGTCCCACCGCCACCGCCGCCCAACGCCGTATTGGCATCATTGTCGACCTCTCCGACGAGAGCACCTTCGCCGTTAACTGGGCCGTTAACCAATACCTCCGTCCAGGTGATGCTGTCATCCTCAGTCACGTCCGTCCTACTTCCGTCCTCTACCCAAGACGCATATAATTATATAACTTTTTAGTATATTTCCTATAGGTTTCTATCATTATTTACCTAATATTTAGTCGCAAATAAGCTTTCTATATGTTTTAAGCACAAAAATATTGGAAATACGTGAGGCGTGTGCCCTATGGTCAATTTGTTTTTGCCCAAAAATGCATTTCAGGTGTGCTTCTTGTAAAACATGTGCCTTGTGTAGGCTGAAGTTATGAGGCCTGCGCCTTAAGAGCGCTTTTTAAACACAGGAGGCTGCTTAGTTCACCCTGTACAAGTCGTTTACTTCTGAATTTAAATTTGACCCAAAATGCTTCCACTTTAATGTAGTAATGTTCTTATTGTTGATTATTTAGTATCAAACCACAAAATATTCAACTGGATTTACTTCTGTTTATCATTTTAGTATTCTGCATTGCCAAAGATGTTGCCACCACGTCAGCAACCAAGGTCGGGAGTATTGCACACATCTCTATCCCTTTTGCTAGCAGATGGCTCAAATTCTGATCAGGTCTGAAATTGAATTGGGTATATTTGATTTGTTGTGTTCTGTGTGATTATATTGAAAAAAGATTTGTGTAAATATTTATTTTTATTATACATTTCTCCTTTGAGATGTTTTCTGATTCCAAAGGAGACTTTTTATTCCTTTTATGAATCTTACCATTTTATAAAAAAATACATTAAAAGGTTTAAAGTTTGAGTCTTTTGTGCATCAAGAATTTGGTGATCAGATCTTTTTTAGTTGGATCTTGGCGTTGTGGAATCGATATGGCGGATGGTGATAACATGTGTTGCCAATGTGAAATGAGAGTTTCTGAGTATTGTATAGATTGTGCTAATATTGATCAAGTTGATGCTTCATTAAGTTGCATTGGTGACCGGTTTGATGGGCGGTCTTTGCAGGCAGTATCCGTTCGCCTCGCTTCATCAAGGTATGAAACTATGAATATCATGATGCTTATGCTTTCTGAATACAGTTTGGATTATTGAAAAACAAATGTTATATGCTTTGTATTACAGAAGTGATGAGGACGAAGCAGAGGATTCGGCTAAGAACTTTTTTAGTCCATATAGTCTTGATACATCGGATATAGATTCAAGTAGTGTTAGTACTAGACATGAGTTTAATAGTTTTATGTTTGTTGGTTCAATTCCATCAGATAGTCCTTCTAGGATTCAAATTACTGCCAATAGGATTAGAAGTTGTGTACATTCGGATGATCAAGGAACGCCAAGATCATCAAATGATGGGTTTTTTGATCCAGAACACATGGCTGTTTTAAAAAGCCATGTTACTTAGGCTACCCATTGTGGACACGTGAATAACCCGGCGCGAGCTATTTGCGAGCCACGTCGCTCGCGAACACCACAACAACCCCACGCTAAGCGCAGCATAAGCAAGTCACCACGAGCACAAGCGACCACAATTGTGGCACGATTGCTTGGATTTTGAGGGGGACGTGAGCGATGGCCTGGAGCGAGCCATAACACCTCCACGCGAGCGATTGCCGGAGTGATGGTTTGGAGGTGGTCGCGCCGGTGCTCTTGCGTGGCACAACAGGTAGCCTATACCCAATAATGAATAATGATAATCTTATATTTTTTATTTTATTAATTTTTTTTGGTGATTTAGATATGTTGGATTCTACAAGGGAGTGCAGAGTGCTGGAGCAGCAGTAGCATGCCAAATTGACACACATAACGTGCCATACATGAATCAGCTGATTGTGAATTGGGTGCTAACCACCATTAGTTATCCTTTATTGGCTCTTTTGGTCATATAAGGTGTAAAAGATGAAAATAAAGTTGCAGAAAGTGATGAACAGGGTCAAATGGGGTACCAAAAGCAGTCTAATGATGAATCTATAAACCCAAATTAAAAGAAATGATGAAAAGTTGATAACACTTTTGTTTCGTTTTTTGTTTTTAAAGTTGTAAATGTTGTCTATGCAGCATCTGTGTTTGAATTGTAGATTGTGTTGGGGAGCCAATTATATATTTGTATCTTGAAGTTCTTTCATGTTTGAAGCCTGCCCTATGTAGATAGATTTGTGAGTTGGTTCACTTTTTTGCAAGGATGTTAAAGTAATGAAGTTGGTTTTATGTTGTGTTGATTCTTGGCCTTGGCCTGCAATGATGGAGTGTATTAAATTTTGCCCATGACTTACTTTTAACCAAAATATGTTTTGACCCGTTATGCAAGCCACCCGACTCACTCTCATCTTGATACCTTATTAGACGACTTTATTAATTTCTTATTGGCTTGACTTTTAGTTTTCTTGTGCAAAACACATAATTTTTAAATAGTCGCAATGGTTTGGTAGAATCAACTGAAGTTTTCAAATTTCATGCCGAACAAGAAACATTCTCCTCGCTCTTGACCGGTTTAAATTAATATTTCAAACCCGGGATGCTCCCGGATAATCAGCTAGTTGTTTATTATATAAAGAATGTAAAGCATCCACGTAAGGTGTGGTTGATTCTAAACATTTGATACATATTCTTAGTAGAATTTCCCAATTTATTTCTTCATGGTTAATAACAAATATATTTTCTTCATTATGCAGTACTTCATTCCAATTTTTTATATCAAACACTGCCACACACTTAAAATTCTTTGCCGTTTGATGCTTTTAACTTACGTTGATTATTTTAAGTGATGTCCACTGGACAAGGTATACCATTTACCCGGCCTGTTTTATTTTTACATAGTTTCTTTCACCGTTAAAAATATAATATGATAATTGATAACCAATTAATAATACTAATATACTTATGTTGATTGTGCGTAAATAATGATATTTACATAAAATGACATTTTTACATACACTCATATATTTACACTTTTTATGTGACAAATATTATGCATGTATTTTTTTCTCCTTTAAACGTGCATGGAGTTGCACTTTTTATGTAACTAGTTGTATAAAATCACGCGCGTTGTGCGTTTTACAATCAATATTTAAATGAGGTGTTAATCAATCAATAAATTATACAATCGAGATTCCATTTTGGTTGTAAACGTTAATAAAAATAAAGAAATCTACACATAAGGTAACACATTAAATTTGTAACGAAATTACATAAGATTATGTTATTTATATTAATAGTATATAATATAATAAATTTTTTAATAAAATAATATGAATAAAATAATAGTATATAATATATTAATAGTATATAATATAATAAAGTTTTTGAATAAAATAATAGTTTATAATATATTAATTAGGGATGAGCATACAAGGCTGATCCCGTCTCGTCTCGATTCCGATACCGTACCGAACCGATACTGAACCGAGTGGTTTCGAGATCGGTATTGGTACCCATATTTATGGATTTTCGGTTTCGGTATTATCGGTATCGGTACGGAATCGGTATGGTATCGATATTTTAAGGTAAAATACCGATACCATACCGGTACCGTACCGATACCGAACCGATACCGTACCGTACCGTATGTGTTCAGTATCGGTATTGGTTTTTTGGACTTTTCGATATCGGTATTGTCGGGATCGGTATCGGTTCGGTACCGATACCGTCCCGATCTCATCCCTAATATTAATAGTAAATAATATAATAAAGTTTTTAAATAAAATAAATATAATAAAGTTTATAAATAAAATAATAATATAAATAAAATATTAATATAGTTACTATTCAAAGTAGTTGGTAAACTAATATAGTATAATATAATATAATATAATTAAGTAGTTATGTCAATGGAAGGAAACTAGTATCATCAAATTGAAGACACATGCAAATGAAATTCGTTCCCCAACGTAATTTGTGTAAAATTAATAAATGATATGAGTGGTTTTGACCAAGTCTTGGTTCACGACTTTAAAGTTTAAACTCTCTCTCCACAAAATGTTTACCATTTAAAATGGTTTTATATACATGTACTTGCAACAATGAGTGAGAAAGATAAGAATTGTTTTAGTTCCCGTAACATTGAACTTGGGTTGAAGGCAGACATCTCTTAGAGTTCGAATCCCAACAGTCAGTGGCGAAGCTTGGTTTTAGAATCGGTGGAGGCCGGACTTAATTTTTTTCGATCGGTAGTGGCAAATTGGTGGGGGGCGAACTTAACCCGGACTCAATTTACCTATAAAAATCGTAAATTTATACCACTGCACCAGAAAACAGGAGGGTCAGGGCCACCACTGACCCTTCTTATCCTTCGTCCCTGCCAACAGTCACAAAGTTGTCAACTTCAAAGCATAGGTGTGTACAGTGGCGGATCCAGGATTTTTTTCTTATGGGTTCCCTTTTTTGGGTGTTCAATTTTTCACAACCATTATATGTTAGAATTTTCGGGCCATGTCGGGTCGATTAGGTTTGGTTGGACCGGGTCGGGTCAAAGTTCATAAATTTTGAGCTAAAAAAAACTAAAATTACTAACGACCTAAATTTCATATCAAATTTCAAGTACATACCAAAGCACAAGTTCAACTATCCTATAAAAACCACAATTCACAAGTAAAGAGCTAATATCAAATTTCATGGCATATTAATTATTTGAGTTAGAAAGAAAAAAATAAAGAAAGTTTACCTCAAATTTTGCCTACTTTGCTGCTCAAAATCATCAAGTAAATGAGGGCATCACTCGAGATAGTCATGGAGCTAGCAGACCTCATTTTGTTCTTTCCCATTAAGTGATGAATATCCGACATACTTAATGCTCTCTTCATGTGCTACCATCAAATATATGAGAACCTTCTCTGCTCAATTGGTTATCATGATGATTTGGATGTTCATGTACATTGCCAACACCATTCCCTTTAAATCTCTTAAAAAACGCATATTCTGAAGTTTTCACAGCTAAATCTCCACCGCAACCTAAAAAGCATCACGTCGTTACAACATCCCCAACATATATGCAATGATAAAATAAGCCAAAGTTTTCATTGCAAATTTTATTAGGCTTATACATAAATAGTCTAGAGTGAACCGATAAATAAAATACGGGTCCTATAGATTGATCTCAAACACTTCCAATGGTTAAGTCTCTCTGTTTAAAAAAAAAGCGTCACATGTTCTGTTTTTCCTATTATCATTTTTCTTACCCATTTTTTAAACTAATTCACTTATTTTTATTGCATCCTCTCGGTTGTTATTCATCTTTTGCTTTTATCATTTTAATCCATTCAAATTCCTTCAATATTGATATTTTAGAAACTTCTTATCAACATAAGTTCTTTAGATGCAGCAAGTAAGCTTCTATTTTAGAAAAGATTGCTAATCAATCTTAGCACAATACAGACCATACATATAATAATAATAATAATAATAAAAATAATAATAATAATAATAATAATAATAATGGGAACTGATTTTGGGTTTGATTAAATTACCTTAAATTCCAGTAGTGTTTAGATGGAGGAGGGCAGACGCGGAGGAGGAGGGCAGGAAGCGGAGCAGGTAAGGGCAGGGAAGGAGGGGGAGGAGGAGGAGGAGAAGGTTAATGGCAAGGAAGGAGGCGGAGGGTTGTCTCAGTTTGTGTTTTGGAAGGGCAAGGGCCAAGGGGTTTTGTTTTACTTTTACCTAATAATCTGAATTAAAAAAAAAAAAAAAAAGAGTTGGAAACATTACGTGTGAAAGGGAATCGAACTTGGAACCTTGTATCTGTTGATGAAGAGTCTCTGCCACTAAGCCACCTACAACATTTGGTAATGGGTTCCTAACATAATTTTCTTATGGGTTCCTTTTTTTTTCTATATACATTAACATTAAAAATTACAAACCGAGTGGGTTCCCGGGAACCCGCCGGTCATAGCGTAGATCCGCCCCTGGGTGTGTATAGAGATAATCTAATTAGCCTATGTATATGACACGCTTAAATAGAACTTGAGGTTGATCCAAGGTTTGCACGCTCATTAAGACAAACATTTATGTGTCTTATATTACACATGTTCTTCTATGTCAAATTATCGTGTTACTATATGCATTTTGTTGTAATTAAACATCGATAACGAACAATAACAACCATGATTGCTAATCTTTATTAATCGAAAACAATTACAGGAACTATTGAAAGGAATTGAAAAGAAAACGATTGTAAGTGTTGATCAGAAGATGAAGCCTTAATCCCCTTTTATAAGCTGATAACAGAAGCTAACGACCCATCTTTTAACTTGGCAACATTAGTCCCTTGAAGTTATAAGAATAGTCCTTGAGGTTATAAGAAATAACTCAGAAGCCCTTGTACTTTGCTTTGACTTTTATTGACTTCCTAATTTGGACTTTAACCTTCAACAATCTCCACCCTTAAATCCAAATTAGAATCTTCAACCGATTCCCAAACCTTGAGCACATAAATAAAACTTAGAACCAGGCAATGTCTTTGTATCAGCCAAATTCAAGTTAGTGTCTATGTCTTCAACCAAAACTTCTTTGACATTAACTATATCCCTTAGGGGGGACGAGGCGCTACCAGAATTGGTCACGGATACGTCACTACCAGCACGATAACACCACCTCCACCCATGCTGGTAGTGATCCCGTGAACCAAATTCGGGTTTCAGTTACCGTGCTGGTTAACGGATTGTGGCACAAACTTTCACACAATTTCTTTTTTTTTTTAAGAAATTTATCCTTCTAAGTAGCATAAGTGTAGAGAGGAAGTGAAAAATGTGTAAATTTGATTTCGTTTTGTGAGTTGCGGTGATGATGAAGTTGCAGGTTTGGTTTAGGGAAGAAGACCACACTGTTGTTATATTTGACTTTTGTTACATATTTTTTGTTTTGGTGGTTGTTTTATAACACCACTGTTGGTGGTGGTGTTATTATTATTATTATTATTATTATTATTATTATTATTATTATTATTATTATTATTATTATTATTATTATTATTATTATTATTATTATTATGTGTGAAAATAAATGATAGTTGGGTAAAGAATCAGTGGAGTGTTGCCTACAAAAAAGTGTTTCAGTGAAAGAAATCAGTGAAGTGATGTGGCACTGCAGGATTGATAGAAATCAATGAAATGAAAAGCAAATCAGTTGAGCTCCCCTTCCCCCTTATAAAGTGAAGTTTCACTTTAATATGTTTAGTCCTCTCATGAAACATATGTTTTTTAGTAAGCTGAACTGCCCCTTGATTGTCACAATGCACAAGTGCATTTACAGAATTAACTCCAAGCTCAGCAACAAAACCTTTTAACCATACTGCTTCTTTAACATATACTCTTCTTCTAGTTGATAACAAAGCAACAACAGATTGTAGTTGAGCATTCCAACTCACTACATTTCCAAGTACTTTAAAACAATATCCTGTAATAAATCTTCCCATGTCTAGATCCTTGGCATAGTCTGAATCAGCAAATCCTTCCACTTTTGCCCCTACATTATCTACCATGCCAAAATTAAGTCCCCAATCTTCAGTCCCTTTCAGGTATCTTAGAACCCACTTAGCAGCTTCCTAGTGATACTTACCTGGATTAGATAAGTACCTGCTAACCATACTAACAGCATATCCAAGGTCAGACCTTGTACATACCATCAAGTACATTAAGCTGCCCACCACATTAGCATAAGGAACCTTTTCCATGGATTTTATCTCTTCGTCTGTAACAGGGGAATTCTCCATAGAAAGCTTAAAATGTGCGGCCAAAGGTGATCTCACAACTTTACAACCATCCATGGAATAATTCTTAAGGATCTTTCTTGCATAGGACACCTGTGTCAATTTCAGACTATTGACACTTATGTCCCTATGAATTTCCATCCCTAAAATCTTTTTAGCCTCTCCTAATTCCTTCATTTCAAACTCAGACTTCAATATCTGCATGATTTCATGAATTTATTCCTTATTCTTGCTAGCAACAAGCATATCATCTGCATATAGCAACAAGTAACTATACTCCCCTGGACTGTACTCTCTAAAGTATACACAGGCATCATATGCACTTCTGATAAATCCATTATTAACCATGAACTCATCAAATCTCCTATACCACCGTCTAGGAGACTGCTTCAAACCATAGAAAGACTTTTTAAGGAGACATACCTTTTCTTCTTCTCCTTCTTGTACAAATCCAGTTGGCTGAGCCATGTAGATCTTCTCATCCAAATAACCATGTAAAAAGTTGTCTTCACATCCAATTGTTCCATCCCCATGTTCAAAGTTGCAACAATGGACAATATGGCTTTTATAGAAGTGTGTTTAACCACTGGTGAGAAGATTTCGGTATAGTCAACCCTTGCCTTTTGAGTGAACCCCATAGCTACAAGTCTTGCCTTGTACCTAGTCTTTTCATCTCCTGGAATACCTTCTTTCACCTTGTATATCCACTTGCAGGCCACTAATTTTTGATCATTGGGTCTGTCAACTAGTACCCAAGTCTCATTTTTCATCAAAGAATACATCTCTTCTCTCATTTCTTTACACCACTTCTCTTTGTCTTCTGAGTTCACAACTTCATTGTAGGTTATAGGTTCATTAACACATTCATTCTCTGCTACTATAAAAGAAACAACAGACATTGAGACATCTGTTGAATCTCTCAAATTTAGAGGCTTGACAGTGGTTCTCTTAGGTCAGTTTTTGGCTAGACTGTATGGTGGTGAAACTTGTGAAGATTCACCTTATTCTTTATCTTCATTATTTCCCATACTACCCCTGCTATCCTCACCTTCTTTATTGTCTTTCTTAGAACTTGGTACCTCTTCCAGCTCCACCTCAACCTGAACAGGATTAACATTGGCCTTATATCAATCATTCCAGGTTTCCCTGACCCTATCAGATCTTTATGGAGAATGTCTTCTCTAACCTGAACATGCCTGCTCTTTATAATTCCGGGACCATCTCCTTCCATCTTCCACAACCTGTAACCCTTGACTCATTCTTGATATCCCAAAAGTACACACGCTTGTCTTGACTGACATAAGCATAAACCAAACATCCAAACACCTTCATGTTGTCATACTCAGGCTTTTGTCTAGTCCACATTTCCATTGGTGTCTTCATATTAATGACCCTGGAAGGAGATCTGTTTATCAAATAGGCTGATGTTGTCACGATTCCCCCCCCCCCCCCCTAAAAAAAAAAAAAAAAACTTCTTAGGCATGCAAGAACTTAACCTCATACATCTTATTCTTTCCAACAGAGTTCCGTTCATTCTTTCAGCTAGGCCATTTTGTTGAGGAGTCCCTAGAATTGTCAAGTGTCTGGAAATTCCATGATCCTTACAAAACTGATCAAACACCTTGTTACAAAACTCTAATCCATTATAAGTCCTTAGCTTCTTAATCTTTCCGCTGGCCTGATTCTCAACCAACTGCTTCCATTCTTTAAACTTCTGAAAAGCCTCATCTTTGTGCTTGAGTACAAATACCCAAACCCTTTTTGATTAATCATCAATCACAGAAAGTAAATATCTAGCCCCCCCCCCCCCCCCCCAAGTTTCAACTCTGGCTGGACCCCATAGATCAGAATGGACATAGTCCAAAATACCCTTTGTAACATGTTTACCAACCCCAAACTTGACCCTTTTCTGTTTTCCCATAATACAAGCCTCACAAAACCCAATATCGCAATCTGAAAGATCTTCAAGAACTTGTTGTTTTCTTAACTCAACTAGTCCTTGACTACTTATGTGAACTAATCTTTTGTGCCACAAATAAGCCTTTTCACTATCTTTATCAGTGACTGTTAATGCCTTAATACCATTAACAACACTTCCTTCCAACACATACACATTATTATTCTTTCTTGACCCTGTCAACATGACCAGTGATCCCTTAATAACCTTTGCCTTCCCATCTTTCAGGCTAACATGACAACCCTCCCTTTCAAATATACCAAGAGAGAGTAAACTTCTCTTTAAAGATGGAATGTACCTTACACCATGTAGGTCAATTGTGCTACCATTCTTTAGCTTGAAAGTAACAGTCCCAATTCCAACTATCTTGCATGGTCTATCATCACCAAGCTTGACAAAACCATATTCTCTATACTTCAATTCTTTAAACAATTCTTTGATAGGAGTCATATGAAAAGATCCTCCAGAGTCCATCACCCACTATTCCATAATTTCACCCACAGTCACACACAATACATCAGAACTTTCATATCTTCTGGATAGATCATCCTGTGCATTATGCTTGACATGAGTTTTAGACCTTGAATTTCTATCATTCCTTCTTTTCTTCAGTTCTGGACAATATCTTTTTAAATGTTTCTCTGAATTACACAACAAACATTTCCTCTTGAACCTGGACTTTGATCTTGATCCTGAATTCTTGGAATTCTTACCTTTATAATCTGATCTGTGATCAGGTCTTCCTATAACAAAGAGACCTTCTCCACCTTCTTCTTTAGGATCAGATTTCTTTTTCAATTCTGTGGAATTTAATACTGCAAGAACTTCCTCCATTGACAGAGTTTCTCTTGCATACATTAAAGTATCCACAAAATTCTTATAAGATTGTAGTAGAGATGTCAAGAACAAGATGGCCTAGTCTTCATCATCTAACATAACTTCTATATTTTCAAGATCAAGAACAAGTTTATTATACTCATCAGTATGTTCTTCAATTGTCTTACCAGAACTCATTTGAAAGGTATAAAGCTTCTTCTTCAAATACAGTCTGTTTTCTAGAGATTTGGTCATGTACAGTGTCTCCAACTTGGACCAAATTTCAGCAGCTGTGGTTTCCTTCGAAACCTCTCTCAATACACGATCTCCTAGACTCAATATGATGGCACTATATATGTGCCTTTTCCATCATATCCTTCTTCTTTTCTTCAGTTATTCCTTCTGGCATTCTTTCTTCACCTCTCAGAGCATCAACAACTCCCTAGTGTACCGGTAATGCCCTCATCTTCAACCTCCACAGGCTGAAATCATTTCTGGCGTCGAACTTTTCTAATTCAAACTTAGTCGACACCATCTTGATCAATTAATTCCGGTTGAACGCATTCGTCTTCTTGATTTGAGCCAACCTGGCTCTGATACTAATTTTTGTAATTAAACACCAAGATAACGAACAATAACAACCAATGATTTTTAATCTTTATTAATCGAAAAGAATTACAGAAACTATTGAAAGGAATTGAAAAGAAAACGATTGTATGTGATGATCAGAAGATCAAGCCCTAATCCCCTTTTATAAGCCGATAACAGAAGCCGACCCATCTTTTAACTTGGCAACATTAGTCCCTTGAAGTTATAAGAATAGTCCCTGAAGTTATAAGAAACAACTCTGAAGCCCTTGTACTTTTCTTTGACTTTTATTGACTTCCTAATTTGGACTTTAACCTTCAACATATTATTTATTGTAAATTCATTAGAAATTGTACCCCTCATAAGTGAACTTACAAGGCTATGTGTTGGTTTCATGAAGATTGAAAACCAGGTAGATAGTGATGATGAGGGGGTTGGATACAATAGATTGAAGAAAAGGAGCAGTGTACCGCTATATGACCTGATGTATTGACTGTAAGGAATGTACTACCCGAGCCACTAGCATACGTGTATAGTGTGTACAGCCGCTGGCTTTGCCTATGGGCCATAGTACGTAGCCAAAATCCCTAATCGTACCTGTAAGGACATGATGAGCAAGCCTTGAATAGAGAAACTTAAGACAACACTAGAGTGCAACACACATAAAAGAGAATCAAGTCACAGCCTCTAAAATGGTGTTAGAGATAGAGTACGAGAGAAAGAAGTTATTAGGTTTGGAGAACATGATCGGGGGTGAAAGAGGGACGATCAACATCCCTTAATCTGGTTGTATTTCTTTATTTTAACCACGTCTATGTCTCTTTGCTAATGTTCTTACATATTGATTCCAATGCTTAACTTGACAATCTTTTATTGTCTAGGTAAACATAAACTAGACCCGGTTTGACTGATTATGATTGATGGTTACAAACTTTTATTGATTTTAGGAAGACATTTATTTAGACTCTTATGAAATATATGTATGTGTATTTTGATAGTTACCCTTGCATGTGGAAACAAATGTTTCATATATTTGCCGGATTCTAGAGTATAACTAGTTGGTTCTTGAACTTGATTAAAAAAAAAAAAAAGAAAGAAACGCACAAGACATGGGTGAAACACGAGCTCTTAAATGTTAGATTATTTTGAGGTGCTTTCTATAATGAACTTTTTGTTTTGTCTCATGAAAATCGTATATCATAACGTTATTTTGGAAAGCAAAATTTTTTGCTTTTGGATGACTGAAAAGGAGAAGGAATTTCATTGGGAAATACTATGCAAAACTTAAGGGTTAGGATTTTGATATGAGGTTTAAAGTGTGTTCAAACTTGGTCTTTCTTTCATGTGTATATACACACACGTGTGTGTAAAGAATAAAGAAAGAGTTTCATCTTGACATACCATAGTTGGATGGCTAGCACCACATAAATCAGAAATGCATGATGTCATACGTATATAGCGGCAAGCTCTTGGTTCCTTCATCCATGACATCATCTCGATCTACTACTATGATACAAAGATTGTAATCTCAACCCCTTATGGTTGTTTTTTATTTCTTAAATTTCTTGCTAACGAATCCTTGGTGGAAGGTTCATATCCCAACATGATTCTATTGCTAAACTAACTAAGAGTAATGGCACTCTTATTTTCCATTTACAACCACTTTTATCGACATAAACCTCACAAGAAGGAACTCCAATCCTACTGACAACCACATTATCTATTCAAAACTCCCCTACTACATCTTTTTCTCATTCAAACATTGATAAGGAAAAAAAAGCATATTTCCTCAAACAACGTGTATCAAATTGAGATGGATTTGTATAGCAAACTCTAGACTTATCAGATTAGTTAACTCCCCAATAACCTAGTAACATCAACCAATTGAGTCAAAACAATTCTAAAAATTCATGACCTTCTTCAAACTAGAGCTTCTTCTAAGAATGTGAAGGACACCCCGTTGGGTAGCGTGGGGAACATCCCATTATAAATGGTTGGGAACATCGATTACTCTTGGTCACAAATCCATATGAATAAAGTGGGTGTCCAAGGTAAGAAGGACAGTTTGGGAGAAGTAATCATATATTTGGAGAAACTAGTAGTTTGGAATAAGTTGTTTAGTAGCACAACTTGGGAGAAAACAAGATGTTTGTTGCTCTCTACAAGTTCATTCAACGTAAATGGCATTGATCATCCTGATGGATATAAGCTTGAAGAACATCGAGTCCCAAAATAGTTACATGATTAAGGTTTTTCTAAAAGGACAATCATAGAAATGAAGGAGACCACAACCCACTCCCAAAGAAGCAAATAGAAGAAGCTCAGAGTAGTGAAGCATGACCAGTTCGGTTTAAAGAGGGAAGATGTGAAGTATAAACTCGAGCTGACTGGGTTAACCTAAACAAAAAGATCTTGACCTGGTCATTAAGGAGTTGAAGGAGTTTCTTATTTATAGAAATTATTGCTTTACTTATAAAGAAACACGAATCCTAGATCATCGAGTCAGGGCTGATCTATAAGTAGTGAATCCACAGGGAAAATGTGTGTTTTTGTAAGTAGTGGGTCTGAGGAATAAGACCAAGGAAAAAAAAGGAGAGAAGCGATTAGAAGAGCCAAGCCTCTAAACGTTAGAAATAAAAACAAGGGTTGGAAAAGTACGATGTGTTCGTAGTCTTTTCAACGAAAGTTCTAAAGGATTTCAAATGCCAATAAGAAAAAGGGGCTTCTCCTTTTATAGTACCTTAACGTCCAACTTTCTCAACCCAACCTCTACCCTAGTAGGGGCCAGCCCAGGTAGAGGCGTCTCCGAGTCTCCGGCCCAAATTCCTAATCCTAGTTTTGTGCAAGTGGATACATGAAAAAGGGGCAAAGGGGAGATGTTACCGTCGTGTCAAAATTCCACGTGACGTCCGTTGAGTGGACGTAGAGGGTTGGAGGACACGTGGCGTCTGCCTATTGGCTTGTCGGAGCGGTGTGTAATCATCGCCTTCTTCTAGAACCGGAGACAAGTGAGAGTTGGTAAAGTCTTCTATCAGAGATGCTTTGGTTGGGGAGCTGCCACGTCATCGTCCTTTCTGATTTGTCAGGCTGGGCGCGACCTCTGGTTGGTTACAGAATCTGACGGGCAGTCCTTGCGTTAGGAATAGTTGTCCCGGGCATGTCTGCCCTGGGGTGTTGTCTCGATGCTTCTCGAAAAGGTATCTTTGGAACATGTCAGAGAGAATAGGCTTATCATGCATGAGAAGCTTTGTTAGTGCTAGCGCTGACGTTAAACGGGCGGAAGAGTTGGCGTCTAGACCATTGACGCGGTTGTCTCCGCTGACGTAAAACGGGCGGAAGAGCTGGCATCATGGCCATTGACGCAGTTAACTTAGCTGACGTAAAATGGGCGGAAGAACTGGCGTCATGGTAGCTGACGCAGTCCTTAGTTGGGCGCTTACAGATGTTGATCAACCAGTTTTCTTTCTTCTTATGTCTTGACTTCTTGTAGTAGGAAAGGATGGGTTGCTTTTATTGTTATGGTTTCATTGGTTTTGGCACCATATCCTTTCAAATATTAACAGCTATTTTCTCTTAGAGTCCATGGAGGGGGGAACCACCCCATGGTGGCGGGGGAATTTTCCAGTGGCGTGGGGCGGGGGTGGAGAAGTGTGGAGGGTCCTCATTGGCTGCTTTTTTTAAAATCTAGCACACACAAAATAATAATAATAATATTCCTCCCCCCTTCCCCCTTCTACTCCCCACAATTTTTACTCTTACAAAATGGTCCTCACATATACCACATGGTACATCACGCCCCTCTTTCCCCTCCACTCCCTGCAATCTTATAAAGGTTGGACTATGTGACACTAACCTCTTTATTTGCATGAATAACATAGGTCCTATAAATTATCATCACAATCACTTACGGGATTAAAAAAACCTCTACCAATGGCTACCCCAAAAATGAGTCTAAAACTTCTAGTGGACAAGAAAGCTCAAAGGGTGTTATTTGCAGAAACCAACAAAGAATTTGTGGATTTCCTTTTCCACATCTTCTCTTTACCTCTAGGCACCCTCATTGAGTTCGTGGGTTCTAAACAAATGGTGGGATGCTTAGGAAAGCTAAAGGAAAGCATCGAAACTTTCCAAGGAACCTACCTTCAACCTGGTATAAAAAAGGATGATATCTTCAACCCCAAAACACCTTATAGTGGCAAGACATTTTTGTTGTCTTATGATGCTCCTTCTATTGACGAACCTTGTGCCTCTAAAGCAATTTTTAGGTGTTCCAATGCATCAATAATTTGCTCGTGCTATAACCGCTATGCAACATGTCGGTCAAATGCGACTGTGTATGCGAATGCAACTTGTCCAAGTTGTTGTGGTTCCATGAAAGTTAAGATGGCTGCCATTATGCCAAAGGAGGAAGCAAACAAAGAGATTGGAGAACAATCTCTTAATTACAAAATGAAAGGAGGGTATGTGAAGGAGTTTGTGACATATATGGTGATGGATGACTTGGTGGTCAAACCAATGTCTACCATTTCAAGCCTCACTCTCATTAGTAAATTTGGTGTCAAAGATCTTAGCCAACTTGAGGAGAAGATGGTTTCTTTCGGAAAAGACGAGGTATTAAACTAGTATTAATTACATTATTCAACACTCTATACTTTTTTAACAATTGCATCTCCTATTAATTTGCATTTAGTAGCATCACCTTTCATTGGCAGTATTAGATCATAAATATGTGTTGAATTTTGGAATGCACTAATAGGGTTTGAAGCTGGTACAAACATCTCTGGTGACGGATAAGGTGTTGACAAGTATCTACATGCAATATTAGATCATATATATATATGCTTGTTGGTTAAACATCATGTATTTCTTGTAATTGTGTATAGATGCATCTATATGTACTTCGTGTCTTCGTGTATGTTTTCTAAATTTCATTACTTTGTTTTTCGCCGGTATAAGTAATTAATATTATGGGTACGTTTGTTCAATATTTGCATTTTTCGTAGGTCATTTGCATTAACGAATCCATAAATTCCAACCTAGAAACCTATATAATACCATAAATAGAAACTAGAAAGGTTCATTATGCATGCATTGGATGATGATTGTTTAAGACCTACATGTAGCTTTCATAGATTTAGTCATTAATTTGGCTTGTTTTTGGTTGATAATTTGTTGATAGTAAATATATTTAAGGTAAAGCTGAATACTTTCCTAAACTAAGTTTTGTATGTGAATTATATATTATATTGCAACTTTTTATCAACGTACTAAAGTTTAGAAAATAAATATTTAACCATCAAAATACTAATAATTATTCCGTTGATTGTAAAAGAAATATTATAGTCATGAGTTATGCTCTGTTTAATAATCTCCTTAAGTAGATAAAGCGACAAACAAGAAATATGATAATTACAATTTTAGGATGAAATAAAATTAAAATTGTCATCATGAAGAAGTAGGTATGGACTCAATTAAGGTTATATTGTCCTAAATTAATAATGATGGTTTTGTTTTCGTCATTCATACAATGGGTCACACAAGTATCATTGGTGGTACGAAGTTCATAATAATTAAGCCACGGGTCACAAATGTTGGTTGCAGTTTGCTCGTAATCTACACATCATAAGAGATTAGTAGTGATGGGTTGCCCTATTAAAGTATGTATGCACTTGATCAATAAACACTTTTTGACAATAGGTAGAGTAAAGATCATATACAAAGTGTTTTTCGATAAAAATTGTGAGAATCAAAGAGGGTAAAAAAATTATTTTTTTTTTAGAATTATTTTTTCCCATGTGCTTAACATTCTTTCTAGATGAATAATACAAAAAAAAATAAATAAAAAAAATTTAGTGTAATTACGTCATTAAAGTAAATACATTATTTTACACTAGAGTAATTATGTAATTACTTTACACGTAATTATTCTACACCAATTTTTTTTTATTTTAGTTTTCAATACTATAATACATGTTTAACATATGGAGAAAAAAAAATTTGAAAAAAATAAAAATAAAAAAAATACCCTCCTTTGATTCTCACAGTTCTTACCGAAAAAACACTTTGTACCGGATCTTTCCAATTATTTATAACTCAACAGTGAAAACGCATATCGGGCCAAAAGAGAACTTCTAGGAGACACGAATCGACTGACCCAAGGCAAAAACAAAATGAGACCTAACTTGCTAGTAGCTACAACAGCAAGAGCTAGAAACCGAACAATTCACAAAAAGACCAACACAAGGTCCATGACAGTGATTGTATTGACAGTTTAGTACAAGCTTCAAACACTATCAATACAAAAAACATGTACAAGCTTCATGGATGATGAAAACAAATATAAATAATGAATTTCCTTTTATAACATTTATAGACAGTGCAACAACACTACAATATTACATTTCAAGTTGCTCATTATATGAGAAACTCATTAAAAAACTTTACTCAAAGGAGTATACAAATGATCAAATTTACGGTGGCAGAGCTTGAATTTTTAGATGGTGGGGGCCAAAAGTCACGGGACCCAACTTTTTTTTAAATCGTTTGAGTCCAGACTCGATATATATAAAATTTTCTGATGAAAACAAGAAAGTTACACTACTAAGCAAAATACCGGTGATGCCGGAGCACCCTCGGGTCCTTCTAATACTTCATCCATGGATCAAAAAATCATCTTTTATATACGTAGAAAATGTTAATGTTGTAGGTAGAGGAAGAAAACACACATATAAAGGTCAGAAAATATATAGAAAGTCTAGATTTTACAAAATTCTCCATAACTAAAAATGTGAAGACATAAACAATTTCTTCATGCTATAGGTAGGTGTGTACAAGCAAGTTTTCACATTTTTAAGTATGAAGATGTAAACTTCACAATTTTAAGTTCCTGTCAAATCAAATTTCTTTCAAAACTTCACAATTTTGCATATTTTTAAGATCAGTTGATACGCTAAAAAGTATATGATTATATAAAGACAAGGAATACCAATGACTGAACCAATCAACTAGTCATATGACTATATGAGCAGCATCCTCCACATGGAATTAGATCAATATACTCATGAACCTCGTATAGATACGAGAACCTCTTGCATCCGCATTAAACTCTTACCTTCTGTGGTCACATAACCGTAACCGAAGTACTCGAACGTTGCCATGACCGAATGGATCAATATCCAAATTCAGCTCAAAGTTGAAGTGGTTCATCTTCCACCATTTGAAATACCTTAAACCAAATATTTCTTGCCATGTTGTAACAACTGTTTACTGCCTTCTTGAACCTTAGGCTTAATATATGGAATCGATGTCAGTGTCTTTTATATGGCATACTAAAGCTGGGATACAACCATGTACAATACGCCAAACGAAAGTACATACTTTCCTTGCAATGATTTTAATCCACTAAGGTTCTAAAATACGCTTGAGACATCATTAATCTTGTATCACACTATCTCGTTTAGCGTGTTAACGGAGTAAACACCAACATTGGCTACAACCAATGGTCCACCTGCCCCTAGCATAATGAACACGTCAACCATTGTGCAATAAAATTAACGCGTTGAAACGGAATAATATTTATTTAAGGGAAAATCACCAAATTGCCAAGACTTGGTCAAACTTACCAAAATAGTCACCTCTCATTTTTGGAAGAGTCGGCTCACAGGTCCCAAGGCGTCTCCGTGAGACTTCAGCGAATGACCAATGGAGGAGCGACACGTGTTCAAAATAAGTGGTCCCCATCTCTCTCCTCTCTCTCTATCCCTTTCTCTCTCCTCTCTCTCCCTTTCTCTCTCCTCTCTCTTTTTCAACCTCTGTTCTTACGCAACTGAATAACAAATCAACATAATAACAAATCAATGAAAAAAAGAAACTACCTCGGTGGAAAGAGAGAGACGGGTCACAGAGGAGATGAAACTTCGTCTGAGAAGATGAAGAAGATTTCTTCACCAAAAGAAAAAAAACTGAACTCACAGACAAGACGAAGAACTCACCGGAGAAGACGAAGAACTCACCGGAGAAGATAGAGAGCTCACTGGAGAAGACGAAGAACTCACTGGACGAAGTCCGGAGAACTCACGGAGAATTCACCGGACGAAGTCCGGAGAAGACGGAGAACTCACTAGAGAAGACGAAGAACTCACAGACAAGACGAAGTCCGCAGAAGACGGAGAACTCACTGGAGAAGACGATGAACTCACCGGATAAGAACTCACTGGAGAAGACGAAGAACTCACCGGAGATGAAGATTTCTTCACCGAAAGAAAAAAAACTGAACTCACCGGAGAAGCAGACATCTGAAACGGTAGGTTCTCCACGTCATCACCGGACTTTGACATCTTCAAAATAATGAAGTAGTCTATCATATAGTGATGGTGATGCTGAGTGCAAATATCTCCCAAAGGTGTTCGAATGCAGTAGTTTCCGGTTGGTTGTAGTTGGTTTTTCAGTTGAGGTGTTCGACTGCAGTAGTTTCCGGTGGTGGTGGTGGTGGTGGCGTCTCCGGTGATGGTGGCGTCTCCGGTGAAAGAGTATGCGGAAGAAAGTCTCTGTATATGTGTGTGAGAGAGAGAGAGAGAGAGGGGAAAGAGTTGGAAAGTGTGTAGGCGAGGTCTCACAAAGACGTCTTGGGATTCGAGAACCGTCTCTCCAAAGACGGGTGAGGTGTCGCTCAGCTAGTGGTCCTCCGCTGAAGTCTCACGAAGACGTCTCGGAACCTGTGAGTCGACTCTCCCAAGAGATGGGAGGTGGCTATTTTGGTAAAACCCACTTGGTCGATGGCTATTATTGTGATTTTCCCTTTATTTAATTTTCAATATCCAATTATAATTAATGCTTTCATTCTAGGAGAAAGAAAATTATATCAAGATAATGGATAAGATGAACGTGTTGTGTTTGGGTTGAAAGTTGACTACTTGACTCACTATGGTTTAACAATCACATATATGAGCTTTTGTAAAACCCTCGTTTTTTTTATCATAAATGGATTATAACAGGAACAATAAATTTTATAAAACCAAAAACTAAATTTTTTGATTTTCTCTATCCTGTTATGGACAATAATCTAGTAACATTTTGTTAAATTGTAAGTTGATGTTAGTAAATGTTACTAAAAAACCCACCGACTAATTTCTTTAATTAACGTCTACTTTATGAAGACCTGATGGAAGACGAAGAGTGGCTTCAGCCTAACAGAAGGCGGAGAAACAACCAAACGAAGAAAGATACACACAGGTACGAGTTTGGCAACGCGACAACATTCCTAATATTTAATCTACCAGGACATTGTTGTAAAGGGGACGTATGGAGCGAGTTCAAGGTCTTTGGTGATCTTGTTGACGTTTTCATTCCAAGAAAACCTGACAGGGGAGGGAATCGATTTGCTTTCACACGCTATGAGAACATCAAAGATATGGAGAAGATGCTACAAGTGCTCAACGCGGTTAAACTGAAAGGCACCAAACTCTCAGTTACAAAGGCCAGATTCAGAAGGGATGGGCGGCCTTTTGAAGAACCGGTGACTACTCTGACAACTACTTCACCCGTCACCAATGCCCGAAATGTTGCACCACATTCTAAACATTGGGGGGCTGGGTTTGGGCTTGATTTTTGTATTGATAACATGCCATTTAGAGAAATCTTGACAGGGGAAGCAGGGACCTCTATGAAAACTTTCGACTTCACAGGAATGGAATCCACATCCGGGAAAGTATGGACAAAAAAATCATTATTGGTTGAAACTAAAGACCTAAACATCCTCTGTAATTTGATGGAGGTCATGAAAAATGTCACTACCTATTTGTCAGGTTTAAGGTATGTGGGTGACTTGAAAGTCCTATTGTCATTTTTCCAAGAACAACACTGCGAAGCGATCCTAGCATACTATCAGTCCAAACCATCCAAATGGTTTTCAAATGTTACTCGTTGGAGGGGACATGATGTTATGACGAAAAGAATTGCGTGGATTAGAATTGACGGCATTCCTCTACAAGCGTGGGACAAAGAAGTTTTCAACGTTATCGGCAGCGCCTTTGGCAAAGTCATATATCCATCCCCTACCTACTGGAAAGACCGTAATTTAGACTATGAATACATGGGTGTTCTCGTCAGCTCCAATATAGAGATCAACGAGGAGATCAAAGTTTTGGCAAGGCAAACAATATAGGGGTCGGGTTAGCGAAGTCATGAAGGAGTGGGTTCCGGACTTTTTAATTGGCTCACAAAAGCTGCCTACTTACTCCTCCTTCCCAGAAAAGGAGCCGAACACACCGCCGATGAATCCATCGGAACTAGTGAAACCATCAGAACCAGACCTGGGCGGGGAATTGGAAGAAGGCGAAATCAAACAGTCACAAACAATAAACGTTAAGGAGAGTCAAAGACCGGACGCAAATAACGAAACCGAACCACTATTTATCTCGAAATCCAACAACAATTCCGGTAAGCATAGTATCGGTCAAGTGGGAGAAAAAGAGACTAGAGTGGGGAATGGGCAACCTCCCTCGGGGGACGCACAACGCATGCACAATTTAAATGGTCCGGATTGCTTGGCGAAAAAGATGGCGGATGTCGGAGGAAGGAATACTGCAAGCCAATCAATCCAACAGTCACCAGCGGAGAGAGTGAGCATGCGAAAAGAAACGGTTGGCGTTTCTATCCAGACATTTAATAATAATAATAATAATAATGAAAGCGTGGCTCAAGACTTACGTGCTCAAGAAAATAATGTAGTCGAAGATGTGACCAATCAGGGGCTTGCGCATGGTTCTGTTCCCCATGATCAGAATTCAAATGTTGGGATTAATTTATATTTGGGTAAGGAAGTTATGCCTTATGGTGGGGACACAAACATATTGGATCTCATTCAATCTTTAAACGAAGACATGTCAACAAAAGTGGAGAAATCCAGTTCTGATTCTCCTATTTTGGGCCAGCTTAACTCTGGCGAAACACCAATCCACCTTCAATTGGTAAAAGGTCCAGAAATTTAAGGAGTCCATCTTCATAGGGTTCCATTCAAGACCCACCTATTAGAGTGCACTTTGGTGATACCACCCCAAGAACAAAACCTATTGCTTTAAATCCCTCAAAAAATCAACCTGTGGAGCCTGGGGATGAAGATGTTCGGTTGCATGCAGATGATGATCAGGTGCATGCGGATGAGGCGCCTGGGGATCAACCATGAAGGAAATCAATATGTCGGTTGGTGAAAGTGGGGAGGTGGACCAGGTAATTAATGGATTTAAAAATGGTCAAATCTACTTCTTCGGATCAATGGGGAAACAGTGTCAAAGGGGTGAGACTATATGTAAAAAATGGTGTAGGCGTATAAGAAACCCAGGCCATAAAGGCCAGGCTTCTGCGGAGAATGGTGAGGTGTACAACAACCAGAAAAATAGGGGAGACAACGTAAAAAGATGAATATGGTGTATTCAATTGCTGATGCTTTCGAAGGAATGCTCTTCATGGGTGTTGTCGGGTACAAGCATAGGGGGAAGGTAAGCAATGCGGAGTGTGTGAAATAGGTCATTTTTTATGACATGGGATAAAAAGAATTTTATTTTAATAGTAGTATCTACGGGGTGTTTTTCGGGAGTGTTACATTGTGTTAGTGTCTTGCTTTTACAATGTAATTAACATTTTCGGAGTTGCGCCGCCACCCCTTTCTGAATAGCATATCCTAATTTACTAAAAACGTAACCCTGCCCACCTGGAGCCAAGGCACTACTATGAATAACTCGCTGGACCCTAGTCAGGAAATGGGTAGCCTCCGGTGCCAATGAGCCAAATGTATCAAAAGCCAAAGGTACAATAGCGTGTTTGTTCTCCTCGCAGGCTTTAGCATCTTTTTCTACCTTATTTGCCTCTGCTTTCCGCATCGCTTGCCCTCCTACAAAGCCACTATCCCCAACCCAACTAGAGGAGATACACCTGTCAGATCAACACAAGCATGCTTCCCCCGGCCCACCCAAAGACAAGGAGATCTGTTGGTCGTAGGGTGGATCTCCCTTCTGCTGGATCCGAAAGGAAGTTCACAAGGGCCTCCTTCTTGGATGAGATCCCATCTCGTCTTAAAATGTCCCACAGAAAGTCCCGAACCCAATCATGCCGATATTTGAATCCGGGTAACTCCTTACAATAAAGCATGTTCCCCATATTCATCCAGGCAGGCCTTCCGGCAAATCGGCCAGATTTCATCCTCCTGGTACATGGGGATCATCAAACGATATTTGTAACATTTGCGAGTTTTCTAACTTTATCATAAGTTCATTCCAGTCCTCGTGATACGATCTTTTGAAATTACAAATAAAACTTATGTGGCATTATTTTGTTAAAATCTTATTTATATACGTTTTTTTATAAAACTTCAAATAAATTTGTCGAGAGATGTTGGAAAACGTCAAGTTTTACGGGGAAAAAGGATAAAAAAAACTTAAAAATATTGGTAAAGTTTATAAAAGATGAAAAAAAATATATATAGTTTAAAGTTTTAAAAGGTGTCGGTTAGAAATATTAACTTTGGTTAAGAAATCAAGGGATTAAACTAACCAAACTAACTGGCGGGACCAAAGTTGTCAGGTTTCAAAAAAAAAAAAAAAAAAAAAAAAAACTGGTACTGTAGCAGCCGCGATTCCGGCGGCCGGAGTGCATTCCGGCGAGGTTCATTGATTGGTATTAGGCGTTTCTACTCGAAATTTTTATGGGGTTTACGTTTCTTCATCTAAATCCTTTGAATTCCCTTCATAATTAAGTCAAAAACACGCGTTTTTAAGCATTTTATAACCGGGTTTAATGTTGTAACCGCCGGAATATTTAAGCTTGATGAAACGCCCTATTTACAAGACCACTATATAAATCAAGCATAGCTTTAGGTTCCTGTGCTCATTTCCTTCGAAACCCACTAAAAACCCCCAAGTAAAAACGTGCAAAGAGGCTCCAAATCGTGATTTTTATGCGCAGGCTTAAAGCTTCGTTTCCGAGCGATTTACACATTGTGAGTACATGTTTTTGATGCCATTTCCTTTCTCTAATCATGTTCTTTGAAAGCCCTCTTGATTCGGGTTGTAATCTGTACGAATTGAAGGTGCTAAAAAAACTAGGGTTAGGGTTTATAGAATGAGGAAAAAGATGAAGTTAGGAGTTTTTATAAATAATATTTGGTTTGAATAAAATAACAAAATGGTGTTGTGGTGTAGTGGTTAACCAAAGGTGTTGTAGCACAAACTGCTCAGGTTCGAGTCCCCTGGAGCCTTTTTTTTTACTGCATTCTTTTTTTTTTTGTATTTCATTATTCATATGTATTTATCAAATATATATACTAGCTGATTACCCCGGGAGGGTCCCGGGGTTGAAAAATCTAATTTTATGTGATAACCTATTGCAAATGGCTTAAGTTAACTAACCATAAAATCTCTCGATCATTGCATGTTCATAGTATTGTAATGAGTAATAACTCATATTCTCTAATCTAAAACCTAATCAGTAATCATCTAAATAATCACTTATGTAAGCTGCAACTATTCAAAAACTCATTACATCTCTCTAATTTCTCACATTCTAATGGCTCTTATAATTTCTAACCTAATCAACTAAACAAACACTTAAGTTTGAAGTTGTAACCATTGCATCTCATTATGCCACGTGGCATAATCAAGAGATGGTTGATGCCACCATTGAACGTTACGTCAGCAACTATCAATTCTTTCCGGGAGCATCCCGGGGTTAAAAAATATAACCATTCTAATAATACTAATACTAATAGTAATAATTATTACTCTTGTAATTAAATAAATAAAAAAATAATCTTGCTATAAGGTGGCACCATGTGTTGCAGTGTTGCACGATTCTTTCTCCTAGCTTCTCTTGATGAAGTATACCTAGTAAAATTCCAATGATAACATGGCGATTGGGCTGATTTTCAACATCATAGATAAGAACCTGGTTTAAAAGAAAAAACATGATTAATGAATAACATGAACACTTTGTGTGTTTTTTTCCTGTATAAACGAAACCCCACAAAAAATAGTCGATTTTTTCTCCGTTTTTTATATAACACTATGGTACTCGTTGGAAAGATAATAAAACGCTCGTTAATTTAGTGAAATTTTTTTCTTTAAAAAATCCCGTATATAAAAGATATAAACGTTTAAAAATTATGGGAGGAAACATGAGAGAGAAAATTTTAAATTTATTTTTAAATTCTTTTTTTCCTAAAATAACTCAATTTAATTTTAATAATTGAGAATTTAGGGTTTTATGTTTATTTTTTTAATTAAAAAAGGAAATAATTCAAAAACACTAAAATCTTTCAATTATGATGCCACGTGGCACTCTCAAGGGGAGGTTGAGACCTCCATTGCACGCCACGTCAGCATATACGTTTTCTTTTATATATATAGATAGATATATATATGCTATAATTTATAATATTTCTAGAAAATTCATTTTTAGTCCAAAAATTATGAAAAATTAAGGGAAACATCTTGACTAAATAAAATTATCATATTTTTATTTTCTGAAAAATACATTATTTTCCTATTTTTCTTGATTTAATTTGTTTTAATCATAATTAAATGATTAAAAATTCATTTTAAGTGATTTTAACCTAAATTTTTTTGGAGATTTATTTTTATGTATAATAAACTGATATAAAATTTAATTTCTCAGAAAATGATTATTTTGTTATTTTTACTATTTTTAATCATTAAAACAATATTTAAACTCATTAAATACGTTTTAAATGCAAATAAATTGAAAGAAATTATGGAAATATTATTTTCAGTATTTCACCTCATAAAATAATTATTTTTCATAAAAATATCATTTTTGGATCATATCTCATATTATTTATTCTATTTACATTTAAATTAGATATAATAAATTGTTTAATTAAATATAAATCATAAAATCTTTTTCGTGGATATTTTTCTATAAAATAGAAAATGTTTCTAAGTGAGGAATACATAAGTGTTTTAGTCGCTTATTTAATTAATCGTTATATATTTATTTCAAAACTAATGTTCAAATTATTATCAAAAACTTCATCTTCCCTACACATGTCTAGTAAACCCTAATGCCTTAGATTTTGGTTGCCTTAGACTTTTAAGTTATTTCCTCATTAGTATTCTATCATGTATAGGTTGAGTTCTTTGGAATTCTAAATCCTTTACGACGAACTTTCATGGAGTTTATATTGTAACACCCCAACCGATGGCGGAAACATCGGGATGTCACGTATTGATGATTGTTCAGTAGCTCATGGTGAATAATAAATTCCATTAAATAATTTAAATGAATTACATACAATTGTTCTAGAATTTGTACATCAAATTGAATAAAGCTATACACATATCTTCAAGCATCAATTCAAATCTTCAAGCAAATAGAACCTGAAACATGTTAAGTTGAAAATGTTTTTGGGTCAACAAAAGTTGGTGAGAATTACATAGGTTTTTGATAATAAAATGAATAAAATGTTGTGCAATTCATGTGTCATGTCAATCTAGCCCATATGTGAGAACATACTAGAAATAAATCGAGTGCATAATCAACCCTGATGACTGTTATAAAATGATACATACCATACGCTCATGGTCCAATTGAATATGTTATGCGATAACAAACACCCACGTAACCTTTGTAGGAGGCACGTATCCGGGTGGGATTGTCAGTCCAATAGATCTATCAATGTATACCGTCGGCTTGTACGGAGTTAATGATTATGCTAGAATGGTGCTTACTCTAATCATGCTCAAGACATAATGCAACATAGAAAACACATAGACACATTGATGATTGAATTGCAATGATAATGTTATAACATGTTTCACCCCAAAAATGGTGATAAATAAAAGGGGCTATGTAAAACTCACCTTGGTAAAATGTTATATCTGTTGAGAAATGTGTTGACCAAATGTATCAAGTATCACCCTAAAATGAGGTAATAAATATGTCTAAGTCTATCAAGTCTACAAATGTATAAGTTCTAGGGCTTCGAATTGGGGATAAATGCTCGTTTGAAAAATATTAAAAATATTCGCCAATTGAGAGAAATTTAGTAAATAAATAACTAAAAATCTTTTTATAAATGTTAAATCTAGGATGGTCACAAGAATGTGTTTAAGGTATAAAAATAATTTTTATGAAATTATTTTCTTTAAAATAGATTATTTAAATCTATTTATAACAAATTGTCAAAATCTAACTTTAATATTTAAAAATATTAAAATTAAATAATTTTTAGTTTAAAATTCATATTTCTGTTCTAAATGATCAGAAATAATTTGTATAAAATTTTGGTGCAAAAATAACAAAAATTGAATTTATTATGATTTAATTACGATTAAAACTAACAAAAATTGATTAAAAATGTTAAATAAATGATTTTTCTGAAATAAAAATCATTTTTGAAAAGCTTAATGTTATAAAAACTTAGGATAATTTTTGTGGAAATTAATAAGATCGTTTTGATATTTTAATGGATTTTTATAAATATAATAGTATAAAATTGATTTAATTATTATAAATATTAAATAAATGAATTTTTGAAAAACAAAAATTGTAAATAAAACTCTTGACTCAGATTTAACAAATATAATTTTTTTAGAATTTATAAAATAGTTTTGATATTTAAAAATGAATTTATAAGTTTTAAGTATAATATATATATATATAGAAATGGTTGTTTAAAAGAATACAAAGAAGCAAAAATGGGGGCAGTAGCCGGGACTCGAACCCGGGTACTTTCTGTTGCAGGCCATGGTCACAACCACTTGGCCTAGGCCAATGGTTGTGATGAATCCTGATTAAAATTATATAAATACTCTGTGCCAAAACTAGTTTATCCCCAAATTATTAATATGAACCCTAGATTTAACAATCAAACGAATCAGACAATATAAACCCGATTGAAGTTAGGGCTTTTGTTTTTTGATTGCCGACTAACAAAACCCACAAAAGAAATAGGACTCACAGTGATGAATCGTGCTCGTTTGCCCGGTCAAAGCCAAAGTCAAACGTTTGATCAAAGAAGCTCAATTATCAGTGTTAGAGAATAATTGGAGGTTGAGAGAGAGTTGATGGCGAGTTGTGAAGGCTCGCAGATCCTCGTTTTATAGTGTGGATGTTCAGGTTGATCAATTGGTAAGGTTGACCTAGGTTTTAATGTAATACGCGTATGGTTTAAATTGGGTAAAATTGATAGTTGTTAATCGTGATTTACAGTCATTGATGGCCGATAATCACGTTTCCTAAGTCAAACTGTGGTTAATTACGAGTTTAAATCAATATAGATTGGTCAAAAGAGAAAGAAATAAAATAAAAAAAAAAAAGACATCTGCTGTTGCTGGTTCACGAAGGAGAAAGGAAAAAGGAAGGCAGCGAAAAAAAGGGTTAAATACATATAGGGTTGGGTTTAAATCAGATAGAAGGTGTGGAGCAGCTGGGTAAAGCGTGTGCTTGTGTGTGTGGTGACTCGGGTTCGAGACCCGGGTGGAACAAAACATATTTTTTTTTTATAAACTGATTGAGAGGGCAGTGGGCCGGATCAGGGATGGGCCTAAGGTGGTTTGGGCTTCGGCTGGGTGGGCTCAAGAGGTAGAAGGTTAGTGGGTTTGGCTTGGTTTGTTGGTTGGGTTAATGTTTAACCAACTAGTTTTATTTTTTATATAAAATCTGAAATTTATATTATTTTTTATTATTATTATTATTATTATCATATATATATGTATGTATATATATATATATAAGTTGTGTAGTCGTGAAATAAAACTTAGGCACGTTATGTAAATAATATACGTTTCATAATTTGAAATTTTTGGCGATGTTACAGTCTCCCCTACTTTTAGGAACTTCGTCCCGAAGTTAAGAGAAACACTAGTCCTACAATTGGTTAACTACTGAAAACCTTGATAAGATTTCACACTACCTTAATGTACCTGTAAATTCATGATTACGTTCCGGACCGTAATTACCAATTCACCTTACATTAGGGTTTTGTGTCCTTTTACGACTTTACCGATTGTTGAGCAGGTCTGATAGTCCCCACCAGTCGTTGAGTAGGTGGTAGGGCCTCTCCCGACTGTTGGAAAGACATGATGACCTCTCTCATCGTTAAGTGGATTGTTTGGTAGTCAACTATTTGTTGTACAAGTAAGTAAGTATAGATATATCAATCAGTTCATATTCAAACAAGCATGCACACAGATGTTATGATAATACTTGAATTTATTATTTGAATCAAAAGTGCAATACATGGAATTAAAGAGAAAGTAGACATCATTCAAGTGGTGGAGTTTGCTGTTAAGTAGCTGGAGGGTCTTGATCTCGGTTTAATTTAGGGCATCGGTTACGGTAGTGATTTGGGTTTCCACATTTATAGCATAATTACCAGGGTTGTGAATAATTGCAGTCAGTTGGGCATCAACACCTTTGTTGTTTTTGTTGTTGTTGTGGTTGGTGTTGTGGTTGTTGTTACTTTCCTCTTGGTTTTCACCACTGTTATTGCGAGTGCTACGACGTGGAGACATGATCCGTAAGGGACACAATGAAGGTTCAATGTGGCATGAAATGAATGAGGTGATATAAGGAATGTAATCATTTATTCATTAATTAAAACGAATAAACGAAAACGTTGACTTATCAAAGACTCCAGATTCTAATAACATATGAAGACATGCTTTAGCCTATAAGTGAACACTCATCCCGAGAATTCCCAGGTAGGCATCCGGGTCCCTCGTCTGATTGGGATATATGCGCAATGCCAGCCTAGACAGAAGACTCAGAATACAGGCGTTCACCCTTCCAGATTGCACGTGTTCGTTATTAAAATATAGAACTTCGACGAGATCTCAAGGGGGTTCAGGTTAAAACCTGAGGAATTTGTCCTATTAGTCTAAGAGTAGATCCACTGATGGAGAGCAACCTTCTTGTAGGAATGAAAGTAGGGATATGAAGTAGGAGGGAGATAGAGAATAGCAAGTAAAGGAAGCATGTACTTGTTAAATCCTATGGTTATAGACTAGATTATTTTTCTAATAACCTAATTCCCTATAACCATGGCTCTGATACCAATCTGTAACACCCCAACCGATGGCGGAAACATCGGGATGTCACGTATTGATGATTGTTCAGTAGCTCATGGTGAATAATAAATTCCATTAAATAATTTAAATGAATTACATACAATTGTTCTAGAATTTGTACATCAAATTGAATAAAGCTATACACATATCTTCAAGCATCAATTCAAATCTTCAAGCAAATAGAACCTGAAACATGTTAAGTTGAAAATGTTTTTGGGTCAACAAAAGTTGGTGAGAATTACATAGGTTTTTGATAATAAAATGAATAAAATGTTGTGCAATTCATGTGTCATGTCAATCTAGCCCATATGTGAGAACATACTAGAAATAAATCGAGTGCATAATCAACCCTGATGACTGTTATAAAATGATACATACCATACGCTCATGGTCCAATTGAATATGTTATGCGATAACAAACACCCACGTAACCTTTGTAGGAGGCACGTATCCGGGTGGGATTGTCAGTCCAATAGATCTATCAATGTATACCGTCGGCTTGTACGGAGTTAATGATTATGCTAGAATGGTGCTTACTCTAATCATGCTCAAGACATAATGCAACATAGAAAACACATAGACACATTGATGATTGAATTGCAATGATAATGTTATAACATGTTTCACCCCAAAAATGGTGATAAATAAAAAGGGCTATGTAAAACTCACCTTGGTAAAATGTTATATCTGTTGAGAAATGTGTTGACCAAATGTATCAAGTATCACCCTAAAATGAGGTAATAAATATGTCTAAGTCTATCAAGTCTACAAATGTATAAGTTCTAGGGCTTCGAATTGGGGATAAATGCTCGTTTGAAAAATATTAAAAATATTCGCCAATTGAGAGAAATTTAGTAAATAAATAACTAAAAATCTTTTTATAAATGTTAAATCTAGGATGGTCACAAGAATGTGTTTAAGGTATAAAAATAATTTTTATGAAATTATTTTCTTTAAAATAGATTATTTAAATCTATTTATAACAAATTGTCAAAATCTAACTTTAATATTTAAAAATATTAAAATTAAATAATTTTTAGTTTAAAATTCATATTTCTGTTCTAAATGATCAGAAATAATTTGTATAAAATTTTGGTGCAAAAATAACAAAAATTGAATTTATTATGATTTAATTACGATTAAAACTAACAAAAATTGATTAAAAATGTTAAATAAATGATTTTTCTGAAATAAAAATCATTTTTGAAAAGCTTAATGTTATAAAAACTTAGGATAATTTTTGTGGAAATTAATAAGATCGTTTTGATATTTTAATGGATTTTTATAAATATAATAGTATAAAATTGATTTAATTATTATAAATATTAAATAAATGAATTTTTGAAAAACAAAAATTGTAAATAAAACTCTTGAATCAGATTTAACAAATATAATTTTTTTAGAATTTATAAAATAGTTTTGATATTTAAAAATGAATTTATAAGTTTTAAGTATAATATATATATATATAGAAATGGTTGTTTAAAAGAATACAAAGAAGCAAAAATGGGGGCAGTAGCCGGGACTCGAACCCGGGTACTTTCTGTTGCAGGCCATGGTCACAACCACTTGGCCTAGGCCAATGGTTGTGATGAATCCTGATTAAAATTATATAAATACTCTGTGCCAAAACTAGTTTATCCCCAAATTATTAATATGAACCCTAGATTTAACAATCAAACGAATCAGACAATATAAACCCGATTGAATTTAGGGCTTTTGTTTTTTGATTGCCGACTAACAAAACCCACAAAAGAAATAGGACTCACAGTGATGAATCGTGCTCGTTTGCCCGGTCAAAGCCAAAGTCAAACGTTTGATCAAAGAAGCTCAATTATCAGTGTTAGAGAATAATTGGAGGTTGAGAGAGAGTTGATGGCGAGTTGTGAAGGCTCGCAGATCCTCGTTTTATAGTGTGGATGTTCAGGTTGATCAATTGGTAAGGTTGACCTAGGTTTTAATGTAATACGCGTATGGTTTAAATTGGGTAAAATTGATAGTTGTTAATCGTGATTTACAGTCATTGATGGCCGATAATCACGTTTCCTAAGTCAACCTGTGGTTAATTACGAGTTTAAATCAATATAGATTGGTCAAAAGAGAAAGAAATAAAATAAAAAAAAAAGACATCTGCTGTTGCTGGTTCACGAAGGAGAAAGGAAAAAGGAAGGCAGTGAAAAAAAGGGTTAAATACATATAGGGTTGGGTTTAAATCAGATAGAAGGTGTGGAGCAGCTGGGTAAAGCGTGTGCTTGTGTGTGTGGTGACTCGGGTTCGAGACCCGGGTGGAACAAAACATATTTTTTTTTTATAAACTGATTGAGAGGGCAGTGGGCCGGATCAGGGATGGGCCTAAGGTGGTTTGGGCTTCGGCTGGGTGGGCTCAAGAGGTAGAAGGTTAGTGGGTTTGGCTTGGTTTGTTGGTTGGGTTAATGTTTAACCAACTAGTTTTATTTTTTATATAAAATCTGAAATTTATATTATTTTTTATTATTATTATTATTATTATTATCATATATATATGTATGTATATATATATATATATATATAAGTTGTGTAGTCGTGAAATAAAACTTAGGCACGTTATGTAAATAATATACGTTTCATAATTTGAAATTTTTGGCGATGTTACATATATTTAGCGAAACTGTGAGTATATCTTTCCCCTTTTTTACTATTTACTCTTTTGGGGTGATTCATGTACCATTATTATTAAACTTACGTATATTATTTACAAAGCAAGGTGCTCTTTGATATGTTTTGTGTGAATTGTATGAACGATTTGTCAAAGTCATTAACCTTTGGGCCACACCTAACAATGAGTAGTACTACGAGTTATATCCCTTGGTTGACTTACGTGAATGAGTTAAGTCCTTGGTCATTGTTATGGTTTTTCTTGAACGATGTGTGAACGATTATTGAATGATGTGAGGCTTGATTTTGACCCTTTTATATATTACAAACATCAAGGCACATAAATTGCAAATTACTGTTTGAACGAAAATGGATATACTCACCAATGCATTATATGTGTTGACAAATTATTTTGTACATGTTTTAGGTGAAGTTTGATCTTGCATGCTTTTCATGCTTAGGCTGGACTTAGTGCTTAAATAAAAGTTAACATTTATTATTTATGTTTGAGATTTCTTTTAAGACTCTTTGTATTTCGTTTTGAATAAGGGAAGTTATTTGCTATTAATATTTACAATTTAGTCCATGTGCTATTGAACAATCGTCACTACGTGACACCTCGATGTTTCCGCCATCGGTTGGGGTGTTACAATATTTATGAATGGCCATGTATTCAATAGCGGACATGCTTTGGTCTAGACCTTCAATCGGGATAACAGTCAGGAAATCTTGGGCGTGGGGGCTTTGCAAGCATTCAATAACTACCCTCTGACGGGGGACAGACCAAAAACTTCACACAAGCTCTGAGCAATTTTGCCAAAAATAGCATTCGCCAAAGTTTTCTGAGGCTTTGAGGGAGGGTGTCCAAGTCTGCACCAACAACCCCACTATTTTGTAGGATGTGGTCTTGAAGGTTCCAGGACTGAGCTCGTGACGCCACAAACGCATACATGCCGACATCCTTCGCGGAGAGGAGCCCTAATCCTCTCAAAAGCATCGGCAAAGACACAATCCGCCACTGTAGGTTACCAAAGAAAGGCCCCCCACATACCACTATGTCTTCAATGGCTTCCCTTAGACCCTTGTCAAAACCTGACACTGTTTCATCCATCATGGGGGGTTGGAAGGTCCGTAACCCAAAAAGCAACTTAGCAACCCCCATACAAGACCTGAGCAAGAGGAGTTCGCTATGGGGATCCCAAAGGTAGGCCAAGAGATTCATAAGTTCAACCGCGCGCGATGCTCTCTGCCTTGCCAATTCGCGGATAAAATAAGAGTCCCGGCTAACGGCCCCTCTGAGGAGCTTCACCCCTTTTTCTGGCCTACCAATCCCACTGGGAAAAAGCTCGTCCCGAAATTTCACCTCATTACAAGACGGACAAAACACCTCCATTTTTCTTAATATTAAGCTGAAGCCCCAAGGATGGTCCCTCCAGCCGGATATTGTCTAAGGCTTTAGCAACTTCGGTGGCATCACCAATAATCGTCCCATCGTCCAGGTACCACGCATGAAATGGGAGTTTACAATTTTATTGTACCCGAAGAACCATATGGTGTAAAGCAAGGGCAAAAAGGAGGGGACCTAAAGGGTCCCCCTGCTGAACCCCCTTGTAGCCCATATACAATCATTACCAACATACAACCTAGCTGGCTGGGCATATAAGAACTGGACCCATGGATAGATAGACATGCAATGTTGATGGACCTCTCGAAGAAGGGCAATGCGGTTGATCATATTAAACGCGTTCGAAAAATCGACCGTGAGCATAGCCAAAGACCTGTCCGCATGGAAGGAGCTTAAGAATTTGTTCGCACTATGAAGCACCACCTCTGCCCCATTTGGGAGTTCCCACCCCAAATTCAAAGCCCCCAATGTACTTAGCCATTTCCTTCCCAACCTTCCTCATAGCCACTTTAGAAACTAATCTGCGCCAAATGGCCCCTACTTCAATGGGCCGAATCCCCTTGTCAAGTTTCAATAAAGGGGTAAGGGGGCCGAAGAAATGAATTCAGCTAGAACCTGTGATACCCCGCAATTTCAGGTTCTTACTTTAACTAAACTCTAGTTACTTGTACTTACATTCCTTCCATTCTACCTAACTAGGGTTAGCTAGATGAGTCACACGTTGCACAGTTATAAGTTAATAACTGCATGAAGTGGTAATTCGGGGAATTACCAAACTATATACATGAGTATCGAACCCCGGACATTGGTGAATTATGAAAATAGGTAATTGTGGATTAGTTGATTGATATTGATTTCAATTACGTGTTTCAGTGAAACTATGTGCAAACTGTATGTGATTACGTGAACATATACCACACGAGTTTTTAAAAACCGTAAACGATGAGCCATTAGGAGGGTTGGGGTCTAAATACATGGGGTTACACTTGATATGGTCCAAAATAGCGAAAACATAGAAGAAAACATGCAATACACTGGACTGAGCCACCCGAAATGGGCCGAGGCCAAATGAGCGGCCGCTCACTTGCACCGAACGGCCGCTCGGCGTGCCCAGTTTGACTAAACCGACTTAATACCCATATATATGAAATATTGAGCCCCAAGTACCTCATAACCTTAACCCTAATCGTCCCTAACACCTCCTCTACGGAAAATACATCCCCTAACACCTGCTAAAGCTCAAGAACATCATTCGCGAGGTGTATAAGGTCTTCGGTTGGTGATCTTGAAGTGCTTTCAGTATAACATTCAACCTTTTATGCTTTAATATGTTTTTAAACATCATAACTAAGTTTGTCCAGGTCTGAAACGTTTTTATAAAGATTAAAACTTGATGTTTATAAAGGTTTAATGGGTTAAACATAATTTTATGTGATGATTATTGTATGTGTTGCATGATATTGCATGTTCTTGATGTTTTAGACTTCTAGGGTTTATAATTGATGATGTTTAACATGTATCTTGCAAGGTTTTGATCTGGTTATGTCTTATTGATATTTTATGATGATTGTTGGGTATTATTGATCAATTATATGTGTAGATGATTGATTATAACTAGGGTTTATGCGTGTTTAAAATCTGGACGTATTGTTTAGGTCGACTTGCAGAGTCTGTAACGTGGCATTAAATTGCTAGTTTTGATGATTTCTAGCATGAACATGTTGTACAAGGTCTTAGCTTTTCATAATGGGCAAAATTATCTGATTTGGATGTCGTTTGATATGTTTTTGGACTTTTCTTTGAATAAAGGTCTAATCGGATTTTCAGATCAGTATTTTAGGTCAACTTTAAACGACCATAACTTGAGTTCTACAAAGAGTTAGGTTATGAAATTTGGACAGTAGGTTGACATCGTTGAATATTGGCTTTTCCAGGTAGATTCATGCTGTTTGGATGAATACACAATTTTAGGGAATTTTTCTACTAAACTGATCTATTAAGAGTGATTTCTGGACCTAGCTGTATTGTTCGATTTTTCATAATTTTTGTGTATGGTTTTATCCTGAAATAAAATATGGACTTGATCGGTAGATACCCTAGAATATTCATTAAAATTTTGGGAGTTTAACTCATTGGATAAGTATTTTTAATAAATTGGTTTTCATGGCGCATAATTTGTCCTAAAACGCAGATTATGTAATGTACGCTTATGTGTCTAATTTGAGTCCTATATGGCTTGTTATTAACATGAACTTGTATGAGCACTTATATGAGTTGTATATGAAGTGTATGACTGATGTTAATTATAACGTTCACCAACAGGTTCGTAGGGTTTAATTGTGCATATAGAAACACTAGGTGTCACTCACACGGTTTTGTATTTCAAAACGTCTTGGACAAACGGGTTATATGGTGTATTAATTATACACATATACTCACTTAGTGACACATGTAATAGGGAGTGGGTTGCATATCCTTATTTGTGAAGTTTGGATTTTTAGCTTGCAACCTAAGGTGAGTTTCAATACTCTTTTCTCAAAGGCATGCGTCTCGGGTTTAAGACAACTTACTTAACTTTTTCTAGTCCGGTTTGGGACTACTATACATCCCAGGTTTTGGGGTGCTTTGACTCCTTGTGCTGTTCAGGATTTGACTCCTTGTGTGGGTCGGGTTTTTGCTAGTTCGGAAACTTTGTCCTTGATGAACTAAACCAACACTATCACTGTAAGTCCTTCACATACAGAATGAGTTGTCGGGTTATAGCAAGCGGGTTACTAGTTGATAGCGTTATTAGCTTTGACAAACCTCACACCGGCTCAGGGGAGTGCGAGAGTGAACTGTGACTTAACATATTATCATTGTTGATAGGCAATGATGCAAGGCAATCTGCTCACATTTGTGACAACACGTACATTAGTAGTTCGGTATATCTATGTTTAGTTATCATGAATGGGTTAGCTACCCTTGGCATGCGATGAACTAGTAGTTACACGGTTTATTTTTGGAACCTACTCATTTACTTACTTATTTACTCTACTTTGTGAACTCACCAAATTTATGTTAACACACGTTAGCATGCTTTTGCAGGTCGTTAGGTACGGAGCACGTTAGGCATGCACCATTGGTGTCGTTAGGTTATAAACATTAATAAAACTTATTTTGGTTTAATTATGCTACTTTGGTTTTAGGCACGGTGTTCTGCGCAAGATGTTTTACTTTGATGCTTTCTTTACGCTTCCGCATTATTTTAAACATTTGGTTTAACGTTTAACTTGATTTTTAGAATGAACTAAATGGGTTGGGCATTTAGAGTCATTCTTATGACTTATGGCTATGGGATCCTGGTGTGTCACGCGCTTCGCGGTACAAACCTCGTAGTGGAAATTTGAGTGTGTGACAGATTGGGATACCAACCGTTGTCTTTGGTTTACCGACATGTTGCACTCATGGGTTGTAGGTTATGGAGTGCCAGACGGAGTACCTCCCATTATAGATTCATAGGAAAGATCACTAGCAGGTTTAGGGAGGCATGTTCATACAAAGTTGGACAATGCTTACACTGCAGTTCAACAATTTAGGATGTGGAGGAAGAACGCAGATAAGCGTTTTGAAACCTTAGAGAGCCGGATTGACCTATTGTCTGCAGATTTGGCTAAGGCCAGACAGGATGCAGCTTATGCTAGGTAGGAGTTACTGCCACCAGACAGAACTTGGCAGCTACTAGGCAGTAGTTGAACACAGTGCGTGACAGACTTTTGGAAGCCTTGGGACAGGGCGAACTAGAAGAGGATCCTGAGGAGGATCCCGATGAGGAACCAGTTGAGGAAGAGGAAGAAGAAGAGTCATTTGAGATTCAGATCGAGAGCGAGGATGAATGCTCGTGCGTCTCTATGGATCACGAGGACGATTGATTTTTTTATCTTAATATATATATATATATAATGACTTTTATTTTATCATTGTAAGACTTGAGAACCATTTAGCATATGTTTGGATATTATTATTATTATACCGATCAACTGTCTTATCTTATTCTCGTGTTTACCATCTATGTTATATTCTAGTTTACTTGTACTGTGTAAACGATTGTATGTGGGACATAGTATTGTCTTCTCACGGGTATCGTGTAAATGTAGAATTGCTATGGCAGGAAGAGGTCACGGTAGAAGAAACATTAACATGACACAAGCAGAGCTGAACGCACTCATCAACGATAGGGTGGTTGCAGCCCTAGCAGCTTTTCAAGCTTGTAACGCCATTTCGCTCTACTCTCTTTCCCTAGACTCTTAAGCTATCTTTCTTATTCGTGTTCTCGCCTTTTGTGCATAGGCCAACCTGCTCATCAACCACCAGTTTGTAAGTCGTGTATGGATTGTAAGCCTCAGAATTTTGGGGGATCTGAAGGAGCAGTCGGTCTACTTAGGTGGTTCAAAAAAGTGGAATCGTGTTTTGCTATGTGCAACTGCCTGCCAGCTGATAGGGTTAAGTATGCCACTGCTACACTTGAGAATACGGCATTATCTTGGTGGAATGCTCAAGTACAGATGCTAGGAGTTGATGTGGCCAATGCTACACCCTAGGCGTATTTCAAGGAACTGATGAAGGAGGAGTATTACCCTTGGGTTTAGATTCAGAAGTTAAAGACAGAGTACCTCAACTTGAAGATGGTGGGGTCGGAGATTGATCGCTATACTACTTGGTCACATGATATGTTTGATATATTTTTGGAATTTTCTTTGATGGTGGGGTCTGATTTGGACGTCGTTTGATATGTTTTTGGAATTTTCTTTGATTAAAGGTTTAATCAGATTTTCGGATTAGTATTTTGGGTCAATTTTAAACGACCATAACTTGAGGCTTTTCCTGGACAGTAGGTCGACATCGTTGAATCATGGCTTTTCCTGGTGGATTCATCCTGTTTGGATGAATACACAATTTTTGGGAATTTTTCTACTAAACTGATCTGTTAAGAGTGTTTTCCGGACCTAGCTGTATTGTACGATTTTTCATAATTTTTGTTTATGGTTTTATCCAGAAATAAAATATGGACTTGATCGGTAGACTCCCTAGAATATTCAGTAAAATTTTGGGAGTCTAACTCGTTGGATAAGTATTTTTAATAAATTGGTTTTCATAGCGCATAATTTTTCCTAAAACGCAGATTGTGTATTGTACGTTTATGTGTCTAATTTGACTCCTATATGGCTTGTTATTAACATGAACTTGTATGAGAACTTATATGAGATGTATATGAAGTGTATGACTGATGTTAATTATAACGCTCACCAACGGGTTCGTAGGGTTTACTTGTGCATATAGAAACACTAGGTGTCACTCACACGGTTTTATATTTTTAAACGTCTTGGACAAACGGGTTATATGGTGTATTGATTATACACATATACTCACTTAGTGACACATGTAATAGGGAGTCAAGAGTACGTCCTTATTTCGAAGTTTGGATTTTTAACTTGCAACCTAAGGTGAGTTTCACTACTATTTTCTCAAAGGCATGCGTCTCGAGTTTAAGACAACTTACTTAACTTTTTCTAGTCCGGTTTGGGACTACTATACATCACGGGTTTTGATTGCTTTGACTCCTTGTGCGGGTCGGGTTTTGACTCCTTGTGTGGGTCGGGTTTTTGCTAGTTCGCAAACTTTGTCCTTGATGAACTAAACCAACACTATCACTGTATGTCCTTCACATACCGAATAAGTTGTCGGGTTATGGCAAGCGGGTTACTAGTTGATAGCGTTATTAGGTTTGACAAACCTCACACCGGCTCAGGGGAAAGCGGGAGTGAACTGTGACTTAACATATTATCATTGTTGATAGGCAATGATGCAAGGCAATATGTTCACATTTGTGACAACACGTACATTAGCAGTTTGGTATATCTGTGTTTAGTTATCATGAATGGGTTAGCTACCCTTGGCATGCGATGAACTAGTGGTTACACGGTTTTTTTGGAACCTACTCATTTACTTACTTATTTACTATACTATGTGAACTCACCAACTTTATGTTGACACATGTTAGGATCCTTTTGTAGGTCGCTAGGTACGGAGCACGTTAGACATGCACCATTGGTGTCGTTGGGTTATAAACATTAATAAAACTTATTTTGGTTTAATTACGCTACTTTGGTTTTGGGCGCGGTGTTTTGCGCAAGATGTTTTACTTTGATGCTTTCTTTACGCTTCCGCATTATTTTAAACTTTTGGTTGAGCGTTTAGCTTGATTTTTAAAACGAACTAAATGGGTTGGGCATTTAGAGTCGTTTTTATGACTTATGGCTATGGGATACTGGTGTGTCACGCGTCTCGCGGTATAAATTCTGCAGTGGAAATTTGAGGGTGTGACAGAACCCTTGGGCACAAACCCCCTAGCCAAAGGTTGACGACTTCAGTAATAGCTAAGAGCAAAGGAAGTCCACTACTTTCACATCTTTATCCGTTTCAAAACTTCAAATACTTTTTACCTTGTGTAACCTCGGGTGCGTGGACTTTTCTGATAGTACAGACTGCTTCGTTTGTTATACTTCAGGTTTTAACCTTCAAACTATAAATAATATATTTTTAACTTTTTTAATTCTTATCTATATGAACTTTATGCCATAACTTCCTTTTGTTAATTAAAAAAAAACTTGAATACATTGTTAAAGCTAAATTCAAAATAGAGTGTTTTTGGTATCATACACTATAGCTAGTGTCAATTCATTCACAAACCGTATCGGTACCAAACGAACAACATTAATACAAAAATAGTTTTATGGTTGTTAATGGTGCAAAACACGTTATAAATAACATACACTTTAATAATAGAGCTACATGACGCCGCCGTTGGCCGTGCTTGACCGCCTTTGGTGGCGTATATGGCCATGGCTCCTTTGTCTGGTATATCTGACTTGTAATTAGTTAGACTATATTAATAATCCAATGGATTTGAGCAGTGATTATGGCAGATTCTTAATTATACTTTGCATGAAGCTTTTGCATGAATCTTTTGCTGGCTTTTTTTCCGGCCGGCTACCATTTCCGGTTTAATCAGGAAACCCAAGAACCCATCATGCTTTTTTCGGTTAGGGTTTCTGATTTCCTTTTGGTTTCGGATACCATTTTCGGTTTAGATGCACAGGTCCATACCATTATTCGTTAATAACTGGTGTGACGGGGTATATGGCTCATTTTGTAGTCTAAGTATGTGGTATCAATAGCTTTGTTGTTTTGATGACTTTGAGATGCTTGAACCTTATAAGAGGTTGTGACGTTATCCTAAGCCTTGGTTGTGGGTTTGAACTTCATGTTTGTCTGTTTTTGATGTCCTTTCCGTCGACTTTGTGCCTGCATCCGCTTTAGCTTCGGCGATGATGATAAAGTATTTTTGGCGAGGCAACTGTGTTGCTTGAAAGCAAGCAACCAGATGTGCAGCCATAAAATACGATCTGAGCCTTCAATCTATATACACTGAGCATGTAACTGAAACGATGGTTAAAACGGATGTGGTATTGGTATAGTCAGATTGTTTCTGATGCCTTCTGATTGTTTTACCCTTGCGGCCATCTGTTTCCTCTTTGCTTAAGGGTTGTGGCGCTGTAAATATGTCGCTCGATGTTTGTATGTTCGTTTGTTTATGGCTGCTTTCTTTTGCATTTAGCAGTACAATTACGTGTTTTCCCCTCTAAATTGGCGGTTGGCTATGATGTTTGTGTATACGGCGTGGACGCCGACCGTGATGGCACCAATGTTGTGCAACCGAACGACTTCACGTTATACGCCTGAGCCTATTTTTTTTGTCTTAATTGCCACGTTCTAAGGTTGTTTTACGCCGAATGTATAGCTATAATTAGCTGTGATTTCTATGAAGTGGTGGTTGGCAGTTTACTGTTTCGGTTTGTATTCGTTATGGCGATGCCGCTACTGTCTTATTATTTGTGAATGGGTCAGTCTTCTTTCGAGGTTTTAATTGTAATAACTTGCTGGCTATGATGTTGGCATTTATGCAGCGCAACCGATTGGCTGGCCGTTGTGCAATTGAGCCTGTTGAATGTGTTAAATGCGGCCTCCCTTGGCAATGATGTTAGCACTTGCGCTGCCTGCTGTCATGGCACAGCCGCGGTGCAACTGATTGTCGAGTTATTTAATTTAACCAATGGGAATGGTCGTGCTAGAATTTTGATCATGGTTCACGAGGAAGAGCTAATATCTTGCTAAGTAAGCAAAGGTAACAATTTTTGTATAATTAAACTAATTAGTTATTAATATATTTCGTTACTTCTCATTTTCTTTAGTTGAATAAACTTTTGTTCATTTTGTAGCTTCTAGATGAGTTTGTTGCAATGTTTGCGGAGAAAATAGGGTACCCAATTGTTGAGCCTGCTCATATGGTATTCTTTTTTTTTACCGCCTGTTATGCTTTATAGGTATACCGACGCTTGGTCTTTTGAATGGGTTGTTAGTTTCTGTTTCTTGCATCTTATTTATATTGACATATATGCTTATCAACGTCGATCGCTATGGTTGCTTTGTTTTGTTGGGTTAAGAATTGAAGTGGTTCTTAGCTTCTTGGCTAAATTTGGTGTGTGTATGAAAAAAGTGGGTTTAGAAAATGAGTTTGCTTTTTAGGGGTGACCGAATAAGAAGGCGTGCAACGCCGCGCCCGTCATTTTTGTCCACGAAACTTTATTTCACCTAGAATAATCATTTGATTGTGTGATTGTGTGCAGGCAAGCAGGGTGTCAAGAATTAAGTGCATGATTCAAAGTCTTGAATTTAGATTATAATATTATTTGTGATTATCAATGAGACGTTTCTGAGGTCCAAGCATGGCTAGAATCTGATTTATGGTATAAATGGAGGTATGATCATAAGTTTGACTTATTCTATTTTAGATAGTTTAACTCTGCCATGTATGGTCTTTTGGTTCTTATTTTGATATAATGTTAAAGTTTAAATGGGTTAAATTGCATTTGAAGATGTTATTTCGAGTATATAGGAATGAGTAAATGCATATTTACAGTTTGCACAAGCTACATAATGGCGATTCTGGATTAGAAATTGAATTAGAGGCATTTTACCCTTTTGGGTTTTAGTTAAAGTTTGCACATAGCGGATGTTTTTGATATATGAATGATTATTTTGCACATTTGGGGATATTAAGGTTCAGGTCACTAACCTACAAACACAGATAGGTAATGTTGGATCATTTCTAACCCTCATGGCTTTATTTGGATTAATTGTTTGAAAAGTTATCTTTGTATCTCGGAGTGGTGGTGTGATATTTATAGCTCTCAACATTCATTTTACATGCATGTTTTGGGCCATCATTTGTTTCAAGGTATGGGATTGGATAAATTGCACTACATAAAAGAATTAAAATGAGGTAAGCATCATGTGTAGTGTATTCAAGTTATTTTAAATATTGAGTATGAATCATTAAAGAGGGAATTGTATCAATAAACTTGTACAAATTGTCTCAGGTTTGTGTGCCGCTGGAAGTTGTACATTTGACAGATGAATATTGGGACAAACAGGTACGTAACAACATTCTTGATGCTTCATTTCACATTTACCACATTCCTGCGTCGTCTTAATATCTTACTAATTGATTTTCTTTTTGGGTTGTGAAAAGCGGGTACCGATTCAGTACCGAAAATGATATTTGCTCATTCCTAATATGAAGAACTTTGTAGGTTGGGCGGGTTCAGGTGACGGGTCAAAACATGTAGGTCCATTTAAATAAAAAGAATCCGCACATCAAGAGTCGTACAGTCACAACAAAACAGTCTAGCAAAACGTTGTTCTTTATATTCTTATTTTACAGTCTATACTCTATAGTTTGTGTTATTGAATGAATTCCTAATGTTATTTATTTGGTGAATTCAGGCAACTTGCAGTTGAGCATTTTAATTGGATTCACTTAGATGAAGATTTAGTGTCAGGAAATTTGTTTAAGGTTATTAGAACCCTTGTGAATGTTACACATTTCTATATTGGTTGGATGCCAAATTTTACTTCTTTGTTTATTATTGTTGTTAGATTGCTTTTTTTGTATTGTATCTACATTCCACAAGTTATAAGAGATAAATATAGATCAAACTGGTTTCTGGCAAACAAAAAGTGGTCAAATTACCCTGTGTAAAAAAATCAACTTAAAAATCGATTTTCACTCGCGCAACGCGCGAACATTAATACCACTAGTTTATTAAAAAAAAAAGCTTGATTCTTAAACATGTTTTATGATTTTTGGCCAAAAAATAATGTTCTTTCCCCTTTCAAATTACATTGAATGAATAAAAAAATTTGGACAGTCTATGATGTGATTTTCCTTTGATGAGTTCATGACGTAAAGCTAACTATCTCGAAATCTCTTAGGTTCACATTGTTGTATGTGGATCAAGTCATAATATGATGTATGTGTTTCTTACATCTCTTTTTTAATCTAACTGTGGATGCTAGCAAATCTTTTCTTTGAAAAGATATTGGTAGAGTGGATTTTTAATTTACTCCTTTGACATCCTACCTTTTTACAATGAAGTTGTTGTTCACATAAGTAGTCACTAGATGTACTTAACAAAAGTCCCGGATTCGTGAATATCCTTTGTAGGACCACATCATGGATCATCGTTTCTTTATGAGTGATTCTCGTTGCAATTGTTGTAATAAGACAATTTAAGTCTTATTGCTTTGTCTTGCCGAAATCTTTGACTTCCTGATGTCACGCCGATAAATTCATTTTGAATTGGCAGTTTGATGATGTACATGGTACCTATTATGATACGGGCTCATGACATTCACTGCTGATAGTAATTAGAGGTACCATTGTATGTTGAAAGCCCATATGTATTAGTATCATAATCATTTGTTTGACGAGGGTTTGCACTCCTCATTGCATACAAGTCGAAGTCCTCTAGTTATTGTAGTGTTAATTGAGGCGGCGTAAAAAATTGTGGAAAGAAATTGGGTTGGCTTTAGGTTTGTTGGGGTTGTTGGAATTATTGGTATTGTGGGTAAAACGGTTGTGGTGGGGGTGACTTTGTGAAAAATTTATCACGGGCCTATATGGTTCAACCGTACTCGAGCTCGAACCCAAACCCGAACCTCTACCTCGATTAATAGAACCCCCGACTTTAGATTTCGACGTTCCCCTCCCATTAGTTGAAACACTCTTTGATTTCCTTGAATCTATTTGCTTGTGTTTAAAGTAGTTTAGTTATGCTAGTTATTTGTTTGTGTTTTTTTTTTTTTTTTTTTTTTTTGTTTAAACCGTGTACATTTTATACAATTTGAAAATAACGGTCATAGAATGTTACCGTTTCATGTAAATAAATTCAAACGGTAAAAAAGGATTAAAATAAATACCTAAATTCGACCGTTGCATTTAATAAACTTTGTTTACCAGCCTGTTAAATAGAACCAGAATTTGGTTCACGAGACCACTACAAGCATGGGTGACGGCGGTATTAACATGCTGTTAGTGGGATACCCGTGACCAATTCTGAGGACGTCCCGTCCCCCCTAAGTCTTATATAACAAACGAAGTTACGGATAAAGAGAATTCATCAATGGCTTCCCCCAAAATGAGTCTGAAGCTTCTTGTCGACAAAAAAAGGCACTAGAGTGTTATTTGCAGAGGTATCAAAAGAGTTTGTGGATTTTCTTTTCCACATCTTCTCTTTGCCTTTGGGTACCCTCATCGAGTTCCTGGGATCCAACCATATGGTTGGATGCTTAGGGAACCTCAAAGATAGCATTGAAACCTTCCAAGAGAACCACCTTCAACACGGCATCAAAATGGATGATATCTTCAACCCCAAAACAGCTTTTAATGGTGACACATTTCTGTTGTGCCATGATCATGCTTCTTCTGATCAGTCTAGTGCACTTACACCAATATACAAGTGTGCCAATGCAACATCACATTGTTATCAATGTAATAACACACCATGCCGGTCAAATGCAACACTGTATGCGAATTCCATATGTCCCAATTGTAGTGGCTCAATGAACGTTAAGATGACAGCCGTTATGCCGAAGGAGGTTGCAGAAACAAAGGAGATGAAAAAGAAAAGGAAAAGGAAGGGAGGGTATGTAAAGGCTGTTGTGACTTATATGGTTATGGATGATCTAGTGGAAACCAATGTCCACCATTTCTAGCATAACCCTCATCAATAAGTTTGGTGTGAAGGATCTGAGTCAGCTTGAGGAGAAGACTGTTTCTTTTGGAAAAGATGAGGTACTGTTATCATCTCCTTCTTACATACACATGCATATCTTATTTAATTTACAAAGTTTATGTTTTAATATGAAATTTATTGGCCGAAAAATGTTTGTAGGGTCTGAAGCTCCTGGAGGCATCTTTGAAGACCAACAAAGTGCTGACAACTATCTTTATGCATTAGAATATAGTTATGGATCGATCTTGTTTATGATTTATGATAGTCTTTTGATGTGTTTTAGTTTGAAGATGGTATGTTTGTAAAATCGTAAATCCCCCTTGTGGATTAGTTATCTTATTTTGCGTACCATACATCCGTTCAGAAGGCCGGTTAAAATATCACTAACGAGATGAAACATATATGTTTTTTTATCTATAAAATATCACTTACAATGCGAATTCATAACTACATGACAAACATTTAACTTTCTTATTTTTGGGATTTATAATAATATGATTATAATGTTGCACTGTTGTGTACCCGATGATTAAACACTTGTTTAATTTGGAATCGGCATGTAATTCAGTTTCATGGGCCTGACCGTCAACCTGCGAGAAAGGTTGCCGGATGATGGAAAATTTTGGCCGAGTATAATATAGCACCCATCTTATGAATCTGTTGACACCCTGTCGACTACAGATTCGAGCATATACGACTCGCATATTAGTTTGTTATTTAACTATTCAACTCGCTGACAATTATTATGAGTTGTATTGTATATCCATTTTTACTATACCAGTTGCATATAAATATATGAGTCGCATAGACCATACTAAAGAAATTATATTTGGCTCATCCGACTCGAGAAGGTAGGGTATATCTTTAGTTGCAAGGTGTGCCATAATATCAAATCGAAATCGAAAATGCGTATTTGCATTCATCAACTCAACAAAGTCATTATTGTCATAAATGAGCTCGACAGGAAGATCCCTTACATAAGACTAGTGATATCGCATTTTCGTCGTCCTTTAAGATCATGTTTTGTGTATAATAAACGCATAAGTCATTAACAATTTCTAAAAACAATAGTTTCCACATGCCAAACTACTGACCGAAAATATCTTCATTGTACTTTGGGTCCCTTCACAAGATAGTATTACATAACAGCTTCGTGACTTTTTTTTGCGATTATGTGGCACGATTCTTATTCTAGATGTTGCGTGTTCGTCTTCGAATTTGGTCAATGAGATATTTAAAAAAACTGTAATGTTGGTTTAAATTTGTGAAAACATCACTATCAGAGTCATTGGGTAAAATCAACAACCTAAGATCATCGTTTGAGAAATTGGTTATGCTCACATAAAAATGAGGTAATTTAGAGTATAAAGGTTTGTCAATAGTTTTGAACATTTTTTTTAATTGATGATAATGGTCATTCAACCATTACTATTATTTCTTTTATGCTTAAGAGTTAGTTTAGTTTTCTTATAAATAGCTACTAGGAATTAGTAGCAACTTGTACCAAAAATCTCAATAAGAAATATTACATCTTTCATATCCTATCTCTTTGCTTCTTGTACCAAAACCACCCTACAGTTTTGAGAGTCGGTGGTTAGAAATCGAGTAGCCCTCGACTCCAGGGCTGAAATAAACCAATAAAATAAACCAAATAGAAAGTCGCTTCCGCTTGAATTTCTATATATAGAAATCTAGCGGAAGCGATATTCTATTTGGTTTTGGTTTTGGTTTGTTTGGTGTTGCAACCTTGCAGCCCGGATGGCCGCTCGGTTTCTAGCCACCGACTTTCAAAATGACAAAGTGGTTTTATTACAAGAATCGAGAGATAGAATATGAAAGATTTATTTGATTGTAACGTTTGGTACATCTTGCTACCACCTCCCTCATTGCCTCCTTTATTTTTTTAGTTCATCTCCTTTAAAAAAAATAGAAAAACAATTTTTTTGTTTGTTTGAGCAGATTTAGTAGCTATTTATAAGAAAACTAAACTAACTCTTAAGCATAAAAGAAATAATAGTAATGGCATAAATCAAGCAATGCTTGATATATGCCTTTGACTTTGACTTCTTTTTTATTTATGTCTTTGACTATGAGACTTTTGACTTGACTACATAGACTTGATACCATATAGAAATCTAGCGGAAGCGATATTCTATTTGGTTTTGGTTTGTTTGGTGTTGCAACCTTGCAGCCCGGATGGCTGCTCGGTCTCTAAAATGCGACTCTCAAACCGGCAAGGTGGTATTTGTAGAAAAGGTGTAGAGATCAAATGGTTGTTTTTGATATTGATAGTAGTGTTTGGTACAAGAAATGTAGAGAGAATATAAAAGATGTTTTATTGTAATATTTTGGTACAAGTTGCTACTAATTCCTAGTAGCTATTTATAAGAAAACTAAACTAACTCTTAAGCATAAAAGAAATAATAGTAATGGCATAAATCAAGTAATGCTTGATATATGCCTTTGACTTTGACTTCTTTTTTATTTATATCTTTGACTATGAGACTTTTGACTTGACTACATAGACATTGGAGGAGAAAATATCTCCAATAACCTAAAACTGATATTAAAAAACATTCAACGTATCGATTTGAAATCGGCGTGGATAACAAAGGGACCTGACATACAAACTAAAGGTTTGAATAAGGTGGAACTATTTTGAGGTCCACTCTCGAACGGGGATTCTTTTGCAATATCTTGTGGAGATCGATTTTGAGTATATTTTTGTACTTGTGGGGGTCTTACTGGGTTCAACTATCATTACTAAAGTACTGAACTGATGTGTGCACAAGGCTCAAGGTTTTCTACACCATCACATCAAACCCCATAATTAGCCTACAAATTCATTTGGTGCGTTTTTTGAGAATACATGTACAATAATAATATAAGGTATTTAATAACTATACACCCTATAATTCGGATTCATACATCTTGACTCATAATCACAGATCAACAGGAAGCTGTCATATACTCAAAATATGATGTCATACACTCTAAATGTGATGTCACATACCCATAATATAATTTAAGTTAATAATCTTACTAATCAAATATAAGTATTCGCAAATTAAATGTTAAGTTGCAAAATAAGAACTAAAGTATATTGGGTAATAGCGTACAAATTAATGTAAAAAACACACGAAACATTACATGAGATGTCTAGTAACTTCAATATACATAGTGAACGGTACCTTTTTTTTACATTAAGATTATTTTTTTGAACGGCAACGGAAACTTTATATGTTCTACTTGTATTAAATATTTTACATTTTTAGGATAAAAGTTATCTTACATAAGTTAGTGGTGGAGTGACTTTTGTTTCACCTATGTAATCAAAGGGTCAATCACCACTTCCATCATTTATGGTTTGGTATTCGGGTGAAGATCGAATACGGGTGGCGCCGGTTCGAATCTGACGGGCGGCGAGGTTTTACAGAGTTCTATAACATTGTCGTGCCTTCGGGCGGGTGGGGCTCGGGTTTCCTCGCATCAGGAGAATGCGGGGGCTGCTGGAGGTCGAGTAGTCGATTCTTGGGCACGGCGCCCTGCAAGGGTGGTTGCCACACAGTTGTTCGCCGATAAAAAAAAAGTAATAGAGTAAAATATACAAACAACCCATATGGTTTAAAAAAAAAATCAAAATAGTTCTTGAGTATGAAAAATTAGATGGACACTTCAAATTTTTTTTCAACTTCTAACATATTTAGTCTAAACTTTTGTAATTTGTAACAAATTTAATCCTTCATATGTCTTCTAATTCTAGTGACTAAAGGTGTTACAAATTATAAAAATTTATACTAATGATGTTACTGATTGCAAAAGTTTGGGTTATCCATGTAACCCCTTGACTCTCCAAGATGTCCTGAAACCCGATCTTCACCCGCCTAAATGTACAGCAGTGTAATAATCAGTAAAACTTCGTCTCCCATCCAAGTCGAATCGACGTTATCCATATTCGCTCTTCACTTGGACTATTAGTATACCTCGAGTCTACTATTTTGACAACTTTTTTTCTATACGACTCGTATAAATTTATATGAGTTGTATGCCTTTATACCGCTCGTATAATTTTTTAAGTGTATGTGTAGTGGTGTGGGGTTATGGGGGTATGGGTATTAAAATATTAAAAAGTAATAGAAGGGGGTTATGAGGGTTATGGAAAAAGAGGGTGTAGTGGGAAGGGGGGTTATAGAGGTTTGAATTATTATTTTTCTTATTTAAATAATAATATTAATAAAAGTAAAAAATAATAATAAATAAAAAAATATAGGCCGAACGTTTGAATTTCAAATCCCCCCCCCCCAAAACGTTTGAATTTCAAATTTTTCCCCCTAAACGTTTGAATTTCAAATTCCCCCCCCCCCCCCCCCCAAACGTTTGAATTTCAAACGTTTTCCCCCCAACCGTTTTCATTTCTACCCCTATAAATACAAGGCCAAAACTCAAATCTCAGTCACAACTCTTCCTCTTCCTCCTCCTCAATGAAAGATATGGGTGGCGGTCATGCTTACCCAGATGCCGGACCGTCTGATCTGAGGACGTACTCTCGTCGGGGCCGACCCCGGCGATTACCATTTTCTTATCCTCCTCCTGCACAACCGACCTTCTCTCCTCCTCCTCATCCTCCTCCACAACGTTGGTTTTCGTCTCCTCCTCCTGCACAACCAACAATTTCATCTCCTCCTCCTCCTCCTCATACTCCTCCTCCTCCTCAGGATTTAACCGAGGAGGAGTTGGTGTGGGTCCTTGATTATGCCATGGCTGAGCGGGAATTCAACCATCTAATGTTGTCGGCACCCACCCCCCGGTGTAGCGAGATTACACCCACCCCCCACTACCAAGTTACACCCTCCCCCCACTACCAGGTTACACCCTCCCCTCTTCCTCGTGAACCATATGAGGAGGAGTTAGAAGCTGCTAGGGAGATTATGGAAGAAGAACGCTTCTCCTAATACTCGGGAGCAACTTCTTCTCCTTGCCGGTTCCCCTCGGATGCGAGGTCAGATGGTCGCGATAGCGACCGTTCTGTGTCACCTCCGTATTATACGCTTGAGGACGGAGACAATTTCACTCCGTAAAGGGGGGTTTAGGTTTTAATATTATGTATTTGTGTAATACGTTTTTATATAACGTATTTGTAACACCCCAACCGATGGCGGAAACATCGAGGTGTCACGTAGTGATGATTGTTCAATAGCTCATGGTACTAAATGAAAGTTGAATAATATTAACAATTTACAATTTGTCATACAATTTAATAAATACATAAAGTTGATTTACATAAACTATGTCCAAAGCTCCTATGTGATCCAAGACTTGTACAACTTCCAATAGCAAATAAACCTAAAACATGTTAAGTTGGAAATATGGGGGGGGGGGGGGTCAACTATAAATAGTTGGTGAGAATACATAGGTTTTGCATATAGTTGAAAACAATATGTTGTATAGCAATCATTGTTGAAGTATAATAATGAGAAATGATAGAATATGAGACCGACATGTAACAATGCGTCTTTTGTACAATCAAACCTTGTGTCGACTGAGACCTAACTCGCAAGTTAGTAAAAGTGTAACTGTTATCAATCATCCCTGAATTTATGCGGGGGGTGGGTTTGTCAGACCTATAGCGCTATAATCTAAACAGGCGGCTTGATCAATGTTAATGATTGCACTGTGTCTTTTTGTTACAGTCAAATGATAGAATGAGTAAATGATAGTGTAATTGAATCATGAGTAAATGATAGTGTAAAAAATGTTTAAACATGTTTCACCCCAAAATGTAAAACAGAAAAAGGGGCTATGTAAACTCACCTTAGTGCTAGAATTGAGTCCCTTGATATAGAATAATTGTGGCTTTTGTGTCCAAATATCACCCTATTAATAAGGCAATAATTGAGTAATGGGAAAACTTAAAAGTCTAAATTTTCTAGTCTACAAGTAGTTCTAGGGTTTCTAATTTGGGGATTGATAATTGATTTATGATTAAATTTGAATAATTGTTAATAACTTAATAAATAAATAAATAATTAAAAAATATTTCTAACTAAAGGTAGTTGTATTTAATGTAATAAATGCGAAAATTATTTTTATAAAATTATTTTCTTAATTAATGAATATATATATTAATACTTGTTTGACAAAATATAGACTCAATATTTAAAAATATTAAAATCTAAAAATTTCGAATAAAAAAAATTAAATTTCTGATCTAAATGATTAATAATAATTTATGTGAAATTTTGATGTAAAAATAATGAAAAATGAATTTATTATGATTTATTTATGATTAAAATAACAAAAATCAATTAAAAATATTAAATAAATTATTTTTCTGAAATAAAATTTATTTCTGGAATATATATTGATTCATAAGTTCAAAATAATTTTTGTGAAATTTTATTAAATTGTTTAGATATTTTTATAGAATTTTCAATTTATAACTAAATAAACTTGTATTATATTTTAATATATTAATTAAATGATTTTTAAAAAAACTAAAAAATTGTATGATAAGCTTCATCATTAGAATAACATAAAATAATTTTTATAGAATTTATAAACCTTGTTTGATATTTTTAAATATCAATTAAAATCTAATATTCATGAAATATATGTATATGTAATATATTAAAGAAAACAGCTTTAAAAAAATACGCTCGTGGTCAGATTCGAACCTGGGACTTGACCGGTCCAGAGCATTAACAATTGTGAAACAAACCAACTGGGCTACGTGTTTATTTGTGTTTGATTTCATATCGAAGACTATATAAAACATACATCGTTTCAATTAAAATCCCCAATCATATAACATATGAACCCTAAGTTTTTACCTAATCAATCGATCAACCAGACGAACAGAACCTGACGAAAAGCATAGGGCTTATGATCTAAACTATGAGGCGACACTAAAGGTAGGATTAATTGGAAAAACACATACCATTTAATGATCAGATCGTGACTTGCAAAAAACGAATGACCACGAGCCAAAATCTTCGATTGTTCTTCACAGAGAGATTGAAAACGAAATTTGTTTGAGGGTTTATTCAAATCGGCACCTATAGGGTCTTGTTATGAGTTTAATTGTAGTGAAACAAGCTATAAGTATCAATTGCGATTTTTGTTTATGGAATGTTATAACTTGATTATAAATTATACTAATTACCCCAAAATCACTGGTAATAGATCAAATTGACAGCAATGTCTGTTGACTGGGTGATTTTCGCACATCAAGGATGGGAAATTTTGGAATGTCAAGCTAATAATACGTGCTAATTGAAGGTTGTATGACCGTTGACTTTTGGGTTTGACTAAGGGATAGTCAGGAAAGTATAAAGTATAATACGCGTGAGATTTATTCACAAAAAGAATGATGGCTCAGTTGGTTTGATGGTGGTGGGTTAAGTCTCAGACGCGGGTTCGAGTCCCGGTCTGACCAATATTTTTTTTTATATTTGGATGAAAAGAGGGTGATGGGCTGGGTAATCTCTTGTTGGGCCAGCTCTGGTTTGGGCTTAGGTTTAGTTGGATTTTGGGTTAAGTGTATTGGGTTAAGTGGGTAATAGATGGATGGGTATTTGTGTTAATACTTCATTTAAATCAACTTCACAACTTTCTTATTATTATTATTATTATTATTATTATTATTATTATTATGATTAGCATCATAAAAAAATGTGTATTATATATATATATATATATATATAAAGGGTATAAAATATATTGTTTTCTTAGGAAAATTTTGTATTTGCTTGAATTTATACCGACTTTAAAATATCCAAAATATGATAGATCGTTTTGAAATAATACTAAAAAATTTAGACATGATTATATTTAAAAAAAATATTATAACATGGGTAAAAGTGAGGATTTTATAAGTTCTAAAAATTGGAGAAAACGTGTAATGTTACAGTCTCCCCTACTTTTGGAAACTTCGTCCCGAAGTTATTAAATACACAAGGTTGAGGGTGGTTGGGTAGAATTTAGGGCAAGTGTGGTTTGGGAAATTTAAGGCACGGCATGAATTTATAGGTAATTGAATAATCTGTTTCGAATAGTTTGGATAAAAGGGATGACGCATGTGAGTTTTAAGGGTTGGATTAGGTTCGCCTGAAGTAGCAAGGAGCATAAGAATCTAGCAAAATATTAAACTCAAGTTTTAGGAATCTAAAAATAAATGTAGGAATTGATTAACTATAGAAAGGCTAAATGAACTACTAGGTAACTAAGGTTTATAATTGGTTAACTATCGTAAACCTTGATAGAATTTCACACCACCTTAATGTACCTGTAAATTCATGATTACGTTCCGGACCGCAATCACCAATTTACCTTACATTAGGGTTTTGTGTCCTTCTATGACTCTAAACACACATGTAAGTAATGCAAAATAACCTTGTGATTGAATCGTATACAATGTATCTAAAAATAAGTCCAACTGTTGTGCAGGAAAAAGACCTCTACCAGTCAGTGAGTAAGAACCTCTACCGATTGTTGAGCAGGTTCGATAGCCTCTACCAGTCGTTGAGCAGGTTGTAGGGCTTCTACCGACTGTTGAGCAGGCATGATGACCTCTACCAATCGTTGAGTAGGTTATTTGGTACTACACTAACTGTTGAGCAAGTACTTCATCCTCTATCAGTTGTTTGATTAAGTGTACCAATTATTACACACATAAATTGCAAATTGATAATATGTACATGTAAGCAATCAAGTATCAAGTATAGCATGCGAGTTGTAATAGAGTTGCCCTAGACAAGATTAATGACTCTAGGTGTGTCTATAGAAAATAGTTCTAGTATCAAATGTTCAAATATGGTAGATAATTGAATCCTCATGTATAACTAAGGATTAAGTTTGATGCAACACACAATCAAGTTTCAATAGTTTGGTTATCATGGGTAACTAGCTCATGTTTGAGAAGGTGAAGGATATGAATTTAGTTCTTGAGATGATGATGAAAAATCTCGAAGCAGAGTCAAGGTTGCGAGAGATAGTGAATATGAAGATGGTTGATAAAGAGTTTATTTTATAGTAAGGAGATTATGTAGTAGTGTAAATTGTGGGGTTAAAGTAGGGATAATAAATATGATGAAGATAGAGAATAGAAACAAGTAGGGTTCCAAGTAAAAAGAGCAAGTACTGTTTAAAATCCTAAGGTTATAGACTAGATTATTTTTCTAATAACCTAATTCCCAATAACCATGGCTCTGATACCAATCTGTAACACCCCAACCGATGGCAGAAACATCGAGGTGTCACGTAGTGATGATTGTTCAATAGCTCATGGTACTAAATGATAGTTGAATAATATTAACAATTTACAATTTGTCATATAATTTAATAAATACATAAAGTTGATTTACATAAACTATGTCCAAAGCTCCTATGTGATCTAAGACTTGTACAACTTCCAATAGCAAATAAACCTGAAACATGTTAAGTTGGAAATATGGGGGGGGGTCAACTATAAATAGTTGGTGAGAATACATAGGTTTTGCATATAGTTGAAAACAATATGTTGTATAGCAATCATTGTTGAAGTATAATAATGAGAAATGATAGAATATGAGACCGACATGTAACAATGCGTCTTTTGTACAATCAAACCTTGTGTCGACTGAGACCTAACTCGCAAGTTAGTAAAAGTGTAACTGTTATCGATCATCCCTGAATTTATGCGGGGGGATGGGTTTGTCAGACCTATAGCGCTATAATCTAAGCAGGCGGCTTGATCAATGTTAATGATTGTACTGTGTCTTTTTGTTACAGACAAATGATAGAATGAGTAAATGATAATGTAATTGAATCATGAGTAAATGATAGTGTATAAAATGTTTAAACATGTTTCACCCCAAAATGTAAAACAGAAAAAGGGGCCATGTAAACTCACCTTAGTGCTAGAATTGAGTCCCTTGATATAGAATAATTGTGGCTTTTGTGTCCAAATATCACCCTATTAATAAGGCAATAAATGAGTAATGGGAAAACTTAAAAGTCTAAATTTTCTAGTCTACAAGTAGTTCTAGGGTTCCTAATTTGGGGATTGATAATTGATTTATGATTAAATTTGAATAATTGTTAATAACTTAATAAATAAAGAAATAATTAAAAAAAATATTTCTAACTAAAGGTAGTTGTATTTAATGTAATAAATGTGAAAATTATTTTTATAAAATTATTTTCTTAATTAATGAATATATATATTAATACTTGTTTGACAAAATATAGACTTAATATTTAAAAATATTAAAATCTAAAAATTTCGAATCAAAAAAAATTATATTTCTGATCTAAATGATTAATAATAATTTATGTGAAATTTTGATGTAAAAATAATGAAAAATGAATTTATTATGATTTATGATTAAAATAACAAAAATCGATTAAAAATATTAAATAAATGATTTTTCTGAAATAAAATTTATTTCTGGAATATATATTGATTCATAAGTTCAAAAGAATTTTCAATTTATAACTGAATAAACTTGTATTATATTTTATATATATTAATTAAATGATTTTTAAAAAAACTAAAAAATTGTATAATAAGCTTCATCATTAGAATAACATAAAATAATTTTTATAGAATTTATAAACCTTGTTTGATATTTTTAAATATCAATTAAAATCTAATATTCATGAAATATATGTATATGTCATATATTAAAGAAAACAGCTTTAAAAAAATACGCTCGTGGTCAGACTCGAACCTGGGACTTGACCGGTCCAAAGCATTAACAATTGTGAAACAAACCTACTGGGCTACGTATTTATTTGTGTTTGATTTGATATCGAAGACTATATAAAACATACATCGTTTCAATTAAAATCCCCAATCATATAACATATGAACCCTAAGTTTTTACCTAATCAATCGATCAACCAGACGAACAGAACCTGACGAAAAGCATAGGGCTTATGATCTAAACTATGAGGCGACACTAAAGGTAGGATTAATTGGAAAAACACATACCATTTAATGATCAGATCGTGACTTGCAGATAACGAATGACCACGAGCCAAAATCTTCGATTGTTCTTCACAGAGAGATTGAAAACGAAATTTGTTTGAGGGTTTATTCAAATCGGCACCTATAGGGTCTTGTTATGAGTTTGATTGTAGTGAAACAAGCTATAAGTATCAATTGCGATTTTTGTTTATGGAATGTTATAACTTGATTATAAATTATACTAATTACCCCAAAATCACGGGTAATAGATCAAATTGACAGCAATGTCTGTTGACTGGGTGATTTTCGCACATCAAGGGTGGGAAATTTTGGAATGTCAAGCTAATAATACGTGCTAATTGAAGGTTGTATGACTGTTGACTTTTGGGATTTGACTAAGGGATAGTCAGGAAAGTATTAAGTATAATACGCGTGAGATTTGTTCACAAAAAGAATGATGGCTCAGTTGGTTTGATGGTGGTGGGTTAAGTCTCAGACGCGGGTTCGAGTCCCGGTCTGAACAATATATATATATATATATATATATATATATATATATATATATATATATTATATTTGTCTGAAAAGAGGGTGATGGGCTGGGTAATCTCTTGTTGGGCCAGCTCTGGTTTGGGCTTAGGTTTAGTTGGATTTTGGGTTAAGTGTATTGGGTTAAGTGGGTAATAGATGGATGGGTATTTGTGTTAATACTTTATTTAAATCAACTTCACAACTTTCTTATTATTATTATTATTATTATTATTATTATTATTATTATTATTATTATTATTATTATTATTATTATGATTAGAATCATAAAAAATGTGTATTATATATATATATATATATATATATAAAGGGTATAAAATATATTGTTTTCTTAGGAAAATTTTGTATTTGCTTGAATTTATACCGACTTTAAAATATCCAAAATATGATAGATCGTTTTGATATAATACTAGAAAATTTAGACAAGATTATATTTAAAAAAAAATATTATAACATGGGTAAAAGTGAGGATTTAATAAGTTCTAAAAATTAGAGAAAACATGTAATGTTACAGTCTCCCCTACTTTTGGAAACTTCGTCCCGAAGTTATTAAATACACAAGGTTGAGGGTGATTGGGTAGAATTTAGGGCAACTGTGGTTTGGGAAATTTAATGCACGGCATGAATTTATAGGCAATTGAATAATCTGTTTCGAATAGTTTGGATAAGAGGGATGACGCGTGTGAGTTTTAAGGGTTGGATTAGGTTCGCCTGAAGTAGCAAGGAGCATAAGAATCTAGCAAAATATTAAACTCAAGTTTTAGGAATCTTAAAATAAATGCAGGAATTGATTAACTATAGAAAGGCTAAATGAACTACTAGGTAACTAAGGTTTATAATTGGTTAACTATCGTAAACCTTGATAGAATTTCACACCACCTTAATGTACCTGTAAATTCATGATTACGTTCCGGACCGCAATCACCAATTTACCTTACATTAGGGTTTTGTGTCCTTCTATGACTCTAAACACACATGTAAGTAATGCAAAATAACCTTGTGATTGAATCGTATACAATGTATCTAAAAATAAGTCCAACTGTTGTGCAGGAAAAAGACCTCTACCAGTCAGTGAGTAAGAACCTCTACCGATTGTTGAGCAGGTTCGATAGCCTCTACCAGTCGTTGAGCAGGTTGTAGGGCCTCTACCGACTGTTGAGCAGGCATGATGACCTCTACCAATCGTTGAGTAGGTTATTTGGTACTACACTGATTGTTGAGCAAGTACTTCATCCTCTATCAGTTGTTTGATTAAGTGTACCAATTATTACACACATAAATTGCAAATTGATAATATGTACATGTAAGCAATCAAGTATCAAGTATAGCATGCGAGTTGTAATAGAGTTGCCCTAGACAAGATTAATGACTCTAGGTGTGTCTACAGAAAATAGTTCTAGTATCAAATGTTCAAATATGGTAGATAATTGAATCCTCATGTATAACTAAGGATTAAGTTTGATGCAACACACAATCAAGTTTCAATAATTTGGTTATCATGGGTAACTAGCTCATGTTTGAGAAGGTGAAGGATATGAATTTAGTTCTTGAGATGATGATGATGAAAAATCTCGAAGCAGAGTCAAGGTTGCGAGAGATAGTGAATGTGAAGATGGTTGATAAAGAGTTTATTTTATAGTAAGGAGATTATGTAGCAGTGTAAATTGTGGGGTTAAAGTAGGGATAATAAATATGATGAAGATAGAGAATAGAAACAAGTATGGTTCCAAGTAAAAAGAGCAAGTACTGTTTAAAATCCTAAGGTTATAAACTAGATTATTTTTCTAATAACCTAATTCCCAATAACCATGGCTCTGATACCAATCTGTAACACCCCAACCGATGGCGGAAACATCGAGGTGTCACGTAGTGATGATTGTTCAATAGCTCATGGTACTAAATGAAAGTTGAATAATATTAACAATTTACAATTTGTCATACAATTTAATAAATACATAAAGTTGATTTACATAAACTATGTCCAAAGCTCCTATGTGATCCAAGACTTGTACAACTTCGAATAGCAAATAAACCTGAAACAAGTTAAGTTGGAAATATGGGGGCGGGGGGGTCAACTATAAATAGTTGGTGAGAATACATAGGTTTTGCATATAGGATGAAAACAATATGTTGTATAGCAATCATTGTTGAAATATAATAATGAGAAATGATAGAATATGAGACCGACATGTAACAATGCGTCTTTTGTACAATCAAACCTTGTGTCGACTGAGTCCTAACTCGCAAGTTAGTAAAAGTGTAACTGTTATCGATCATCCCTGAATTTATGCGGAGGGATGGGTTTGTCAGACCTATATCGCTATAATCTAAGCAGGCGGCTTGATCAATGTTAATGATTGTACTGTGTCTTTTTGTTACAGTCAAATGATAGAATGAGTAAATGATAGTGTAATTGAATCATGAGTAAATAATAGTGTATAAAATGTTTAAACATGTTTCACCCCAAAATGTAAAACAGAAAAAGGGGCTATGTAAACTCACCTTAGTGCTAGAATTGAGTCCCTTGATATAGAATAATTGTGGCTTTTGTGTCCAAATATCACCCTATTAATAAGGCAATAATTGAGTAATGGGAAAACTTAAAAGTCTAAATTTTCTAGTCTACAAGTAGTTCTAGGGTTCCTAATTTGGGGATTGATAATTGATTTATGATTAAATTTGAATAATTGTTAATAACTTAATAAATAAATAAATAATTAAAAAAATATTTCTAACTAAAGGTTGTTGTATTTAATGTTATAAATGTGAAAATTATTTTTATAAAATTATTTTCTTAATTAATGAATACATACATTAATACTTGTTTGACAAAATATAGACTTAATATTTAAAAATATTAAAATCTAAAAATTTCGAATAAAAAAAATTATATTTCTTATCTAAATGATTAATAATAATTTATGTGAAATTTTGATGTAAAAATAATGAAAAATGAATTTAATATGATTTATTTATGATTAAAAAAACAAAAATCGATTAAAAATATTAAATAAATGATTTTTCTGAAATAAAATTTATTTCTGGAATATATATTGATTCATAAGTTCAAAATAATTTATGTGAAATTTTATTAAATTGTTTAGATATTTTTTATAGAATTTTCAATTTATAACTGAATAAACTTGTATTATATTTTATATATATTAATTAGATGATTTTTAAAAAAACTATAAAATTATATAATAAGCTTCATCATTAGAATAACATAAAATAATTTTAATAGAATTTATAAACCTTGTTTGATATTTTTAAATATCAATTAAAATCTAATATTCATGAAATATATGTATATGTCATATATTAAAGAAATCAGCTTTAAAAAAATACGCTCGTGGTCAGACTCGAACCTGGGACTTGACCCGTCCAGAGCATTAACAATTGTGAAACAAACCAACTGGGCTACGTGTTTATTTGTGTTTTATTTGATATCGAAGACTATATAAAACATACATCGTTTCAATTAAAACCCCCAATCATATAACATATGAACCCTAAGTTTTTACCTAATCAATCGATCAACCAGACGAACAGAACCTGACGAAAAGCATAGGGCTTATGATCTAAACTATGAGGCGACACTAAAGGTAGGATTAATTGGAAAAACACATACCATTTAATGATCAGATCGTGACTTGCAGAAAACGAATGATCACGAGCCAAAATCTTCGATTGTTCTTCACAGAGAGATTGAAAACGAAATTTGTTTGAGGGTTTATTCAAATCGGCACCTATAGGGTCTTGTTATGAGTTTGATTGTAGTGAAACAAGCTATAAGTATCAATTGCGATTTTTGTTTATGGAATGTTATAACTTGATTATAAATTATACTAATTACCCCAAAATCACGGGTAATAGATCAAATTGACAGCAATGTCTGTTGACTGGGTGATTTTCGCACATCAAGGGTGGGAAATTTTGGAATGTCAAGCTAATAATACGTGCTAATTGAAGGTTGTATGACCGTTGACTTTTGGGATTTAACTAAGGGATAGTCAGGAAAGTATTAAGTATAATACGCGTGAGATTTATTCACAAAAAGAATGATGGCTCAGTTGGTTTGATGGTGGTGGGTTAAGTCTCAGTGCGGGTTTGAGTCCCGGTCTGAACAATATATATATATATATATATATATATATATATATATATATATATATATATTTATATTTGGCTGAAAAGAGGGTGATGGGCTGGGTAATCTCTTGTTGGGCCAGCTCTGGTTTGGGCTTAGGTTTAGTTGGATTTTGGGTTAAGTGTATTGGGTTAAGTGGGTAATAGATGGATGGGTATTTGTGTTAATACTTTATTTAAATCAACTTCACAACTTTCTTATTATTATTATTATTATTATTATTATTATTATTATTATTATTATTATTAGCATCATAAAAAAAATGTGTATTAAATATATATATATATATATATATATATATATATATATATATATAAAGGGTATAAAATATATTGTTTTCTTAGGAAAATTTTGTATTTGCTTGAATTTATACTGACTTTAAAATATCCAAAATATGATAGATCGTTTTGAAATAATACTAAAAAATTTAGACATGATTATATTTAAAAAAAATATTATAACATGGATAAAAGTGAGGATTTTATAAGTTCTAAAAATTGGAGAAAACGTGTACTGTTACAGTATTAATAAGTAGTTTAGGACTAGGTAATTTAGGATTATATGTAATAAGTAATTTAGGATTTGTGTAATGTGTTTTATGTGACCTATTAATATGTTTATGTATTATGTATTTATATATTAAGGTGTTTATGTTTCATAGTTTATAAAATAAAACATTAAACATAAATTTAAAGCATAACATTAAACATTACAACCAAAGGATAAGAAAATAAAGCCTAAACATTAAACATTAAACATAGTAAAAACGCCTCATAGACCACGACAAAAGATTGGTGATGTGGAAGTCGTTGTCGTAGCCTTGACGATAGGCGTCGTGTGTCAATTGAATTGCCGTCTGTTCGCTAACGCCAGGGTGCGCCTGCATCGTCGCTTCATAGACTGTATGCCATCTGTTAACGTTATTTCGTATGGCAGACCACTTACTGGCGATCTGATCGACAGTACGGTGGTTCGTTCCAGTAATTTGGTTGAACTCCTCCAATACATTGCGCCAAAAATGCTCCCTATTGGCTGGCGGGTTCTCCTTAGCGTTGATCCACGCCCTCACGAACTCGAGTTGATCTTGATTCGTCCACGCTGCCATTGATTTGTTTTTGGGTTTGTATTTGGGTTGTGTTTAAGTGTATGTGTTGGTGTGGTGGGGTGTTTGTTGTATGTGTGGATGGATATATATATATATATATATATATATATATATATATAAAGAGAGTTTTAAAAAAAAGAACTGAACCGTTGTGAAACGATCAACTGCACTATCCCCCAAACAAAGCAAATTGAAAACGCCCGTTATCCCTATAGCGCTTCCCCATTATAACGCCCTATAGCGCTCGGGGGGCGGTGTTCCCGAGCGCTATAGGCACTCAAAACGCCCCATAACTTACCACTATACACAACCTAAATCAACAAATTGGTCGTATAACTTTATACTTATAACTTTATATTGCTCATATAATTTCTAAATATTTTTGTTAAAAAATTAAAATATATGTTAAACATGTGATATTTAAGAAACAAAAATGTAAGTTTATAAATATGGGGTAAATTCATTTTAAATATGTAAACACTAGTACAAAAATTGGTCTAAAGTCGCGGTGATATAGTCTTACACACGCGGGCAGAAACCGCGTCTTAAAAAGGCGCGTCTTATGATTGACAGCGACTCCTAAATAGGCCATATAAATACTAAATTCTATCATACCGCGTCTTCTGTTTCTAACATACCGCGTCTTCTGTTCCTGTTTTTTTTTTTTTTTTTTTTTTTTATAAACAATCGCGACTTTTGTTTTTTCACTGTTGTTGGCTGCTCCTTTTTTGCACCTGCTGTTGGCTGCTAGTTTTTTCACCTACTGTTGGCTGCTCGTTTCTGTTCAATATATTTCCTGCTGCTGCCTTTATGTTTAATACCAAATCAATAGATCTGTGAAACTCTTATCAGTCTATCTGTGTGTTGACTTTAAGGTAGATAATCTTGAAACAACACGAAGTTTTGAATACTTCTCACAACCATCATACAATGGTTTTAAATCATCTTCAAGTAATTGTCTTAATTTATCTTGCTCGTTATCACCAATGTTAGTATCTAAATCATTATACATATCGTTTAAGTTATCATTTTCATCATTCAAAACGTCATTTTTGTGATCAATATTATGTTCGTTATTATTACTTGTATCATTGTCTACATTGAGTGACGACGTGCCACGGTTAGCAAGCGATTCCCTGTGCTTTGACCAACAAGTATATCTAGACATAAAACCATATCTTAACAAATGAAACTTTATATCTTCAATATCAAGTTTCTGGAAATTTGTACATGATTCACAAGGACAAAAAATTAAATGATCTCTTGCATTCCCCTTATGAGCTCCCGCAACGTTAATAAAATTTTGAACACCCGCCATATAAACTGCATTAGTACGACTTCGTTTGTACATCCGGTCATCATGATTGTTGGACCAGTTAGCAGCTTATCACAGGTTCTTTATCAACACTTGTATAAGATATATCAAAGTAAATGTACAGCGGAATGTATTAAGTGTTCTAAGTTAAAGTATCACTTTTAACAGGAGTAAATGCTCCCCCTCAAATATAGAACTAAAGCAGTATAATGAGAATCAAGCAGTTAATGAATAAAACAGTTGTAAATGCTTCAAATGATTCTCATATATTATAAATGGTTTACTGCAAAAAATATCTAAAATAGATTGCGTGAACCCATCTATTTATAGAGATAACAATAAGTACATTGAAAGTAAGTTATAGTATTGAAACTTATATATAAAGTAACAAAAACTAACATAAAACTAAAGCACTTTGTTCTATACTAAACTCTTTGTACGCTTCGCAAATTCACAACGTTTTGTATTTTACCTTTATACTTTTGATGTTACCTTTATACTTTTGGTGTTACGTTAGCTTGCGAAATGTGTGAAAAGTTTAATATAGATTGCATAATTTATTAACATAAGTTGTGAAATTATTAAAAAAAAAAATAAGTTTCATAATTTTTGCGTAATTATTTTAATGCGGACTCGCATACTTAAAACCCTTTGAGAGAATTACTATTTGCGTCCCTGTGTTATAGTGGTTTTAACTACTTAAATCCAAATTTGAAAACTTTAACTACTTGCGTCCCTAAACTGAAATTAACTAACATCTTGAGTCCAAATTTCTAACTCTATTAAGTAAGTCTGTTAACTTTCAGTGAAAAGACAAAAATACCCCTTATACTAAACATAATATAAAAATATATATAACTATAATCTTTTCAACTCACTCTTCTCTCTCTCTACCTATCCTGCATCTTCTCTCCCTCTCTACCAACCCTACATCTCTCCCTATTAATCTTTATTACCAGTTTCATCTTTTAGAAATCAATTTAGGTTGAATAAACCATTGTTTTCATCATACACACCCACGCAAACGATTTCAGGTTGTGGTGGTTAGGGTTGCAGGTGACGGAGTGGTGCAGGTTCTCTATGGTGGTTATGGCGGCAAGGGGACGGAGTGGTGCAGGTTGTGGAGTTGCAAATGGTAAGGGTTCCGATTGGTTAGGGTTTCGATTGGTGTAGGTTGTGGAGTTGCATGTGGTTAGGGTTCTGATTGGTTAGGGTTCCGATTGGTGGAGGTATCTGTAGCAGGCTGTGACGGTGGCTCACGGTGGTGGTCTCGATGGGGAAAGGTTCGGTGAAAAGTTTTTATTAGGCCATGGTCATCCGTCATAGAACACTTTATGAATAATAGCAAACCAAGTTCTAAGACTCTCATTTAGTTTAACAATTATTCATCAACTAACACTCAAAAGGGTAGATAATTTCTTGACAAACAAGTAGATTGGCACATCAACAATTGCAGTATTAAAAACACAGACTATATTCAACACACCCAATTCAAGTTTTGTGTTATACGGATCAATGTTCAGTGCTTTGAAGCCCGAAAAGCTGACAGCAGCACATGGGGCCTTGGGATTGCCTCCTAAGCGCTGAGCTTTGGGCAAAGCTCAGTGCTTTGAAGCCCTAAGCTCAGTGCTTTGCTGCCACGTTTAAGCCCACGAGCCACTGCATTTTGCCCTAAGCTCAGCGCTTAGGGCCTTTTTAAAAAAAATTGTTTTAATGTTTTTTAATTGTTTTAATTAATTTTAATTCTTTTTTAAGTATTTTAACTTGTTTCCAATCAAAAAAAAATTGTTTGATGTGTTTCGGTTCGTATATTGCTCGTTTGTCGTTTTGAGTAAAAACATCTGAGTATGAACAACTTTCATAAATTAGTGTACGTGATACATGAACTATACAATCAATACCGTTTTTTTATCAAAATACATATTTAGCATGTCTAATCGATATCTGGGTATCCGGACTCTGTTTTACGCGTTTTGGTTCGTTTATTGCTCGTTTGTGGTTTTCATTAGACATAGTCTGTTGACGAACAACTTTCACAAATCATTATACGTAATACATGAACTATACAATCAATACCATTTTTTTTATCAAATACATATTTAGCATGTCTAATAGATATCCTGGGCGTCCGGACTCTGTTTGACGTGTTTTGGTTCGTTTATTGCTCGTCCGGACTCTGTTTGATGCGTTTTAATTAGTAAACTTTTTAATTATAAATAGGGGTAACTTTGCTAATTATAAATATATTTTTGAACAATGACATAACCATTTTTCATTCCCGTATCTTGTACCCAGTCGACTAACTCCTGGCTCTTACCCGATCATAGTTTCGTTTGAGACTGACCGGACATTTTCTTCACGCCAGGAGTTATCCAGGATATCGATTAGACATGCTAAATATGTATTAACTCTGTAGTTATCAAAATATATATTTAGCATGTCTAATCGATATCCTGGGTATCCGGAGTTAATCGATATCCTGGATAACTCCTGGCGTGAAGAAAATGTCCGGTCAGTCTCAAACGAAACTATGATCGGGTAAGAGCCAGGAGTTAGTCGACTGGGTACAAGATACGGGAATGAAAAATGGTTATGTCATTGTTCAAAAATATATTTATAATTAGCAAAGTTACCCTTATTTATAATTAAAAAGTTTACTAATTAAAACGCGTCAAACAGAGTCCGGATGAGCAATAAACGAACCAAAACGCGTCAAACAGAGTCCGGACGCCCATGATATCTATTAGACATGCTAAATATGTATTTTGATAAAAAAAATGGTATTGATTGTACAGTTCATGTATTACGTACAATGATTTGTGAAAGTTGTTCGTCAACAGAATACGTCTAATGAAAACCACAAACGAGCAATAAACGAACCAAAACGCGTCAAACAGAGTCCGGATACCCAGGATATCGATTAGATATGCTAAATATGTATTTTGATAAAAAAAAAACGGTATTGATTGTATAGTTCATGTATCACGTACACTAATTTATGAAAGTTGTTCATACTCGGATGTTTTTACTCAAAACGACAAACGAGCAATATACGAACCGAAACACATCAAACAAATTTTTTTTTATTGGAAACAAGTTAAAATACTTAAAAAAGAATTAAAATTAATTAAAACAATTAAAAAAACATTAAAACAATTTTTTTTAAAAAAAAGGCCCTAAGCGCTGAGCTTAGGGCAAAATGCAGTGGCCCGTGGGCTTAAACGTGGCAGCAAAGCACTGAGCTTAGGGCTTCAAAGCACTGAGCTTTGCCCAAAGCTCAGCGCTTAGGAGGCAATCCCAAGGCCCCATGTGCTGCTGTCAGCTTTTGAAGTACGATGTTTCAGTGATGTGACTTAAAGTCTGATAAAGCTTTGACTGGTGTGACAATGATGTCACACGTAAGCCCTATACGCCGAGCTTTGGCCAAAGCTCAGTGCTTTTAGAGGGTCAAAATAATTTTTTGGGAGGTGTGAATAGCAAGGTCCTGTTGGATTAGAATCCCATTCTAACATATTGTTTATCAATATCTAATAAGTAAACATTATTGCTTTGTACCATTGGCCATAAACAAATAGCTAAATAGGGCTGCAAACGTGCTTTGATAATAGGCACTGGTTATAGCTTTTGTACTTCTCATGCCCTGTAGTATCCCAAATTTGAGCTATATGTCATCTTCCCTCAACATGTTCTAAACATTAGCCAAACAGTGGTGTTATTTCATCATATCAAAAGCAGTTCCTCTTTATCAACTACATTTATATATTCAAAAAGTTGCAATGTATATGTACTTGGTCAATCTTATTCTTACCCAACAACTTTTATATGTATAGTCTCGAAATAAAATTCTTAACTGCCTTAAGAACAAACAATGCAAATTCTTTGATTAAGACAGAAGAACCCAAAACAAGAAGTGTAATAGGTTATGTACAAAAACAACTAGTGGAATGCTTGGTTTCAAAAAGCAAAAATGCATCGAGTCAAGGGGTCCCCAAACGTCACATGAGAGGTATTAAATTATAATGTCACTAGATTATACCCTGGGAGCGTCCCGGGTTGAGAAATTTAATATGATACATCAATTTTATATATGAAATAGACTGATGTATAACTCTAATATTAATATCTAACCTAAAACAAATTAACAATGTACAACTCCAATGCTAACACCTAACCTAAAAGAATGTAGAACTTTAATGTAACTCTAATATTAACACCTATCCTAAAGACTAAACAAATGTACAACTCTAACATACTAATATTGATACCTAACTTAAAACAACGTATAACTCTATTAACCTATTCGGCTCTGGTTGAAAAAAAATTCATATTTACTGATTTAAACATAATTAGTGACTTGTCTATACACGATTAATGATTTACCTGAACACTTTGTGTTTTTTTCCTGTATGAACAAAACCCCACAAAAAAATTTCTCCGTTTTTTATATAGCACTATGGTACTCGTTGGAAAGATAATAAAACGCTCGTTAATTTGGTGTAATTTTTTTCTTTAAAAAATCTCGTATATTAAATATATTAACGTTTAAAAATTATGGGAGGAAACATGATGATGAAAAATCCAATTTTGTTTTTAAATTATTTTTTTCCTAAAATATCTCAATGCCACATGGGATGACACATGGCACACTCAAAGAAGATAATGTCCCTTTGAGTGCCATGTCATTAAAATGACTTTGGTTTATCATATGTATAGATATTTTCTTGAGTAAATTCCTTTTTGAGTCCCTGAGTTTTGTTGATTTTAACTACTTGTGTCCAACATTTTCATTTTTAACATTCTGAATTCTAGTGTTTTAAGTTTGTTATGGTTTGAGTCTAATTTTCTAACGTCGTTAACCAAGTCAGTTAACTATAAGGGTATCTCAGTCATTTTACACATAGGTACAACTTTGTAATGCATAAGGTATAACATACAAGTCATTAATGCATAAATAAAATAAAATATAATATATAAAGTGCTCACACACACACACACCTGCCTCATCACCATTCAAACCACCACCACCGCAGGTATAACGTACAAGTCTTTAATGCATAAATAAAATAAAATATAATATATAAAGCGCTCTCTCTCTCTCTCTCTCTCTCACACACACCTGCCTCACCACCATTCAAACCACCACCACTGCTGCACCACCATCAACGCTGCATCACCACCACCGCTGCACCTCCACCACCGCTGCACCTCCACCACTGCACCACCATCACTGCTGACCATCAACTACGGATAATTCACATTAACCCCAAATCTTGAACAACCAAATGCATGCAAACAAAAACCAAATCCCAGACACACAAATCATATAATCTTTTTTAAATAAAAAAAATCTTTTTAAAAATCATACTAACAACAGGAAGCTTTCTGTGACAATGAATTGCCTTTTTCTAGTAATTCTTGATTATAAAATCGCAGTCCCTTTTGCTCATTTCTTCTGCTATTTCACGAAGAGCACTCACTATAAAACAACATGAAATTATAAAAATGGAATCTAAATAAGAAGAGAAAAATAAAAGTTGCCTTCATCTTGTGGAGTATCAATTACTTCAAAGAATAAAAGCACAGATCAGATGAGCACAACAGTAAGCACAAACCAAACTTTTGTTGAGAATGACCACTACCCCTAACTGCCCACCTCCCCCCACCACCACTACAACCTTGGTTTCAATTGAAGAAGAAGGTGTCACCGCCGCTGGACAACCATTCATTCCAGATCTGTTCCTCGTCTCCTTCACTTCTGCGTCTCTTTCTAGCTTTCTCTCTCTATCTCCGCGTCTCTCTCTCTAAATACTAATCAGGTAGGGAGTTGGAGGTGGGGGTGTGGTTGTGTTGAGTTGGCCGGCCGCCGAAGCACCGCCGCTGGCGGTGGCCGGAGTCTTCCTCCCTTCTGCTCCCTCTCTCTCTCATATGTAAATTGATGTAGTTGTGTGTGTATACATGTAATATTATAATTATAATAAAATAAAGTATAATATTTAATAATATTTATTTTTAATGGTAGGGGTACTTTGGTCATTTCATAAATATTAACAGAAAAAATCTAACAGAGTTAGAAAATTGGACTCAAACCATAACAAACTTAAAACACTAGGATTCAGAATGTTAAAAATGAAAATGTTGAACTCAAGTAGTTAAAATCAACAAAACTCAGGGACTTAAAAAGGAATTTACTCTAGTTTCTTTATTTTGGATATAACATAAAGAAAAACTGACAGTTCAAATTTTTATTTACCTCAACTTGTTAAGCAAGGGCACCCAATACAAAATTTGTAACTTTGAGGCTTCTAGATTCATCCAGAATCAATTTATTTTTTGGCTACAGGGAAAGCAAGATAAATGCAATTAAATTCAATTCGATCAGTTAAGATTATTATAACTACCAAATTTAAACATCAATCAAATCGAATAAACACATGTAAGGACAGAAAGGATTGAAGAAACCTCTTTTTGCTAACCTGTGTCTAATTCATACTTCTGCCAAAATATTCTAAGTATGAAACTACTGAAGAAAGAAGACATAAGTACTGAAGAAGGATTCAAAAAGTACTGAAGAAGAAAGATCAGAAATTCTGAAGTCAAACCAGACAAGTCTACTGAAGAACTACTGAAGACAAACTACTCATCAGTAGTTTGTCATTCATCAGCACTTGTAATCGAATCTTTCCACCGCCCTTATGTTTCAGTAGTTTATTAGTTTATTATTACTTTATCATTTTGTACAAGTTCCAATACTAAAGCCTGTTGTAGTATTACTTTTATTAAAGTATTGAACAAGTTGTATGTATCTGTTCGTCTATAAATAGATGGGTTCTGTTAGGACAAAGAGGATTGGTGAAACCACTTTTGTAAACCTTAGTCTAATTCACTTCTGTCATTTTTGGCTAAGTATAGAAGTACTGAATAGAAGACAAGAAACTGCTGATTAGAAGATATGAAGAAGTGCTGAAGTTGCAGAAGTTCTGAAGTCCAAACCAGACAAGTTCACTTCAGAAGTACTGAAGACAAAACTACTCTTCAGTAGTTGTCCTTCATCAGCACTTAGCAGAAGATATTTCCCACCGCCCTTTTGCATCAGTAGTTTATTGTTTAATATTACTTTTAGCTTTATTTGTTTCTTTCAATGTTGCAACTTGTGCAACTTGTCACTGGACTTTCTGTGCTTGCTTTTTAGGCAAGATACATGCATGTAATCGTCTATAAATAGGAGGCTTCAACCTTCTATTTTAGACATTGATTTTCAACAGAAAAATCCTTCAAACACTCTCATTGTTATATTCCATTTCTGTATTTATTGTGAATCTCTCTAAGTATCTAATTCTCATTTACAACTTAGATTCATAATAAATACTTTGTCATTTATCTTGTTTCAAACATCAAGGGGGAGTTACAACTCTGCCTTTGCATAAAAAGTGTTGCTTTAACTTATAACATTCCGCTGTGCTTATAATCTGATTTACAAGGACTTGCTAAACACTTAAGTGTCAAGATAGCAAGTTCTTACTTAGCAAAACAAGAGCAAACTGATCCAACAATTGGTATCAGAGCATTGGTTTATCTGATCACATATCAATCTAACAAATTGAGAATCAGACACAAAGCTCTTATTGATATTCAATAAAAAGATCAAAAGTTCACTTTTTATCAATATCCATCATTTAAAAGAGTCATCAGACAAATCTATACTCTTTAAAAATGGATCCACACAATACTGGTTCTGCCACCAAACCTGCCATGCTTGTGAGAAATGAGTACAATATATGGCAGAAAAGAATGGCACATACCTTGTCACAAACCAACACTGGTTGTTGGAGATCTGTGATATATGGTCCACACAAACCAGTAAACATAAACCTTGAAACTAAAGAAGGGATTCCTAAGGATCCCAAAGACTATACAGATGAAGATTTCCTAAAACTTGAGCTAGATGCTAAGGCATTCTCTATGTTGGCAATGGCTCTCCCAAATGAAATATACTCTGGCCTTTTACATTGTGAAAGTGCCAAAGAACTTTGGGACTGTCTTAAAGAACAGTTTGGAGGAACTGAAGAGGTGATTGCCAACACCAGAGAAATTTTGGCTCAACAATATGAAACATTTGCTTATATTAATGGGGAAACTTTGACACAACAATTTGAAAGATTTTCCTCATTAATCTCTGAGCTAAAGTTAAATGGTCAGACCTATACAACAGTATCTATGTTACATAGATTTTTAAGGTCTCTACCTGACAAATGGGAAACTTACTCCATTGTCTTAAGATCCTCACCAGATTTTAGCTCCCTCACTCTTACAAAACTCCATGGGAGATTACTCACTTTTGAAAGAGAAATCGATCAAAAGAAGAAATTACAAACTTCTGGTAAAACTGCTGATGACTACCTGCCAGGTAGTACAGCACTTTTGGGACAAGACTCACCAACTTGTTCCTATGGATCTTATGACAATATTGACATAACCACTGGGATCTCATCAGAAAGATCTTTCCCAGGTTATGACAATGATGACCAAAGTCAAACTGCTGATAATCTATGTTTTATCATGGATGATTTGAAAAATTTTAGCAGTGATGACTTGGAAGAAATGGACATACTTCACCAACTGGCCATGCTAAGCATTAAAACTAACAAGTTTTATAAAAGGTCAGGAAGGAAATTTCCAGGATTGACCAGTAATACAAAAATTGGTTTTGACAAATCTAAACTGAGATGTCACAAGTGTCAGAAGTTGGGACACTTTGCTAGAGAGTGTAGAAGCTCTAGCTTTAACCAATCACAATCTGGAAATAACTATAACCCCAATTATAATAGGAACAATGGAACTCAAGGGAGTGCTCATTTTGTACAGGCACAAGCTCCTCAACAGCAATATATGCCTCAAGTACAATATGTTCAAGTGCCTGCTCAACAGATGCAGAGCCAACAATCAATCCCTCCCTTTCCACCTGCTCAACTTCCTCCACAGTCTCAACAACCCCCTCAACAAAGCCTCTTTACCTCGGGGTATGTTGACTGGAGCAGTCTCCCTTATGACACCACAGAGTGTAATCCTGATGCAGACAACAAAGTGTTTGACATCAACTGGGGAGAACCAGACAATGGCAGAAAGAACTTTGCCTTAATGGCATTTGAAGGCTGTACCTCAAAATCTGCATTGTCTCAGGTATCAAAAGAATCTTTGACAAAACTTTGTTCAAACTCTTGCAAAGAAACTTTTGCTCTCATAAGAGAGACAAACGTGCACCTACAAGGCAAAGCCAATGATTTAGAAAGAAAATACACACAGATAAAATGTGATTTGGAAAGAAAACTGTGTGCTAAAACAAAAGAGGTTTCTAAATTAACTGACTCTGCTATTGAAACCCAAGCACAAATCAAAATGATGCTAAATGACCTGGGAGATGTCAGACAAGAGCTTGCTGACACCAGGATCACTTGTGAAAAATGGGTTGAATCTTGTAGGGGGTATCAACTACTGCTAAACAAACAAAGTGCTTCAAATGTTAAGTTTGGCATAGGATACCATCATGTTGAAACACCAACAGATTTTTCTCCCAAAACTACTGAAGATGGGAGAAGAATTGTTTCAAATGAAACTTCTGAAGGGAAAGGATGCACATCTTTCCATGAAAACTTTCTAAATAGAAATCCTGGCATTTTTAAAGAAAGTACTTCAGAAGTATTTACAAAAACTGACATCAAGCCATCAGTAGTTTCATCTACTTCAGGAGTTGAGACCCTGAAAACTACTGATGAGCAAAATCTTTTCACAACTGTCAGAAATTTGCCTTCTGATCAAAAACTTAAGGCAAAAGAATGTGAAATTTGTGGCCTGTTCAACCACAAAACTGAATTTTGTAGATACAGAAAAGGAATTCAGTTCAATCAAAAATTTAAACAACAGGTTGTGGGAAATCAAATCAGAAATGATTATGAAAAAGTCTTTAAACCCAAGAAACAACAACCTGAAAACACCTTTTCTCAGAAAAAGATAAAATCTCAACCAAAATCTTTTTCTCAAAATTCCTTGTCAGTAGTTAGACCAGAATCATCAGCAGTTTCACAAACTGCTGAGATTCAAAATCTAAAGAACATGGTAGAACTACTGATGACCAAGGTTGATGGTGGTCCTAAAAAGGATACCACCATAGTTCTTCATGAAAAATCCATTGCCAAAAAGACATGGATTTCTCAACCTGGTCAAGAACAAACTATAACTGTTCTCAAGAGCAAACCCAAAGCCAAACAGGCTTGGGTTTCCAAATCTAACTAATTTGCTTTTATGTGCAGAGAGTTTCCAGGGGCTTAAACAGCATATGGTATGTTGATAGTGGAGGCTCTATGCACATGACTGGATGCAGATACCTGATAAACAACTTTATCAGCCAAAGAGAAGGATCTGTGTCCTTTGGGAACAATGCCAAGGGATATGTGCTAGGACATGGCAATGTCTCCTCTGGCAAAATACAGTTTGACAAGGTCAATCTGGTGGAAAATCTTGAATACAACTTGCTGAGCGTGTCACAAATGTGTGATAAAGGATATTCTTCCTTTTTCACAAAGACAGCTTGCAAGATCATCTCACCAGAAGGCCAGAAGTTGATTGAGAAGATTATAGAAGATCATACTTTGCTGATTGCCAAAAGATGTGGCAATGTCTATGCAGTGGACATTGAGAAAGACAAAGTATTGAACAACACTGCCTGTTTCTTCTCAAGGGCATCAACTTCAGAAACAGATCTCTGGCACAGGAGACTTGGCCATGTGAACTTTAAAACCATAAATAAAGTCACAAAAATGGGCTTGGTCAGAGGTCTACCTTTGAAAGTATACCAGTGTCAAGAACACTGTGTATCCTGTTTAAAGGGAAAACAGCATAAGTCCTCCTATAAGTCTATTGAAGAATCAAAAACAACTGCATGTCTTCAACTACTCCATATGGACTTATTTGGGCCTGTCAAGATCATGAGCCTTGGCAAAAAGAAGTACTGCTTAGTCATCATTGATGACTTCTCAAGATTCACATGGGTATTCTTCTTATTTTCCAAGGATGAGGCTGCTGAAATCATCAAGTTCTTCATTCTACAAGTAGAGAAACAATATTCTCTATCTGTCAAAACCATTAGAAGTGACAATGGGACAGAGTTCAGGAACAAAACTCTGGATGAATTCTGTTTGTCTAAAGGGATTATTAGACAATACAGTGTTCCCAGAACTCCTGAACAAAATGGTGTAGTAGAAAGGAAGAACAGAACATTGATAGAAGGAGCAAGAACAATGTTAGCTGATTCTGGACTGCCATTGTACTTTTGGGCAGAAGCAGTTAACACAGCATGTTATGTTCAGAATAGAGTTCTTGTGGTCAAGAGACATTCCAAAACTGCCTATGAAGTTCTTCATGGCATGAAGCCCCTTATCTCCTTTTTCAGGGCTTTTGGATGTCAATGTTTCATCTTGAACATCAAGGAATCTATCTCAAAGTTTGCTGCCAAAGTTGACTCAGGTTACTTTCTTGGTTACTCTTCAACTAGAAAAGCCTACAAAGTTTTTAATTCTCACACCAGGATAGTAGAAGAAACATTGAATGTCAAGTTCAATGAGTCAAAACACACTCTTATTCCAGCACATCCTGCTGAACTCTTTGACCTTGACAACTTTCACTTTGGACCTGAAAAGGCTGTTACTTCTTCCAAACCTACTTATTATGGTGATCAAAGGTTTGAAGATGAGGATCCTGCACCATGGACTCCTCAAACAGTCATTAAGTCAACTACAACACCATCAGAAGTTTTTCAAACTTCTGATCAAACAAATACTGAAGGCCAAACTCAAACATCTGCTTCAGCACCTGCAACTACTGAAGAAGCTGCAACTGCTGAACCAGATATCATAGACCTCAGTAGTTTGTTTGAAGAACCAGAGCCACCTACACCTGTCAGCGGTTTACAACAACTGATTGAACACAGAGATCATCCACTTGATCAAATCATGGGTGATATAGCAACAGGTGTTCTGACCAGAAACCAGCTCTCCAACTTTTGCCTATTCTCAGCCTTTATTTCACAGTTGGAACCAAAGAAGTACCAGGAAGCCCTCAAAGACAATAATTGGGTGCAGGCTATGCAAGATGAACTACTACAGTTCAACAAGCAACAGGTCTGGGAAATCTGTCCCTTACCTCAAAACAAGCAACCAATTGGTACAAGATGGGTTTTCAGGAACAAACAAGATGAAGCTGGTATGATAATCAAGAACAAGGCAAGACTAGTAGTTCAAGGGTACTCTCAAGAAGAGGGAATTGACTATGATGAAACCTTTGCTCCAGTTGCAAGGCTTGAGGCCATCAGGTTATTTCTGGCCTATGCCATTTCCAACAAAATTAAAGTTTATCAAATGGATGTGAAAAGTGCATTTTTGTATGGTAAAATCAAAGAGGAGGTGTATGTCTGTCAGCCACCTGGGTTTGAGGATCCTTCTCATCCTGAGTGGGTGTACAGACTGGACAAAGCTCTTTATGGGCTCAAGCAGGCTCCAAGAGCCTGGTATGATACACTCTCCACCTTTTTACTCAAAAATAACTTTACAAGAGGTGCCATTGATAAAACACTTTTCATTAAACATGTTGGAAATCATGTCTTACTTGTTCAAATTTATGTTGATGATATCATCTTTGGTTCAACAAACACAAAATTGTGTGATGATTTTAAGAAACTCATGCAATCAAAATTTGAGATGAGTACCATGGGAGAACTGCAGTACTTTCTAGGACTGCAGATCAAACAACAAACAAATGGAACTTTTATACATCAATCAAAATATGTTAAAGAATTATTGAACAAATTTTCTTTAAATGACTGTAAATCATGTTCCACTCCCATGACACCTATCACACAAGTTGAACCAGATGATCAAGGAAACAGGTTGATCAAACCATGTACAGATGCATGATAGGTTCCCTTTTATACTTAACTGCTTCTAGACCAGATATTATGTTTTCAACATGTGTCTGTGGTAGATATCAATCAGCACCAAGGGAATCACACCTTATTGCAGTCAAAAGAATTTTTAGATATCTGAAAGGAACTCCAACGCTGGGAATCTGGTATCCTGCTTCAAGCAATACCAAGTTATCAGCATTTTCAGATAGTGACTATGCAGGGTGTAAGATGACAAGAAAGTCAACATCTGGTGGTTGTCAATTCCTGGGTAACTGTCTAGTGTCATGGCAATCAAAGAAGCAAACATCTGTTGCAACTTCAACTGCTGAAGCTGAATACATTGCAGCTGCAAGGTGTACATCACAGATACAATGGCTCCAATATCAACTTCTTGATTATGGAATCAAAGAGACCAAGACACCTTTGTTTGTAGACAGCAAATCTGCCATTAGCATCATTCAAAATCCGGTACAGTTCTCAAAAACTAAACATATTGAGATCAGGTACCATTTCATAAGAGATTGCTATGAAAAAGGCAAGATTGAGGTGAAGCATGTAGCAACAGCTAATCAGATAGCTGACATCTTCACTAAGCCCCTTGACACATCAACATTTCAGAAGTTAGTTTCCATGCTTGGAATGCTAAATTTGTAAGTGTTTATTTTATTTTCTTTTTCTGCATATCAGTTAGAATCCAAGTTAACACTTGATTCTACCCAACTCTACATCAAACTTCTACATCAATCACTACTGTTATGCATCAAAATTTTTCTTTTTCCTTTTTCCACCCCTGATTCCATCCTGTTTACCTTGGTGGATTTCAAATTAACCTTTTCCATCTTTTTTCTGGTTTTCACTTACAAAAATGTCAAAAGTCTGAAACAAAACTTCTGAAAAACAAAAACAGTTTGAGAGAAACTACTGATGAACAAAAATCATCAGTATAGGGATAACTTTCTGAAAAAGTGTGTAACTTCTGATAAAATAAACTTCAGAAGTTATGAATAAAGTATTTATAAACATTTCTCATCAGATGTTAAAACTGCTGAAGAGAAAATGGGAACTACTGATGAAGTAATCCTTCATCAGCAGTTTAAGTCAAAAGGGCAAATCTGACTTTTCCCATCATCAGAGGTTTGACCTAATAAGTTTAAAACCTCTGATAAAGAGATTTTTTAACCAAAGGCGGTTTTAAAACTTCTAATAAAGAAGATTCAAGCGGTTAAAACTTCTAATAAATACCTTTTTCACACACTTATCCTTTTAAACTCACAAAATATCCCTCCTTCTCTCTCAAAACTCTCTCAAAACCTATACCTGAAAATTCACTGTTCGATCAAACACCCAAACCACAATGGATCTAGTTCTAAAACAGGGACACAATCAAAGAGCCTTTCTTGAAAAACAAGAAGGCTGGTCCCAATACGATGAGATCAATGATCTTGTCGTCAAATCCCAATACTTTACTGCTCTCACAATTAACCCACCAATTCACACTGAAACTCTGAATGAGTTCTGGGCAAATGCTGAGACGGTTACAATGGGTGGTGAGGTCATTTCCCTCAACTCAAAGATAAAAGGGAAACAACTGACCATCACACCGGCCACACTAGCAACAAGACTGGGTCTGGATGATGTAGCTGCCCCTGACCATGTTGCTAACAAAGATATTCATCTAACCATGACTGAGTGTGGTTATCAAGGTACTCTCTCCCATGCAACAATATTCAAAAAATATTTTGAACCAAAATACAAACTTTTGTTTCATTATATAATTATGTGTTTGAGTCCAAAAACAGGGTCATATGACCAGATGCCCTCCACTTTTCAACCAATATTTCATTCCATTGTGAATGAAACTAAATTCAGGGCATCAAAACTGTTTTTCCATGAGTTGGTGCTACATCACAATAATACCAAGAAAAAGTTTTTGTTGTACCCAAGGTTCATTATGCAATGCATAATAGGGGAACTGGGTAATGAGGTGCTTGTGGGAAAAATTTCAACTTTAAACCCTTTAACATCACAAGCATACTCAAGACTTAACAAACCGGCTGCCTGGCCAGAAGATGATCAGGGAGAACAACAACAAGTCCCCCTGAAGCCCACATCTTCCACACCCACACCACCAAAAGCCAAAAAGCCCAAGCCAACAAAAATTGCAACCCACCAACCCAAAAGAAAAGCTGTTCAGGAGGTTGAGATGCCTGAACATGCTCTTGAGCATTCTGCTCTTCAAATTGTTGAGACTGAAACACCCTCTCAGTCTCATCCATCTCAAACCCCACCAAGAGCACCCATATCTGTTCATTTCAAAAGAAAAAGACTTAGAAAAACATATCAAACACACTCTTCTTTTGAAACTGCTGAACAACAACCTATTGCCCAAACTACTGAACCCTCCCCACAAATTTCTGAACAAGAGGCAATAGAAATTGCCAAACTTCTCTCTGGGCTAAAAGAGAATGTCCCATCTGATCATGTCAGTCCCCATCAACCACAACAAACAGGGGACATAACTACTACATCAGACATGGATGTGGACATTACTAGCCCTATCCCAAGAGATGAGGGTGGACCAGAGTCTTTAAGCCCAATTTTAGAGACTCTTGGGGCATCTGAGGCTGCTCCTACTCAGGTACCACCCAGTGGTGGATCTGAGGACAGAAGTAACATAGCCAAGACCTCAGATGTGACAACTACTGATGAAGGCTTAATGCCTGAAGTAGGAAATCCTCAGTACCAAGAAACAGAGGTTCATGAGACAACTGAGTTGGGCTCAGCTCATGATTTAACTGAGACAGTCCTCACTGAGGGCAACATCAGGGATACAGATGATTCCATTAATTTGGATGATGTTTCAAAAACTCCAACTACTGAATTGACGGCACTTTCTGAAGGTCCTGCTGCAAAGGTATCCAGGCTCAAGAAGCCAGTCACCTCTGCACAGGTTAAAGCCCACTCAATCCCTAAAACCCCTAGAGTGGCATCCTCTGTACAACATGAGGATCTCCCAAAAACACCCCCTTCACAGCAAATGCCTACCCAATTCCCTGGGCAAACAAGCATAGACCTGAACCAGCTATGCAGCCCAGAGGGTCCCCTGTACCACATGATGAATACACTCATCAGAAATCACTTCCAAACATATACAGCTGACTTGGAGCTGTCAATCAAGAACCAATTTGGAGTGATCAAGACCAAGATGAACGATCTGTCAAACAAAATAGACTTCAACAGCCAACAGATTGCTCATCTTCAAGGACACTTCTCCCAACCCTCTGCTTCAAGGGTTATAATTGATGAATCCAAAAAGGGGGAGAAGATCAGGGAACCTAAGGAGTCATTCCAAGCCAGAGTAAAGGCACGAGTGGCACTCCTTGAAAGAGATCAGAAAGATCAGGCCAGGAAAGAAAGATTGGCCAAACAGTTTGGTGTCTCTATTGAAGAAATTGAAGCTGCTGAGAAAGAAGATGAGACCCAAAGTTCTGATGATTCCCTAAGGTGTAATGAAGAAACTTCTGATGACCAAACTTCTGATGAAGAATCAGAAAGTACTGAAGACAATCCTTCAGTAGCTGACAAACCATCAGCAGTTGTCAGCACATCAGAAGTCAACACTTCCCAACCTCAAACAACTGAACCTTCCAGAACCACTGCTCCCATTCAACCAACATCTGATCCCATCAGGCCTACATCTGTTACAACAATGACTGTATTAAACCCTTCTCCCATCTCTCATTCAGCTGAACTATTAGAGAAGAGTTTAATTGCAGCCAACAAGAAGGCCAGAGAAGATCAGATTTGGAAATCTCTGGAAGAAAGGGATGATTTGGACTTAAGCCATGAAGAAAAACTTCAGGCTTATGCAGCTGAACTACAAAGGCAGGCTAGCCTTGATGAGATTGCTGAACAGGATAAAAGACAACAACTGGTGTCTTATATTACCAAGAACAGCAAGACTAAAGCCTTTACACTCAAAGGACTCTCTATGCAAGAGCTGACAAGAAGAGCACAACTGCTTGCAGAGAAAATGGCCACAAGCAAAGATGGAAAGGCCAAGAGAGCCCAGATAATAGAAGAGCTAGTAGCAGAAGGATATGGTTCAAAAGCCTCCGTATCCAGATGGAAAGAAGAAAGACTAATGGATACATATAGAAAATACTTGGCTGCCAAGGCTGCAAATCCTGAGAAGTTTCAAACTGCTGATCCTTCAAGATCAGTAGTTAGAACTTCTGGTGTATCTAGAAGATCTGCTGCTCAAAAGAAGAAGGCAGAGGACAATGTCAAAACTGATTTCAAAATGGTACTACTTGAGGGAAGCTCAATAGTCCATTCAGATTTTGACATTGAGGAGAAACCTCTGTTAACACAGTTCAGGGATCCTTCCACTTTTGCTTATCAAATACAAAAGACAATCACAGAAAAGCTGCATACCAAAGTAGTGACTGAACACCATCTCCCAACTGTTCAGATGCCTGGTATGCAACAACATCAACAAGGAAGAGAATCCCACCTGAGGCTATCTGAAACTGAAGACATCCAGCACTCAGGACCATCAACCCAAGGGACAAGTCTGGTTCCCTATTCTTCTGACTTTAACAAGTCAAAGATCCCTATCATCAGATGGTCACTTACTGATAACAACTCAGTACTGTTGACAAGAAGAGACTTCTCAAGCAGGGCTTACAAGAAGATCAGTGATCTGAAGAAACTGTCAACACAAGACCTGCTCACAATTCAACATCTAGAACCACAGAGAGGATCTCTGTCTGATGATCAGTACAACCAGCTCAAGAACACCATGTACAAAGAGATATGGAAGATTGTTCAAGACAGAAGAAATACATAAGGAATTAGTAAGGTTTTGGCTTCATCAATCCAGGGGGAGATTGTTAGGACAAAGAGGATTGGTGAAACCACTTTTGTAAACCTTAGTCTAATTCACTTCTGTCATTTTTGGCTAAGTATAGAAGTACTGAATAGAAGACAAGAAACTGCTGATTAGAAGATATGAAGAAGTGCTGAAGTTGCAGAAGTTCTGAAGTCCAAACCAGACAAGTTCACTTCAGAAGTACTGAAGACAAAACTACTCTTCAGTAGTTGTCCTTCATCAGCACTTAGCAGAAGATATTTCCCACCGCCCTTTTGCATCAGTAGTTTATTGTTTAATATTACTTTTAGCTTTATTTGTTTCTTTCAATGTTGCAACTTGTGCAACTTGTCACTGGACTTTCTGTGCTTGCTTTTTAGGCAAGATACATGCATGTAATCGTCTATAAATAGGAGGCTTCAACCTTCTATTTTAGACATTGATTTTCAACAGAAAAATCCTTCAAACACTCTCATTGTTATATTCCATTTCTGTATTTATTGTGAATCTCTCTAAGTATCTAATTCTCATTTACAACTTAGATTCATAATAAATACTTTGTCATTTATCTTGTTTCAAACATCAAGGGGGAGTTACAACTCTGCCTTTGCATAAAAAGTGTTGCTTTAACTTATAACATTCCGCTGTGCTTATAATCTGATTTACAAGGACTTGCTAAACACTTAAGTGTCAAGATAGCAAGTTCTTACTTAGCAAAACAAGAGCAAACTGATCCAACAGGTTCATCCCACTATTTTAGACAATCGATTTTAATAGAAAACTGAAATCCTTTAAAGCTTTTACTTGTTATTCCATTTCATTAACTGGGAATCTATTTGCTTATTTATTGTCATATACATTCAATACTTAGATTCTCATTAACTATCTTTAGTTTACAAACATCCAGGGGGAGTAATAACTCCTGTTGATAGTGAAACTTTATAACTTATTCCGCTGTGCAAAACTGCTTTGATTAAACTTGCAAAAACACATAAGTGTTCACAAGCAAGCAACTGTTAAAGAGCATACTGATCCAACAATTGGTATCAGAGCACTGGTTCATCTGATCAAATATCAATCTAACAAATTGAGAAACAGACACAGGCTCTTATTGATATTCAATAAAGGATAAAAGTTCACTTTTTTCAACATCCATCACTTTGAGAGAAACTTGACAAATCAAAACTCTCCAAAATGGATCCTCATAATACTTGTTCTGCCAATAAGCCTGTTATGCTTGTTCGTTCAGAATATAACATTTGGCAGAAAAGGATGGCACATACTCTGTCTCAGACCAACACTTGTTGTTGGAAATCTGTGATATATGGTCCTCACAAACCAGTAAATATAAACCTTGAAACTAAAGTTGAAATACTAAAGGACCCAAAAGACTACACAGATGAAGATTTCCTTAAACTTGAGCTTGATGCCAAGGCTTTCTCTATGTTGGCAATGGCACTCCCAAATGAAATCTACTCTGGACTTTTACATTGTGAAGGTGCCAAAGAGCTTTGGGACTGCCTAAAAGAGTAGTTTGGAGAAACTGAAGAGGTGATTGCCAACACCAGAGAAATCCTGGCTCAACAATATGAAACATTTACTCATATTAATGGGGAAACTTTGACACAACAATTTGAAAGATTATCCACATTAATATTTGAGTTGAAATTAAATGGTCAGACCTACACAAATGTATCTATGCTTCATAGATTTTTAAGGTCTTTACTAGAAAAATGGGAAACTTACTTTATAGTTCTCAGATCTTCACCAGACTTTAACTTCCTCACTCTTACAAAATTACATGGGAGATTGCTAACTTTTGAAAGAGAAATTGATCAAAAGAAAAAGTTGCAAAGTTCTGGTAAAACAGCTGATGACTATGTACCAGGTAGTACAGCGCTGTTGGGACAAGACTCACCTTCTTGTCCAAATAATTTTGGATCTTTTGACCACATTGACATAACTGCTGGGATCTCATCAGAAAGATCATATCCAGCTTATGACAATGATGAAAATAGTCAAACTGCTGATAACATGTGTTTTATCATGGATTATTTAAAAATTTTTAGCAGTGATAACTTAGAAGAAATGGACATTTTACACCAACTGGCCATGTTAAGTATAAAACCTAACAAATTTTACAAAAGGTCAGGAAGGAAATTTCCAGCTGCTCAACAACCTCCACAAACTCAGCAACCCTCACAACAAAGTCTTTTCACTTCAGGGTATGTTGACTGGAGCAGTCTTCCTTTTGACACAACTGAGTGCAATCCCGATGCAGACAACAAAATGTTTGACATCAACTAGGAGAACCTGACAATGGCAGAAAGAACTTTGCCTTAATGGCATTTGAGGGCTGCACCTCAAAATCTGCCTTATCTCAGGTATCAAAAGAATCTTTGACAAAACTTTGTTCAAACTCATGCAAAGAATCTTTTGCTCTCATAAAAGAGACTAATGTGCATTTACAAGGCAAAGCCAATGACTCAGAGAGAAAATTTACTCAAATGAAATGTGATTTAGAAAGAAAACTTGCTTCAAAATCAAAAGAAAATTCTAAATTAACAAACAATGCTATTGAAACCCAAGCACAACTTAAAATCATGATAGAAGACCTAGGAAATATCAGAAAAGAGCTTGCTGACACCAAGGTTGAATGTAAAAAATGTCACACCCTCAAATTTCCACTACGGGGTTTATACCGCGAGGCGCATGACATACCAGGATCCCATAGCCATAAGCCATATGAACGAACTCTAAATGCCCAAACCATTTAGTTCTTTTTCAAAAACCAAGTTTAGTTAAGCTGCAGAAGCGTAAACCAAATTTAAACCTTTTAAAAACCATGCGCAAAACAACGCGCCTAAATTAAAACCATATGAAAGAAAATGTAAAAAAAACATAATATGTAATTTAGGTGTATGCCAAAGACCCCAAATGCAGTGAAGTGTGCAGTGCTTTCTAATCCTGGCACCGGAAGCTAACTACCTGCAAAAGCATGTAAATCGTGGGTCAACAAACAATGTTGGTGAGTTCACTAAGTAAAGTAACTAAGTATGTAACTGCGCTGGTTTCCAAAACCACGTAAACAAGTATTTGAGTTGGTTCCAAGAACCGTGTAACCACTAGTTCGTCGCATGTCAAGGGTAGCTAGCCCATTCATGATAACTAACACCGAATATACCGAACTACTATGTACGTGTAGCCACAAATGTGAGCCGCATGCCTGACATAATTGTTTATCCACAATGATTAAGTTTGTTAAGTTATAGTTCACGCCCGCGCTCCCCGAGCCGGTGTGAGGTTTGTAAGACCTAATAGCACTATCAACTAATAACCCGCTTGCCATAACCCGACAACTCATTCGGTACGTGAGGACTTACAGATGATAGAGTTGGTTTAGTTCATCAAGGACACAATTTGCGAACTAGCAAAGTAAACGATCCACACAAGGATCCATCAAAGTAAACGACCCACACAGGGATCCATAGCATCCCAACCAGGGATATGTAAGTAGTCCCAAACCAGACTAGAAAAACGTTGAGTAAGTTGTCTCATACCTGAGACGCGTGCTTTTGAGAAAAAGAGTAGTGAAACTCACCTTAGGTTGCACGCGAATGATCCAAATCCCTCAAACAGTAACGAGCTACCGACTCCCTATTACAAGTGTCACTAGGTGAGTATATGTGCATACCAACACATCATGTAACTTGATTGTCCGAAACTTCTAAAGTTCCAAATCGTGTAATGACGCCTAGTGACTCTACATGCACAAGTAAGTCCTACGTATCCCGTTGGTGATCATAATGATTATTGTCAGTTTTATACCTTATACACATCTCCTATAAGTATTCATATAAGTTCATGTCAAATACATATCACATAAGACTCCAAATAGTCACATAAACACATAATACACAATCTGCGTTTTTAGGACAGATTGTGCGCCACGAAAACTAATTTATTTAAAATACCAAATCAATGAAATAAACTCCCAAATTTTTACTTAATATTCTTTGGGATTTATTTAATAACCCATATTTTTTTTTGTCCTAAAACCAAACACAAAAATTATTAAAATTCATACAACACAGCTATGTCCAGAAACTTTCCACAACAGGTCAGTTTAGTAGAAAACGTTCCAAAAATTGTGTATTCATCCAAACGAGGTGAATCCACTTGAAAAAGCCAAAATTTTCCAATATTGACCTCCTGTCAAAATTTCATAACTTAATTGTTTGCAAAATTTAAGTTATACCCGTTTAAAGTTGACTCAATTTATAACTCCGAAATTCTGATATGACCTTTAATCAAATAAAATTCCAAAAACATATCAAACGACATCCAAAACATATGATTTTGCCCATTCTAAAAATCTAAGACCATGTAAAATCCATTCATGCAAAGAATCGATCAAAAAAACCAATTTAACATCAAGATACAGCCCCTACAAAACACCCTAATGAATCTGCCAGAAACTGAAACTTGCTCCCCAAGTTATTCGCAAACCCTAATCATACATAAAAATATATAATACATGCATAACTCATATTATTCTGATTAAACACATATATAATCATGTAAAAACCCTAATTATGATTACTAACAACCATCATCATCATCATCATCATCATCAATACACAATGAACATTCAAGAACTCCTACTAACATGTGTTATGCGATTTATATGTATGCATGCCTTATGATTTTTAAACTTTTTAATCATTAATAACCATCATAATATATGTAAAGATTATACCTTTCAAAGCAAGAGTCCTCAAAGCCTAAAGATTGCACCACAACTAGCTTGAAAGAATGAGTAGGATTGATGTTTGTTGAAAATCAAAGGGAAGGGGATGGGGGTGGGTTCACGGCGCAACAAGGGAGGAAGGGGTAGGGTTTTATTTTATTTTTTTGTCTCCTAATTATAAGAGGGCTTGGCTTGTTCCCCAAGCAATTGGGTATTAGGGCCCCTTTTAGTCCATTAACTGGACCCGTTAGTCATGTTCTAGTCCAATACCGGGCCCGATGATATTAATCACCCTAAGTTGCATAAAAAACTATTGTTTTTATTATTTCATAACATATCAATCACAAGATTCACGTAACTTTCATGGTTTACATATTAATTCTTAGTCAAGCGATAATTCACATAAGCATGTACTCCACACAAGCATGTAACACTACGTCCATCAGAATTCTATTGTGCTTATTATTATGCTTGCTAGATTAATCACCAACGTTCGGGATGCAGGACTCGTGTGTGTGACAACACAAGGTTTTTCATACTTATAACATATGTTAATAACATCTAACATATGTTAAGCCTGCTAAACTAACCCTAGTTAAGTATTTGATCACTGTGAATATGCAAGTTAACTAGAGTTCAGTAAAAAGTGTTAGCCTGAAAATGCGGGGTATCACATCATCCCCAAGTTGAAAAGAATTTCGTCCCGAAATTCAGCAAGTAAACAGTAAAGCCAGCTAGAAAAGTGTGCGCTTGGTTCCCGGATGTCACATCATCCCCAAGTTGAAAGGAATTTCACCCCGAAATTCACTTTGAGCGAGCTGCTTTATGTTTTGTGTTTGATCTATGCACAAGTTCAGGTTTAGTAAAGAGGTGTGGATATTTGAGCCGTATTCGATCTCTGCGCTCCCACGTATATTCCGGTCCTAGACGGGAATTCCATCGTACCTTAACAATAGGTATAGTGTTTTGTTTGAGTTTCTTGACGCGCCACTCAAGAATCTCCACTGGTTCATCCATGAACCGTAGCCGTCCGCCCGTCCGTCCACCTGGATCTCCTCCAGTGGCACCATCAGTGTTGTATCCAACAGGCATTTCTTTATATTTGATACGTGGAGTACATCGTGTACCCTATTAAGTTCATTAGGCAGGTTTAACCTGTAAGCTACCGAACCAATCCTTTTGACAATCTCGAATGGTCCAACGTATCGTGGGTTCAACTTTCCCCGTTTTCCAAAGCGTATCACCCCTTCCAAGGTGATACCTTCAATAGAATCTTGTCCCCAACCTGGAATTCCAAAGGTTTCCTACGCTTATCAGCGTAGCTTTTCTGTCGATCACGAACAGCAGCCATTCGGTATCTGATTTGCACTACCTTCTCAGAAGTTTCGTGCACGAGTTCGGGACCTGTTAGTTGGCTATCCCCAACCCCAGTCCAGCAGATGGGAGACCTACACTTGCGTCCATGAAGTGCCTCAAAAGGCGCACACTGTTTCGAAGTGTGATAGCTGTTGTTATACGAGAATTCAATTAAAGGCAAGTGCTTATCCCAACTGTTGCCAAAATCCACCACGCACGCTCGTAGCAGATCTTTCGATGTTTGGATGGTACGTTCACTCTGCCCATCCGTCTGTGGGTGATAGGCTGTGCTCATATCTAAGCGAGTCCCCAAAGCGTTTTGGAGAGTAGTCCAAAAATGAGAAGTGAATCGCGCATCGCGATCAGATATAATAGAAGTAGGCACCCCATGCCTAGGGACTACCTCCTTGACGTAGAGATTTGCTAGTTTCTCCAGCGAGTCTGTTTCCTTTATTGCCAGAAAGTGTGCCGATTTGATTAACCGATCCATGAAAACCCAAATCATGGTATGGCCAGTTGGTGTTCTAGGGAGCTTTGTGATGAAATCCATAGGGATTTCTGGTTGCTGGAGTAGGCCTGAAGGTTTCTGATATTCAATCTTAACCTTCGCACAAGTCAAGCACTTACTAACATAAGTGACTATCTCAGCTTTTGGCCACCGGTAAGGAGTTTTGAGATATTGGTACATCTTGTCCGAACCAGGATGTACCGAATATCGTGAGGTGTGAGCTTCATCGAGCACCAGTTGTCTGATATCCCACAACGTGGTATCCAGACTCGATTCATGAAGTATTGAAGACCATCCGTCTTCCGTTCCAAGTGCTTATCAGCACCATGTGAAGTTTCAAGCCCGATGTTTTCTTCTTTCAAGTCTCGCCCTGGGCTTCACGTACCTTATCAGGAAGATTAGAATGTATAGTGGGTTGTAAAGCTCGCACCCGTTTAGGTTTCATTTCCTTACGGTTGAGGGCATCAGCTACTACATTAGCCTTTCCTGGACGAAATTTGATGGCACGGTCATAATCATTCAGGAGCTCGACCCATCGACGCTGTCGCATGTTCAGCTCCTTCTGATCGAATATGTGTTGGAGGCTCTTGTGGTCAGTGTAGATCGTACACTTTGTCCTATAGAGGTAATGCCTCCAGATCTTTAGAGCAAAGGCCACTGCTCCCAGTTTCCGAGTCATGGGTGGTGAAATTCTTCTCATGAACCTTCAATTGACGTTAAGCACACGCGATCACCTTATCACGCTGCATTAGCACACATCCTAACCCTTGGATAGACGCATCACAGTACACCACAAAGTCCTCTGTTCCCTCAGGTAGCGATAGTATCGGTGCACTGCAAAGTTTTGACCAGATTCTTGGGCATCTCCCCACTTATAGGTAATGCCTTTCTGCGTTAGGGCGGTGAGAGGTTGAGCGATCTTAGAGAATCCCTCAATGAATCTACGATAGTATCCCGCGAGACCAAGAAATTGGCGCACCTCAGTAAGGTACCTAGGAGCCTCCCATTTTTTAATAGCGTCAATCTTGGCGGGGTCAACATGTATTCCTGCCTCGTTGGCCACATGTCCAAGAAATTGGACTTCTCGAATCCAAAAGTCACATTTAGAGAATATTGCATACAACTGCTCCTTTCTCAATAGTTCCAAGATCAGTTGCAGGTGTTGCTCGCGCTCTTCCCTGCTCTTGGAATAAATCAGTATGTCATCTATGAACACTATGACGAATTTGTCCAAATAGGGCTTGCACACATGGTTCATCGGAACAATGAACATAGCCGGTGCATCCAAATGGCATCACAAAAACTCATAATGTCCATAACGAGTTCGAAAGGCTGTCTTCGCCATATCCTCCTCTCCGACTCACAGCTGATGGTATCCTGACCTCAAGTCAATCATAGAATAGAAACTCGACCCTTGCAGTTGGTCGAACAAGTCATCATTACGAGGTAAAGCGTAGCGGTTCTTAATCGTCACTTTGTTCAACTCCCGATAATCAATACACATGCAGAAACTCCCATCTTTCTTTTTAACAACCAGAACTGGAGCTCCCCATGGCGAAGAACTAGGTCTAATGGAACCCCTACCCAATAGCTCTTGGAGTTGGGTAGATAGTCTTGAAGTTCGCCTGGTGCTAGGCGGTATGGTGCGTGTTCAATTGGAGCTGCTCCCGGCGCAAGATCAATCTGGAACTCCACTTGACGAACAGGTGGAAGTCCAGGTAATTCCTCTGGGAAGACATCTGGGAAATCTCGGACCACCGGGATGTCCTCAATCTTAGTTACAATTTCAGCTCGAGTGTCAGATATGTTAGCCAAAATGGCTGGACTGCCCTTACGAATACACTTCTGGGCTTTCAAAAAAAAAAGGAGATGATGCCCACCATGGCACCACCACGATCACCGTGTATAGATAAAAGTTCTCCACTTGGGACGGGGACACGAACAATCTTTTCCCGATAGAGAATTTCAACAGGATGCTTGGACAACCATTCCATGCCAACCACGAGATCAAAGCTTCCAAGGGTGATAGGTAGAATGTTGATGGCAAACGATTGCCCATCCAACTCGAGCTTACAGTCACGATGAATATGGGTTACCTCCACAGGCTTTCCATCAGCTAACTCTATGGTGTACGGGGTATCAAGAAGAGTAGGAACCATCCCTAGTTGTTTGCTAAGTTTTGATGACACAAAACTATAGTCTGCACCAGTATCATATAAAATAGAAGCAAGAGCGTCATACCCGTCACGACATTGTTATCAGTCCTAGCTTCCCCAGAGCCAATCACAATTGCTATTCCACGAGCCCCATTGTTGTTGTTACCGTTGTGGTTATTGTTTGTTGAAGGACATGTACCTCACACTATTCCACGTTCTCTTGCTATCACCAAAAGTAGAAGATGAAGCTCCATGCTTCGGAAAAGTACCATGCTCAACAGCCTAATCCGTGTGTTTACGAGCCAGAATGAACGATTTGTTAGATTCTGGGTAGGTGAGCTGCAGTGGCCAAGCCACGAATCTAAAGGACAAACCCTTTTGGTATGAAGTTCGATCCGTTGGTAAGGTAGGTTAAATAGATTTTTAGCATATAGTAGCTATCTTTTGTTGCTTGGTAGTGTAGGCGTCGATCTCAGACCCATCCGTCAAATTTCTAAATTTCATCATAGGGTGCTACGTTCTCCATCCAAGTATCTGTAACTCATCGAGTGTGCATGTAGCATACAATACCCCATCCTGCCTGGGGCAAATGCACATGGAAATGACTTATACTATTGAAGCAATCAGACGGTCTCTTTCAGTTCTGTTGGAGTTATAGAGGTTTACGACCAATAAAAAGGCTTGAAAATATGATGGCAGGTTGTTATTGTGACATGTGCGTTCAAGGTATAAGAAAGTTCAAATGTGGAAGTCAGGGGAAAAGAGTGATTTAGCAAAATAGATCTTTAATAGGTTGGAAAGAGGCGAGGGCTTCAACTACCCTATCGTTGATCATAAAAACTCAGTCTTATCAAACTTAACAAGGGAAAAGAAAAGAAAATACAGGTAAGAAAAAGGTAAGAGCCAATCGTCGCCCCGCTCTGTCTAGATAGTAGAGCCTTCATCATCACTTTCCATATGCTCGTCCTGCTCAGGTTCCCCTTCCATCTCTTATCCTTCCTCTTTCGCGATGTCAGTGTTATATGGTTCTCATCACGTACAGTCTCCTTCTCCGGTCCTGTGTAAGTCAGCTCAATGGTCAACAGCACCATTCGTTTCTCCAATCGTGACTGTCAGTCACTGGTAGGTTTCGTCTTCCTTTGAGATGTTGCACTGCATCGCATGCCTTACGTAACTCCCCAAAAGTGTGTGTAATAAGCCACGATCTAATGTGTTCCCATGAATCTACCATATACCTATGGGTAACAGGGATATGCAGTCATACGTCCGCCCACTCATACTAGGCGTAAGGTACTAAAGTAAGAAATAAGTTCTATATGCGTAACCCAGTCCCGTCTGAGTTTCGAATGGAAATAAGAAAGATCAAGCAACAAGGAACAGAAACTAATTGTCTCCTTGCTCAGTGAAAAAGGATAAGTCTCGGTATTTGAATTGCTTCACAGTTGATTCGATTTAACGGTACCACGTCATGCGCATCGTGCAGCTTCCTGTGTACGTGCGCCACAACGCTCACAAGGGCTCCCTCCCTTGTACTTTTGTTGTTTCCTCGTCCATGAGGTTTGTTAGGATGCTACTCCCAGTAATGCGTCACCTGGTGTAACCCTGGGTTCCCACCATTGACGTGTTCAGAATTAGATCTAGAACTAGAAGATAACATACCTCCTGAAATCATATGTTGTAGGTATGTGTAGCTAAAAGCTAGTTGTGCACTTAGGTTGTGAGTGTACTTATGCTATGATGATTATAGACTAGACTTAACCTTGGTTTAAAAAAGCGCGCCTGAGGCGCGCTTTAAGCGTTTGAGGCGCGAGGCTCCAAGAAAAACGCTTTTTTTGCCTAAAAGCGCTGAACTACATGAAGCGCCGCCTCGGGCGCTTGAGGCGCGCGCTACAGTAGCGCTACAGTAGCGCCTCAGCCAAAAAACCCTTTTAAACTGCTTTTTTTGGCCCGCTACAGTAGTGCCTCGTCGTTTTTATGTTTTGAATATGCTTTCTAAGTGTTCAAGTGTGTTTTATAATCATGTTTTTGTGCTTATGATTGATTAACATGTAGAAAATGTCACATTGACATATATAAATATTTTTTTATAATTTTTTTAATACTATACGTGAAGCTCTCGCCTCGCGCTTTAAGCCCCGCCCTTCGGATTTTGGACCCAAAACGCCTCAGAGCGCCTCACGCTTTTTTAAACCAAGGACTCAACATGCAGTCCTAGTTCACTATAACCAATGGCTCTGATACCAATCTGTCACACCCTCAAATTTCCACTGCGGGGTTTATACCGTGAGGCGCCTGACATACTAGGATCCCATAGCCATAAGCCATATGAACGAACTCTAAATGCCCAAACCATTTAGTTCGTTTTCAAAAACCAAGTTTAGTTAAGCTGCGGAAGCGTAAACCAAATTTAAACCTTTTAAAAACCATGCGCAAAACAACGCGCCCAAATTAAAACCATATGAAAGAAAATGTAAAATAAAAAACATAATATGTAATTTAGGTGTATGGCCAAGACCCCAAATGCAGTGAAGTGTGCAGTGCTTTCTAATCCTGGCACCGGAAGCTAACTACCTGCAAAAGCATGTAAATCGTGGGTCAACAAACAATGTTGGTGAGTTCACTAAGTAAAGTAACTAAGTATGTAACTGCACTGGTTTCCAAAACCACGTAAACAAGTATTTGAGTTGGTTGCAAGAACCGTGTAACCACTAGTTCGTCGCATGTCAAGGGTAGCTAGCCCATTCATGATAACTAACACCGAATATACCGAACTGCTATGTACGTGTAGCCACAAATGTGAGCCGCATGCCTGACATCATTGTCTATCCACAATGATAAAGTTCGTTAAGTTATAGTTCACGCCCGCGCTCCCCGAGCCGGTGTGAGGTTTGTAAGACCTAATAGCGCTATCAACTAATAACCCGCTTGCCATAACCCGGCAACTCATTCGGTACGTGAGGACTTACAGATGATAGAGTTGGTTTAGTTCATCAAGGACACAATTTGCAAACTAGCAAAGTAAACGATCCACACAAGAATCCATCAAAGTAAACGACCCACACAGGGATCCATAGCATCCCAACCAGGGATATGTAAGTAGTCCCAAACCGGACTAGAAAAACGTTGAGTAAGTTGTCTCATACCTGAGACGCATGCTTTTGAGAAAAAGAGTAGTGAAACTCACCTTAGGTTGCAGGCGAATGATCCAAATCCCTCAAACAGTAACGAGCTACCGACTCCCTATTACAAATGTCACTAGGTGAGTATATGTGCATACCAACACATCATGTAACTTGATTGTCCGAAACATCTAAAGTTCTAAATCGTGTAATGACGCCTAGTGACTCTATATGCACAAGTAAGTCCTACGTATCCTGTTGGTGATCATAATGATTATTGTCAGTTTTATACCTTATACACATCTCCTATAAGTATTCATATAAGTTCATGTCAAATACATATCACATAAGACTCCAAATAGTCACATAAACACATAATACACAATCTGCGTTTTTAGGACAGATTGTGAGCCACGAAAACTAATTTATTTAAAATACCAAATCAATGAATTAAACTCCCAAATTTTTACTGAATATTCTTTGGGATTTATTTAATAACCCATATTTTTTTTTGTCCTAAAACTAAACACAAAAATTATTAAAATTCATACAACACAGCTATGTCTAGAAACTTTCCACAACAGGTCAGTTTAGTAGAAAAATTTCCAAAAATTGTGTATTCATCCAAACGAGGTGAATCCACTTGGAAAAGCCAAAAGTTTCCAATATTGACCTCCTGTCAAAATTTCATAACTTAATTGTTTGTAAAACTTAAGTTATACCCGTTTAAAGTTGACTAAATTTATAACTCTGAAATTCTGATATGACCTTTAATCAAATAAAATTCCAAAAACATATCAAACGACATCCAAAACAGATGATTTTGCCCATTATAAAAAGCTAAGACCATGTACAATCCATTCATGCAAAGAATCGATCAAAAAAACCAATTTAACATCAAGATACAGCCCCTACAAAACACCCTAATGAATCTGCCAGAAACTGAAACTTGCTCCCCAAGTTATTCGCAAACCCTAATCATACATAAAAATCTCTAATACATGCATAACTCATATTATTCTGATTAAACACATATATAATCATGTAAAAACCCTAATTATGATTACTAACCACCATCATCATCATCAATACACAATGAACATTCAAGAACTCCTACTAACATGTGTTATGCGATTTATATGTATGCATGCCTTATGATTTTTAAACTTTTTAATCATTAATAACCATCATAATATATGTAAAGATTATACCTTTCAAAGCAAGAGTCCTCAAAGCCTAAATATTGCACCACAACTAGCTTGAAGGAATGAGTAGGATTGATGTTTGTTGAAAATCAAAGGGAAGGGGATGGGGGTGGGTTCACGGCGCAACAAGGGAGGAAGGGGTAGGGTTTTTTTTCTCCTAATTATAAGAGGGCTTGGCTTGTTCCCCAAGCAATTGGGTATTAGGGCCCCTTTTAGTCCATTAACTGGACCCGTTAGTCATGTTCTAGTCCAATACCGGGCCCGATGATATTAATCACCCTAAATTGCATAAAAAACTATTGTTTTTATTATTTCATAACATATCAATCATAAGATTCACGTAACTTGCATGGTTTACATATTAATTCTTAGTCAAGCGATAATTCACATAAGCATGTACTCCACACAAACATGTAACACTACGTCCATCAGAATTCTATTGTGCTTATTATTATGCTTGCCAGATTAATCACCAACGTTCGAGATGCAGGACTCGTGTGTGTGACAACACAAGGTTTTTCCTACTAATAACATATGTTAATAACATCTAACATATGTTAAGCCTACTAAACTAACCCTAGTTAAGTATTTGATCACTGTGAATATGCAAGTTAACTAGAGTTCAGTAAAAAGTGTTAGCCTGAAAATGCGGGGTATCACAAAAAATGGGTTGAGTCATGTAAAGGGTACCAACTGCTGCTTAACAAACAAAGTGCATCAAATGTTAGGTTTGACATAGGGTACAATCACACTGAAACAACAACTGATTTTTCTCCCAAAACAACTGATGATGGGAGAAGAATAGTTCAAAATGAAACTTCTGAAGAGAAAGAATGCACATCTTTTCATGAAAACTTTCTAAAAATTGAAAATGAAAGTTCTTCAGAAGTACTGATCAAGTCTGACTTTAAGCCATCAGTAGTTTCATCTACATCAGGAGTTGAGAACCTGAAAACTACTAATGACCTAAATCAAATAAAAACAGTCAAAAATTTGCCTTTAAATGAAAAAGAAAAGGCAAAAGAATGTGAAATTTGTGGCTTGTTTAACCACAAAACAGAATTTTGTAGATACAGAAAAGGAAATCAGTATAATAAGAAGATTTCACAACTGGTTGTGGGAAAACAACTCAAAAATGATTTTGAAGAAACTTTCTTTCCCAATAAACAACAACCAGGCAACACCTTTTCTCAGAAAAAGATGAAATCTCAACAACAATCTTTTTCTCAAAATTCTCTTTCAGTAGTTAGACCTAAATCATCAGTAGTTTCACAAACTGCTGAGATTAAAGATCTCATGAATATGGTACAACTACTGATGACCAAGGTTGATGGTGGTCCTCAAAAGGATACCACCATTGCTCTTAATGAAAAATCCATTGCCAAAAAGACATGGATTCCTCAACCTTGTCAAGAACAAACTGTTAATGTTCTCAAGAGCAAACCCAAAGCCAAATTGGCTTGGGTTCCCAAATCTAACTAATTTGCTACTTTGTGAAGAGAGTGTAACACCCCAACCGATGGCGGAAACATCGAGGTGTCACGTAATGATGATTGTTCGATAGCTCATGGTACTAAATGAAATTTGAATAATTTTAAATAATTTGCAATTCATCTTACATGTAGAGATTACAAAAGTTGATTATTATAAACTAGGTCCAAAGCTCCTATTTGTTCCAAGACTTGCACAACTTCCAATAGCAAAATAAACCTGAAACATGTTAAGTTGGAAAGATGGGGGGGTCAACTATAAATAGTTGGTGAGAATACATATGTTTTGCATATAGTTGAAAACAATATGTTGTATAGCAATCATAGTTGTAGTATAATAATGAGAAATGATAGAATATGAGTCCGACATGTAACAATGCGTCTTTTGTACAATCAAACCTTGTGTCGACTAAGACCTAACTCGCAAGTTAGTAAAAGTGTAACTGTTATCGATCATCCCTGAATTTATGCGGGGGGATGGGTTTGTCAGACCTATAGCGCTATAATCTAAACAGGCGGCTTGATCAATGTTAATGATTGTACTGTGTCTTTTTGTTACAGTCAAATGATAGAATGAGTAAATGATTGTAGATGCACTTATGCGACTAATGCTTTGGATTTACAATAAACATATGTTAATAAGTTTTGTCGAGTGGGCGAAGGAGGTTTTATGTGGGCGAAGGAAGAAAATCAAGGGTGCGAAGGAAGAAATTCATACGAAGGGGAGACAGGAGGCGAAGGAAGATTTTGTTAGTTATGTATTGCTTCATTCGACCAGGCTGTTTGGTCGAATGTGCTCGTTCGTACCTTCATGGTGGGTGAACGTGCAGCCTATAAATAGGTCAAGCTGATTTTTTAATGTAGTTTTAGTCATTATTATTCCCTCCAAGTTCAGTGTGTCTCTCTAGTGTTTTGTTAAACTTAATTCACGTTGTGTCCTTCATGTTTTGATCAAATTAACGTGTAATTGAGTCTTGATTATTAATGAGAAAAGCTTTGAATGATGATTTACTTGTTTTGATCTGATTGATTATCATTTTGTGATTGGTTTAGGGTTTCCGCACCTAAATCAAACTTGTTTGATCATTTCTTTGTTGATTTGTCGATCCTTTTAGCACATACAAAGTGGTATCAGAGCCATTCTGGATCAAACAACCACAAATTGATAGTTTCTCAGTTGATTTGGACCCAATTTTGATCAAAAAGTTTCTGTTTTCATAGAACAAACTGATTTGATGAGTTTTTGAATGATTACAACTTGTTTTCATGGTTAAAATGGATAATTCTCTTTGATAAACTTGTTCCAAATCAATTCCGATTCAAAACCTGATTAAAATCATCAAAATCTATCAATATTTGATAAACATGATCAAAATTAACTGATTTTCAAAGAATAACCCTTTTTGAAATAGCAGGGGTCGAACCTAGAGAGACGGTCGAAGGTGTGAGTTATTTTGGTCGAAAGAGTGATTTTCTGGTCGAAGGTGTTGTTTTTGTGGTCGAACGTAGAGTTTCATAGCTTATTTGTGTACATTCGCCCATCAGAGTTTCATTCGACTGATCGAACGGTCGAAGGAGGGAGAAAACGGTCGAAAGAGATAACAAACGGTCGAAAGAGTTTGTGTGTTGTCATAGTCCACATTCGTACCTTTCCAAACGGTCGAAGGAGAAGAATTTTCCTCATTCGACCATTCGTAAATGCGAAAGAAAAACCTGTTTTAAAATTTTTCTAATCTTTTCGTGTTTGAACATTTACAGGTTAAGATGTGGAACTTTCCAACTACGCCAAGACCTAATCAAGCACCACAGCAGCAAACAACCAGAGATCCATGGACAGTTGAAGCTCAGAAGACTAGTCCACCATCTCAGCCAATCAACTACATGGCTATGACTAGTTCTACTCCACAGCAAGTTGTGCAACCATTACAGCAACCAATTGGCGACTATTGGGGAGTAGCAGCAGCTGCCGTTCATTCACAGACGACCAATGCCATATCTACACTCATTCATGATCTATCATCAGGCAGTGGAAATCGTCCACCAAAGCTCATGGATATGATTGAATATAACACGTGGAAGACAAAGTTTAAGATACATGTGGAGGGACAAGGTTTAGAGGGAGCCGAGGCATGGCAGATGATAGTGAAAGGTTATGTTGCTCCTATTCTGGAGAACACTGGTGAACCCATACCGTTGGAGAACTTGGCTGATGATGAGAAGAAGAAGTTCGCAATTGAGAAAAAGGCGTTTTCTCAATTATCTCAGGCGATCAACACTGACTTGCTGCATCAGTTCGGATCGTGTATTACTTCAAAACAATTGTGGGATATGCTGAGAAACAGACATGATGGTAACGAGAAGACTAGGAAGCTGAGAATGGAAGAGCTTCGTAAAGAATTCGAGAACTTTAGTTACATGGGAAATGAGACTTTAAAAGAATTGGTTCCAAGGTATTGCCACCTGCTCACAGAGCTCTCGAGTTACGAGATTAGCATACCTATGTCTGAACTGGTGGATAAATTTGCTGATGCTCTACCACCATATTGGAACCAATACATTGAAGTGCTGAAAGAAAAAGATGCATACCAGTATTGAACTATCAATGAGTTCATACAAAAACTGGAGAACAAGGAAATGGAGGAGAAGAGAAAAGCAAAGAGAGCACAGATTCCACAGAACCCAGAGTTGTATGTGAGTGGTACATCTACTTCTATTTCTTCTTCTAGCTCTACTTCAAGTGTTGCACCTCATATTGCTTGTGTATCTAATGTTGTTGAACCCACCAAAGCACCAATCAACTATCTTGCCCAAACTTCATCATATACACCACAATCTTTTCAAACACCAAATTTCATCCCACCTTTTTCACCAATGCAACAAGCTGCCTGTTACACTGCCAGTTAACCTCAACAACAACCATATAATCCTCACATGAACCAAATGCAGATCACTCAAACACAATCAAATCAAAGTCCGATTGTGTTAGAGACTTCTAACCTTAACAATGTTACTGTTGAGATTGCTCAACAGCATGTAGCATTAGTATCTGCAATGGTTGCATCATACAACGGTTTAGTTGCTAGTCAGATTGGAAACAACAATCTAACCAATGAGGACTATGCACAAATCGATAAAGAGGAAATGGAGCTTATGGATATACAGTGGGCGTTTGCTAGCATCATGAGAAGAGCCACTGATTTTATCCAGAAAACAGGGAGAACTGACCTTTCGACTTCTCCAAACACCACTTATGGCTTTAACAAAGCCAAGGTCACATGTTTTAATTGTGGTGAGAAGGGTCATTTCAAGAGAGAGTGTACACAGCCGGCTCAGCAAGGTAATCGAAACCCATTCAATTCAAGCTACCAAAATCGACAAAACCAAAACCAGAATCAGGTATCATACAACAGTCCCAACATTTCTAGCTTTCAACCTCAAAACAACTACCAGAACCGTCAAAACACACAACAAAATACCAATACTAGACAATCCACATCTCAAAACCAGCCACAACAAAATCCAAACCGAACCATTGTTCCCATCTCTACACCTAACACTCAAACCCAAACCCAAACTGAAAACCAAAACCAAGCACTTGTGATTCAAAAAGATGAAGGTTTTGATTGGACGGGTATGCAATTAGGAGTGGAAGAGATTACTGCAGGAAATGTGGCTTGTGTAGCACAAAAGATGAGTTTGGATGAACATGTGGAGATTGAAGAAGATGTTGTGACAGAAAAATTGACAAAGTTGATAATAGAAGAGTTGAATGAGGATGTGAATGATGAGTGTGAAGACAAGAAGTCTGGAATGATTCTTGATTCTGTCACCGATGTTGGAGAGCAATATGATTCAGCTTACTCGGACATGGAAAGTGATTCTGACTCGGAAGCTAGTGTGAACTCACTAGACGATGACATCGATCAGTTGCTAGCTGAAGCAGATTTCCTTATGACCCGCAAGTCGTGCATGGTGGATGATGCCTGCACAAAGATTGATTACTCAAAATTCTTTGCAGGGAAGGAAGCTTATTTCGCACTGATGGCAATGACAGAACCACCTAAACCGGTAAGTACTGAATCTCAATCTAAATCTCATGTTTGTGATAAATGTTCTGCTTTTGATAGTTTGACTGAAGAAAATAAGCAACTCAAGGTACAACTTGAGAGTGCTAAAATAAACTGTCAAATTTATCAAAAGGAAGCAAAAGAATTTAACAAAGTACTTGATGGTTACAAAAAGGATGTTTCTGAACTGAAAAAGTCTTTGTCCTTAAAGCAACTTGCCATTAACAACTATATAAATGAAATGGAAAACACGAAGTTAGAAATGGCAACCATCAAGTGCTTCGCTGAAAAAGTAAATAAAAAGTTAGAGAGCTATAAGCACATTGCTTATGTAGTTGACCACATCATCGAAGAAACTTCACAGTCGAGTAGTGCAAACTACAAAGCTGTCCCATCTCCGGTGTTGTTTGAAAATCATAATTTACATGCGATAGCACCGGAGAACCTAGTCAAATCTGACTCCACATCAGATAACGAGTCCAACACATCCAGTGTCAGAGACCCGTATTCTGATGTGAGACCTGTTTTGGGAAACAATGAAGGTGTGGTAGCTGCAGATGATTCTGACGAAGAAGATGAACAGTCTGAGACGGTTGTTGAGAAAGAGAGTGATATTCCTGACGAAAATCATATAATCACTACTGAACCAGTCTCACCATCTCAGATTGTACATCCCATGGCTAATGCTCACCGAAAGAATCAACCAGCAAAGAATGTTTCTAAGAAAGTTGAGCAGTCTGTTGATAAAAATGTTGAAAAGAAAGTTGTTAAGAAAGTTGAGAAAAATGTGGTTAAATCTGTTGAAAAGAAAATTGAAACTAAAACTGAGAAATCAAATTAAAAGAACAACGAATCGTGTGATAAACCTGTGAAAGTTTTCTATCGGATGCAAGGCTCCGATAAGATTATGTCTGATGACGAATATCCGATTCAATTTGTAAACTATTCCAAAATTGAAAAGATCTGGCAGGAAAGTACAATTTGGTTTCCAAAACATGAACGAACCAATGACATTCCTCCAGCCATTTTAAAGAAAATTTATTCTATTTATTCTAAAGACGCAAAGGTCAATGTCACACAATTCATTAAACCAACAGACAAGTCAAATAGTTTTATTGAGCTGACTTACTCAAAGGACCCAGCTCCTGAGAGTTTAAGAAAACAGTGCATGGTTGATCAATATCCCATTGCGAGTTTTTCCAAGTCGAACATCAAGGAAAACTATGAAGAATACCGTGCGTGTTTTAAGTGCGGGGAAAGGGGACATTTACTTGCCACCTGCCCGTATGTACGACACAAGAGGCACGAGGTGGAGATGAAGCAAAGACATGATTAACCGGTTGATAATTACAGTTATTCCCAAAGACGGGTTTTCCCTCAGCCAGCACCTTATTATAACCAAAACAATTTTTTCAAAAAGAGGGAAAATCGTCCGATGACTTATGACAAACGCAACTGGATAGCCACTGAGAAACCATTGAAGAAACCATTGATGAACACAACTGCTGAAAACAAAAAGGTTCCGGTTAAACCTAATGCCAAATCAGCAGTTGGACCTGTCTCTGTTAAATCAGAGAAGGTAACCAAGAAGGTAACATTCAAGGACGGAGTAAAGCAACCGGCTGAGACCTCAAAATCTCAGATTCAGCTCTTGAAACGGTCTGAACAGTCTTGGTCATCAAAGGGGTCTGAGGGTGCTTCAACTTCACAGATTGTCAAATCTGAGAAAACAAAAGTTGAGTGTGAAATGAAAGAGGTTGTTAAAAACCAAGATGTTTGTGAATCTAATGAATCTTTGAAACAACCAGTTCAACGACCCAAGACAAAACAGGCTTGGGTCCCCCGAAAGATCTAATTGCTTTACTTGATATGTGCAGGGAGCTCCAGCTGGCCCTGTTAGCAGCCTTTGGATTGTTGACAGTGCAGCTACTGGACACATGACAGGGGATCTCACGCTGCTTTTTGACATCAAGAATATAAATGGAGGTTACGTAGCGTTTGTAGGAAATAAAGGAGGCTACATTACGATGGAGGGTAGTGTTAGCAATGGGGTAGTGACATTTGAGCGGATATCGTATGTGAAGCAGATAGATTACAATCTACTCAGTGTCAGCCAAATCTGTGATAAACAATTCTCTGTTTATTTTGACGACAAATCTTGCTACATCCTGAAACCGGGTTTTGAACTTCCAAAAGAGTGGGTGATGCTAAAGGCACCGAGAGTAAACAACTTGTATATTCTCGATATGTCCAAAGCTATGACCACCCATGGCCAAGTCACGTGTTTCCTCTCTAAGGCTACAGAAAAAGAATCTATCATGTGGCATAGAAGAATGGGACACATTCATTTGAGAAATAAGAACCAGTTGGTGAAGAATGAACTTGTAACTGGAGTTAATGTGAAACATTTTCATTTGAATGACAAGTGTATTAGTTGTAAAAAGGGTAAGCAGCATAAACAGACCCATAGACCAAAAAAAGTCAATTCCGTTGAACTACCGCTTGAGCGTTTGCACATGGATTTATTTGGTCCAGTCAAGCGTAAAAGTCATGCTGGGTAATTGTACTGTCTTGTGGTGACTGACGATTACTCAAGATTCTCATGGGTTATGTGCTTACACCAAAAAAGCGACACATTTGACAACCTGAAAGTTCTGTTCACTCATCTGGAGAATATCTATGGTCTAAAGATTAAAAGAATCAGGAGTGATAATGGGACGGAGTTCAAAAATGCTCAGATGGATGATCTTTGTGAAAACAAAGGAATTCATCACGAATACAGCGCTCCGTATACACCCCAACAGAACGGTGTCGCAGAACGGAAGAACAGGACTCTAATCGAAACGGCGAGAACAATGCTTGCGGACTCAAATCTTCCAGTCATGTTCTGGAACGAAGCAATTTACGCAGCATGTTATACTCTAAATCGTGTTTTAACAGTGAAGAAGTTTGACAAAACTTCTTATGAGCTGTTGAACCGACGAAAGCCGAATCTAGAGTATCTAGAACCGTTTGGAGCCCCGTGTACAATGCTTAATCCTTCGGAGAAGTTCGCACCAAAGGCTGAAGAAGGCTATTTTGTTGGATATGCAACCCCACTCAAACGGATATTCAACAAAAGAACTAGAAAAGTCGAGGAGTGGGCTAACGTCGAAGTACAAAGATACACTCAGAATGTACAGGGAGGCGGTCCAGACTGGATGTTTGATTACAAAGACTTCTTTGAATCATTCAATCTAGATAGCATGGTTGAAGAAGTTGTACTCCGTTTATATTACGAGGTCGAAAACGCAGTGACTTCACCGTTAGTGCGTCCGATCACTGTGAATCCTCAAGCGGCTTCTAATGATACCACTGCTCCTGTCATGGAAGAAGAAGTGTTCCAAGAAGCTTCAACAACGCTTAATTCATCAGATTCAGAAGATGAAGACGATGATGCTACAAGTGAAGCTATTCTGGACAAAGCTACAGTGACACCACCAGTGAACCCAACTACAAATGATGCTTCAACATCGAATGTGGGTAATGATCTGGTTTTTAAAGAGAATTTGACGACTCAAACGGGAGTGCAAGTACCTGATTATCCGGAATCTCGGATACATCGTATACACCCGCTTGAATAAGTTATTGGTGATCCTGGTAGCAGCGTTATGACAAGAGGGCAATTGAGGAATGCTCAAGCACCGGAGAATATTGGCAATCTTGCTTTATATGCCAAAATACAAAAATCTGGTTTTCAAAATGACTGGTCTTTCGCTTGTTATGTTTCGCAGGTCGAGCCGCGGACGTACAAGGAAGCTCTTTTGGATGATGCTTGGGTGGAAGCGATGCAAGAAGAGTTGTTACAATTTCAGAAACTTGGAGTTTGGACGCTGACAGATTTGCCCCCGGGAAGAAAGAAGATCGGAACCAAATGGGTTTTTAAGTGTAAAAAGGATGATAGAGGAGTTATAGTGAGAAACAAAGCTCGTTTGGTTGTCCAAGGTTTTCATCAAATAGAGGGAATCGATTACAATGAAATCTATGCAACTGTTGCACGCTTGGAAGCTATAAGAATGTTTTTGGCGTTTGCATCCTGGAAGAAATTCAAGGTGTATCAGATGGACGTAAAGAGCGCATTTCTTTACGGTGTGGTCAAAGAGGAAGTTTACGTAGGTCAACCACCAGGCTTTGAGGACCCTATTCACCGGGATAAGGTTTATGTTTTAAACAAAGCACTCTACGGGTTGCACCAAGCTCCGAGACAATGGTATGAGGAGCTGAGCACGTATCTTCTCTCGAAAGGATTCAAACGCGGATTGGTAGACTGCACACTGTTCACGAAACGAGCAGGAGATGACTTGCTTCTTGTGCAAATTTATGTTGATGATATTATTTTTGGATCTACTAACAAACTTCTGTGCAGGGAATTTGAAAAAGTTATGCAGGAAAAGTTCGAAATGAGCGCAATGGGAGAAATGCAGTTTTTCCTAGGCTTGCAGGTGGAGCAAAGACCAACGGGGATCTTTATTCACCAAATGGATGATTCGAAGCCAATGGATACCCCGATACAACCTAATCACGGGATTGGAGTTGACGCTAAGGGGGAGCTGACTGATCCATTTACATACAGAGCAATCGTCGGATCTCTGATGTATCTCACCGCGTCTAGACCGGATATAATGTTTGCGACATGTCTTTGTGTACGATATCAGTCGAAGCCGAAACAAAGTCATCTTGCAGCTGTCAAGCGTATCCTTAGATATCTGAAGGGTTGTCTATCGAAAGGACTTTGGTACCCTCATGATGATAATTTTGACCTAATCGCTTTTAGTGATGCAGATTGGGGCGGCTGTGACAAAGACAGCAAATCCACAACGGCTGGATGCCAGTTTATGGGGAGCAGGCTTGTGACCTGGCAATGCAAGAAACAGACCGCGGTTGCACTATCCACATGTGAAGCAGAATACGTTTCAGCATCGAGCTACTGCTCACAGGTTCTTTGGATCCAACAACAGATGGTGGACTACGGTTTGCAATTTCTTAAAACCCCTATTTACTGTGATAATGAAGCCGCAATCGCATTAACAAAAGACTAAGTAAATCACTCAAAAGCTAAACATATCCGGATTAAATATCATTTTATCCGTGATTGTTATGCTAAAGAGTTGATCGATATGGTCAAAATCCACACTGATTACCAACGCGCAGATCTTTTTACCAAAGCTTTTGACAAATCCAGATTTGATTATCTTTTAAAAGCTAATGGTATTAAAGAAAAACAAGACTGATCACCACCTCAGTCTATCGCTTTTTAGTTAAATTTTTACTGTTTTTCAGAAAAATTTCGAAAATCCAAAAACATTGAAAATTTTCAAAAATCCATAAAAATTAGAAAATTTCTTTGCTGACTGCTATATCTTCTTCCCTTAGATTAATGCCGACATATTTCTGTGAACAAACGATATTTGGGCAGTCACATATTTGAAATGCTCCAGCTTATCCTTGGGAACAGTAAATTCAAAAATTTATAAAAAAAAAATCAGAAAAAGAAAAAATGATTTCCTGGAGTAAAAAGGGAAATGATAGTACATCAGTGGGGATCTGACACATTCTAAGAAATGTAATGCTATATAGGACGTGTGTCTGAGTCTGTGCGATGTGCTGATAGGCTTCGTAGACCTATTACTGCGTGCCTGACACATACATATCAAACGAATTGTTGTGTGGATGAACTCCTCATGGGCATATGGTCTTAGTACCGTAATTTCGTTTGATAGGGTATTTGTACAAAACTCGGAGGTTTAGGGTCGTTATGTTATTAGTTGTCTGGGGATAGCCTCTCTGATCTTCTGCTGTAAGTCATTACGGACCTAGATCAGACAGGGTGTCTTTATAAAAGAGCATTATGCCAAATCCTAAAGTTACCGGATTGAGGAACTTTCCATGCTTTATGATGATCAAAGATTATCTATTACATCGTATTAATCACTGATGCAAATCATGATTAATATCAGTCCTCAACCTGGTAGAGTGCACATGTTAGTTTGCTGCATTAATTTGCTGACCTGTATACCTCTGTGCATTATACCTTGTAAATTATAGACGACGAAAGCATAATCACGCTTTGCAATGAGTCTTTGTGCATTTACTTCTTGATACAGGAGTATGTCGTGTGCGTGGGAACCACGGACAATTTTGTTTATACTATAAATAACAGTATCAGTTTCAAGCATTGCACAAAAGTCTGCGTGTGAGTTTATGTGGATCACAATATCAGCAGTTGCCAGATCACACATTGTCTTTAATGATAATAAATCAAAAGATCAACGGTGTGATCAGATTTCTCAATAACTGATATGATCCCTTTACCGGAAATCCCAAAAACATTTCCTGTTTTTCATTTACATTTCTGCATTTTATTTTCTCGTTAAAAATTACAAAAACTCAAAAAGATTTTAGGTGTGTTTTAGCATAAATTTTAGAAAATCCAAAAAGATTTTACATTTCTATCTTATTTTTGATAGCTGATGGTGGTTGATGCCGATTTTCTAAACCTTGATGAACCATTTGAGCTTTGTAATCTTTTAAATGTGAAAATATGAATGTTGGATGCTTAAAAGTTGAAAAATAATTGGAACGGGACTCGTTTTTGAGATTTGGAAAATTTGTCAAAATTCCAGTTTTCGTTCGCCCATTCGTTTGGTCGAACGTGGAATTTTTGTTGTTCTTTCGTACAGTGTATTTGGGCGAATGAGAGTGTTCTTGAATAATTTTCACATTCGAACCCTTTTGTTCCCTTCGAACCTTTAAATAGGGTCGAAGGAGCCAAAAGCTTCTCATTCGACCGATGCAAGTGGGCGAAGGAGCATGCCTATATATACTATTTCAGTCTCATTCGAACCCTTACAAAATTTTTTCAAAATTTCTGAATTGAAGTCCACTTTTTGCTCAGTTGTTTTGCCATATATCATTGTGTTCGTCTTGTTCTTCTGATCATTGTGCACTTATTGTTACAGGTTAACAACTCATTTTCATGGATTACAATAACTGATACAAACTTTGTTCATTGTTGAAATTGTTGACTTGGATTCATTCTATCAGTGTTTTAGGGGGAGAATATACTAAAATTAAGGATTCTAATCCATCATTTTGATCAGTTGATCATCATTTTCATTCAAACCCTAATTTTATCTAGAAAACACTGATATAATGTCTAATTGATAAAACTGTTAGGAAGGAAACTTTAATCGGTGCTATTACTTGCCAAACAAATCAAAATAACATGATCAGAAACAATACAATTCAAAATTGAAAATTTAAATTTGCAGACAGTTACCTTCGCCCATTTCGAATGGTCGAAAGAGCATAATTTGGGCGAAGGAGTTATTTGTCTGGGCGAATGAAATTAAAACGGTCGAATGAAACTTTTGTTCACATTCGTACCTTTACAATTTCCCATTCGCACCCCCGTATGGGCGAATGAGAAGATTAATTACCAAATTTTCAAAGTTTTAATATTTTGTCGATTTTTAACATGTTTATTTGTTTTGTTTTGCAGTTTGAACCATGTCTGAACAGGAGAAGCTACTGAACAAGCCGGATCATCCTCACAGCCTGCAAAGAAAGTAACTGAAGAGCTTTTAACATTCGAGAATGCGCATAATTGTTGTGTCCATCTTGGAGAGGTTAAAAAGCATACTGAGTTCGTTGAGATCATAGAGTTCTTGAAAAGAAGTCGGGTGATAGACGCGATTGCTACACCTACCATTATCTACAGAGACATGATACAAGAATTCTGGACAGAAGCAAAGATGGATTTCTGGAATTGCGAATCGTCTGTGATTAGCAAGATCCAAGGAAAGATGGTTATTGTTTCTGAGCAGGATATTAGAGAAGCCTTGAATCTTCAAGATGAAAAGACTGATCCTAGAGAGCTTAGCTTTATGGAACAACGAAAGTGTTTTCTGAGGATGAAGTACAATGGGCCGATTACTGATGGTTCATTGCACAAGGGAAAGCTGTGTCCACAGTTCAAATACTTGGCACATGTGTTGATACACGTCTTTGGTTCAGCTGCTGGAGGATATGATTTGATGCGAAAGAGTATTAGCTCGATGATGGTAGCACTGGTATTGAACAAACCGTTCAATGTCTCAGGAATGCTGATGGAACATTTGTTGGAGCCTGTAAATGGCACGAGGAATCTGAAGTTTCTGTTATATCCTCGATTCCTTCAGATGGTGTTTGATCATAAATACAAAGAGTTGAAGAGGGATCCTAAGCATATTGTCGTTCAAGAACATATGTCAATCAATACACTGGCTAGGATGAAAGCTTATAAAGGCCTGTCAGTGAATGAACGTCCACCTGTTAGACGTTTATTAGGACATTTGGCGAGGATTGACTATGAGGATCCAGGTGAAGGTCTTGTGAGACATGCTAACAGTTATTCAGATCAAGATAATCCATTACATCCTGTTGATCCAGATGCAAAACGTAAGCGACAGGTTGTTAATGTTGGAGCAAAGAGTGGAAAGGGAAAGGAGAAAGAGATCAGATTAGAGGTTGTTTCTGAACCTGCTAAGAAGAAGAGTACACCAAGAAGAAGTAAGACAATGGCTAAGAAGGGAGTGCATATTGTTGATGAAACGTCTATTGATTCTGAAGAGATGCAAGAAGATGAACACTGGGATTCTGAAACTGAAACGTTGAAGACTACCACGCCCAATGCCACTGTGGCTGGTGAGTCTGTTAGTTTGAATAGATCGGTTGAAGAGCAGAGAATGAAGAGTCCTATTCGTTTGGACGAAGAGGATGAAGATTTAGGTCTGGGAGCAGGAGACTTTCCTGGTTCGCCAGTTCAGGGGGAGAAACCGGAGAAGCCCCAGTATAAGAAGAAAGAAAAGGTTGTGAGACCTGCAGAAAAGAGAGCTAGAGAGATAGAGACACTGATAGCAGGAAAGAAGTTACCACCTGCTACTAGTTCAAAATCTCTAGTTGCTGCTCCAGCCTCAAAGAAGCAGAAAACCACATCAACTTCAGGTACAGAACAGAAAGCTGATTTACCTGTTGATGCATTCAATGAAGCATTACATAATGTACTGAAGAAGATAAAGAAGGGTAAACTGCCAGAGGTTGCTGAAGTCCCCAAGAAAAAGGTTACAGTGGATAGTGATGTAACGGATACTATTAACCGGAGACTTACTGAAATGATGAATCTGATAAACAAGCAGCAGACTGAGATTGCCCAACTTAGACAAAACGACTCAAAGATGCTTGATGTAGTTGTTTCAACACATGAGAATAATGAAGAGTTGAAACAGAAGATCAAAAAGTTGCAGAAGGATAATAAAAAGTTGTTGAAACATGAGCAGAGAAACACCAAACGGATTATAGCTTTGAAAGATGAAAACAAGAAGTTGAAAGAGAGTAACAAAAACATGGATAATCTGATCAAGGATTTATACTCTCGAGCTCCTCAGCTAAAAGAAGGTGAAGAAGATAAAGAGCTGGAAGAGGAGCAAGTTGATTTTGAACTATCTGATGAAGATGAGGAGGATGATGCAGATCTTGATGAAGATGCTGGTAAAGCTCCTAAAAAGAAAAAAGATGATGATCATGATGGTTCAAATGATGGATCTGGTGATGATAACAGCTCTGCATCTGATGATGATGATGATGACAATGATGTTGATGATGATACAGACAAATACAAGTATGAGAAGAGAGAATCTGGAAAAGGTGAAGAATCTAGTTCAAAAGCACCTGGAGGATCAGTAGATGATGATACGATCTTTTGGAACGAAAAGCTGAAGTCTATGTCAGAAGAAGATAAACAGATGTATTTCCAGATGCTCACTGATCGAGTCTGGACGATTGACATGACCAGCAAATTTTCCGAGATCTTTGAATTTCGTGACAGGGTGTTTGAATTGGAGTATGATGATCCAGATTTAGAAGACGGTGAAGTCTCGGCGGCGATGGCAAAAGAGATCTTTGAAGGTCTGGCGAAACAGGTTGGCAAAACTGTTGAAGAATTATTAACTGATAACCAGATTCCTGATCTAACTGAAAAGGAAGCTGGAGATCATTCTGATGATCGTGATATACCTGGTTTCGAAGACATAAAAGTTGAGGATGTGACAAGTGAAGAGTATCCAGAATATTTCAAAAGAGACAAGAATTCGGGATTTACTGCTTTCACTGATGAGTTGTTGAAGGAAGCCGAGAGACGTGCAAAAGAGAATAGTGATATGTTTGTTGATGAGATTTTCAGAGGGCATGAGAAACCGTTTATCAGACAATCTGATAGCTTGAAAGAGTTATTGAGGGAGTTAAAAGAGAAAGAGGCAAATCGTCCTAAACCAGAGATTCAAGGTAGCTTTTATAAATTCCACAACGACATGTTCAAAGGAAAAGCGTTGGGATGGAAGTTTATAAAGCAACTGAAATGTGTAGCAGTGAAATGGGAGAAGGGGATCCTATAATTTGATAGATTCCATGATTTGAAGACTCTTCCATATTGAGCAATTCGTGACATTTGTCGACACAAGATGACCGGTACGACAAATGGTCAGATTGCTTACTTTGCCGAGAAGATGGCTAGGGAGAGTAGGACGAAGTGGAACCTCTTTGAACCTCAATATCCAAAAAGGATTGTTCACAAGAAGACTATTGATGATATTACTGGTTTGCCCAAAGTGACCTTAAAGTACAAACCACCAAAAGTGTTGAGGCACATTCCATTGCTGCAGATTCCTCAACATTTCGCCAAAGACTTTATCTGGTGGTACTACGACTGGAAGATTGCAGAAGCTGTTATAGTTCTGAAGGATGGAGAGAAAAGTTTCAAGAAAATACACATTTTTGATCCCATGTGGTTAGTGAATTGCTCACATGAGAACATCATAATGTTGTATTACAATCCTATCTTCAGCGATGTTAAGGATGCTGAACAGGCTAGTAAATACCAGCGAGTGGTATTTCTGTGTTTTGCACATGATATCAACGCTGGATGCGACTATGACAAAAAGCTCGGCAAGTTTGTGAAAGTTCAAGAGATTTCTGAAGAGAAAAAGAAAAAGCCGAAGCAAGTGTTTGAGAAGGTGATGACATTGGAACAGAAGAAACTTTTGAGGATCAAGCTGATGAACAAAAGAATGGATGAGGAACGAAGAGTTAAACAATCCAAGCAATAGTCGAGGGGGAGTTTGTAGATGCACTTATGCAACTAATGCTTTGGATTTACACTAAACATATGTTAATAAGTTTTATCGAGTGGGCGAAGGAGGTTTTATGTGGGCGAAGGAAGAAAATCAAGGGTGCGAAGGAAGAAATTCATACGAAGGAGAGACAGGAGGCGAAGGAAGATTTTGTTAGTTATGTATTGCTTCATTCGACCAGGCTGTTTGGTCGAATGTGCTCGTTCGTACCTTCATGGTGGGTGTAGATGCAAAAGTGCGACTAAAGCTTTGGATTGTAAAACACATTTTGTTTTGTAGATATCGAAGGTGCGAAGGAACAAAATAGAAGGTACGAAGGAGAACTGAAAGGTGCGAAGGAAGAATGTTTTGGACGAATGAAGATTAGATTATAGTAAAACTTGGTTCGACCAGTTGATGTGGGCGAACCTGCACATTCGCATGAACAGTTTGGGCGAATGTGCAGGCCTATATATAGGTCAAGTTCATTTTTGAATGTAACTTTGATGATTATTATTCCCTCCTCTTTCTGAAAACTCTCTCTAGTTATTGTTAAACTTGTTTTCCGTTTAAACCTTGATTGTATTCATAATTCAACGTGTAAACAAGTGTTTTATTAATGAAAACGTTTGAAAATGATGATCTGCGTGTTTGAATCTGTTTGATTATTATTTTGTGACAGTTTTAGGGTTTCCGCACCTGAAACTAACTTGTTTGATCAATCTTTGTTTGTTATCGATCCTTTCACGCACATACAAAGTGGTATCAGAGCCATTTCGGATCAAACAACCACAAATTAATAATCTCTCAGCTGATTTGGACCCAATTTTGGTCAAAAAGTTTCTGTTTTCAATGAACAAACTGATGTGATAAGATTTTGATCGATTACACCTTGATTTCGAGTTTAAATTGGATATTTCTCTTTATTAAAGTTGTTCCAAATCAAATCCGATTCAAAACCTGATTAAGATCATCAAAATCCATCAAAATTTGAAAAAAAACATGATCAAAAATAACTGATTTTCAAAGAATAACCATTTTTGAAATCACAGGGGTCGAACGAGAGAGTTTGGTCGAAAGTGGAATTCATTTGGGTCGAAAGAGTGATTTTGTGTACGAAGGAGGTGTTTTAGTGGTCGAAGGAAGACTTTGATTGCTTATTTTTCACATTCGCACCTTTGTTTCACCTTCGCCTGATCGAACGGTCGAAGGAGCTGTAAAACGGTCGAAAGAGAGTCTTAAGTGGTCGAAGGAGTTCTTGTTGTTTAGTTCACATTCGTATCAATCATAAACGGGCGAAAGAGAATTTTATTTCTCCACGTCCGTATATACGAAGGAGCATTCTGTTTTGAAACATTTTTAATCTTTTCGTGTTTAATCGTTTGCAGGACAAGATGTGGAACTTTCCAACAACGCCTAGACCTACTCAAGCACCACAACAGCAGACAACACAAGATCCGTGGTCCATTGCAGCTCAGAAGACTAGTCAACCATCACATCAATCAATTATATGGCAATGACTAGTTCGGCACCACAACAAGTTGTTCAACCATTACCACAACCAATTGACAACTATTGGGGAGTCGCAGCAGCAGCAGTCCATTCACAGACGACCAACGCTATATCCACTCTTATTCATGATCTATCTTCTGGAAGCGGTAATCGTCCACCGAAGCTAATGGACATGAAGGAGTATAATACTTGGAAGACGAAGTTTAAGATCCACGTTGAGGGACAAGGACTTGAAGGAGCCGAGGCATGGCAAATGATTGTGAAGGGTTACGTTGCTCCTATTCTGGAGAATACTGGAGAACCAATCCCTTTGGAGAATTTGGCGGATGACGAGAAGAAAAGGTTTGCGATAGAGAAGAAAGCATTCTCTCAGCTATCCCAGGCGATCAACACTGATCTACTGCATCAGTTTGGATCGTGCACAACATCCAAACAACTATGGGATATGCTGAGAAATCGACATGATGGAAATGAGAAGACCAGGAAGCTTAGGATGGAAGAGCTTCGGAAGGAGTTTGAAAACTTCAGTTATATGGGGAATGAGACCCTAAAAGATTTGGTTCCAAGGTACTGCCATTTGCTCACTGAATTGTCAAGCTATGAGATCAGCATTCCAATGTCGGAATTAGTAGATAAATTTGCTGATGCTTTACCACCCTACTGGAACCAACACATCGAAGTGTTAAAGGAGAAGGATGCTTACCAGTATTGGACTATTAACGAGTTCATCCAAAAGCTGGAAAACAAAGAGATGGAGGAAAAGAGAAAACCTAAAAGAGCTCAGATTCCACAGAATCCTGATTTATATGTGAGTGGTACATCTAACTCTCTTTCTGCTTCAAGCACCACTTCTACTGTTGCACCTCACATAGCATGTGTGTCTAACATTGTTGAACCAACAAAAGCACCCATTAACTACCTTGCTCAAACTTCATCCTACACACCATCATACACACAACAACCTTATCAAACACCAAACTTTATTCCACCATTTTCACCATTACAACAAGCCGCATGCTACACATCAAGTCAACCTCAACAACAACAACAATTTTCTCCTCAAGTGAATCAGATGCAGATTACTCAAGCACAAGCAAGTCAAAACCCGATTGTGTTAGAGACATCAAACCTTAACAATGTGACTGTTGAAATTGCTCAACAGCATGTTGCTCTTGTATCTGCCATGGTTGCTTCTTACAACGGTTTGGTAGCAAGACAAATTGGTAACAATAATCTCACCAATGAGGACTATGCTCAAATCGACAAAGAGGAAATGGAGTTGATGGACATTCAGTGGGCTTTTGCAAGCATAATGAGGAGAGCCACTGATTTTATTCAGAAGACTAGCAGGACTGATCTCTCAACCTCTCCCAACACCACATACGGATTCAACAAAGCAAAGGTTACCTGCTTTAACTGTGGTGAGAAGGGACATTTTAAAAGAGAGTGCACACAGCCAGCACAGCAAGGTAACCGAAATCCTTTCAATTCTACATACCAAAACCGACAAAACCAAAACCAAAATCAAGTGTCTTACAACAATCCCAACATCTCAAGCTTTCAACCACAAAACACTTATCAGAACCGTCAACAAAACACCAACACCAGACAATCTACAACTCAAAACCAATCTCAACAAAACCCAAACCGAACTATAGTTCCTATCTCTACACCTAACACACAAAACCAAAACCAAACTGATACTCAAAACCAAGCACTTGTGATCCAAAAGGATGAAGGTTTTGACTGGACTGGTATGAAATTGGGGGTGGAGGAGATCACTGCTGGGAATGTTGCTTGTGTGGCACAGCAGATGAGGTTGGATGAGAATGAGGAAATCGAAGAAGAGGTTGTGATTGAAAAGGTGTCGGAGTTGAAGATTGAAGAAGTGAATGAAGATGTGATTGTTGAAAGTGAAGACAAGAGATCGGGGATGATTCTTGATTCTGTCACTGATGTTGGAGATCAATACGATTCAACTTACTCGGATATGGAGAGCGAATCTGATTCAGAGACTAGTGTGAATTCACTAGATGATGATATTGACCAACTACTAGCTGAAGCTGACTTCCTGATGACTCGCAAGTCATGTATGGTGGATGATGCATGCACCAAGATTGACTACTCCAAATTCTTCGCAGGAAAGGAAGCTCACTTTGATTTAATGGCCATGACAGAACCTCCTAAGCCGGTAAGTTCTGAAACTCAATCTCAAGCGTGTGTTAAATGTGATAAATGTGCTGATTTTGAAAAACTGACTGATGAAAACAAGCTTCTCAAGGTCCAACTTGAGAGTGCAAAAATTAACTGTCAGATTTATCAAAAGGACTTAAAAGATTTCAACAAAGTTCTTGATGGTTATAAAAAGGATGTGTCTGAACTTAAAAAGACATTATCAATTAAACAACTTGCCATTAATAATTACATCAATGAAATGGAAAACACTAAATTGGAAATGGCAACCATCAAGTGCTTTGCGGAAAAAGTTAACAAGAAATTAGAAAGTTACAAGCACATAGCATATGTAGTCGATCATATCATTGAAGAACCCTCCCAGACGAATAGTACAAACTATAAGTCAGTCCCATCTCCGGTATTGTTTGAGAATCACACTTTACACGCAATACCACCGGAGACTTTAATCAACCCTGATTCCACATCAGAAAATGAGCCTAACACCTCCAGTGTCGGGGATCCATATTCTGATGTGAGACCAGTAATGGGAAATAATGAGGGTGTGGTCGCTACTGATGATTCAGATGAAGAAGATGAGTCATCTGAGACGGTTGAAAGTGATAGTGAAATCCCTGATGAAAATCATATAATCACTGTCTCACCGTCTCAGATTATTCATCCAATGGCAAATGCTCATCGTAAAAATGAGGTTAAGAAAAATGAAAAGTTTGTTGGTAAGAGTTTTGAAAAGAAAGAGGTAAAAAAGGTTGAGAAAAATGTGAGAAAACCGGTTGAAAAGAAAGTTGAAACCAAAACTGAGAAAAATGTGGTTAAACCGGTAGAAAAGAAAAATGAGTTTAAATCTGAGAAAACCAATGATGTGAGCAACGAATCGTGTGACAAACCTGTCAAAATCTTCTATCGGATGCAAGGCTCCGATAAGATTTTATCCGATGATGAGTTTCCGATTAAGTTTGTCAATTCTTCAAAAATCGAAAAGATCTGGCAGGAAAGTACGATTTGGTTTCCAAAATTTGAAAGAACCAATGACATTCCTCAAGAAATTTTAGACAAAATTTATTCGGATAAAGAAGCAAAGGTCAATGTCACACAGTTTGTTTTGCCTGTTCATAAAGAAAATAGTTTTATTGAACCGACTTACTCGAAGGACCCAGCTCCTGAGAGTTTAAGGAAACAATGCATGGTCGATCGATATCCCATTGCTAGTTTTTCCAAGTCGCCGATCAAGGAAAACTATGAGGAATACCGTGCGTGTTATAAGTGTGGGGAACGGGGACACTTACTTGCCGCCTGCCCGTACGTACGACACAAAAGGCACGAGGTGGAGATGAGGCAATATCATGAGTATCCGGTTGACAACTATGGCTATCAACAGAGACGGCATTTTCCCCAACAAGAATTTTATCATAATCAAAACAATTTTTATAACAAGGGGAAAATCGTCCGATGACGTATGATAAGCGCAACCGGATGACCACTGATAAATCTGGTAAGAAACCTATGATGAATTCAACTGTTTATACCAAAAAGGTAGCTCCTAAACCTAATGGTAAACAAGCAGTTGGACCTGTCTCTGTTAAATCAGAGAAGGTAACCAAGAAAGTTGCTTTTAAAGAAGATGTAAAGAAACCGACTGAGACTTCAAAATCTCAAATTCGGATCTTGAAACGATCTGAGCAATCTTGGTCATCTAAGGAATCTGAAGGAGCCTCTACTTCACAGAGCGAGAAGAATGAGAAAAAGAAGGTTGTTAGTGAGAAGAAAGGGGTTGAAGTAACTCAAGATGTTTGTGATTCAAAAGACTCTTTGAAACAACCTGTTCAAAGACCCAAGACCAAACAGGCTTGGGTCCCCCGAAAGAACTAATTAATCTACTTTATATGTGCAGGGAGCTCCAGCTGGCCCTGTTAGCAGCCTATGGATTGTTGACAGTGGAGCTTCTGGTCACATGACAGGGGACCTCACGCTACTCTTTGACATCAAAAACATTAACGGAGGTTATGTGGCATTTGCTGGTAATAAGGGAGGCTACATTACTATGGAGGGTAGTGTAAGTAATGGGGTCGTAACATTTGAGCGGATTTCTTATGTGAAACAGATAGACTATAATTTGCTCGGTGTTAGTCAAATTTGTGATAAACAATTTTCTGTGTATTTTGATGACAAATCCTGTTACATCTTGAAACCTGGGTTTGAGCTACCGAAAGAGTGGGTGATGCTGAAGGCACCGAGAGTTAACAACTTGTATATTCTCGACATGTCTAAAGCAATGACCACCCATGGCCAAGTCACGTGTTTCCTCTCCAAGGCTACAGAAAAAGAATCCATTATGTGGCATAAGAGAATGGGACACATCCATTTGCGAAAGATGAATCAGCTTGTGAAGAATGAGCTTGTCACGGGAGTTAATGTCAAACACTTCCATCTGAATGACAAGTGTATCAGTTGCAAGAAGGGAAAGCAGCACAAACAATCCCATAGACCAAAGAAAGTTAATTCTGTTGAGCTGCCACTTGAACGTTTGCATATGGATTTATTCGGTCCAGTCAGACGTAAAAGTCATGCCGGGGAGTTATACTGTCTTGTGGTGACTGATGATTATTCACGATTTTCATGGGCAATGTGTTTGCATCAGAAAAGCGACACTTTTGATAACTTGAAGGTTCTGTTTACACGTCTGGAGAATATATATGGTCTGAAGATCAAAAGAATCCGGAGTGACAATGGGACGGAGTTTAAAAATGCTCAGATGGAGGATCTTTGTGCAAACAAAGGAATTCATCATGAATATAGCGCTCCGTATACACCCCAGCAGAACGGTGTCGCAGAGAGAAAGAACAGGACTCTTATAGAGACGGCGAGAACTATGCTTGGGGATTCAAATCTTCCAGTCATGTTCTGGAACGAAGCTATTTACGCAGCATGTTATACTCTTAACCGTGTTTTGACAGTGAAGAAGTTTGGCAAGACTTCTTATGAGCTGTTGAACCGACGCAAGCCGAATCTGGAGTATCTAGAACCATTTGGTGCCCCATGTACAATGCTGAATCCTTCGGAAAAGTTTGCACCAAAGACTGAAGAAGGTTATTTTGTTGGATATGCAACCTCATTAAAACGGGTATTCAACAAAAGAACTAGAAAAGTCGAGGAGTGGAACAATGTCGAAGTTCAAAGATATACACAAAATGTACAGGGTGGAGGACCAGATTGGATGTTTGATTACAAAGATTTCTTTGAATCATTCAATCTTGTGAGTGTTGGATTTTATCTAAAACAGGATATTATGATCATACAAGTCACAAATCTAGGTGCGGAATCCCTAGATCTGAACAAATTGATAAGATGCTAATCACGACACAATCAAGATCATTTTCAACTTCATTTTCATAGATTAACATTCAATTAATAAGCAATTACAACGTTTATGTTAATCTAGAAACACAATGACACTTTCTCAAAACACTACTGAACCTGCACAGAACCTGGACACAAAATGATAACTCTCTTTCATAATCAAAAACTCAAAATCTATATATAGTGTCTGCACATTCGCCCCTTTCTATAGGTCGAATGTGAGAATTTCCACATTCGCCCACTTGCAGTGGTCGAATGTGGTCTTCTTTCCATGCCAAAACTTCATTCGTCCAGTCTGATCTACCTTCGCCCATATTATCTTCACCTTCGCCCATATCCATCTACATTCGGCTACCCACTAACATGTGTTAATAATATCATATCCAATCCTTAGTCGCAAATGCATCAACAAACTCCCCCTCGACTATTGATTGGATAGTTTTCTTTGGTAATCCATCGTCCTGTTCATCAGCTTGATTCTGAGCTGCTTCTTCTGTTCATCAGTCATAGGCGGCTCGAATGTTTTCTTCACAGGCTTTGATACATTGGCGATCTTCACATTCTTGCCAAGTTTACCCTCCAAGTTGCTTCCAGCGTTTATGTCATACGCAAAACAAACTCCCACAACTTGAGTGTACTTCCTCGCCTGAGCAAAGTCGTTCGGTTCATAGTAAATCGGATTAAAGAACAACATGATGATGTCTTCAAAAGTGCAGTTTATCAGCCACATAGGATCAAATACATGTACATGCTTGTATTTGTCCTTTCCATCCCTCAATACAATCACTGCTTCTGCCTTCCTCCAATCATAATACCAGAATATGAAATCAGCACTGAAATGCTGCGGCATTGGCATCAATGGTATCTTTCTCATCACATTTGGTGCTTTGTAGATCAAAGTCACACGCTTCATGTTGGTTTGAGAATCAATATCCCTATGAACTTTTCTGCGGGGATATTGAGGCTTAAACCTGTTCCATCTAGTGCGACTCTCCCAAACTAACTTATCTGCGCACCAACCGACATGCGATCCATTTACCTCGGCACCTGACATAGGAAACCTGCATAAATCTCTCACCGCCCAATACGGTAGAGTAAGCAAATCACAGAATCTGTTGAAATACAGAATTCCGGTTTCCCATTTCGCTGCAATACACTTCAGTCTGCCAAGATACGTCCACCCGAGAGCTCTGCCTTTGAACTTGGCATTATGAAAACGATAAAAGTTACCTTGAGCTTCAGGTTTAGGTCGGTTCTCATCCATCTCCTTCAACTTCTTCAGATAATTCTTCAACTCATCAGACTGGTTGGAAGAATCTTTCTTTTCATCTCCAAACACCTTTTCAACAAACTCTTCACTTCTTCTCTTCGCTTTTTGTTTCGCTGACTTGTTTGGTATCTCTGTGAAGTCAGGAAATACTTCGTTTTCATCTTCTTTTCTAAAATACTGGGGAAACTCCTCATGAGTGATATCTTCTATCTCAACCTCATTGTTTTCTGGAGTTTGCACATCATCAGAATGATTTCCCATATCCTTTTCAGGAATATCAGGAATCGATTCATCCATCATGAACTCCTCAAACGTCTTACCTACCCTCTGTGCGAGACCATCTAAAATTTCTTTCGCCACAGACGCAGGTAGTTCCCCTTCTTCTAGATCTGGATCTTCATATTCCAGTTCATATCTTAGATCATCAGTCTGGAATATTTCAGCGAAGCATCCAGTGAACTCAATGGTCCACTCTCTCTTCTCCAACATGTTCTTGTATATCAGCTTAGCATCATCAGAAAGAGATCTCACCTTTTCGTTCCAAAAGATACTTTCATCTACATTCTCACCTTTCTTCTTGGAACTAGATTCTCCAGTATCTTTCTTCTTCTGTGATTTTCTCTTCTCATAACTAAACTTAGAAGTGTCATCTCCTCCTTCATGATCACTTCCACTACTAAGCTCATCACCCTTCTTTCCTGTACCCTCAGCACCATCATCATCATCATTATTGTCATCATCATCATCATTGTTGTCATCATCACTTTTATCCGAACCATCATCATCCTCTTCATCATCATCTTCATCATCTTCTTTTTCTGATTCAGAATACTCATAGTCAACCTTTTGTACATCTTCTTCTTCATCTTCCTCACCCTCTTTCAATTGGGGTGCTCTGCTATATAACTCTTCAATCAAACCACACAGGCGTTTGTTTTCCTTCTTCAACTCTTTGTTATCCGCCTTGATCAGTTTGATCTTGTTCTTGTTTCTATCACATCTCCTCTCAAGCTTTTCATTCTTAGCTTCTAACAACTGAATCTTTTCATTAATATCATCCTGATTCGCTTTTGAAGCAACTACAATCTTGTCACACCCTCAAAATCCACTTGCGGAGTTTTACCGCGAGGCGCATGACAAACCAGGATCCAAACCAACGATCACAATAAACAAGTCTAAATGTAATTAATGCAATACCAAAACATAGTTTTAAAATCCCGTTTACAGCGGAAGCTTATTCAAAATAAAGTTCAACATAATTAACCAAAGTTCAATGTTTATGAAATCATGCAACTCTATCTAGACGCCGTGCAGACGCGTGCGCCCTAGTTCCATGTGCTACCTTAGCGACCTGAGAAAACATGTAAAAGTTTACGTCAGCACAAAAATGCTGGTGAGTTTACAGGTTTGCAGTTCAAATACCAAGTCCACCTGTCCATACTATAACAAATAGAAAACCAGTATACGCTAGCTAGGCGTACGTTTTGCTACTACCACGATTGGAAAACCATTACTAACTCGAATACCAGTTTTGTGCCCGAATAGTTCCAAATGTTCCTGTTGTTCCTGTTTGAGACAATATGCACTCGCCCGGCCCTCCAAGCCGACGAGCGGGGTTGGTCACTCCCAATAGCGCTATTCACATTTCCCCGTTGTGCAAACCCGCACATTCATGGTTCCCCCCGGGACTTCCAAAGATCGTGTAGTATACGTTAGAACCCATAGTATGACAGAATTTACCAAACAATCGTTTTAACACATGTTTTCTCCCCCGAAAGTATAAAACCAGTTTAAAAGAGGGGCCGTAAACTCACCTTAAGTTGCTTTACTCCTAATCCCGAGTAAACTCAGCTGCTATGTTAGTCCCGTACAGTGGCGACCTAACATACGACAGTTACAAGTACTTAGACTAATAACCCGCAGGTTAATTAGTCCCTAGATGTCCAGACCATAACCAAGTTCGTTTGAAAAACACCGTGACTGTTTAACTGACCCAAAGTACAAGACTCGACATCCCATTGGTGACCCGAGACTCCCCGTGTTATGTTTACGCTCCAAAACATACCATAACGCAAGTATACTTAACATACGTTAACACACAACAAGTTATAGCACATAGTTCACGTATCACCGAAATACATCCAAATATATGTTACCAAGTTATTAGACATGTTACAAGGTTCCTAGCATGTTACTACATGTCAAATCGGGTCTCGGAATGCTAATTTACACTTACAGCAGCAGTACACGCGATTAGGAAAAGTCAACTAGCATTTAGGTTGGTCAACTAGCAATTAGGAATCCTAATCGCATGAATTACTAGCATTTAGGGCTATACCACATGTAACTACTAGCATTTAGGGCTATACCACATGTAACTACTAGCAATTAGGGCTATACCACATGTAAAACTAGCATTTAGGGCTATACCACATGTAAAAACTAGCAATTAGGGCTAATCACATGAACTTACTAGCAATTGGGGCTAATCACATGAACTTACTAGCAATTGGGGCTAATCACATGAACTTACTAGCAATTGGGGCTAATCACATGAACTTACTAGCAATTGGGGCTAATCACATGAAGTTATAGGCGATTGGGGCTAATCACATGATATTATTGGCGATTAGCACCCCAATCGCATGAGTTACAGGCGATTAGCATTGCTACTCGCCTGTAACCATGCTGTTCCGGTTTTTCGCGCGTTTAACGCTCCAAATCAGATCCAGAGCGTGTGTAACTACCCAATATCATCCCAAACACTATCCTAAACATGTTTAACCCAAAACCCTTCGTTCATCCTCGTAAAATCAGTCCTGCATGCAACCAAAGCAATCCAAACACATACACATAGCATGCAACATTCAATTAACGCATGTAATCATAACCCTATTATCCAATTACTGAGATTTCTATCATCATACTAACAATATTTATTCTGACCTAGCATGATAACACATCAAATCATCATCAAGAATCATAAAAATCCTATCTTTCTAATCATACACACCCATAACGCATGTATATTAGTTATAATCCGATTAACAACCATTATTGACGATTTTCAGAAAGCTTTTTCGTTTATGAACAGGTCTGGACCATTAGGGATTTATTAAAAACGTTTACAAAGTGTTATGGATGAGAATCAAACCTTGGAATTGTAAAAGGATGATGGTTAGACCTTGAAACCTTGTGTTTTTGATCAAAATCGCCTTCCAGAGGTTGTTTAAGTGTTTGGGGCGGTTATGGGACGACTAGGGTTTGTCTAATTGAGTTTAGGAGGTTAAGTATGGTATTTATAGGCGTTTCTAGTCGTCCAGCCCGTTCCATGCGATTGTGCAGGTTTATACGCGATTAGGAATCCTAATCGCGTGAACAGTAACGCGATTGGGCCTAATCGCATGAACAGTCATGCGATTAGCCCCAGTCGCACCATATGAATCCCAGTCACACCATATGAACCCCAGTCACACCACATGATTCCCAGTCACACCACATGATTCCCAGTCACACCACATGAACCCCGTTTTAACATATGTTAACACATATTAATGTACCGACAAGTCACATAATGATTGTAAACACATAACACAAGTAAATACACATATTCACACTCGTTCACCAATTCCCGGGACTCGAGACTCGTATGTTCCGTATGCCCTGACGATCCTACCGATCGTCACCGTTTGTACACTTGGTTAAGGACTGACATCTAACGAACCTCTAGACCAACATCCAATGATCTTCTAGACTAACCAATAGTTCCCGAACCATAACCCGACTTAACTAACCCAGTTAAGTACAATATACGCGTGACTCGCTAAGGTAGACTTTCATCTAGACAACGTTGTTAACCCGAATTTGCCAGGTGTCACATCATCCCCACGTTAAAAGAATTTTCGTCCCGAAAATTTGTACAAGTACAGAAAGAACAAAAGAAGTAACGAAGGAAACAAGCAAAAGGTAGAAACCAAAAGAGAGATTTACCCCGAGTTGTCACATCATCCCCACGTTAAAAGGAATCTCGACCCGAGATTCATTCAGCTGCCGAAGAGATATGTCTCGACTCGAACGCTTCCTTAGGAAAGAGATGAGGATACTTAGACTTCATCTGATCCTCCCGTTCCCACGTATATTCCGGTCCCCGGTTCGAGTTCCACCGAACCTTAACGATACGAATCTTGCTGTGACGTAGGCTACGAATCTTGTAATCAAGGATCTCCACAGGTTCTTCCACAATCCGAAGACGATCATCAACCTTGATCTCTTCTAGTGGAACGATGAGAGACTCGTCAGCCAGACACTTCTTCAAGTTTGACACGTGAAAGACGTTATGTACGTTACCGAGCTCCGTCGGTAGATCAAGTCGATATGCCACCAGCCCAATCCGTTCCAGGATCGTAAATGGGCCGACATATCGTGGATTGAGTTTGCCACGCTTCCCAAAGCGTATGACGCCCTTCCACGGTGAGACTTTTAGAAGTACCTTGTCATTGACTTGGAACTCCAGTGGTTTGCGACGCTGATCAGCATAACTCTTTTGCCGGTCCCGTGCCGCCGCCAACCGATTTCGAATCTGTACGATCTTTTCCGAAGTTTCGTACACTAGTTCGGGCCCAGTGAGTTGACTCTCACCCACCTCAGCCCAACAAAGAGGAGAGCGGCATTTCCGTCCGTACAGTGCCTCGAACGGAGCAGCCTTGATGCTCGTGTGATAACTGTTGTTGTACGAGAATTCTACCAACGGCAGATGAGCTTCCCAACCCTTCCCAAAATCGATCACACACGCCCGCAGCATGTCTTCTAAGGTTTGAATCGTACGCTCACTCTGACCGTCAGTCTGTGGATGGTAAGCCGTACTCATGTCTAGTTGGGTACCCAAAGCCTTGTGCAAAGACTTCCAGAAGTGAGAAGTAAAGCGAGAATCGCGATCCGAAATAATAGAAACTGGTACCCCGTGCTTAGAAACAACTTCTTTCAAGTAAAGGCGAGCCAAACGATCCATAGTGTCGGTCTCCTTAATAGCAAGAAAATGGGCTGATTTCGTTAACCGATCGACAATCACCCATATCTTGTCGTTCCCGCTTGGTGACTTAGGAAGTTGTGTGACAAAATCCATAGTAATCCGTTCCCATTTCCATTCCGGAATTTCAGGTTGTTGCAGGAGACCCGACGGTTTCTGGTATTCCACCTTGACCTTAGCACAGGTCAAGCATTTACTCACGTATGAGGCTATGTCCGACCTCATGTTTGGCCACCAGTAAAGCACTTTCAGATCTTGGTACATCTTATCCGAACCAGGATGAATAGAATACCGGGACTTATGAGCCTCATCAAGAACAAGCTCCCGTAGTCCCCCGAATAAAGGAACCCATATGCGTTCTGCGAAATAGTGCAGGCCATCAGGCCTTCGCTCTAGGTGCTTGTCGGCACCGTGCATAGTTTCAGCTTTAAGGTTTTCCTCCTTCAAAGCTTCCAATTGGGCAGAACGGAGTTGATCAGGTAACGACGAATGAATGGTGAGCTGCAACGCCCGAACACGACGAGGTTTAGTAGATTCCTTCCTGCTCAAGGCGTCTGCTACAACATTCGCCTTGCCAGGATGGTACTTAATAGCACAATCATAATCGTTCAAAAGTTCAATCCAGCGACGCTGCCGTATGTTCAAGTGTTGTTGGTCGAAAATGTGTTGGAGACTCTTGTGATCGGTGTAGATGGTGCATTTGGTACCGTACAAGTAATGTCTCCAAATTTTCAACGCGAATACCACGGCACCCAACTCCAAGTCATGAGTTGTGTAGTTCTTCTCGTGCACTTTGAGTTGACGAGAAGCATACGCAATCACTTTCTCGCGTTGCATCAACACGCAACCGAGTCCATGAATGGAAGCATCACAGTAAACGACAAAATCATCAGGACCCTCAGGTAAAGACAGAATAGGAGCAGAACACAGTTTAGACTTCAGTTCTTCAAACGCTGACTCTTGTGATTCACCCCAGTCGAACTTCCTATCCTTCTGAGTGAGAGTGGTGAGGGGTTGAGCAATCTTCGAGAACCCCTGAATGAAACGACGATAGTAGCCCGCAAGGCCTAGGAATTGCCGCACCTCAGTTGGCGTCTTTGGTGCTCCCCAGTCCTTGATCGCTTCGATTTTAGCGGGATCGACATGAATTCCTAGTTCATTAACCACATGTCCTAGGAATTGAACTTCGCGTAACCAAAAGTCACACTTTGAGAACTTGGCGTAAAGTTGCTCCCGTCGTAAAAGTTCCAAGACTAACCGCAGATGTTCCCCGTGTTCGGTCTCGTTCTTGGAGTAGATCAGAATGTCATCAATAAACACAATGACAAACTTGTCCAGATACGGTTTACAGACGCGGTTCATCAAGTCCATGAAAACCGCCGGTGCGTTCGTGAGACCGAAAGGCATGACCAAGAATTCAAAATGGCCATAACGTGTTCGAAAAGCAGTCTTTGCAACGTCAGCCTCCCTGACGCGCAGCTGGTGATAACCGGACCTCAAGTCGATCTTGGAATAATAACTAGAACCCTGAAGCTGGTCGAATAGATCATCGATACGTGGAAGAGGATAACGGTTCTTGACGGTCAACTTGTTCAGCTCTCTGTAGTCTACACATAATCGGAAACTCCCATCCTTCTTCTTGACAAATAAAATCGGGGCTCCCCAAGGGGAAGAACTTGGCCGGATGAAACCCTTGTCCAAGAGTTCCTGCAACTGGCTAGACAATTCCTGCATCTCGGGAGGTGCAAGACGGTAGGGGGCCCGAGCAATAGGAGCAGCCCCTGGTACGAGATCAATACCGAACTCGACTTGACGATGAGGAGGAAGACCAGATAAATCATCGGGAAAAACATCAAGAAATTCGCGAACCACCGGAATGTCGTCAATCTTCTTCTCATCACTGGAGGAAACAGATAAAAGCGCCAATACGGCTGGATAACCCTTTCGAAGACACTTAAGGGCTTTCATGCTAGAGATGATGTTTAGCGAAACACCACCCTTGATACCGTACACAGAAAGAAATTCTCCATCAGGGAGAGGAATCCGAATAACCTTATCGTAACAGACGATCTCCGCGCGATACAAAGATAACCAATCCATTCCTACTACCACGTCAAAACTACCCAATGGTACCGGCATAAGGTCGATGGGGAACGATAAACCCGACAACTCTAACTGACACTCCCGAAGAACACTAGTAGCTTCAATCGTTTTCCCGTCAGCCAACTCAATAATATACTTGGTCTCTAATGGTACAGGTACTACATCTAGCAGTCGACTAACGTCCATGGATACAAAACTCTTGTCGGCACCAGAATCAAATAACACGCTAACAGAATGATTATTGAGAAGAAACGTACCGGTGACTGTATCAGGGTCCTGCCTAGCCTCAGCAGCTCCAATGACGAAGGCACGTGCATTTCTGCCGCCGCCCCCGTTGTTACCATTCCCGTTGTTTCCACCCTGTTTCAGCTTTGGGCAATCCTTCTTGTAATGCCCAGTGTCACCGCAGTTGTAGCACCCTTGTTTCCCTGTAGTACCCTGAGTAGTCGGAGCAGAACTGTTGGTCGGAGCCTGAGTCGATGGAAGTGTAACCCGACAATCTTTAGCATAGTGGCCTGTTCGCTGGCAGCGGTGACAACGGTTACTGTCGCAGTTCCCTTGGTGATGGCGTCCACACTTGTTGCATTTGGGCAGTTTTCCTGCATAACCACCCTGCTTATTACCCGAAGACGATGAACCCCCATTATCAAACTTTTTACCCTGCTGTGCAGACCCAGACCCTTTCCCGTCGTTTTCCCACTTGCGCTTATTGTTCTCTGGAGTCTTAGCAGTCGAACCTTTCGCCGGCAAAATCCCTTCATTCACCTTTAAATTAGTCATCCTATGTGCAGATCGAACTACCTCCGCATAAGTAGGATGATTCCCAGCAGCCACTAACCCTGCAATTTCCGGCACTAACCCTGAGACATAATGTTCAATCTTACGATACTCCGGCACGTGCAGATCGGGACATAGCACTGCCAACTCATTCCTCCTCACAGTATACTTCTCGATCTCCGATCCCGTCATCTTGAGGTTCCATACCTCATGCTCCAGCTTCTGTACCTCTTCCCTCGGGCAATACTCCCGTTTCAGCAACTGCACAAAGTTTTCCCATGGCATAGCATATGCCTCCCCAATACCCATATTCTGGGTGATACCATTCCACCAAGTCAATGCCACGTCCTGAAATAACGCAGCCGAATACTTCACCCGATCTTCTGGGAGACAGTTACACATTAGGAATACCGACTCCACTTTCTCCAACCACCTAAGCAAACTGACCGCACCCTCGGTGCCAGAGAATTCCTGGGGTTTGCAGTCCCGGAACATCTTATAGGTGCACATGGGTGGGGGTGGGTCAACAGGACCACCCGAAATGAAACGTATGATAAATCACGAATAACGTACACAAGGTTCACCAATGAGGCAAAGAAAACAGATAAAACAACTTACCACCACCGTTGTGCCCTAACTGAAAGGCAGCCTGGAGCAAGTTGTTCAGATCAGCCTGTGACAGGTTAATACCTCCACCACGACCACCAGCACCACCACGACCACCACCGCGTCCACCATTGCGACCACCTCCTCGTCCTCCACGCACTCCAGACATGATTCTGGCAGAAAGAACGAGAAAATTTAGTTTCGCAGTTAAAGATAACCACTAATGTTCACAAGATCAAAGCCAGATCCAATCCAGGACTATCCCCTCAAACTCAGAGCTCACTAGTGCTTCCATGCATTTCGTTTTATGATTTTGTGTGCACCCAAAATGATAAAACGCTCTACATGGTCCTCCAAGTGTTCTCCTAGTTCAAAGTTCAAATCACCGAACATAGACTCTTAGCTACACACCGTAATACTACGGTAGTTCATGACAAGTGTTTCTATTGGAGTGCGACAGGGGAGATGTCCGAGCCTTGGACAAATCTCAAGAGCACACGAGTTACCCCAATAGACTACACTGCCTAGGAAGCAAGTAACCCAACCTAAAATAGAACGGATGATGTAACGCAGAAAGACCAACGATTTAGAGACACCCCGACAAGACCATACGTAAACCACTATAACGTTTAGTACCATGTGATCGTCTAGTGTGTGCGACTCGGCTATAGACTAGACTCTACATGCAGTCCTAGTTCACTATAACCATTGGCTCTGATACCAATCTGTCACACCCTCAAAATCCACTTGCGGAGTTTTACCGCGAGGCGCATGACAAACCAGGATCCAAACCAACGATCACAATAAACAAGTCTAAATGTAATTAATGCAATACCAAAACATAGTTTTAAAATCCCGTTTACAGCGGAAGCTTATTCAAAATAAAGTTCAACATAATTAACCAAAGTTCAATGTTTATGAAATCATGCAACTCTATCTAGACGCCGTGCAGACGCGTGCGCCCTAGTTCCATGTGCTACCTTAGCGACCTGAGAAAACATGTAAAAGTTTACGTTAGCACAAAAATGCTGGTGAGTTTACAGGTTTGCAGTTCAAATACCAAGTCCACCTGTCCATACTATAACAAATAGAAAACCAGTATACGCTAGCTAGGCGTACGTTTTGCTACTACCACGATTGGAAAACCATTACTAACTCGAATACCAGTTTTGTGCCCGAATAGTTCCAAATGTTCCTGTTGTTCCTGTTTGAGACAATATGCACTCGCCCGGCCCTCCAAGCCGACGAGCGGGGTTGGTCACTCCCAATAGCGCTATTCACATTTCCCCGTTGTGCAAACCCGCACATTCATGGTTCCCCCCGGGACTTCCAAAGATCGTGTAGTATACGTTAGAACCCATAGTATGACAGAATTTACCAAACAATCGTTTTAACACATGTTTTCTCCCCCGAAAGTATAAAACCAGTTTAAAGGAGGGGCCGTAAACTCACCTTAAGTTGCTTTACTCCTAATCCCGAGTAAACTCAGCTGCTATGTTAGTCCCGTACAGTGGCGACCTAACATACGACAGTTACAAGTACTTAGACTAATAACCCGCAGGTTAATTAGTCCTTAGATGTCCAGACCATAACCAAGTTCGTTTGAAAAACACCGTGACTGTTTAACTGACCCAAAGTACAAGACTCGACATCCCATTGGTGACCCGAGACTCCCCGTGTTATGTTTACGCTCCAAAACATACCATAACGCAAGTATACTTAACATACGTTAACACACAACAAGTTATAGCACATAGTTCACGTATCACCGAAATACATCCAAATATATGTTACCAAGTTATTAGACATGTTACAAGGTTCCTAGCATGTTACTACATGTCAAATCGGGTCTCGGAATGCTAATTTACACTTACAGCAGCAGTACACGCGATTAGGAAAAGTCAACTAGCATTTAGGTTGGTCAACTAGCAATTAGGAATCCTAATCGCATGAATTACTAGCATTTAGGGCTATACCACATGTAACTACTAGCATTTAGGGCTATACCACATGTAACTACTAGCAATTAGGGCTATACCACATGTAAAACTAGCATTTAGGGCTATACCACATGTAAAAACTAGCAATTAGGGCTAATCACATGAACTTACTAGCAATTGGGGCTAATCACATGAACTTACTAGCAATTGGGGCTAATCACATGAACTTACTAGCAATTGGGGCTAATCACATGAACTTACTAGCAATTGGGGCTAATCACATGAAGTTATAGGCGATTGGGGCTAATCACATGATATTATTGGCGATTAGCACCCCAATCGCATGAGTTACAGGCGATTAGCATTGCTACTCGCCTGTAACCATGCTGTTCCGGTTTTTCGCGCGTTTAACGCTCCAAATCAGATCCAGAGCGTGTGTAACTACCCAATATCATCCCAAACACTATCCTAAACATGTTTAACCCAAAACCCTTCGTTCATCCTCGTAAAATCAGTCCTGCATGCAACCAAAGCAATCCAAACACATACACATAGCATGCAACATTCAATTAACGCATGTAATCATAACCCTATTATCCAATTACTGAGATTTCTATCATCATACTAACAATATTTATTCTGACCTAGCATGATAACACATCAAATCATCATCAAGAATCATAAAAATCCTATCTTTCTAATCATACACACCCATAACGCATGTATATTAGTTATAATCCGATTAACAACCATTATTGACGATTTTCAGAAAGCTTTTTCGTTTATGAACAGGTCTGGACCATTAGGGATTTATTAAAAACGTTTACAAAGTGTTATGGATGAGAATCAAACCTTGGAATTGTAAAAGGATGATGGTTAGACCTTGAAACCTTGTGTTTTTGATCAAAATCGCCTTCCAGAGGTTGTTTAAGTGTTTGGGGCGGTTATGGGACGACTAGGGTTTGTCTAATTGAGTTTAGGAGGTTAAGTATGGTATTTATAGGCGTTTCTAGTCGTCCAGCCCGTTCCATGCGATTGTGCAGGTTTATACGCGATTAGGAATCCTAATCGCGTGAACAGTAACGCGATTGGGCCTAATCGCATGAACAGTCATGCGATTAGCCCCAGTCGCACCATATGAATCCCAGTCACACCATATGAACCCCAGTCACACCACATGATTCCCAGTCACACCACATGATTCCCAGTCACACCACATGAACCCCGTTTTAACATATGTTAACACATATTAATGTACCGACAAGTCACATAATGATTGTAAACACATAACACAAGTAAATACACATATTCACACTCGTTCACCAATTCCCGGGACTCGAGACTCGTATGTTCCGTATGCCCTGACGATCCTACCGATCGTCACCGTTTGTACACTTGGTTAAGGACTGACATCTAACGAACCTCTAGACCAACATCCAATGATCTTCTAGACTAACCAATAGTTCCCGAACCATAACCCGACTTAACTAACCCAGTTAAGTACAATATACGCGTGACTCGCTACCCTCTTTCAATTGGGGTGCTCTGCTATATAACTCTTCAATCAAACCACACAGGCGTTTGTTTTCCTTCTTCAACTCTTTGTTATCCGCCTTGATCAGTTTGATCTTGTTCTTGTTTCTATCACATCTCCTCTCAAGCTTTTCATTCTTAGCTTCTAACAACTGAATCTTTTCATTAATATAATCCTGATTCGCTTTTGAAGCAACTACAATCTGAAGCATCTTCTCCTCATTTTGCTTGAACTTAGTGATTTCAGCTTGTTGAGCAATCAGCATTTTCATCATATCCTCCATCTTCTTATTGACCTGTTTCATCACATCATCATCAACAGTCATTTTCTTTGACTTTGATCTGGAGGGCTCAACTTCAATAGCTTTCTCTTTCTGAGGCTTCCTAAACATATCGAGCACTTTATCCATATCGATATTAAACTGATCGATTGGTAAAGTCTCTGCCTCCTTTCCTTTCTTCTGCTTCTTAGCAACTGGCGAAGATAACTTGGAAGGTGTTCCAGCATCAGGCAATCTTTTTCCTTTCAATAACTGAGCTAATTCCTTCTCTCTCAGTTCTTTCACACTTGATTTCTTTGCCATTGTCTTTTGTTTCTTTGACTTCTTAGGCAAATTCACAACTACAGTGTCACCAACACTCAGCTCAGCTAAATCAACTCACAAACCTTCATCTTCAACTGATTTCCTTCTCCTCTCAGACTCTTCAATCGACTGATTCAGTAATTCAGACTCACCAACCATAGTGGCCTTACGTTTGGTGGTCCTCACGTTCTCGTCATCCGAATCCCACTGTTCATCAACCTCAGTCTCTTCCGAATCCACAGACTCTTCATCCACCAAACCTGAACCTTTCTTTGCAGTCGATTTCTTTCTTGCAGCCTGTTGCTTTGTGCTCCCCTGATCAATAGCCTTTCCTTTGCCCTTCCCTTTGGCTCCAGGATTGACTACTTGACGCTTCCGCTTAGTGCTTGAATCAGCATACACTAAGGGATCGTCGTTGTCTGAGTCACTATCATCATGTCTAGCTTTGTTCTTGCCTGGATCAGTGTAATCCGGACGAGCCAAAGCTCCAAACAATCTCCTGTTGGGTGGTTTCTCATTGTCAGCTACACCCTTGTATCCTTTCATCCTCATCAAGGTTCTAATATTCATGTGATCTTGCCCTAGAATCATTGTCGGATCCTTCTTCAGCATTGGATATTTATGGTCAAAAATCATCATTAGAAACCTTGGATACAACATAAACTTCTTGAACTTAATACCCTTCAACATCTCCAACATGTGGTCAAGTATCATCCCAGACACATTAAATGGTTTGTTGAGTGTCAACGCAACCATTAATGAGCTCAAACTCTTCCTCATCACGTCATAGCCACCACTAACACATCCAAAGACATGGATCAGAACATGTGCAAAGTACTTGTACTGCACTCCCAGCTTCCCTTTATACATCGATCCGTCAGTGATAGGACCTTTGTATTTCATCCTTAAAAAACACGCCTTCTGTTCAGTCCACGACAACTCCCTGGGATCTTCTCTATCCTCGAACTTAATCTGTAAAGCTTCCCGGATGTCGGCTTCAGTCAAGAACATGTCAATCTCCTGAATCTTGCTCTTGATGATGGTTTGATTATCCCAGTAGTCGTACTTAGCGTTCTGGTAAAATCTTCTATAATGTCCTTGTAAATGATAGTAGGTGTGGCTAGAGCGTGTACAATCCTGCTCCTCTTCAGAAACTCAATAATGCCAGTGAACTCCGTGTTCTTCTCCACGTCTCCTAGATACGCGCAACAGTTGTGCGATCTTTCGAAAGACCAACTGCTCGGTGTAGATGTTTCAGCTGCGGGGACTGGATCTTGAACAGCTATCTCTGCAGGAGTCTCAACATTCACTGCTGGAGCGTCAATATTCTCTGGTTGTTCAGCCATCTGCACACAAAATCAATAAAACGCGTCAAAACACAAAAACGACAAAAATAAAAATTTTGGTCAAAACACATCTGCACATTCGCCCATATCAAAGTGGTCGAATGTGAGTTTTTGTTGGTCGAATGTGAAATTGTTATGGACGAAGGTGAATATGATCTGATAAAAAGTCACATTCGCCCATTATTGTGTACATTCGCCCAAAAATTCTCACCTTCGCCCGGTTTAAGAACCGAAGGTGGAACCTGTTTTACCCCCAAATTTTGAAAATTTGCCATTGTTGTATTTAACTTGTGATTTTGATTCAAATGAGTACTATCAGTGCCGACAAACACTCGTTTACAATCAATTTTAACAAAACGTCAATTTACATTGGTTTTCAATTGGAATTAGGTTTATTTGTGTTCAATCGTTCAAAATTATCAACTAAACATGTTTATATACTAATTCCTTCCATCATCTCCCCCTAAAACCTATGTAAATTGCTCGGCAATCAAAATCAGACATTATTAAACATCAAAAATCCCCAGATTGAAAACCCTAGGTCCGGTCCTTAAACAATCAAATCTGATCTTGTTTGTTGTCCAATACCTGTAAAAGTAGGCTTAGAATGATCAGCAAAGACAAGGGAATGAAATGCACAAACACAAAGAATAAGATCAACAAGGTCTGGTTATGAGAGAAATTTTGAAAAGATTTTCGAATGAGAACTCGAATGTGACTGACATATATATAATGTGCCACCTTCGACCGGTTAGAATGGACGAACGTGGTAAATATTCACATTCGCCCGTTTTAATGACACGAATGTAAAAGTTGGTCCACCTTCGCCCCTAATGAAAGACACGAAAGTGAAACATGGTACCCGGAAGTGGAAATCACACCCGAAAGTGAAAATTCCACCTTCGCCCACAATTAAAACGGTCGAACGTGATAGTTTTTCCACATTCGACCCAATTAAGGGGCGAATGTGAATTTGGAAAAACTGAAAATTTCGCCAAATCACGAATTCGAACCTCGTTCAACATTTTTCAATCCGTTAAGCTTCCAAAACTCAAATTTTCACATTTTGAATGTCACAAAGTCCAGATGGTGTTATCAAATCTCAGAAATTGACCATCAAGCATCCCCAGATATCGAAAATAAAGCAGAAATGCAAATCTTTTGGATTTTCTGAAATTTATATTAAAACACACCTAAAATCTTTTTGGATTTTGTAACTTTTTGACAATAAAAGCAAAATGCAACAAAGTAAAATGCATTAAAGTAAATGAAAGCAGTAAACATTTTGTGATTTCCGGTAAGAGGATCATATCAGTTTTCTGAGAAATCTGAACACAGCGTTGATCTGGTTCAATATTATCATTAGAAAACAATATGTGACACGGCAATTGCTGATATTGTTATCCACATAAGCTCACATGCAGACAAATACGCAATGCTTTAAAATGATACGAATTAGATGTATTAGACTAACACATTGTGGTTCCCACACACACGACATACTCCCGTATCAAGAAGTAATCTGCACAAAGACTCATTGTAAAGCGTGATTATGCTTTCGTCGTCTGTAATTGTACAAGATATAATGCATAGAGGTATACAGGTCAGCAAATAAATGCAGCAAAGTAACATATGCACCATATCAGGTTGAGGACTGATATTAATCATGATTTGCATCAATGATCAATACGATATTATAGATAATCTTTGATCATCATATAACATGGAAAGTTCCTCAATTCGGTAACTTTAGGTTTTGGCATAAAGCTCTTTTATAAAGACATCCTGTCTGATCTAGGTCCGTAATGACTTACAGCAAAAGATCAGATAGGCTATCCCCAGACAACTAATAACATAACGACCCTAAACCTCCGAGTTTTGTACAAACACCCTATCAAACGAAATTACGGTACTGAGACCATATGCCCATGAGGTGTTCATCCACAAACGCGTAGTTTGTTATGTTTGTATCACTAATGCACGCAATATAAAGTCTACGAAGCCTATCAGCATATCACACGTAATCAACATACGTCTCATTAAAACTATACAATTCTTTAGCCTGTGTCAGATCCCCACTGATGTACTATCATTTCCTCTTTTTATCCAGGAAATCATTTTGGTTTTTCTAATTTTTAGGTATTTTTGAAAATTTTTCAATGTTTTTGGTTTTTCTGATAAAATGACTCCCCCTAAAATAAAGAACATATTTTTGGGTTTTTAAATTTTCTGAAAAACAAAACAAAACAAAAAATTTGAAAGAAACAATCCACTTGAAAGCATCAACTTCTTTGAGGATTAAACAACCCCCTTGAAAGCATCAACTTCTTTGAGGATTATGATAGTAAAGAGAAATTCCCAATTAGCAAAGAGAAATTCCCAATTAGCAAAAATTTAAAACTAAAACTAAAAACGAAAAATGATAAACCGAGGAGCCGATTAGTCCTGTTTTTCCTTTATATTGTTTACTTTCAAAAGATATTCAAAGCGGGATCTGTCAAAAGCTTTTGTAAACAAATCTGCACGTTGGTAGTCAGTATGGATTTTGACCATGTCAATCAATTCCTTAGCATAACAGTCACGGATAAAATGATATTTAATCCGGATATGTTTAGCTTTAGAATGATTTTCAGTATTTTTAGTTAAAGCAATTGCGGCTTCGTTGTCACAGTGTATAGGGGTTTTAAGAAACTGCAAACCGTAATCGACCATCTGTTGTTGAATCCAGAGCACTTGCGAACAGCAACTCGAGGCTGAAATGTACTCGGCTTCACATGTAGACAGTGCGACGGAAGTCTGTTTCTTGCATTGCCAGGTAATTAACCTGCTCCCTAAAAACTGGCAACCGGCTGTTGTTGATTTGCTGTCTTTGTCACAGCCGCCCCAATCTGCATCACTAAAAGCAATAAAATCAAAATCATCGTCATTAGGGTACCAAAGTCCTTTTGATGGACAACCCTTCAGATATCGAAGGATACGCTTGACCGCCGTCAGATGACTTTGTTTCGGCTTCGATTGGTAACGCGCACAGAGACACGTTGCATACATAATATCTGGTCGAGACGCTGTCAAATACATCAGAGATCCGATGATTGCTCTGTATGTAAATGGATCTGTCAGCTCCCCCTTAGCATCGACTCCAATCCCGTGATTGGGTTGTATCGGGGTATCCATCGGCTTAGAGTCCTCCATCTGGAATCGGCTCAAGATGTCGGCAACATATTTCGTCTGGTGAATGAAGATCCCGTCGGGTCTTTGATCCACCTGTAAGCCGAGGAAAAACTGCATTTCTCCCATAGCGCTCATTTCGAACTTCTCCTGCATAACAGTTTCAAATTCCCTGCACAAGAGTTCGTTAGTTGAACCAAATATAATATCATCAACGTAAATCTGTACTAGAAGCAAGTCATCTCCCGTCTTCTTCGTAAAGAGGGTACAATCGACGAGGCCGCGCTTGAATCCTTTGGAGATGAGGTATGTGCTTAGCTCCTCGTACCACTGTCTTGGAGCCTGGTGCAAGCCATATAAAGCTTTGTTCAGCACGTAGACCTTGTCCCGGTGGATTGGGTCCTCAAAGCCCGGTGGTTGCCCGACATAAACCTCCTCTTTGACTTTACCATACAGAAATGCGCTCTTGACGTCCATTTGATAGACTTTGAATTTCTTGTACGAAGCAAACGCAAGGAACATCCGAATAGCTTCCATTCGTGCTACTGGTGCATAGATTTCGTTGTAGTCAATTCCTTCAATCTGATGGAAACCCTGCACAACCAATCTGGCTTTGTTCCTTACAATAACCCCACGGTCATCCTTTTTGCACTTAAACACCCACTTAGTGCCAATTTTCTTTCGTCCCGGCGGCAAATCTGTGAGCGTCCAGACTCCCAATTTCTGGAATTGCAATAACTCCTCCTGCATCGCCTCAACCCAGGCATCTTCTTGCAAAGCGTCTTTGTATGTCCTTGGCTCTACTTGGGACACGTAACATGCAAACGACCAATCATTTTGGTCACCAGATTTCTGAATTTTGGCATACAAAGCTAAAGCACCAAAACTCTCTGGCGTATTAACACTTTTAAGCTGCCCTCTGGTCATCACTCCACTACCAGGATCTCCGATCACTTGCTCCAGCGGGTGAATACGATGAATCCGAGATTCCGGATTAACAGGTACAATCACTCCCGTCTGAGCAGTCAAGTTCTCTACTGCATCCTGATCATTACCCGTGTTAGATGATGAAGCAACATCTGTATTTGGAGTTGGGTTCACAGTTTGCTCTTCTAAATCTTCAGCATTTTCAAGAACAGCTTCTTCAAATTGTTCATCTTCAGATTCTGAAGTGTCTAACGAAGTTGAAGCTTCTTGAAACAATTCTTCTTCTTGAGTAGGAACACTGGTATCACTAGAAGCTGGTGGGGGGTTTACGGTAATTGGACGCATTAACGGTGAAGTTGCCGCGTTTTCACATTCGTAAAGTAATCTGATCACAGCTTCTTCAACCAGGCTATCTAGATTGAATGACTCAAAGAAATCTTTGTAATCAAACATCCAATCAGGGCCCGTGCCTTGCAAATTTTGTGTATAACGTTGAACTTCCACGTTTGCCCAATCCTCCACTTGACGAGTTCGCTTGTTGAATACCCGTTTGAGCGGGGTTGCATATCCAACAAAATATCCCTCCTCAGCTTTAGGACTAAACTTCTCGCTTGGATTCAACATCGTACATGGCGCCCCAAATGGTTCTAGATACTCTAAATTGGGCTTTCGTCGGTGTAACAGCTCATAAGATGTTTTTCCAAACTTCTTCACTGTTATAACTCGATTTAATGTATAGTTTGCTGCATAAATCGCCTCGTTCCAGAACATTACTGGAAGATTTGAGTCAGCGAGCATTGTTCGTGCAGCCTCAATCAGAGTCCTATTCTTTCTCTCAGCAACACCGTTCTGTTGCGGGGTATACGGAGCTGAATATTCATGATGTATCCCTTTGCTTTCACAAAGTTCATCCATCTTTGCATTTTTAAACTCCGTCCCGTTGTCACTCCTGATCCTTTTGATCTTCAAGTTGTAGATATTCTCCAGCCGAGTGAACAGAACTTGTAAGTTGGTAAAGGTGTCGCTTTTGTTCTTCAAACACATCACCCATGAAAATCGTGAATAGTCATCAGTGACGACTAAACAATAAAGCTCCCCAAGATGACTTTTGCGCTTTACTGGTCCAAAAAGGTCCATGTGCAAGCGCTCAAGCGGCATCTCAACAGAGTTAACCTTCTTCAACTTATGGGATTGTCTGTGTTGTTTTCCTTTCATGCAGCTCACACACTTGTCGTTCAGATGGAAATGTTTCACGTTAACTCCATCGACAAGTCCATTTCTCACTAACTGATTCATCTTTCTCAAATGAATGTGCCCCATCCTGCGGTGCCACATTATTGATTCTTTTTCGGTCGCCTTGGAAAGAAAGCATGTTATCTGTCCCTGTGGTGTCATTGCCTTAGACATATCAAGAATGTAAAGATTGTTGACTCGAGGTGCCATCAACATAACCCACTCCTTTGGAATCTTGAAGCCCGGTTTGAGGATGTAGCAGGATTTGTCATCAAAATGCACAGAAAATTGTTTGTCGCATATTTGACTGACGCTCAACAGATTATAGTCAATCTGTTTAACATAAGATATCCGCTCGAAAGTCACAACTCCATTACTCACACTCCCTTCCATCGTTATATATCCTCCTTTATTTCCCGCGAACGCAACATATCCACCATTAATATTCTTCACATCAAACAGTAACGCCAAATCCCCCGTCATGTGGCCTGAAGCTCCACTATCAACAATCCAGAGACTGCTAATAGGGCCAACTGGAGCTCCCTGCACACAAAAATTAAACGATTAGTTCTTTCGGGGGACCCAAGCCTGAGTCTTGGGCCTTTGAACTTTGGCTTTCAAAGAATCATTCTCAATGACTTTCTCAACAACTTTTTGTTTTGAATCAATCGATTTCTGATTTTTCAAAACAGATTCATTTTTATCACTCACCTTTGATGTAGAGGCTCCTGGAGAACCATTAGGTGTCCAAGATTGTTCAGACCTTTTGAGAATACGAATTTGAGGTTTTGGTTTCTCAATAGGTTTCTGAACATTGTTACTGAAAGTAACTTTCTTAGCAACCTTATCTGATTGAACAGACTTAGGTCCAACATTTGACTTGACAATTGGTTTTTGTGGAACCTTTTGTCTATCAGCTGTTGTGTTCACCACTGGTTTTCTCCAAGATTGTTCCATTGCTATCCGATTCCTCCGATCATAATGAAATGGACGGTTGTTCCTCATTTGAAAATTGTTTTGATTATGAAAATGTGGTTGTTGAGGAACAGTCCGTCTATGCGGTGGAATATAATGATCAATCGGCTTTTTGATGGAATTCTTAACCTCAACTTCATGTCTCTTGTGCCTTACATATGGACACTGAGCAAGTAAATGCCCGCGTTCTCCACATTTAAAGCACTTTCTATATTCCTCAAACACATAATGAGCATTCGGTGAAGCAAATGTTTTTACAGGAAATTGATCATTATATTGTTGATTTCTTAAACTCTCAGGAAGTGGTCCTTTCGAGTAAGAAGGTTCATGAAAACCATTTGCTTTATCATCAGGTCGAATAAACTCAGTGACATGTATTTTTGGCTCTTGAGGAGTTTCTGAAAACAGTTTCTTTAAGATTTCTGGTGGAATTTCATTGGTTCTTTCATGTTTTGGAAACCAAATTGTGCTTTCTTGCCAGATTTTATCAAGTTTAGAATAGTTAACGTTTTTAATCGGAAACTCCTCATCAGCAATGATTTTATCGGATCCTTCCATCCGATAAAATACCTTTACAGGTTTGTCACTGGTTTCATTCAGCTCATTCTTTTCAATCACATTCTTAACAACATTCTTAACATCATTCTTAACATCATTCTTTTTCTTAACATCAAGCTTTTTAGACTTCTTGTCATGAATAGCTTTTGCCATCGGATGAATATGATCAGATGGTGATACTGGTTCGGTAGTAATGATGTGATTTTCTTTTGGAATCTCACACTCATTATCAGATTTATCACTACCAGTATCATCATTATCATCATTATCCGAATCTGAACTATCACTCTCAGCATAAACACCCTCATTGTTCAAGCCCAAAATCGGTCTCACATCTTCAGGATATGGTTCACCAATACTCGAGGTATTAGATTCCACATCTGATGATGAGTCTGATTTCACCGAACTCTCCGGTATAACTTGATGATAGTTATGGTTCTCAAAAAGAACCGGAGATGGTACAGACTTATAATTGGTGGTGTTATCATCAATTATATGATCCACGACATAAGCAACATTCTTATAGCTTTCTAACTTCTTGTTAACCTTTTCAGCAAAGCATTTAATGGCAGCCATTTCTAACTTGGTGTTTTCAATTTCATTGATGTAGTTATTTATGGCCAGTTGTTTCAATGACAAAGTGGTTTTCAAGTCTCCCAATTAGCAAAAATTAGCAAAAACGGTCGAACGTGAAATATAGCACCCGAATGTGAAAAATTTCAACAAGAATTCAGGTTCGTCCACTCAACCTCTCAGGTTCGCCCCTTTTTCAGTCAGGTTCGCCCACAAACTCAATCCAGGTTCCAGGTTCGCCCCATATCAGCAGATTTCACTTCTGAAAAACGGTTATTGTTTGAAAAACGGTTATTTTGATCTGAGATTTTCAAAAGTTCATGGAATTCAATGATCTTGATCAGGTTATGTTTCGGATTTGATTTGGAACAACTTTAAGTCTTGGAAAACTTGAATTTGACCACAAAATCACCTTTAAATCGATCAAAAACTATGTTTTATGAAAGTTTTTGTAAAAACAGATGATAATTGATCTAAAACATGTCCAAATCAACTCTGATCTAATCGAATTTGTTGTTGTATGATCCTCTATGCTCTGATACCACTTTGTGAGTGTTGGATTTTATCTAAAACAGGATATTATGATCATACAAGTCACAAATCTAGGTGCGGAATCCCTAGATCTGAACAAATTGATAAGATGCTAATCACGACACAATCAAGATCATTTTCAACTTCATTTTCATAGATTAACTTTCAATTAATAAGCAATTACAACGTTTATGTTAATCTAGAAACACAATGACACTTTCTCAAAACACTACTGAACCTGCACAGAACCTGGACACAAAATGATAACTCTCTTTCATAATCAAAAACTCAAAATCTATATATAGTGTCTGCACATTCGCCCCTTTCTATAGGTCGAATGTGAGAATTTCCACATTCGCCCACTTGCAGTGGTCGAATGTGGTCTTCTTTCCATGCCAAAACTTCATTCGTCCAGTCTGATCTACCTTCGCCCATATTATCTTCACCTTCGCCCATATCCATCTACATTCGGCTACCCACTAACATGTGTTAATAATATCATATCCAATCCTTAGTCGCAAATGCATCAACAAATCTAGATAGCATGGTTGAAGAAGCTGTACTTCGATTATATTACGAGGTCGAAAACGCCGTAACTTCACCGTTAGTGCGTCCGATTACGGTAAACTCACAAACAGCTTCTAATGATACCACTGATCCTGTATTGGAAGAAGAGGTGTTCCAAGAGGCTTCTACATCGCTTAATTCATCAGAATCAGAATATGAAGACGATGATGCAACAAGTGAAGCTATTCTGAACAACGCTACAGTGACACCGCCAGTGAACCCATCTAATACTGATGCTTCAACATCGAATGTGGGTAATGATCTGGTTTCTACAGAGAATTTGACAACTCAGACGGGAGTACAAGTACCTGATTATCCGGAATCTCGGATACATCGGATACACCCGCTTGAACAAGTTATTGGTGATCCTGGTAGCAGTGTGATGACAAGAGGGCAGCTGAGAAATGCTCAAGCACCAGAAAACATTGGCAATCTTGCTTTATATGCCAAAATTCAGAAATCTGGTTTTCAGAATGACTGGTCATTTGCTTGTTATGTTTCGCAGGTCGAGCCGCGAACATACAAGGATGCTCTTTTGGATGACGCCTGGGTGGAAGCAATGCAGGAGGAGTTATTACAATTCCAGAAACTTGGTGTATGTACCCTAACAGATTTGCCCCCTGGAAGAAAGAAAATTGATACCAAATGGGTGTTTAAATGCAAGAAGGATGACAGAGGAGTTATAGTGCGAAACAAAGCTTGTTTGGTCGTTCAAGGTTTTCATCAGGTTGAAGAAATCGATTATCTATGCACCGGTTGCACGCTTGGAAGCTATCAGAATGTTCCTCGCGTTTGCATCATGGAAGAAATTTAAGGTGTATCAGATGGATGTAAAGAGCGCTTTTCTTTACGGTGTGGTCAAAGAGGAAGTTTACGTAGGTCAACCGCCGGGCTTTGAGGACCCTATTCACCGGGATAAGGTTTATGTGTTAAACAAAGCTCTCTACGGGTTGCACCAGGCTCCGAGACAATGGTATGAGGAGCTGAGCACGTATCTTCTCTCGAAAGGATTCAAACGCGGACTGGTAGACTGCACACTGTTCACGAAACGAGCAGGAGATGATTTGCTTCTAGTACAAATTTATGTTGATGATATTATATTCGGGTCAACTAACGAACTTCTGTGCAGGGAATTTGAACATGTTATGCAGGAAAAGTTCGAAATGAGCGCTATGGGAGAAATGCAGTTTTTCCTCAGTTTGCAGGTGGAGCAAAGACCAACGGGGATCTTTATTCACCAAACGAAATACGTTTCTGAAGTCTTGAGCCGATTCCAGATGGATGATTCAAAACCGATGGATACCCCGATACAGCCCAATCACGGGATTGGAGTTGACCTGAAGGGGGAGCTGACTGATCCATTTACATACAGAGCAATCGTCGGATCTCTGATGTATCTCACAGCGTCAAGACCTGATATAATGTTTGCGACATGTCTTTGTGCGCGATATCAATCGAAGCCAAAACAGAGTCATCTTGCAGCTGTCAAGCGTATCCTTAGATATCTGAAGGGTTGTCCATCGAAAGGACTTTGGTACCCTCATGATGATAATTTTGACCTAATCGCTTTTAGTGATGCAGATTGGGGCGGCTGTGACAAAGACAGCAAATCCACAACGGCTGGATGTCAGTTTATGGGGAGCAAGCTCGTGACCTGGCAATGCAAGAAACAAACCGCAGTTGCACTATCCACATGTGAAGCAGAATACGTTTCAGCATCGAGCTGCTGCTCACAGGTTCTTTGGATCCAACAGCAGATGGTGGATTACGGTTTGCAATTTCATAAAACCCCTATTTACTGTGATAATGAAGCCGCAATCGCATTAACAAAAGACTTAGTAAATCACTCAAAGGCTAAACATATCCGGATTAAATATCATTTTATCCGTGATTGTTATGCTAAAGAGTTGATCGATATGGTCAAAATCCACACTGATTATCAACGTGCAGATCTTTTTACCAAAGCTTTTGACAAATCCAGATTTGATTATCTTTTAAAAGCTAATGGTATTAAAGAAAAACAGGACTGATCACCACCTCAGTCTATCATTTTTAGTTTACATGTTTACTGTTTTTCAGAAAAATTTCGAAAATCCAAAAACATTGAAAAATTTCAAAAACCATAAAAAAATTGAAAAATTTCTTTGTTGACTGCTATATCTTCTTCCCTTAGATTAATGCCGTCAGATTTCTGTGAACAAACGATATCTGGGCAGTCACATATTTGAAATGCTCCAGCTTATCCTTGGGAACAGTAAATTTGAAAATCTATAAAAATCAGAAAATTCTAAAATGATTTCCTGGAGTATGAAGGGAAATGATAGTACATCAGTGGGGATCTGACACATTCTAAATAATGTCATGCTATATAGGGCGTGTGTCTGAGTCTGTGCGATGTGCTGATAGGCTTCGTAGACCTATTACTGCGTGCCTGATACATACATATCAAACGATTTGTTGTGTGGATGAACTCCTCATGGGCATATGGTCTTAGTACCGTAATTTCGTTTGATAGGGTATTTGTACAAAACTCGGAGGTTTAAGGTCGTTATGTTATTAGTTGTCTGGGGATAGCCTCTCTGATCTTCTGCTGTAAGTCATTACGGACCTAGATCAGATAGGGTGTCTTTATAAAAGAGCTATATGCCAAATCCTAAAGTTACCGAATTGAGGAACTTTCCATGTTATATGATGATCAAAGATTATCTATTACATCGTATTGATCATTGATGCAAATCATGATTAATATCAGTCCTCAACCTGGTATAGTGCATATGTTACTTTGCTGCATTAATTTGCTGACCTGTATACCTTTATGCATTATATCTTGTACAATTACAGATGACAAAAGCATAATCACGCTTTACAATGAGTCTTTGTGCATTTACTTCTTGATACGGGAGTATGTCGTGTGCGTGGGAACCACAGACAATTGCGTTTATACTATAAATATCAGTATCAGTATAAAGCACTGCACAAAAGTCTGCATGTGAGTTTATGTGGATCACAATATCAGCAGTTGCCAGATCACACATTGTCTTTAATGATAATATTTTCAAAAAGATCAACGGTGTGATTAGATTTCTCAAAAACTGATATGATCCCTTTACCGGAAATCACAAAAATATTTACAGTTTTTCATTTACATTTCTGCATTTTATTTTCTCGTCAAAAATTACAAAACTCAAAAAGATTTTAGGTGTGTTTTAGCATAAACTTTAGAAAATCCAAAAAGATTTTTCATTTTCTTCTTATTTTTGATAACTGATGGTGGTTGATGTCGATTTTCTAAACCTGGATACACCATTTGAGCTTTGTAACTTTTAAAATGTGAAAATACGAAGGTTGGATACTTAAAAGTTGGAAAATAATTGAACCGGGACTCGTTTTTGAGATTTGGAAAATTTTCAAAAATCCCAATTCTCATTCGCCCATTCGTTTGGTCGAATGTGGGATTTTCTTTGTTCATTCGTATGCTTTGTTGGGCGAAGGAGAGTGTTCCTGATAATTATTTCATTCGAACCCTTTTATCTCATTCGAACCCTTTCAATAGGGTCGAAGGAGAGAAAAGTTTCTCCTTCGTATGAACAAAACGGGCGAATGAACAGGCCTATATATATCCAGCTTCTCATTCGAACCCCATTTATAATTTTTTCCAGATTTTAATCGTAACCTCACCTTATTGCTTATTTGTTTAACATCATTCCATTGTGTTACTGCATTCATACTGATCATTTTCCTATCATTTTAACAGGTTATCATCAAGGAACAGTTCTTAATCTCTGTTTTTCAATTCTGAGCCCTAATTGTCTAAAATCGTTTTAAAACAACATAATACTACCAATTGATGTTCAGGGTTCATTGTGTGTGTGTTTTAGGGGGAGAAATTATCAAAAACATAGTTTAAAACATGTCAGATTGTTCAGTCGATGTTTAAACCCTAGTTTTTGGGTGAAAACACAAACACAATGCAAAATTGTTAAAACTGGTAGTCTAGGAATGTTTATCGGCATGATTAGGCCTCAATACAATCAAATGGACATGTTCAGAATGATTAGATTTCAAAATTGATTTTTCAAAAACATGAACTGCTTCCTTCGACCAAATCGAATGGGCGAAGGAAGACAATGAAATGGGCGAAAGAGGATAAAATGGGCGAATGAAACTTTTTATCAAAATTAACACATTCGTATCATTTATTTCTCATTCGTACCTATACATAACCACCTTCGTACCCCCGTTTGGGCGAAGGAGGAGGTTTTTGACCAAAACTTTTAAATTTTGATTTTTTGTCGATTTTTAACTTGTGTGTTTGTTTGTTTTGCAGATCTAACAATGTCTGAACAGCAGAAGACGACGGAACAAGCAGGATCCTCATCACAGCCTGCTAAGCAGCTAGATTTTGAGAATGCGCACAACTGTTGTGCATATCTTGGCGATGTGAAGAAGCACACAGAATTTGTCGGTATCATTGAATTTTTGAAGAGAAGCAGAGTAATTGATGCCATTGCTACGCCAACAGTGATCTATAGAGATATGATTCAGGAATTCTGGTCTAATGCTAAACTAGATTTCTGGAAGTGCGAATCTTGCTTGACGAGCAAAATTCAGGGACAACGAGTCATTGTGTGCGAAGAAGATTTAAGAGAAGCACTAAATCTGGATGATGATCCGAAAGATCCAAAGGAGTTTACATTCATGGATCAAAGAAAGTGCTTTCTCAGGATGAAGTACAACGGACCAATCACTGACGGTTCGTTGCATAAAGGAAAGCTGTGCCCACAGTTCAAATATCTGGCACATGTTTTAATTCACGTTTTCGGATCTGCTGCGGGAGGTTATGACTTGATGAGGAAGAGCATCAGTTCGATGATGGTTACTTTAGTATTGAACAAACCGTTCAATGTTTCTGGCATGCTGATGTCTCACTTACTGGAGCCCGTGAATGGAACGAGGAATCTGAAGTTTCTTTTATATCCTCGTTTTCTTCAAATGATATTCGATCACAAGTACAAAGAGCTGAAGAGAGATGCTAAACACATTGTTGTTCAGGAACACATGTCTCTGAATACACTAGCTAGGATGAAAGCTTATAAAGGTTTGTCTGTTGAAGAACGTCCTCCTGTTAGACGTTTGTTTGGACATCTAGCTAGGGTGGATTATAAAGATCCGGGTGAGGGGCTTGTTAGAAATGTTAACAGTGATTCTGATGCTGATAATCCTTTACATCATGTTGATCCTGACGCTAAGCGCAAGAGACAAGTTGTGAATGTAGGCGCGAAGAGTGGTAAGACAAAGAAACCAGAGATAAGGATTGAGGTTTCTGAACCAGAGAAGAAGAAAAGTACTCAAGGAAGAAATAAGAGGATGGCGAAAAAGGGTTTACACATTGTTGATGAAGCTTCCATTGATTCAGAAGAGACGATTGAGGAAGAACAATGGAATTCTGATGCTGAGACAGTAGAGATGACCATGCCCAAGGCCACTGAGGCTGGTGCATCTGCTAGCCAAAGAGAAGAAGATCAAGGGAACAAAAGTCCTATTCCCGTTGATGTAGAAGATTTGGGTTTTAATGTTGAAGAGACGTTTGTTGGTTCTCCTGTACAAGCTGCTAGAAAAGAGAAGAAGAAACAGGAGAAGCCAAGTATTAAGAGGAAGAAAGAAATCGAAATCTTTGATAGCTGGTAAGAAACTGCCACCAGCTACAAGCTCTAAATCACCGGTTACTGCACCAGCTCATATGAAACAGAAGACTGCAACAACATCTAGCACACCACAAACTGAAGAAATTCCAATGGATGATGTGAATGAAGCATTGGATAATGTGCTAAAGAAAATCAGAAAAGGTAAACTGCCTGACGCTGTTGAACCACCAAAGAAGACAAAAGTATCGGTGGACAGTGACATCATGACTGCTGTGAATCAGAGATTTGTTGAGATGATGAATCTGATTAACAAACAATAGACGGAGATTGAGCAGTTAAAATCCAATGATAAGAAGATGTTAGAAGTCGTAGTCACATCGGCAGATGATAATGAGACCTTGAAGAAGACAATCAAGAAATTGAAGAGAGAAAACAAGAAGTTGCTGAAGCATGAGCAACGTAACACCAGAAGGATCATAGTCTTGAAGAAGGAGAACAAACAGCTGAAAAAGAGTAACACGCATATGGATGATCTGATAAAGAACTTGTACTCTCAAGCTCCTCAACTTCAAGCTGGTGAAGTGGAAAAAGAAAGAGAAGAAGAGCTAGTTGATTACGAACTGTCTGATGAAGAGGAAGATGATGAACTAGATGAAGATGCTGGTAACGATACAAAGACGAAGAAAAAGGATGATAAGGATGATGGAGGATCGGATGATGGTTTGAGTGATGGAGACGGCTCTGCATTTGATGATAGTAGTGATGACGATGATGATGATGTTGATAAGTTTACTTACGAGAAGCGTGACTCAGATAAAGGCGGTGAATCGAGTTCTAAAGCTCCTGGTGAGAATGTTGACGATGAAGATATTTTCTCGAACGAGAAGTTGCAGTCATTGTCTGAAGAAGATAAGAACAAGTATCGTCAGATGTTAACTGATCGAGTCTGGACGATCGACATGACTAGCAGGTTCCCAGAAATATTTGAATCTAACAATAAACTATTCGAGTTGGAGTATGATGACCCTGATCTTGAGGATGGGGAAGTTTCTGCGGCTATTTCAAAAGAAATTCTTGAAGTTTTAGCAAAGCAAGTAGGCAAGACGTTGGAAGAATTACTTGCAGATAACTTTATTCCTAAGATTCCTGAGAAAGAAGCTGGAAATCATTCGGATGATCGTGATGTTCCTGCATTCGAGGAAGTCGAAATGGAAGATATTACGAGCGAAGAATATCCACAATATTTCAGAACAAATCAAGATTGTGGATTTTCTTTCTCAGACGAACTGCTAAACCATGCCGAGAAGCTTGCAAAAGATAAGAGCAAAGTCTTTGAAGATGAAATATTTAAAGGACATAACAAGCCACGGTTCGAGCAATCAGAAAGCTTAAAAGAGTTGTTGAAGAAGTTGAAAGAAAAGGAAAATAATCGTCCGAAACCTGACATTCACAGGCAGCTTTTACAAACTTCACAATAAGATTTTCAAAGGTCGTGCATTGGCCTGGAAGTTTGTTAAAGAGTTGAGATGCTTCGCAGTAAAATGGGAGAAAGGGATTCTGTATTTCGAGAAGTTTCATCACTTGAAGACCCTTCCTTATTGGCCAATCAGAGACATTTGTCGTCACCGTCTAACGGGAGCGTCAAATAGTCAAATTACTTATTTTGCTGAGAAGATGACTCGAGAAAGCCGAACCAAGTGGGACTTGTTTACACCACAATATCCAAAGCGAATTGTTCATAAGAAGGATATTGATTTGATAACTGGTACGCCCAAAGTGACGTTGAAATACAAACCACCGCAAGTGTTGAAAAAGATTCCTTTGATGCCTATTCCGCAACACTTTGCAAAAGACTTCATCTGGTGGTATTATGATTGGAAGATTGCAGAGGCCGTGATCGTGTTGAAGGATGGAGAGTCGAATTACAAGAAAGTGCATATCTTTGATCCCATGTGGTTGATAAACTGTTCACATGAGGATATCATCATGCTATTCTATAATCCGATCTATTCAGATGCTAAAGATGCTGAGCAAGAAGGAAAGTACCAACGTGTGGTATTTCTGTGCTTTGCGTTTGATATCAATGCTGGATGTGATTATGATGAGAAGTTGGGAAAGTATGTGGAGAAGCAAAAGGTGCCAGAGCTGAAAACGAAGAAACAAAAACAATTTCAGGAACCGGTGTTGACAAGAGAACAAATGATTCAAAGACATATCAGACTGTGGAACAAAAGGATGGACGAACAACGACGAACATAATCCAAGCAATAGTCGAGGGGGAGTTTGTAGATGCAAAAGTGCGACTAAAGCTTTGGATTGTAAAACACATTTTGTTTTGTAGATATCGAAGGTGCGAAGGAACAAAATAGAAGGTACGAAGGAGAACTGAAAGGTGCGAAGGAAGAATGTTTTGGACGAATGAAGATTAGATTATAGTAAAACTTGGTTCGGCCAGTTGATGTGGGCGAACCTGCACATTCGCATGAACAGTTTGGGCGAATGTGCAGGCCTATAAATAGGTCAAGTTCATTTTTGAATGTAACTTTGATGATTATTATTCCCTCCTCTTTCTGAAAACTCTCTCTAGTTATTGTTAAACTTGTTTTCCGTTTAAACCTTGATTGTATTCATAATTCAACGTGTAAACAAGTGTTTTATTAATGAAAACGTTTGAAAATGATGATCTGTGTGTTTGAATCTGCTTGATTATTATTTTGTGATAGTTTTAGGGTTTCCGCACCTGAAACTAACTTGTTTGATCAATCTTTGTTTGTTATCGATCCTTTCACGCACATACAGTGGGCGAACGTGCAACCTATAAATAGGTCAAGCTGATTTTTGAATGTAGTTTTAGTCATTATTATTCCCTCCATCTTCATGTTTGGATCAAATTAACGTGTAATTGAGTCTTGATTATTAATGAGAAAAGCTTTGAATGATGATTTACTTGTTTTGATATGATTGATTATCATTTTGTGATTGGTTTAGGGTTTCCGCACCAAAATCAAACTTGTTTGATCATTTATTTGTTGATTTGTCGATCCTTTTAGCACATACAATGATAGTGTAATTGAATCACAAGTTTCAACAATGTAAAAATGAGTAAATGATAGTGTATAAAATGTTTAAACATGTTTCACACCAAAATGTAAAACAGAAAAAGGGGCTATGAAAACTCACCTTAGGTGCATAATGAGTTCGTGCGTTTTATTGAGCGTGCAAACACTTAGTAATCATGCCTTGGAAAACTCGAAACTAGCTAGAGGAGATAATGACGGATGAAAACTTTAGTATATGGGAGATGGGATAATAATGTTTTTTTTTTTTTTGAATGGTACAAAGAGTTGTAATTAGGGGCTACTTTGACTAGGCTAGAATTTAGGAACAACTTTGACTTGACTAAAAGACCATATTTACTAACACTTTAACTTGACTAGGAGACCATATTTACTAACACTTTGACTTGACTTGACTAAGAGACTACGTTTGACTTTTCAGGTTTGACTAAGGGACCTTGAAAGGGTTTAAGTTTAATTGGTTTTAATTAACATCACAAAACACCAAATGGTGTAGTGGTTTGTGTGGTTTGGTTAAGGTTTAGCCCGCCAGGGACTCGGGTTCGAATCCTGGCATAGGCAAACATTTTTTTTAACGTTTTTAAATCAGAATTTTTAATGCAATCCAATTTAATATTGATTATACGTCATTATTTAAACAAAAAAAATTAACAAAATGGATGGTAAAGATACTGTAAACATGAATCGGATGAATAAACGAGGGAGTTCTATGTATATATATAAAGAAAATTTGTGTGATGTTACAGAGAGTCTCCAGAGGCTTAAATAGCATTTGGTATGTTGATAATGGAGGCTCAATGCACATGACAGGATGCAGATACCTGATAAACAATTTTATCAGTCAAAGAGAAGGATCTGTATCCTTTGGGAACAATGCCAAGGGATATGTGCTAGGATATGGCAATGTCTCTTCAGGTAAAATACAGTTTGACAAGGTCAATCTGGTTGAAAACCTTGAGTACAACTTGCTGAGTGTGTCACAAATGTGTGATAAAGGATATTCTTCCTTTTTTCACAAAGACAGCATGCAAGATCATATCACCAGAAGGCCAGAAGTTGATAGAGAAGATCATTGAGGATCATACTTTGTTGATAGACAAAAGATGTGGCAATGTCTATGCAATGGACATTGAAAAGGACAAAGTATTGAACAACACTGTCTGTTTCTTCTCAAGGGCATCAACTTCAGAGATTGATCTCTGGCACAGGAGACTTGGCCATGTGAATTTTAAAACCATAAATAAAGTCACAAAAATGGGCTTGGTCAGAGGTCTACCCATGAAAGTATACCAGTGTCAAGAACACTGTGTATCCTGTTTAAAGGGAAAACAGCATAAGTCCTCCTATAAGTCTATTGAAGAATCTAAAACAACTGCATGTCTTCAACTACTCCATATGGACTTATTTGGGCCAGTCAAAATCATGAGCCTTGGTAAGAAGAAGTACTGCTTAGTCATCATTGATGACTATTCAAGATTCACATGGGTATTCTTCTAATTTTCCAAGGATGAGGCAGCTGAAATCATCTAGTTCTTCATTCTACAAGTAGAGAAACAATATTCTCTTTCTGCCAAAGCCATTAGAAGTGACAATGGGACAGAGTTCAGGAACAAAACTCTGGATGAATTCTGATTGTCTAAAGGGATTATTAGACAATTCAGTGTTCCCAGAACTCCTGAACAAAATGGTGTGGTAGAAAAAAAGAACATGACATTAATTGTTGATGTAACAATGTGTCTGATACTTCAACAATTATTGACTAAAGATGCTAGGAATTTTCAAAGAGGAGAATGTGTTGATGTGCAAGAGATTTGTGGATTCGCCAGCAACGTCCAAGGGAGAGATTGTTGATGCACTTTCTGTGGACGTCACTGTCGAATAGACTAGGGTTGAGTCTTAGTAGTGTGTTATATGAGATTGTGGTGATCCATAAGGGCATTTTATGGATCTGACGCATTTGTTAATATAGGACAAAACACTGAGCCAGGTTCGACCTAATCATACTGGGCGAATGTGGAAGTTTTCCACATTCGACCATATCAACTGGGCGAATGTGGAAATACTCCACATTCGACCAGTCTAAACGGGCGAATGTGGAAATACTCCACATTCGACCATCATAAAAGGGCGAACGTAGAACTGGTGTTTTGGACTATAAATAGCAATTTCATGTGTTATTGTTCATTTTGTAGATTTGAGTTTGTACTTTGAATGCTCTCAAGGGGGAGGTCATGCTCGACCTCCCCCGGCCACGAGATAGACGTTTATCCTACTGATGACAGTGTCTGTAACCGTTTCTGTAGTAATACGAATCTGTGATGACGTTGTTATCGTGTATTTCTGTCTCGTCTCGAATCTCCCGTCTGAAACTGAGTTGTTTATTCACATTCGATCCATGAATTCGGTTTTTAACCGGATTCTCAGGAAATACTCCACATTCGCCCGTTTAGACTGGTCGAATGTGGAGTATTTCCACATTCGCCCAGTGTAATATGGTCGAACCTGGCTCAGTGTGTTGTCCTATATATTACAAATGCGTCAGATCCATAAAATGCCCTTATGGATCACCACAATCTCATGTAACAACATACAAAGACTCAACCCTAGTCTATTCGACAGTGACGTCCACAGAAAGTGCATCAACAATCTCCCCCTTGGACGTTGCTGGCGAATCCACAAATCTCTTGCAAATCAACACATTCTCCTCTTTGAAAATTCCTAGCATCCTCAGTCAATAATTGTTAAAGTATCAGACACATTGTTACATTAACAATCTCCCCCTTGACTGATGCTTCACCAAGTTTCTCTGAGATCCCGTATGATAAATCAATCATGTTCTTGAGTAACTTCATCTGTTCGACAGAATACAAGCCGTAGACGAGTGGAACAAGCAATCAGAAGCTTTCATCAGGAACTACCAGTACTAATTGAGGACTTGAAATGCTTCAGAAACTGAAGTTTTCGGCAGGGCCAACAATATCTACCAATAGCTCTTGAAACCTTCAGGACTGTAATCTTGAAACTTTCGTTGAACCTACGTGCCACATGACTCCTACTAGGATACCTCATTACTTTCAGAACATTGAAATCTCAAACTTGATTTCCTTCTTCATAACAATTCTTCAGAACAAGTTCCTTCAAACATACAGGAGCTGGGTTGACTGTTCTCTTCATGCGGAATAAAATCTGTTCTGTTTTTGGCCCATAATAGTCATTTGAATCTGATTATCATACTATTGATTCTCATGACTACCCCACAATAAAACTGTTTCATCATCATCAATTCTTCAACAAGTTTGGGTAAACCTCATCACCATTCTCCCAAAAATCTTCAAAAATTGCCTTATTTTCGAAATTTTTAGGCCTTAAATTCTACATTCGCCCCTGGGAACTCCACTTTCGCCCAAAATATAGACTCGAATGTAGAATATGAATAATACTTTTCACTTTCGCCCGCCCGATGAACCGAAGGTGAAATAGACACCCGAAAGTGAAAATCCTCATAACAAAATTCCAGGTTCGCCCAAAACATGCTACATTCGCCCAGTAGAATTCCACATTCGCCCAGTGGAATTCCACGTTCGCCCGCCCGACTTTATGAAGGGGCGAATGTGCAGACTGGTCATGTTCTTGTTCAATATTTTCTTTTAAATCAGTCCATAATCACTCTAATTCTTTGAATTTGATGATGAAACTTGTATAGAAAGGTGCGGGAATGAAAACCTAACCTTCGATTTAACAAAAACATGGTGAAATCACATGTTTTTGGGTTCAATTAAGAATCTAAGGTTTCTAGGGTTTCAACCTTTCAATCAAAATCTGAACTTTAACGTCTGAAACCATGAAAACGAGCTGTGATTGATTCAAACGACTGTTAGATCGTTCAAATCGGTACCACGGCTCTGATACCACTTTGTGAGCGTTGGATTTTATCTAAAACAGGATATTATGATCATACAAGTCACAAATCTAGGTGCGGAAACCCTAGATCTGAACAAATTGATAAGATGCTAATCACGACACAATCAAGATCATTTTCAACTTCATTTTCATAGATTAACTTTCAATCAATAAGCATTTACAACGTTTATGTTAATCTAGAATCACAAAGACACTTTCTCAAAACACTACTGAACCTGCACTGAACCTGGACACAAATGATAACTCTCTTACATAATCAAAAACTCAAAACTTATATATAGTATCTGCACATTCGCCCCTTTCTATAGGTCGAATGTGAGAGTATTCCACATTCGCCCACTGCAAGTGGTCGAATGTGGTCTTCTATTCTGTCCATTCTTCATTCGTCCACATCAGGTTCTACCCTCGCCCAGTTCTCTTTCACCTTCGCCCATATCCATACACCTTCGCCCATCTTGAATCACATTCGGCTATCTACTAACATGTGTTAATCAATTATATCCAATCCTTAGTCGCAAAATGCATTAACATTAATTGAAGCAGCAAGAACCATGTTAGCTGATTCAGACCTACCATTGTATTTCTGGGCTGAAGCAGTCAACACTGCATGTTATGTTCAGAATAGAGTCTTTGTCAACAAGAGACACTCCAAAACTGCCTATGAAGTTCTTCATGGCATTAAGCTCCTTATCTCCCTTTTTAGGGCTTTTGGATATCAATGTTTCATTCTAAACATTAAAGACATTATTTCAAAGTTTGCTGCTAAAGTTGATTCAGGTTATTTTCCTGGTTACTCTTCCACTAGAAAAGCATGCAAAGTTTTTAACTTAAGAACCAAGATAGTAGAAGAAACACTGAATGTCAAGTTCAATGAGTCAAAACACACTCTCATTCCAACACATCCTACTAAACTCTTTGACCTTAACAGCTTCCATTTCGGACCTAAAAAGACTGCTATTTCATCTAAACCTACTTATTATGGTGATCAAAGGTTTGATGATGAGGATCCAGCACCATGGACTCCTAATACAATCATTAAGTCAACTTTCAAACCATCATAAGTTTCACAAACTTCTGATTCAACAACTGCTGATGTACAAACTCAAACATCTGTTTCAGCTCCTACCACTACTGATGATTTTCAAACAGCTGAACCAGATATTTTAAACCTCAGTGGTTTGTTTGAAGAAGTACAAGAGCCACCTACACCTGTCAGTGGTTTACAACAACTGATTGAACACAAGGATCATCCATTGGATCAAATCATGGGTGATATTGCATCAGGTGTTCTCACAAGAAACCAACTTTCCAACTTTTGCTTCTTCTCAGCATTCATTTCTTAGTTGGAACCTAAGAAGTATCAAGAAGCCCTCAAAGACAACAATTGGGTGCAAGCTATGCAAGAAGAGTTGCTCCAATTCAGGAAGCAACATGTCTGGGAAATTTGTACCTTACCACCAAAACAAGCTACCAATTGGCATAAGATGGGTTTTTAGGAATAAACAAGATGAAGCTGGTATGATTATCAAGAACAAGGCAAGACTGGTGGTACAAGGTTATTCTCAAGAAGAGGGAATTGACTATGATGAAACCTTTGATCCAGTTGCAAGACTTGAAGCCATCAGGTTATTCTTAGCTTATGCAATTTCCAACAAAATAAAAGTTTTTCAAATGGATGTTAAAAGTGCATTTTTGTATGGAAAAATCAAAGAGGAAGTGTATGTCTGTCAGCCACCTGGGTTTGAGGATCCTTCTCATCCTGAGTGGGTGTACAAACTTGACAAAGCTCTTTATAGGCTAAAACAGGCTGCTAGAGCCTGGTATGAAACACTTTCAAACTTTTTGCTCAAAAATAACTTTACAAGAGGCTCCATTGATAAAACTCTTTTCATAAAACATGTTGGAAATCATGTCTTACTTATTCAAATCTATGTTGATGATATCATATTTGGTTCAACAAACACAAAACTGTGTGATGAATTCAAGAAACTCATGCAATCAAAATTTGAGATGAGTACAATGGGAGAGCTGCAGTACTTTTTAGGACTGCAGATTAAACAACAAACAAATGGAACTTTTATACATCAATCTAAATATGTTAAAGAATTATTGAACAAATTTCTTTACAAGACTGTAAATCATGTTCCACTCCCATGACACCAACCACACAAGTTGAACCAGATGATCAAGGAAAACAGGTTGATTAAACCATGTATAGATGTATGATAGGTTCCCTTTTATATCTAACTGCTTCTAGACCAGATATTATGTTTTCAACATGTATCTGTGCTAGATATCAATCAGCTCATAGGGAATCACACCTCATTGCAGTCAAAAGAATCTTTAGATATCTGAAAGGAACTCCTACACTTGGAATTTGGTATCCTGCTTCTAGCAATACCAAGTTAACAGCTTTTTCAGATAGTGACTATGCAGGGTGCAAAATGTCAATAAAATCAACATCTGGTGGTTGTCAATTCTTGGGAAACTGTCTAGTGTCCTGGCAATCAAAAAATCAAACATCTGTTGCAACTTCAACTGCTGAAGCTGAATACATTACAGTTGCAAGTTGTACATCACAGATACAATGGCTCCAATATCAACTTCTTGATTATGGAATCAAAGAGACCAAGACACCATTACTTGTAGATAGTAAATATGCCATTAGCATCATTCAAAATCCTGTTCAGTTCACAAAAACTAAACATATTGAAATCAGATATCATTTCATAAGGGATTGCTATGAAAAAGGCAAGATTGAAGTGAAGCATGTGACAACAACTAATCAAATAGCTGACATATTCACAAAACCCCTTGACACATCAACATTTCGGAAGTTAGTATCCATGCTTGGGATGCTAAATTTGTAAGTGTTTTTTTTATTTTTCTGCACATATTTTTATTTTTCACTTACATTTGTCTGTCATAAAACTTCTGAAAAACAAAAAAAAGAGAAACTACTGATGTACAAAACATTAGTATGGGAATATTTTCTGAAAAATGATTAACTTCTGATAAAATAAACTTCAGAAGTTATGAATAAAGTGTTTATAAACATTCTCATCAGTTTTTAACAAACTACTGAAGAGAAAATGGGAACTACTGATGAAAGTTGTTCTTTATCAGCAGTTTTGTCATTAAGGGTAAATCAGACATTTCCCACTTCAGAAGTTTGACCTCGGGCGGTTATAAACTTCTGATAAACACCTTTTCCATCACTTATCCTTTCAAAAAGCAAAATTCATTCCTTCTCTCTAAAAAACACTCTCTAACCCTAACCTGCAAATAAAAACACTATTCGATCCACACACACACAAACCACATGGCTCTCATACTGAAACAAGGACAGAATCAAAGAGGCTACTTTGAGAAACATGAAGCGTGGTCCCAATACGACGAAATCATTGATTTAGTCGTCAAATCCCAATACTTCACTGCCCTCACCATTGATCCTCCAATCCATACTGAAACTTTTAATGAGTTCTGGGCAAATGCCGAGACGGTGACAGTGAATGATCAGATTATTTCCCTAAATTCAACCATCCAAGGGAAAGTAATGGCAATCACACCGGCTACTCTAGGAATTAGACTGGGTCTGGATGATGTGGATGCACCAGATAATTTTCCCAACTCTAAATTTCATTTAACCATGACAGAGTGTGGTTACCAAGGTATTCTCTCACATGCAACAATTTTTAAGAAATTTTGAACCAAAATATAAACTTTTGTTTCATTACATCATCATGTGCTTGAGTCCAAAAACTGGATCTTATGATCAGATGCCCTCTACTTTTCAACCTATTTTTCATTCCGTTGTGAATGAAACAAAATTCAGGGCATCAACACTTAAGTTTTTGTTGTATCCAAGGTTCATAATGCATTGCATAATTAAAGAACTTGGAGATGAGGTGCTTGTGGGAAAAACAAATGTTTTAAATCCATTAACCTCACAAGCATACTCAAGGCATAACAAAGCGGCTGCCTGGCTAGAAGATGACCAAGGGGAACCAGAAACAGTCCCCATGGAACCATCATCTTCCAAACCCTCACCCAAAAAGGCCAAGAAAACCAAACAACAAAAACCTAAACCCACCAACCTTAAAAAAAAGGCAATTTAGGAAATTGAGATGCCTGAAACTGCTGATGTGCAATCTGCACTTGTTAAAGATGTGACTGAAACATCCTCTCAGTCTCATCCATCTCAAAACCCTCAAAAGAGCACCTATTACCATTCTTTTCAAAAGAAAGAAATTTAAGAAAACCATAACTACTGATCCTTCTTTTGAAACTGCTGAACCATTACCCCAAACTACTGAACCAGAACCATCATACACAACCATTGAAATTTCCAAACTTCTCTCTGGGCTAAAAGAGACTATCCCATCAGAACATGTCATTCCCCAACAACCACATCAAACAGGGGAAGTACCATCAGAAGTTGACATGGATGTGGATGTCATTAGCCCTAACCCAAGAGATGAGGATGAACCAGGGTTTCTAAGCCCAAACTTAGAGACTTTAGGTACATTTGAGGCTGCTACTACTCATTTACCACCTATTGGTGGACCTGAGGATAGAAATAACATAGCTAGGACCTCACTTGTGGCAACTACTGATGAAGGCTTTATGCCTAAGGTAGAAAATCCTCAGAACCAAGAAACAGAGGTTCATGAGACAACTGGGTTGGGCCCAGCTCATGATACAACTGATAATGTCCTCATTGAGGATGTCATAAGGGATTCAGATGATTCCATTAATTTGGATGATGATTCACACTCCACAAAACATGAATTGACGGCTGCTAGTGAAGGTCCTGAATATGGTGTCTCTAAGCTCAAAGAGCTGGTCATAACAGATCAGGTTAAAGTCCACTTAATCCCTGATTCAACTCGTGCATGACTTATTATTTTTTATATTTGTCTTTTTTGGCTGATGGTTAAAAACAAAGTAAATAATTTTAAATAAGATAATAATTGATTAATTGGTGGCTAATAATGGAGGGCTATGAAGTAGTTTATAATAACTAGCAGGAGCCTGCGCGTTGCGGCTGTGCTGTACAGTGTTTGAATGTTGCGTTTAGTCAAATTTATGATTTTCGACCCGATTCGACCTGAAAATTCAAATTGAATTATATATAACTTGAATTTTTTTATAAAAAGTACATATATATATATATAATTTTGTTTATTTAGCTCGATTTGTATTCAAACATAAATCAAATTGTAATTTAAATAACCTGAATAACCCGAAAAAGTCGCGCTAAACATCCATATTCCACTTATTACTTTTACCTTTTATATTATAGAGATTCAAACCCACTTATAACTGGATCAAATTTATCCTCTATTATTGACTAAAAAAGAACATTACGATGTTACCCGAAAGCATGATGGATAAAGTGCATTCTTGCTAGTTGTTTGTTAATCTTCACAAGCTAATTCCAAATATTATATAACGAACATGTGAGTTTGTTTGCGGTTAATTTATTGTAGATAAGACATACAAAATATAGTGGTTTAAAATTATGAATGATGTAATATTATACAAACTAATTTTTTTGTTTCTTGTTTTTGTCTTTTTTTAACCTTCAACTATTAATCATTAATTTCTTGTTTTTTTTCATTAATTAATAGAAATTAATAGTTGTATTAAATTTGTCTTGTCATTATAATGAAATTACAGTTTTACCCTTATACATAAACATGAAATGACAACTTTACCCGTCCAGCATCCACTATATAGTAGTATAGATATAGATAGATATAGATATAGATAAGGGGTTTCACAAAGTTAATGTGGTCATCTAATTCTCTATAAGTGAAGGGGTCACATGTTGGAAATGATATGAAGTGTGTATTACATACATATACAATAAGCATGATATGTTGTACACAAGGGGTAAAAAAAAGAAGGAAATGACAAAAAACAAATAGAAATTTGTAAAGAGCATGTTCAACTCCCATCTTAAAATTGTGTTGAAATTACCTCATTGGATATGCTTGGTCCTTAATAAAGTAATAGAAATACTTTTTGTATGGGCGTAAAACTCTTTATAAACCGACCGTCCACACTCTCTCTGAACCATTAAAAGTTTGGTTCAACATCTGCTTCAATTTTTAAAAATAGACGTTTCGACATACGATACTTTAGTTTAAACATAGCTTTGGTGTATTTTGGTCTGTCAATAAAATAATCATCCATTAAACGAGTATTGCCTCAATCGTGATCACATGACACATATTTTTTTGGATGTTGCCGTGTCTTCTTCTTCAGCCCGCTTGACAATTTCAAGGCTATTATCGGTTGAATTTAAAATCGGGTGCACGTTGAGCGCAAGAATGCAAATTTTATCATCTTCAACGTCACTCATTTTTTAAATTATGGAGGAAAAATAGAGTGCAATATGATGTATTTTTAGAAATATATGAAGGTTGAAGTGAATGTGTCTATATATTTGGTATTTTAGGAAAGTGTTTTTTTTAACGGTATTATTACCGTTTAAACAAAAATAACGGTCAAAATTTTGACCGTTGCATTTAAAACTATGATTCACTGCCTGTTAGAACCAGAAAACGGTCTATAGAAAGGCTATCAGTACCCACGACGACCGTGTTATCATGTGATACTAAGATACCCGTGGACAACACGGGATGCGTCCCATCACCCCTTACAAATAGTTATTCAAAACATCAGTATAATGTAATGAATTGAACCAACTCTCACCGACACCGAATTCCGGTTGCATCACAAGGAGGAATCTAACTATGTGGGGTTGTAGTCTCATGAGTCATGATGGACTGCAAAGTGTTAGAATGAAGTGATGTGTACACAAGGCTCAAGGTGCTTTCTTACACCATTTTTGGTTTTATTTTCTTTTAAATGTTATGTTAAATTCTTGTATAATAAAACGTGATAAATTCTGTGGAAAAAAATTGTGAAGTTAAGGGTGGATGGGGCGCTATCAGAATTGGGCATGGGTACCTTACTATCAGCACGGTAACACCGCCACTACCCGTGATGGTAGGGGTCCCGTGAACCGTTTGCTGGTTCTAGTTAACAGGCTGGTAACAATTGATAATAATTGCAACGGTCGTTTTTTAGTATTATTTTATTGCATTTTGACCGTTTGAATGAATTTAATTAAAACGGTAACAATTTTTTGACCGTTAATCTAATATAAATGGTAAATCCAAATCCAATCCATCCCACACTAAACCGTAAATCAAAATAATCAATTGTCCAGATTTAAGTTGATCATAAACAAACGGGAATGGCAAACCAAAACCCAAATCCTAATTCAATCGTTCAACGGACGCGATACATGGAAAGTTTTTATCTTTAAAGGCGAAGTGTGCAATATTTCAAAAATTAGTCGTTAATTGGATGAACCACAATCCGGCTTTAAACGAAGATGGATGGATTGAAGAAGCCCGTAACGAATTCCGAAACGTAAACGATGATAACCCCCCGAGGGTCGAGGTTTGGAGAGCTATGAGATGACGTTTAATAATATTTTAGGTGTTTCTACTATTTATTTTACCGTGTTAAATAATGTTTGATAATTTGTTTAATTACCGTTCCTTAAAAAATAATAAAAAATAAGCATTTCACTGAAGTGAATTAGTGGAGTGCTGCCTACAAAAAAGTGAATCGGTGAAGTAAATCAATGAAGTGATGTGACAGTGTATAATTGGTTAAAATCAGTGAAACAAATTTCATATTCTAGGAGTGCCCCTTAAGCCCTAATAATCTGAATCGCTAATGAAATATATTTAGTTGCAAAATAGGACCGTACTCTATTCATTTTTTTGAAATCAGCAATGTTAGGATTTGAGAACACACATGCACTCGAACACTAGATTTATGTGGTTCGATTTAAGCCCACCTACGTCTATAGGGGTAATTGGGATTTTCTTATTATTGAGTGATACAATATTAAATACAAGAGATACATTTATAAGCACTAACTAGAATTAAACCTTGGATTAAACCCTATGTTCAACTTAATCGTCAAGCTTAACATACTACGTTAGGCCTATATGTGGGCTGAACAAAACATCCCCAACAAGCAATGTACGTAGTCGTATAGAAAATTATATATAAAGAACACACTAAACCTTATATTTTAATGATATATTTGTTTAAAATATAAAAAAGTAGTTAGTTAAAATTTATAACTTTAACTTTTTATATCTTAACTAAATTCTCTAGTTATTTATATCAGTTGTTAAATTTTATTAAAAAATATATTTTCTATGGTTATTTATATCAGTTAAATTTTTATTAAAAAAATATCTTTTCTATGGTAGACAGTGTCCTCTTAACGTATACAACTAGTATTTTTATCAGGCTTGTTGCGGTGAGAGTTTGATTATCAATACAATACTGACACTCGGTATATCAATCGAAAGAGATAATTTAAAACAATGGGAAAACATTGTGGCAGCGGGACCAATAATTCGAATGAAAAATAGACGTAAACACTAAACAGTGCACGCCCGTTGTTTCGTGTTAAAACACAAAAATTTGACTCAGGCCATGTTTGGCTTTCTTTCTCTTTATCTCCTTCTTCTACCTCCTTATCTACTTAATAAAAAAGTTACAAATTCTAACTTATAACTTATCTCCATTTCAACCCACAAAAACCTCCTTTCAACCCATTACCAAAATAATATTTTCTCCTTATTAACTTTTTGATTAAGTCAATAAGTTATAAGGATGCCAAATAATGAGAGCCAACTCAAATGTAAAACATAAAAAAGAGCAACTAAGTGAACTTTTTATGACAATTATATTGAAGATTAAAATTGAAGTTTAAGGGTAAAAACCTAAGAACATTCACAGTAGATGCTTCGTAATAGTGTGAGGACGGCCTCTATATTATATAAAGTGTGTATAAATGGTTGTGAGTAGAGAAGAGAGAAAATATATAGAGCAGACACTGTTCATCAGTAAATTTGGAGGAGACACTGTTCACCCTCCATAATTTATTAATATTTTTAAAAGTGGTTGTGAGTAGATGAGAGAGAAAAGGTAATGATAAAAGTATAGAATAAGTATTATTAAATAGAAAAGGAGATAGAAAGATAGTGGTTTTAGTGTAATTATAGAGATGAAGTGTTTATTGTGAATGCTCTAAGACTCTAAGTTAGTTAAAGTAAAGAAAAACCTTAAAAAAAAAGTTAAAGTAAAGAAAAAAGAAAGCAAGCAAGCAAAATTAAAGGCAAATCACTACAAAATTAAACGTCCTTCGGCTTACGTTAATGACATAGCCTCGAGTTGGCCCGTATGTCACGGAGTAACTTTTTTGACTCACGTGCGGCGACTTAGAATGCCTCTAAGTTAAGCCTTTGATCTGGTTATGTAGTAATTCACGCTAAGTGATGCGGAAGCGTTCAAGTTATGAAAGATTAACTCTTTATATTGATACAACAACAAAGTTACAAGAAGCTTTACAAGTGATTTGGGTAGTGATCAAGTTATGAGGGGTGCCCTCAAATGGAACCCCTAATCACCAATTTATACTAGGACATAGATTATCTAGATTGTTCTAATTCTAGATCATTCTATACAATTATCTACTAGATACTTTCTAGCAAGATCTTGATATTTTGAGGTTAATCTAGAGACTTCTTTGGCTTCACTTTAGGGCTGTTTTGTGCAGCCCTTTCCGGTATTTTCTAGGCCCTTCTTGGCTAATTCTTGATGCTCAAGTATGCCCTATGGTTGCTGGAAGGGCGTGGGTTGTTCCGGAAACTTCCGGTGGCTCTAGAGGTGACTAAATGGCCCCGGAAAAGTCTAGAACCTGAAAATTTTAAGCTGATTTTAGGAGGGTCGTGACATTCTCCCCCACCTAAATCCACGACGTCCTCGTCGTGTTTGCGGGATACGTCGGTGTTCTTTTCTTTTCTGGTTATGATGGTTAGCCTTTGTGATGAGCTTCTGTCTAGACATCTCTTGGAATCGAATTCAAGGCGCATTGATGTTATTGCCACACCTTTTCTTGGATCAGACTCCATCTTAACCGTGTGGAGGTGATCTTCGATCATGATGCAAAACTTATTTGCGAAAGGCATGGGAAAAGCTGATTCCTTGTCGAGGAAATCTTGGCCAATCACAAAGTTATGATCTTCCATTGGGACAACGAAAAGGTCTATCCTTCCCTTCCATTTCCCAATTGTGGCTTTAACGCCATATGCCATTCCAAGTATTGGTTGCATTCGTCCATTTGTGGCCTTCATTGTCGTGTTATGTTTGGTTACTCGGACACCGAGTCTTATGGCTTCATCAATTGAGATGAAGTTATGGCTTGCGCCTGTGTCAACTAGTGCTTTTACAGGTCTTCCGTTTACCACCATGTTGACGAGTTGAAGTCTTTTCTGTGACTTCGTTCGTGGTTTTGTGTTTCTTTGGCTTGACTTGCCATTGTTCATGACTCCTCTCTTTTTGTGTTTTGTTTTGGTCTTTTCTTTTTGATGCAAAGTATTGAATTTTCGTAATTGTATTAACCCCAAACATGCTTCTGGTTTTATCTTGTTGTGGATTTCTTTTGCTTTCATTTCAGCAAAGTTTGTGTATAATTCTTGGAGTTTGTTGTCTACCTCATCTCGGAGCTTCGCAACCTCCTTTTCGATCGTGTCTTGCATCTCAAGACGTATGACTTCAATAGTATCTTTGAAGTCGGTTTTGAGTTCCTTTAACTCAACACGTAATAGTTCAAAAGCTTCTAGCTTTTGGAAGTAGTTATTGACTAAATTTCCGAGTTGTGTGACCAGTGCGTCAACATTGGCCATCATTTTGTCTAAGGACTTAACTAAATTAATAGACGTACCTTTGCTTGTCTCAACTTCTTGTGGAGTCTCGTTTTGATGTTGTGTTGCTTTTTTGGTAGAAGTGTTTCTCTTGGTCTTTTTGTTTGCCATCCCGATGAACCGACGCGGCTCTAATACCACTTATTAGGAAAGATTACATCAAGGAGCAATATCCTCCTATCAATCATTCTCCTTAACTGTAAATTATTTAGTCAATTTGTATTTTAGGTATATAGGAGTAATTCTCTCCTTCGTAGTCTTAGTCCTCTTGTATTTATAGGTATCCATTTCATTGTAATAATTCAATTGACAATTACCATTCAATATGGTATCAGCCTAAACAATCAAAAGATCCTTTTTACTATTCCTTCTCTTCGCCCCAGCCCTTACCTTCCCTCTATTTTCGTTTTTCTGCCTCTGCTCTTCTTGTTCATCACCGCTACTTCTGTCAATGGCCACTACTAACATTGACACCATCCCAATTCACTCTCTAAGCCACCTCATAAACATCAAACTAACCTCCAACAACTATCTTCCATGGGAGAAACAACTCACCCCTGTCCTAACCTACCTCAATCTCCTCGGACATGTGACCGGAACCACCCCTCCTCCTCCCGAAACTATTTCAGCCAACGATCAAACCGTGGTTAATCCCGCGTTTCTCACCTGGAAGACTGATGACCAAAAGGTCCTTCTCTTAATTAATTCTACTCTCACTGAAGAAGCAATGGCTGAAACCATTGGCTTTACCACAGCCCATGCTGTTTGGAAGGCTCTTGCTGAGGCATATAGCCACTGTTCCATCGAACGAATTCATAACCTAAAAGATTCGCTTCGAACCCTTCAAAAAGGGACCTCCTCTGTTTCGGATTATGGCCGAAAATTTAAGGCTTTAGCCGACCAATTAGCAGCAATCGGAAATCCCATTTCTGATGAGGACAAACGCCATTGGTTCCTATGTGGACTCGGCGCCTCCTTCGAAAATTTCTCCACCTCTCAAAGAACTATACGCCCGGCTCCTTCGTTTCGTGATCTTCTTGCAAATGCAGAAAATCAGGAGATGTTTGTCCAGAAACTACATGGCTTTTCGACTCCTGAAGCAGCCTTTTATGCACATCCAAACAAAACAACTAATCAGCGACATAACTCATCCCGTGGAAGAGGCCGCGACCCTTCCCGTGGCTGTGGAAACTCACAGCTAAAACGCACTCCCCACTGCCAAATCTGTCGCAAAGATGGCCATTACGCCACTACATGTTCTCAACTCGTCGCCTATGCTCGAAAATCTGTCTCACTAGATGCAAATCTAGCCGAGGCCTTTCATGCTCAATGCAACGTTGCCTCTGAAACTCCCGACTGGACCGCTGACTCAGGTGCTACAATACACATGTTAACCTCAAAAAATAATCTAAAAACTTCTACATCTAAAACCGGTAACATAACTGTCACTTTTGGGAACGGTAACTTATCACCCATCACCCACATTGGGAGCACTAAAATAAACGACATACCTTTGCATAACATATTAGTAGTTCCCAATCTCACCAAAAATCTATTATCTGTTAGTAGATTAACAAATGATTCACCGGTCGATGTCCTATTTTCTAACAATTTTTTTCAAATCCAGGACCGAAAAACAGCGACGGTTCTAGCTAGAGGCACGTGCGAGAACGGTCTTTATGTTCTTACTCAAAGTCACAAGTCCCTTGTTGCTTCTCTTTCTGCTTCGCACCTTCGTGCATCATTCAATAAATGGCATAGTCGTTTAGGACATGTCTCATTTGACACTATTTCAATTTTAAATAAACTTGGTCGTGTATTTGTTACATCTTTATTACCTAAACCTGGTTTATGCAACTCTTGTGAGTTATCAAAGGCTAAGCATTTACCATTTATTGATAATCCCAAACGAGCACAACATGTTTTGGACCTAATCCATTGTGACCTTTGGGGACCCGCACCCGCCCCCTCCACCGATGGTTATCGATACTATGCCATATTTATCGATGATCACTCTCGGTTTACATGGTTTTATCCATTAAAAGTCAAATCCGAATTTCCAAAAATTCTCAAAACTTTTTTGACTTTTGTTCAAAACCAATTTTCTTCTAGTGTCAAAGTCTTTCAAAGCGATGGTGGCACCGAATTTACAAATCAACAAGTACAAACGTACTTTCAAAATTTTGGCATTCATCATAGACTATCATGCCCTCACACACCCGAACAAAATGGGAGGGCGGAAAGAAAACATCGTCACATAACCGAAACCGGTTTAGCTATGATGTTCAATGCCAATGCTCCACCTAAACTATGGTTTGATGCCTTCACTTCCGCCACTTACATTATCAACCGTCTTCCCACAAAAATCCTTGAAGACAAATCACCTTTTGAAATTCTATTCAATCAACCTCAAAGCTACTCAAATATGCGTATTTTTGGTTGTCGAGTTTTTCCCTACCTTAGAGACTATACAAAAAACAAACTTCAACCAAGGAGTGCTCCGTGCATTTTTATTGGTTATAGTCCTAAGTATAAAGGTTTTCGATGCCTTGAACCAACAACCGGTCGTATTTATACGACTAGACATGCAAGGTTTGATGAAGATGTTTTACCCTTCCAAAATGACTCGGCAACAATCAATACCAATGATTTACCCATCACAAATTTTGATGAAAACATACCCACACCAATTGCTCAACAAACACAATCACCCGCACCCTCTACTTCAAATAACCCAAACACCACTCCACCTTTCTGTGATGACATTTTCGGCCCCACCCCACTGCCAATTATTAACAACCCAACTGAACCTCCCAGCCCTCCATCTCCTGACCAATCCGGCCCAACCACTCACAGCCCCTCCTCAAACTCTCAAAACACTTCGCCCACTCCCCAAAACAGTCCGCTCCCTAATACCCCACCTACCACAAACGGCCCAATCCCATTACCTTCCCAAAGCCCATCTACTAGCCCAACTAACCCACCGCCCCAACCGTTAACTTCCGCTCCTGCTCCCACCGAAAACCAAACCATGAATTCCCATCCCATGACCACTAGGTCCAAAGATGGCATTTTCAAACCCAAACATTATGTTAACCTCTCACAAGTCTCTACTCATCAATTACATCACTCTCTTTTCTCCTCTCATATCCCAAAAGGCATCAAAACCGCTCCCAAAAATCCGAAATGGACTCAAGCCATGCACGATGAGCTCAAAGCTCTTCATGAAAACAACACTTGGACACTAGTCCCTCGTCCCTCTAGCAAAAACATCATTGGTTCTAAATGGATTTATCGCATCAAATATAAATCCGATGGATCTCTAGATCGCTACAAAGCTAGACTAGTGGCTCAAGGTTTCACTCAAATACCCGGACTTGATTTCTCTCACACCTTTAGTCCGGTTGTCAAGTCCTCCACCATTCGAGTTGTTCTTAGTCTCGCTACAATTCACAAATGGACTCTACGACAATTAGATGTCAACAATGCGTTTCTAAATGGACATCTAACCGAAACCATCTTCATGGAACAACCACCGGGTTTTGAGGATTCTCATAAACCAAACCATGTGTGCAAATTAAATCGTGCTTTATATGGCTTAAAACAAGCTCCACGTGCTTGGTTCCATCGTTTAAGCTCATTCCTCATTGATCGTGGTTTTGATAACAGTCGATCCGATCCTTCCTTGTTCATCTACAAACGACAAGGCATCTTAATTTATCTCCTTGTGTATGTTGATGATATCATTATCACCGGGAATAATGATCGTTTCATCACCAACTTCACCTCATGTCTAAACAAGGAGTTCAAAATCAAGGATCTCGGTTTGCTAAATTTTTTTCTTGGTTTGGAAGTTCATCACACTCAAACCAGCCTCTTCTTAAATCAATCTAAATATGCATACGACATTCTCTCACGAGCCGGCTTGCTAGATTCCAAACCAGTCGCCACTCCTCTCACGTCTAAAGACGTTTTCACCTCTCAATGCCAATCTTTTCATGATCCCACTCTTTATCGGTCTCTTGTCGGTGCCCTCCAATACCTCACTATAACACGTCCTGATCTCTCCTTCGTTGTCAACCAAGCCAGCCAACACCTTCATAATCCCACCACCGATCATTTCCGACTAGTAAAAAGGATTCTTCGATATGTTAAAGGCACTCTAGCACATGGTCTCACTTTTGACCGACCCACTAACATTCATTTATTAGGTTTTTCTGATGCAGATTGGGCAAGATGTCTCGACACAAGAAGATCCACCTATGGCTATTGTATTTACTTAGGTGGAAATCTAGTCTCTTGGAGTGCCAAGAAGCAACCTACAGTTTCGCGCTCAAGTTGCGAGTCGGAATATCGGGCAATGGCAAACACGGCTGCAGAAATCATTTGGATAACCAATCTTCTCCGGGAGCTTCACGCCTTACCATCCTCACCGCCAACATTATTATATGACAACAAAAGTGCTTTGTTCTTAAGTAAAAATCCAATCTCTCATAAAAGAGCCAAGCACATCGATATTGATTACCATTTCATCCGAGAACTTGTTCACTCCGGAAGGCTTCACACTCAATTCATCTCCACAAACGACCAAGTCGCCGACATTTTTACCAAAAGTCTACCAAAACCGTTGTTTGAAAAATTTCGAACAATGCTTCGACTTGGTTCACCACCATCTTGCATTGACCGGGGGTATTAGGAAAGATTACATCAAGGAGCAATATCCTCCTATCAATCATTCTCCTTAACTATAAATTATTTAGTCAATTTGTATTTTAGGTATATAGGAGTAATTCTCTCCTTCGTAGTCTTAGTCCTCTTGTATTTATAGGTATCCATTTCATTGTAATAATTCAATTGACAATTACCATTCAATACCACTTATCACGGAGTAACTTTTTTGACTCACGTGCGGCGACTTAGAATGCCTCTAAGTTAAGCCTTTGATCTGGTTATGTAGTAATTCACGCTAAGTGATGCGGAAGCGTTCAAGTTATGAAAGATTAACTCTTTATATTGATACAACAACAAAGTTACAAGAAGCTTTACAAGTGATTTGGGTAGTGATCAAGTTATGAGGGGTGCCCTCAAATGGAACCCCTAATCACCTATTTATACTAGTACATAGCTTATCTAGATTGTTCTAATTCTAGATCATTCTATACAATTATCTACTAGATACTTTCTAGCAAGATCTTGATATTTTGAGGTTAATCTAGAGACTTCTTTGGCTTCACTTTAGGGCTGTTTTGTGCAGCCCTTTCCGGTATTTTCTAAGCCCTTCTTGGCTAATTCTTGATGCTCAAGTATGCCCTATGGTTGCTGGAAGGGCGTGGGTTGTTTCGAAAACTTCCGGTGGCTCTAGAGGTGGCTAAATGGCCCCGGAAAAGTCTAGAACCTGAAAATTTTAAGCTGATTTTAGGAGGGTCGTGACACGTAGCTCATTTATTCATACCCAACAAATTTCCATCACTTGACCATAGGCATATAGGTCCATTCAGTCTCATAAACATTGGCCTGTGTTAAACACTTAACCCCAATGCACCAATCCATCAATGAACAATACAAGCACATATCAGCTTTGTATAACGATAAAAATAACACGTGACAAACTATTAGCAAATAACAACTGTAGGCAACTACCCAATATGTATAATATAATAATTTTATAAACTTATAATATAAAGTAATAAATAATAAATACGATATTTAAAGCTACATAGTAGATACAATATAACATACGAAAAACTATGCCTAAAAGGAAAAAGAGAAGCTTTAAGTCTTATATAACATACGAAGCTACAGATCAAGAGAATTCATCAATGGCTTCTCCAAAAATGAGTTTGAAGCTTCTTGTAGACAAAAAAGGCCCTCGAGTCCTATTTGCTGAAGTGCCCAAAGAATTTGTGGATTTCCTTTTCCACATATTCTCTTTGCCTTTGGGCACTCTCATCGAGTTGCTAGGATCCAAACAGATGGTGGGTTGCTTAGGAAAGCTCAAAGACAGTGTAGAAAGCTTCAATGGAAGCTACCTTCAACCAGGCATTAACATTGCTGATATCTTCAACCCCAAAACAGCTTTCAATGGTGACACATTTCTGTTGTGTTATGATCATGCTTCTTCTAAAGATACGTCTGGTGCTTCTAAGACAGTTTACAGGTGTTCCAATGCAACACCACGTTGCTCGAGTTGTGGTAGCACGCAATCCTGCCGTTCAAAGGTGTCACTGCATGCGAATTCTGTATGTCCCAGTTGTCGTCGCTCTATGAATGTACCGGTGACAGTCGTAATGCCGGATGAAGAAGTAGCCGAGGAAGAGGTTGTGAAACCGAAGGAAGGAGGGTATGTGAAGGAAGTGGTGACTTATATGGTGATGGATGATTTAGTTGTGAAACCAATGTCCACTATCTCTAGCATAACCCTCATCAATAAGTTTGGTGTCAAGGATCTGAGTCAGCTTGAGGAGAAAATGGTTTCTTTTGGAAAAGAAGAGGTATTATAATCATAGTCTTCATATCTTATTTAAAGTTTATGTTTTAATTTGCGATTTATTGATTGAAAATACTGTTAGGGTCTGAAACTCATGGAGGCATCTTTGAAGACTAACAAAGTGCTCACAACCATCTTTATGCATTAGAATATTATGGATCTGCTTTGTTGAAGTCTTTTGATGTGTTTTAATATGATGGTGGTATGTATGTAAGTCCCCCTTGTGGATTAAAACTTGGTTATTTTCTTATGCCTGCCATCCATCCATTTTGAAGTCAGTGACAATATCAGTTTAAGACTCAACTTATAACTTAATATCTATATATTATTACTTGGTGTTTTTTCTGCATGAATGTGATTAGTGTTCTGTATTTCAATGTATAGATAAATATCATCTGTTTCTTTTTGTTGATTGAAGTAGGGTGTGAATCCACTCAACCTGAAAGAAAAAGCACTAGATGATGTTTCTTCGAATGTTCAATAATTCTTACACTCCGTCCCCCAGTTTACTTGAGGAGGGGGCATGTAGATAAATTCGAGTAAATAAGTACTATTAGATTGAGTGTAGTGGGAGGCAGTGTGGGCGTTAAAGCTTTCCACATCACCACTCTGCCAAGGGGCTCAAACCCACTTGTTTGTAAGTGGCATAAGGGTATGTGTAGTGGCCCGTTGTGGGGCGTTTTAGCCATCCATATCGCTGGGAACACCGCCCCCCAGGCGCTATGGGGGCGTTTTAGACAGCCATCGTCTTCTGCATAACCAGCGCTTTGAAACTTTTATTATTATTATTATTATTGTTGTTGTTGTTGTTGTTGTTGTTGTTGTTGTTGTTGTTGTGTGTGTGAAGAGGAAGAGAAAGAAGTGAAGAGGAGGAGGAGGAAGAAGAAGAAGTGAAGAAATGAAGAAGAAGAAGAAGAAGAAGTAGGTGGGGTGGGTTATTATTTTTTATTTTAATTAATATTATTTTTAATAGTAAATCTTATTTTTTTATTATTGTTTTTTAACTTAATAAATTTCTTTTATTATTATTATTTTTTTTTATTATTAGGTATTTAATATATTCTTATTTAAATAAAAAACAATAATTAACCAATCATTACCCAATCATTTATAACCCCCTCATAACCCCCTTCTCACTACACCATCTTTTTCCATAACCCACACATAACCCCCCTTCTATTACTTTTTAATATTTTAATACCATAACCCCCATCACTACACACACTCTAACGCCCTAAAAGTGAAGTGAGTTTGGAGGGGATGTGGACCTCATTCACCAACTAGTGAGAACCCTCCAAATGGTGGCGGGGACGCCAAGTGCTCATAGTCACTACACATAATCTATAGCTAGGGTGTGTGGAATAAAGCCCTTCAGGCTTTAAAGTACCACGTGGATGCTACGCATTGTGACATGTAGGCAATGAGGCAATAACAAACCCCCCCCCCCCCCCTCTCCACCATGGGGTGGTTTAGCTCCCCATTTAAGGGGGACGAGGCGCTATCAGAATTGGGCACGGGTACCTCACTACCAGCACGGTAACACCGTCGCCACCCGTACTGGTAGGGCTCCCGTGGACCTTTTTCTTGTTCCATCTAACGGGCTGGTAGTGTGGGACGGTGCAAACTTTTAGGTAATATTTATTCCTTTTTTGACCGTTTTATGTTTGTTAAATGTGTTTGACTTTCAAACGGTCATATTTTTGTGACCGTTTTTAGCTTTAGGTTTTATAAATACAATTTATTCTCACTGTTTTGAATCAAAAATATAGAAATCTTAATCAATACTTCTAAAAAATGTCTGATATTGACGTAGAAGCTATTCAACTAATCGTTCCTCCGCTCGAGGTTCACCCGATCTTACAATCAAGCGATAGCCTTGAGTTTCTGACGGACCTTTCACGGCGGGCAGAGGAAGACACAGCAACATCTAAGAAACGATACGTGCCACGTGTAACACCCCAACCGATGGCGGAAACATCGGGATGTCACGTATTGATGATTGTTCAGTAGCTCATGGTAAATATTAAATTTCATTATATGATTTAAATAAATTCCATACAATTGTTCTACAAGAATTCGTACATCAAATTGAATAAAACTATGCACACATCTTCAAGCATTAATTCAAATCTTCAAGCAAGTAGAACCTGAAACATGTTAAGTTGAAAATATTTTGGGTCAACAAAAGTTGGTGAGAATTACATAGGTTTTGATAATCGAATAAAATTGTTGTGCAATTCATGTGTCATGGCAATCTAGTCCATATGTGAAAACATACTAGAAGTAAATCGAGTGCATAATCAACCATTGTGACTGTTGTATTGTGGTACATCCCATACGCTGATGGTTCACTCGTTTATATTGCAGTAACAAACACCCACGCAACCTTTGTAGGAGGCACGTATCCGGGTGGGATTGTCAGTCCAATAGATCTATCAATGTATACCGTTTGGCTGATGAATGTGTATGCTAGAATTGTGCTTACCCTAGTCATGTTCAAGACATAATGCAACATAGAAATACACATAGACACATTGATGATTGAATTGCATAAATAATGTTGTAACATGTTTCACCCCAAAAATGGTGATAAATAGAAAAGGGGCTATGTAAAACTCACCTTAGCAAAATGTTATGTCTCGTAAAAAAAATAGAATATTGTGTTGTGAATGTATGCGAGGCGAATCCCAAAGACTCAACAACGTAGCTAGTCCAAATTGATGAAAACGAAAAAGAAAGAAAATCAAGCTTCCAATTCGCCAATTACAAGAGCTTATAATCAAAGCTTCAATTGTAGAAGTAATAGACTATAGAAGAAAGGTATGAGGGAAATTTTAATCGGATTGAAACAATCGATTTAGAGGTGCAAAGTATAATGGGTCATAGGTGGGTTTTTATACTAGTTTTAGAGTCAATTAGCCATTAAAATTGGTCAACACCATAAAGTAAGGTTTTATGATGAATTGACTATTTGACTAAGACTTTGACTGTTTGACTAAGACTTTGACTAGGACTTTGACTATTTGACTCAAGGCTTTAATTAAAAAAAAAAAATCTTGTATGTGAAAAAAAAAAAAAAAGAATTTAGAATCATATTATTATTATTATTAATATACATTTATGTATGTATATAAGTTGTGAGTTAGGATAAATAAAGACTTAGGCACATTTGTATAATATTAATGATAAAGGTGTAATAAATATATATATATATATATATGTATATATATAAGGGCTTTTTATGTATTAAAATTTTGGGGAAAATTTTGCGATGTTACAGTCTCCCCTACTTTTAGGAACTTCGTCCCGAAGTTAAAAGAAAAACACCAGGTATACAATTGGTCGACTACCGAAAACCTTGATAAATTTTTTCACTACCTTAACGTACCTGTAAATTCATGATTACGTTCCGGACCGTAATTATCAATTTACCTTACATTAGGGTTTTGCGTCCTTTTATTACTCTACCGATTGTTGAGCAGGTTCGATAGTCTCCACCAGTCGTTGAGCAGGTTGTAGGGCCTCTCCCGACTGTTGGAAAGACATGATGACCTCTACCAATCGTTGAGTAGGTTGTTTGGTAGTCAACTAATTGTTGTACAAGTAAGCAAGTATGATTATAGATATAGCAATTAGTTCACATTCAAACAAACATGCACTCAGATGTTATGATAATACTTGAATTTATTACTTGAATCAAAAAGTGTCAATACATAGAATTAAAAAGTAGACATCATTCAAATGGTGGGGTTTGCTGTTAAGTAGCTGGAGGGTCTTGATCTCGATTTAGTTTAGGGCATCGGTTACGGAAATGATTTGGGTTTCCACATTCATAGCATTGACCATAGTTGTATTTACCAGGACGATTAAGATTAGCAACCTGAGCAGGGTTGGTTGGTTGGTGTTAGGGTTTGGGGACTCACGACATGTGTTGACCAGATGGCCATACCTACCACAATTGGTGCACAGGCGACACACTGAAACAGTGGGGTGATGTCGTTTGCATGTGTTACACAATGGAAAGTTTCTTGTATAGGGTTTCTTGTTAGAAGCTTGTGTAGTGAGGTTTACATTAGGATCCCTGGTCTTGCGCTTCTGGTTCTCGGTAGTTACCGTGGCCACAATACTTGTTTTCTCGCCTTTCCGAACTAAGGTCCCGTTCTTTATGTGATTTCCATCGCCATTTCCATTTCCATTGCCGTTCCCATTCATTGGGATGACTTGAGCCAACAAGTTAGAAACCAGAGTTGTGATTTGTTGCGCCATTTGTTGGGAAATAATCGCAGCCAGTTGGGCATCAACACCTTTGTTGTTTTTGTTGTTGTTGTTACTTTCCTCTTGGTTTTCACCACTGTTATTGCGAGTGCTGCGACGTGGAGACATGATCTGTAAGGGACACAATGAAGGTTCAATGTGGCATGAAATGAATGAGGTGATATAAGGAATGTAATCATTTATTCATTAATTAAAACGAATAAACGAAAACGTTGACGTATCAAAGATTCCAGATTCCAACAACATAGTGAAGACATGCTTTAGCCTATAAGTGAACACTCATCCCAAGAATTCCCAGGTAGGCATCCGGGTCCCTCGTCTGATCGGGATATATGCGCAATGCCAGCCTAGACAGAAGACTCAGAATACAGGCGTTCACCCTTCCAGATTGCACGTGTTCGTTATTAAAATCTAGAACTTCGACGAGATCTCAAGGTGGTTCAGGTTAAACCTGAGGGTTTTGCCTTATTAGTCTAAGAGTGGATCCAGTGATGGAGAGTAACCTTCTCGTAGGGATTAATGTAGGGATAAGAAGTAGGAGGGAGATAGAGAATAGCAAGTAAAAGAAGCAAGTACTGGTTAAATCCTATGGTTATAGACTAGATTATTTTTCTAATAACCTAATTCCCTATAACCATGGCTCTGATACCAATCTGTAACACCCCAACCGATGGCGGAAACATCGGGATGTCACGTATTGATGATTGTTCAGTAGCTCATGGTAAATATTAAATTTCATTATATGATTTAAATAAATTCCATACAATTGTTCTACAAGAATTCGTACATCAAATTGAATAAAACTATGCACACATCTTCAAGCATTAATTCAAATCTTCAAGCAAGTAGAACCTGAAACATGTTAAGTTGAAAATATTTTGGGTCAACAAAAGTTGGTGAGAATTACATAGGTTTTGATAATCGAATAAAATTGTTGTGCAATTCATGTGTCATGGCAATCTAGTCCATATGTGAAAACATACTAGAAGTAAATCGAGTGCATAATCAACCATTGTGACTGTTGTATTGTGGTACATCCCATACGCTCATGGTTCACTCGTTTATATTGCAGTAACAAACACCCACGCAACCTTTGTAGGAGGCACGTATCCGGGTGGGATTGTCAGTCCAATAGATCTATCAATGTATACCGTTTGGCTGATGAATGTGTATGCTAGAATTGTGCTTACCCTAGTCATGTTCAAGACATAATGCAACATAGAAATACACATAGACACATTGATGATTGAATTGCATAAATAATGTTGTAACATGTTTCACCCCAAAAATGGTGATAAATAGAAAAGGGGCTATGTAAAACTCACCTTAGCAAAATGTTATGTCTCGTAAAAAAAATAGAATATTGTGTTGTGAATGTATGCGAGGCGAATCCCAAAGACTCAACAACGTAGCTAGTCCAAATTGATGAAAACGAAAAAGAAAGAAAATCAAGCTTCCAATTCGCCAATTACAAGAGCTTATAATCAAAGCTTCAATTGTAGAAGTAATAGACTATAGAAGAAAGGTATGAGGGAAATTTTAATCGGATTGAAACAATCGATTTAGAGGTGCAAAGTATAATGGGTCATAGGTGGGTTTTTATACTAGTTTTAGAGTCAATTAGCCATTAAAATTGGTCAACACCATAAAGTAAGGTTTTATGATGAATTGACTATTTGACTAAGACTTTGACTGTTTGACTAAGACTTTGACTAGGACTTTGACTATTTGACTCAAGGCTTTAATTAAAAAAAAAGAATTTAGAATCATATTATTATTATTATTATTATTAATATACATTTATGTATGTATATAAGTTGTGAGTTAGGATAAATAAAGACTTAGGCACATTTGTATAATATTAATGATAAAGGTGTAATAAATATATATATATATATATGTATATATATAAGGGCTTTTTATGTATTAAAATTTTGGGGAAAATTTTGCGATGTAACACCACGTGATCGCGAGGGAGGCAATGCGCGGTTAATAAATGAATACTTTGCCGAAGTACCAAAATAAACCGACGCACAGTTTAAACTACGGTATCGCATGTCGAGGCGTCTATTTCTGAAAATTGTAGCAGATGTTGAAGCAAACTTCGCATGGTTCGGAGAGAGCATGGACGGTCGGTTTAGAAAGTTTTACGCCCATGCAAAAAGTTTCTTCAGCTGTGAAACAACTCGCAACCGGTAATCCTCCAGACGAATACGATGAGTATTTATGTATGTCTGAGAGGACGTCACGCGAATGTTTACAATTTTTTTGCAATGCCGTCATTAAGTTATACGGGGCGGAGTATTTACGAAGACCAACAAGCCACGACATTGCATGTTTGTATGACGCACACGACGAAAGACATCACCTTCCCAACATGATCAGTAGCATTGACTGCACTCATTTAGTGTGGCAAGCATTTCCTAGGGAATTACGAGGACAGTATATGCGAAGCGATCACCAATACCCTACGATCATGCTAGAATCTGTTGCTTCGCAAGATCTTTGGTTTTGGCATGGATTCTTTGGCCCCCCGGTTCACTGAACGACATAAATGTCCTCCAACAATCCCCGGTGTTTCTTACCCAACGAAACGGAACGGCTCCACAGTGTCCATTTATTTTAAATGGACACTTATATAAACGTGGATATTATCTTATCGATGGCATCTACCCAACGTGGTCAACGTTTGTGAAAGCGTTTCGATATCCCACCGACCCTAAGGAAAAGAAATTCGTTAAGGCGCAAGAGTCGGCAAGGAAGGATGTTGAGCGAGCGTTCGGAGTATTAAAGGGGAAATGGGGAATTACCGCACGACCCTTGAGGCCCAAAACCGTTGCTAGGCGTAGCGTCATCGTCTATACGTGCATAATATTGCACAACATGATAATTAAAGACGAGGGGCGTGCAATATCACTGGTCCACATACACGATCCCCCAATCCAACCGTTCTTCGACGAACAAGCACTTGCGGAGTTGACAGACTCCGATACGCATTTCCGACTTCGAAATGATCTCGTGGAACATCTAGACGGACTTGATCTACCCCATCTCGACGTGGATGACTCCGATTAGTTTTTCTTTTATTTAGTTTATTTTTAATTTATGTGTTTTTGTATTTCTATTTTTATTTCCTTTTAATATTGTAATTTTATTTTATTTAGTTTAATAATATGTTTAATTAATGTTTCTTTTAAAAAAATAAGAAAAAATAAAGATTTCAGTGAAGTGAATCAGTGGAGTGCTGCCTACAAAAATCTGAATCAGTGAAGTAATTCAGTGAAGTGATGTGGCAGTGCAGGATTGGTTGAAATCAGCGAAGGAAATATATGAATCTAGTAGCACCCATTTCAACCTAATAAAGAAAAATAATCTGATTGGTTGTTATAGGTGGCTCCCACTAAGGGGTTGGTGAGACACTTGATAGCTCCCTTTTTGGCAGAACAGGGGCAGTATTGGGTGTCCAAAAAACATGATGTGGCATGGGCTACCACTCTGCTATGTCCACACCCCACAACCTTACAACTTACATGGTTAAAGCTTATTGAATTCTAATAAGTACGAGTTTTACTAAGACGGCTAAATGTCAAGCCTCCCGATATCTTCTTAATAAGATATCTATACTATATAATAAAGCATGAGGCAATGATTCCTGCAAAAGTTAAGTATAAACTTAATTGCTCGAAGTACAAATATTTGATGCATTTGTATAGGGGTAAATCAGTCTTTTTAGTAGGTTAGGTGGATTAGAAGTTTAATTATACTGTTAAACAAGGATACAAAAAGAGTATACATAATTAAAGGTGAATTGAAAAGGTTTCATCACTTGAATGCCCTTTTCATTAACACCAACTAAATGTAAATGACCGGCTCTTCAATGTGCTCGCATCATTGGCAGTTGAATGCTTCATCGGTTCGATTTCTCATCAACAATCACTACAGTCGGTTTCATTCCCATCCCCCTATAACTCTAACTATTCTTATCTCATCGGTTACTCTCTGTTTCACATAACCAAACCAAATCCCACAATTTTTTTTACCTCTGATTCCGATCTAATGTTTCATTGATGCTTCTTCCTTGTTTTTAGGGCTTTTTACCTAACTTGCTTCCTTATTTCTGGTATTTACTGTTCATTTAATTAGACTATAAGGAGTGGGGGGCGGGAAAGAGGGGGATGAAGCGCCATGTGGCACTTGTGGGACCCTTGTGGGGGGGAAATAATTGTGGGGAGTGGAAGGGGGGAAGAGGGGGGGGGGGGGGGGGAAGGAAATAATATTATATTGTGTTAAATGTTAAAAAAAAAAAAAAAAAAAAAGCTGGCCCAATAACATCTTGCCACGTGGCCAAACAACTCCCCCCACGCTGGTGAAGTTTCTCCCGCCCCCCCCCCCCCCCCCCCCCACTCCCGCCCCTCTCCACGCCGGTGTGCGGCGGTGTTCCCCCCCCTTCCCGCCCCTCTCCCGCCCTCCACTCCGTTCAGTCTTACTTATTAGTTGTTATTATGGTAATTTGAAAAGTAGTTTTTTATTGCTGTTTAATTTTGATATATGGGGAGGTATGAAAATAAGATGGTTCTGCTGGGATTTTTCTTTTGCTTTGGTTTTGAAGTTTCTAAAGCTGTGAGTGATTAATATATTAAGTACTGCTTAAGAGATAAACTAAGAAGCTTGATTTAAAATGGTTATATGCAAATGTTGGATTTATATGCCTCTCTTGTTGTTGTTGTTGGTTTAGGTATCGAATGATTCCATTTTGGCTGCGTCTTCTCGTAATGAAAGTCTCAGTGAAGGTAAGCTTCTTGTGTATATTTAATGCCTTCGCAGTTTCCGTCCTTGTCAACCAACTTTGTTGGTAACTTTCTTGATACGGTCTTCATTATGTGTTCGAACTGGCTACGCATTAGGGTACTACTTCTTAGTTCTTTGAGATCGAAAGGGGTATTAATTCTATTACATCACTGTTGCTTACTTTTTTAGCACATGAGCAGCGGAACCAAAATTCACTTTAATGTTTTGATGCTTTACTTGGCTGGAAAAATGAGTTGTTCCCCGATTGAACTTTATATGGTTACAATTAATAATTGAATGTTATTTAATCTAGAAAAAGAAATGATCGTGCTAAGGAATATGACCTTCTGAGACGCAAAAGTGACACCGGTTGCTTTGGCTTTGGTTTTGTTATTCAGGAACACATTGATCTTGGTATCAAGTAAGTTAGTTTTTGTTTTCTTTAAGACACCTACAGTTATTGCTCCAGTACGTCAATCGTAATGGCCTCAGAAACTCAACTGATGCCATGATCAATGACTATCATAAATTCGGCATTAACTTTCATTTTTCGTTTTTTGATTTAGGCCTATGTTAATGCCCCATAAACGCTTCAATCGAAAATCACTCTCACGGATCTTCGAAGAATAGAACATCAGCAATAATCATCAAGTGGAAGACCGATTGAATCTGTTTTGTTGTGAATTGTTTGTCTGAACCGATGAATTCGGTTTTTTTTTTTTTTTTTTTTTTTTTTGTGTGTGTTGATTGTTTGTTTGGATTTACTGAAACAAAACTACAACCACTACAACCTGTCTTGGTGTTTGCTTGAACGTGTATTTGTTAACTTTGTAACATAGTATGTTGGTTTTGGTTCTTCATTTTATTTAACCAATGTTAAGCGTTAATATTTTCTTTGATATATCATTTAAATAATTTTTTTTAATTTTACGTTCTACTTAATATAAAGTGTTTGATGCGATTTTGAGTCCCGCCGCAACGCGCGGGTTACCCACTAGTACTTAATAAGTGGGTTAAACTGCATATATGTAACGGAGTGTTACACATAGTCCTTTGGTCCTTATGGCCTAGTCCTTATCAACAACAGAGGTTAAAAATGTCTCATGTGAAGTGGACAATTTTCTTATGAATGATCATCATCATTAGACATAATTATTAATTAACCATCATTACCCCTCTTATGTATGTGTGATCATCATTATGAAGTGGACAATTTTGATATAGTCAATTACATGTTATATACGTGTGTGTATATATGAGATGGTTGTAATCTTTGATAGATAGATACATGAATGAATATATTCTCTCCCACTTTCTCTCTTGTTTCTTTTCACGTTATCAGCACAAGAGTGCACAATCCAAAACCTATTGAAACCACTATTATGTATCGCTCACATATCTTGTGTTCTATGTTCTATGCTAACAATTACTCCTACAAATCACCGCAATATCCAACAACCAATTCAGCGAATCACCACCAAAAGGCACTGTTCTATTACTTCAAATATGGGCTTGATTTAATTGCTGCAACCTACGTGCCGTCAAAATCAGTCAACCAAAATGGTTTGTGTAATCGCGGCTGTTACGATGTTCTTAATATCTCAATCTACCATCTTCGCTACTTCAACCTACGTGTGTATCAACAGTTGTCGTCCAAAAGTGGGTCGGCGTGTTGAGATTTAATAGAGAGAGTTTAGAGAAACATGTTATATTATAATTGAATTATCCAAATACAAATGAAGGGGTATGATACCTTTAGTGAACAGACACAATGGTTCAGTTTAACCACCATAACCGCCACAACTATATATTATACAACAATAATACATTCTAAATAATCTAACTTAGGATAATCAAATATTATGTCCAACATTCTCCCCCCTAATTTTGATTTGTCCTTTCTTGCTCCATAGTAGGGTTGATCTCTTCTTCATGCATGCGAATGGAGTCTTTCTTGTTCTTTGCTTTCTTTGTGCTTCATAGTAGCCATAACTTTCTTCATCGTTGTTGACATCTTATCTTATTAAATTTCACTTGCAATGTTGTCAACCGATGTTATTGCTTCTTTCCCAATTTCTTTGCTTGTTACTTGCTTTAACTTTGCTAAGTTCATTGCTGCTTTGAAGCAAAGGTCTTCTTTCTTGATTTGCCACACAGGTCGAACTTGCCACACAGCTCTAACTTGCCACAGAGGTCTTATGTGCTCCTCACCGACTTGCTAATCAAGTTCTTATGCACTAACTTGCTATACTCGACGAATGGAATTCGGAGTTGACTTGCTAATCTCAACGAACAAAAGTTCGGAGTCACTTGCTAATTATTTTCTCGACGAAGCACAGCAGGGGTTTGGAGTACCTTGCTATACGAATCGGTGTGATTCGATTTTGACTTGCTGTTGTTGAATTTTTTAATGATTTTGATTTTTCTTTTAAAAATCAAAAACTCATTTCTTAAAAAAAATCTCCACCAAATATTTAGAATTCAAAGGATTTTGCTTAAAACTGATCCTTCGAATAAAATGCTAACTTGCCAAAAAACAACCAGTAACCCAAAACCGATTTGGTTTTATCTTGACTTTTTAAAAAGGTTCAAACTTTCTACAACTTTTCTCTATATTATTTTATTTCTTAAAAAATTGTGTTGAGTTTTGAAAGTAAAATACTTTCCTACGAAAGTTTCTGCAACACACAAAAAATCGTGCCTTCTGTCTTTTCCTTTCCACCCTTTCTTATTTTTTTTATTCTTAAAGATGTTGACTTTAGAAAGTCAAATCTTTCTTCTATGAGACTTTCAGTAACCCAAAAACTTGCCAAACGATCTTCTTTCTTTTCTGATTTGGGAAACGAATTCTTCAATTTCTATTCTTCTTGATTCGTTTTTATAATATTTGACTTGAAAAACTTTCTTAATCAAATCGCTTTAATACTATCTTCCTTTTGATCGAATACCGTTCTTATGAACCGACTTGATTTTGTTTCGGTTATGATCTTAATCCACTGTTCAACTTTGAAGATTTGTTTTTTTCTTCGGAAATCAAACGTTTCAGAAAGGTTCTGTGCTTTTTCCTTAAAACATTTTTTTTTGGCGGGAAAACTTCTTCACCGAAAACAGGGGATAACCAAGAATTGTTTGATTTCGATTGGGTTAAGAATTTCTTGTATTCGATTCTTTCTAAACAATAAAGGGATGGGATGTAAACGTCAAACCGTAACGTTTGATCTTTTCTTCTTCGTTCTTTTTTGTCTTGCCGGATCTTCGCAGGAGTAAACCGGAATCGTTCTTCCGGTGATGATCTATCTCTTTTACGGTTATAATCTTCAAAGAATGATCTTCCTTATCGTCTGGGTTGTCAAATTTGTTCTATGTCTCGATATACAACCGTTCTTGGGCAGTCTCTGTTTTCGAAAGAAAACAGGGGATGATCCGTTCTATTGTCTCTCTTATTTTCCACAGGGATGGATCAATGATACCAAGGCTCTGATGCCATGTTGAGATTTAATAGAGAGAGTTTATAGAAACCAGGGGCGGAGGTTTTGAAGGGCCAGGGGTGCCCCGGCCCCCCTGTTTTTTCGCGCAATGGTAAAAATTTGCGGTTTTCGTAGGTAAATTGAGTACGGGTTGAGTCCGGCCCCCGCCGATTTGATCCTCCGGCCACTACCGATTGAAAAAATTTAAGTCCGGCCCCCTCCAATTCGAGAACCAAGCTTCACCACTGACAGAAACATGCTATATTATAATTGATAAATTGAATCATCCAAATACAAATGAAGGGGTATGGGGCTATTTATAGGTGGTGAAGGGGTATGATACCTTTAGTGAACTGACACAATGGTTCAGTTTAACCACCATAACCGCCACAACTATATATTATACAACAATAATACATCTAAATAATCTAACTTAGGATAATCAAATATTATGTCCAACACGGCGCATCACAGTCTCGCTTGATCACCTTTGTTCGACATCCGTACCAACTCCCTCGAGATGTAATCTCAGGTGAGTAGGGCTGTAAACAAACCAAACGTTCAACGAACAGTTCGTGAACTGTTCTGTGGGAAGTTCGTTTCTGTTTGTCCGTTTAATAAATGATCGCACACAAACAAGATATTCTATTCGTGTAGTTAAACAAACGAACATGAACAGATGTCGCGTTCGTTCATTTATGTTAGTGAACGTTCGATAACGTGTTCGTATATATTTGTTTGTGTTTGATAATTCATTGGGGTTTTTAACTTTTTATTTTTAATTTAGGTACTTTAAATTTCCCATTGGTAGATTATTTAATATATATTAGTGTATCACACGTTGATATTACTTCACCTATTTTGATTAACTAATATTCTAGGCAGGTTAAACGAAAATTTCGAGTTTAATAGGATAATTTTGAGTTTTTTGAGACACTATGTTATGGTAATTATGTAATCAGGATTATATCAAGTATGTTTAGGTAATTTGATTAGTATATTTTGGTGACAATGTTTGTGATAAATAATGTTGATTTTATTTGAAATTTAATATGGGTTAATTTGACTCTGGCTTTGTTCATGTGTGCTTGTTTGCGTTCCTTTACTTTCATTTGTGTTTGTTTGCGTTCGCTTTTGCCCGACACCTAAATTTAACAAATAAGCACAAACAAAAACGAACGTGTTCATTTCCTTAAGAAACGCACACGAATAGAAAATCTCGTTCGGTAAGTGTTTATGAACAGTTCGTGAACATGTTATTTCCTTAAAGAACAAGCACGAACAAAAAAACTCGTTTGATAAGCATTCATGAACATGTTATTTAGCATTGAAATATTGCAAACGAAAGAGTTATTGAAAATTATGATACGTTATGAAAATTACTTGTATCCGTATTTTATTTTATTTTATTCTAGTTTAACTCCTCAACACTTGTTGTGTGTTTAACCTCAGTCCACTAGCATGTTTAGTCACTTATCTTGTGGCCAAATTCCTTGTTTAGCAATGTACGCTAGATGGTCGAATTGTTCAAAATAAAAAGATGGCACAATAGTTGACTGCTATAGCTATAGTCACCTTCATAATTATTTAATGGACTTAGTGACTTATATGGCCAATCACTTACTAAACTTCGAGTATATATGTGTTAGGATTCGATCTCTCGATCAACACACCAAACACAAACAAAACTGCAAGAGATAAAAATAAACAAACACGAGAACACAAGGATTTACGTGGTTCGGTCGGCTGACCTACGTCCACGGGCTGCAACCAGGATATTTTATTATTGCTTTCTACCTCACTCGTGATGAGGAATTACAAGTACAAGACATTATATTTATAATGCAAGATTAGGGTTTAACCCTTGGGGAACAAGAAAACTAATTATGGGCTAAATAAAACAAATGGGCCGGACCCTTGTCTTTAATTAATCTGCCAACTAATTGTCTTCTAACCCAAGCCCAAATCAAGGCTCCACAAAACCCAATAATCTCCCACTTGGAGGCTTGATAATCTTCAAACTACCATCCGCTGTGAACTTGTACCTCTTGTAATCTTCCTCATTTTCCTGGTTGCAGCGGCCTTCTCATCAGTTAACATGAAGGCCCTTTGAAGCTCCCATGAGCTCCAACACATCAGTCATGGCTATGTCTGCCCCTGACCCATTCTCTGTCTCTACCGACTCCCACTGACACGAACTGCCGGATCCTGAAACACCTTGAGAATAAACACTCTCCGAATAAAGCAGATAATCACCTGGAGAGACTTCGACAGCCGGAATACTGGTTCTCTTAACCCATTGTCGTCTAGTAACTCTGACCGAAGCACAACTCATGCTCCCACTGCCACGAAAACCCCTGACTGGTAGTTCCGAACCTTTCCTAGCACGCTCAACCTGAATCTTACATATGGCTCTAGGTTTATCATCTGCAAAACAAACCTTCTTCTGCCCACAAGACTCTGTGAACCCGACTTTGTTTTTCTTCTGAACTGAGACGGTCACTCCCTCAGACGGTAAACTGACCATGTAAAGCGAACCCCGCTTTCTTCTTCGAGCTATGACAAGATTTCCCTTGATAACTTTCCACTGCCCGTTCCCGAATTTAACCTCATGTCCCTGTTCATCCAACTGCCCAACTGAAATCAACTGTTTCTTTAAGCTTGGAATCACCCTGACATCCTTCAAAGTCCATGAACCGGCTGAAGTTACAATATCCATATGACCCATGCCCGTAACATCAAGAATATCATTGTTCGCCAGTCTTACCTTACCAAAGTCACCTTTCTTCAATGCTGTGGGTAGCGTGAAATTGTAACACCCCAACCGATGGCGGAAACATCGGGATGTCACGTATTGATGATTGTTTCAGTAGCACATGGTATAAATTGAATTTTAAATAATTTATTCAAAACATAAATATCCAAAATAAAGTGATGTCTAGAAATTCAAATACATGATATCAAATAAGCAACAACTTCAAATAACTTCAAATAATAACTTCATGATAAATCCTCATGCAAACTCAAGCCTCAGCTTCATTGTTACCTGAAACATGTTAATTTTAAAAATATTTTTGGGTCAACAAAAGTTGGTGAGAATTACATAGGTTTTGATAATCGAATAAAAATGTTGTACAATTCAAGTGTCATGGCAAGTCTAGTCCATATGTGAAAACATACTAGAAGTAAATCGAGTGCATAATCAACCCTTGTGACTGTTATAATGTGGTACATCCCATACGCTCATGGTTCACTCGAATATGTTATGCGATAACAAACACCCACACTACATTTGTAGGAGGCACGTATCCGGGTGGGATTGTCAGTCCAATAGTTCTATCATTGTATACCGTCGGCTGATCAATGTTAATGATTATGCTAGAATTGTGCTTACCCTAGTCATGTTCAAGACATAATGCAACATAGAAAAACATATAGACACTTTGATGATTGAATTGCATATAGAATGTTGTAACATGTTTCACCCCAAAATGGTGATAAATAGAAAAGGGGCTATGTAAAACTCACCTTGGCAAAATGTTATATCTTTTGAAAAATAGAATAGTGTGTTGCCCAAACAATGCCAAGTATTACCCTATAATCAAGGTAATAAATATGTCTAAGTCTATCTAGTTTACAAATATATTCTAGGGCTTCGAATTCGGGATAAATGCTCGTTTGATTAATAAATAAAATGTTTGAATAATAAGAGAAATTTAATAAATAAATAAACAAAAGTCTTTTTGTAAATTTTAAATTAAAGATGGTCACAATAATGAGTTTAAAGTATAAAAATAATTTTTATAAAATTATTTTCTTAAAAATAGAATATTAAATCTATTTATTTCAAATTGTCAAAATTTAACTTTAATATATTTAAAAATACTAAAATTAAAGAATTATTAGGTTAAAAATTGTATTTCTGTTCCAAATAATCAGAAATAATTTATATAAAATTTTGGTGCAAAAATATTGAAAAATGAATTTATTATGATTTATTTATGATTAAAACTAACAAAAATTGATTAAAAATATTAAATAAATGATTTTTCAAAAATAAAAATCATTTCAGAAAAGTTTATTGTTATAAAAACACAGAATAATTTTTGTGGAAATTTATAAAATTGTTTTGATATTTTTATAGAATTTTATAAATAAAATAGAATAAACTTGATTTATTTATTATATATATTAAATAAATAAATTTTTGAAAACTAAAAATTGTATGTTAAACTTTTTCACTAGATTAACATAATATAATTTTTGTAGAATTTTTAAAAGAGTTTTGATATTTTAAAATGAATTTAAAAATTTAAAGGAATATATATATATATAAGGTTTGCTTGTTTTTAAAGAAAAAGAAAAGTTTTGGGGATGCTGGGGGTCGAACCCGCGTGGGCCGGTTCAAAGACACCAGGCACAACCACTTGGTCTAGACCAGTGGTTGTGTTTGGTTTCTGTTTGTTTAAATTTTATAACCGTATTCAAAATCGTGTTCTTCCCCAATATCATCGTTCGTGTCCTAGTTTTCCAATCGAACAAATCACACAACAATAACCCAATTAACCTTAGGGTTATTGTTGTGTGTATGCCGAAGATCAATACCCACTGAAGAAGTGATACTTACAATTACGAATTGAATACGAATGCTCATTCAACGCTCGAAGTCAAACACGAACAAAATGACTCAAGAACAGTGAAAGATTTAGAAATTGGGGGTTGAGAAAGAGTGTTCGGCGAGTTGTGAATGTTCAGTAATGTCCAATTTATAGTGTGGTGGTCTGGAACCTCGAATTGGAATGTTTGACCATGTGTTTATGGTGATGACGCGTACACGAGCATAATTGATACGAATTGAATGATAATTGTACGTGTGATGACTCGTAATGGACCGGTAATCACGATATCATGCCAATTTTAGATCAAATACGCATTCATCCAAGCTAATTATGGTAGATTGATACCACAGTTTACTTTCCAAGTTAACTGTGAAGAATAAATCACGTGATATAATAATAATGTGTTGGGTTTAAAACAATAAGTTGGTGTGGATCAGATGGTTATGTGCGTTGTGCTAGTGAGCCGGCTTGGGGCGCGGGTTCGAGTCCCGGCCCAAGCAATGTATTTTTTTACATTTTTAATACATATATAAGTATATTATATATTCATAATATAGTATTAGGGTTCCAATTGCGCCACAATAATAATTAAATGCAACAATAATAATGGAACTTGACGTTTTTATTCATGATAATCGTAACGTACAAGTTATAAATGCGTAATGTTACAGAAATGAAGCACCGGAATCCATGACCCAGGAATCCACATAACTCTCTACACTACATATTAATGCGTCATCATCTGAGCAATCTGATGCAGTGTTAACTTCTTTCTTCTCGTTTCGACATTCATTCCTAAAATGTCCAACCTCTTTGCAGTTCCAACAGATAACATCACTTTGAGCCCTAGACTGACTCCTCATCCTATTCTTGCTCCCACTACCTCTGTTATTCTTCCTTCCTCTGCCAACATTCAGTAATTCACATGATGATCCACCTGAATTTCTTCGTCTGACATCTTCGCCCAGAATAAGATCCCGAATCCCATCAAAAGTGAACTCACTGGTAGAACTAGTAATCGCTGTAACAGTCCCTGACCAACTATCTGGCAATGATGATAACAGTAGTAAAGCCTGAATCTCATCCTCGAATTTGATGCCAACTGACCCAAGTCTTGACAAAATCGAGTTTAAGTTGTTGATGTGCACTGTAACTGAACTTCCTTCTTTCATCTTCGTGTTCACCAGTTCACGTATCAGGAAAACCTTGTTAGCTGCCGAAGGCTTTTCGTACATATTCAAGTAAATCCATAATCCCACGCGTTGTGGTTTCCTTCAGAATGTTGAACGCAACATCCTTCGTTAGCGACAATCTAATAACTGCCTTAGCCTTTTTATCCAAGGCCTCCCACTCGTCCTGCTTTAACTTCTCCGGTTTGTCACCCAATACCATGTCCAAATCCTTCTGAACCAGCAAATCCTCCATTTGCATTTTCCACCAACCAAAGTCTTTTCCATCAAACTTCTCAATCTGAAGTTTACCACTCTCAGCCATTATCTCAAACTGAGTAATTTCTTGACTTTGGATCTTGGTAAAAAGAACCAGAAAAAATAATCTTGGACAAACAAAATAAACCCCTGGACTTTGGCGTTCACTGCCAAAACGATAACCAAGAATAATCAACCCAATCAAAAACTGAAAACAAGAAACAAAATAACCTGATGATCTTGACTTCTTTCGGATTGGCTACACAGAATACTATTCCCAGTTTAAAAAAAAAAAACTTTATGCTCCTTTTGTCTTGAATGGCACAATAAACCAAAAGCAACAAATAATTTTTTTTTCCTTGAACTTGCGACCAATATCACTCACAAAAAAAGGTGGGGCTTAGTTTGTCTTTTTCTATTGATTTCTTTCCTTTCTCCTATTCGACAAGCAAACAGCAAAAAAAAAAAAAACCAATTTAGGTGCGACTCCGGAAAAATAAAAAACAAAACAACGATCGAATGGGTTTATGGCTGGCTGCCACTATAAACCCTATTTCAACCAAAACAATTTCTCTCGCATTGTGTTTTTATCATGTGTAACGAGCCGTAGCTCTGATACCAGTTGTTAGGATTCGATCTCTCGATCAACACACCAAACACAAACAAAACTGCAAGAGATAAAAATAAACGAACACGAGAACACAAGGATTTACGTGGTTCGGTCGGCTGACCTACGTCCACGGGCTGCAACCAGGATATTTTATTATTGCTTTCTGCCTCACTCGTGATGAGGAATTACAAGTACAAGACATTATATTTATAATGCAAGATTAGGGTTTAACCCTTGGGGAACAAGAAAACTAATTATGGGCTAAATAAAACAAATGGGCCGGACCCTTGTCTTTAATTAATCTGCCAACTAATTGTCTTCTAACCCAAGCCCAAATCAAGGCTCCACAAAACCCAATAATATGTTCTATACAATACCTATGGTTTTCGATTGTTATCGTATTTGCCACTGATGGCTCATTTGAGTGAAATGAAGCCTCTATATATGGTTACATAAAATTAAGTTTTGACTTAACCATGACTTAGAATATCTTTCGTTTTTTGCTTGTTAATGCAAGAACTTTGGTAGAAGTTGATCTCATGACATTGTATATGTACCCTTGAAGTTCTGTATATTTAGGTGATTCCAGTAACATGATTGCACAATTCCAGATTAATAAAAATCTCACATCACTGAATTTCTGTGTTTTTTGGGTGAGTAACAATTATGGCTAGCTCACTAGAAACTAGTATTATACCCGTCTGTTGGGACGGATCCTGAAATTTACAACATTCAAACTATGTGTAAATGGAATATCCCGTTAACATATTATCCAACTTAGATTAGTAGGCACATATGTTTGTTGATTCATGCATATATTAGCTCGAAATTTGTTATTTAGTGCGTAATTTAACATCTTTGTTTCGATGTGTATAATCCAAAAATATTTTAAGCAAAAACAGACAATACGAAATAGAAACAACACATAATGGCATATTTGATTACAAACATATGGAACAAATACAACAAAAGAACGTAAAACAATAGTAATGTACAACTTTATATTACTAAACATATAAATGATACATTTCTTTCTCACACGTATATTCACTATATTAAATAATTGTTTTATATGAACAGTTATATACAACAATCAAAAGTTATGTATATTTTTCATTGAAGACATATTGTGAAAATAAATAAAATTCATGACACGTACATATATTATAGGGGTATGGTATTTTACTTTCATCACATAATTAAATATCAAACACTTTGATGTCAAATTATAAGTATTTTTCCGTAGGTTAATCTGTAAATTTAATTTCGAGATTGTATTGTAAGACTATTCGTTGCGGGCTGCGAGCGAGCTCCGGTGCGAGGGAGGTTTCATCCGGTGCTCACCCCCAGCCACAACAGCCCCACGCGAACAGCCGCGGCGCGAGCACGGGCGACGGTGGTCGCGTGCGTTAACAGGAGAGAGAGATGCTTTGGTCGCGCCGGTGCTCACCCCTAGCCATAGTTCTTTGACAAAAGTATCAATGTAGTTGCACCACTTGCATCATTATTACCAATCTGAAACACTTTATCACCTGCATTAAAAAAAAGCATGTTTAACCAACCTGAAGTTCTTTATGTTGGAAAAATGGTAGTGAAAATGAGTTTTTCACTAATTTTGGACTTAAATAAATATATTTATGTATGTGTTATATAAATAATTATTTATGGGTTTGTGTACTATATTGTGAAAGCATCACAACGAATCAAACCACGTCCAAAATAGAGCTAAGATGAATGAGATATCCAAGCTTGAAAGTTGTAGGTTGGAACAACCAAAGATGATAAAGTGGATTAAGTTTTGTCCCACCTTTGGTGGGATGACAAAACATAAAGTGGTCTAGTACATGGCGAAAGACCAGGTAGCGTCCTGGTCTCCGCGTTGACGTGAACCGTAACAAGTGGCGCATAGGTACTGAGCCGCTTGGCATCCGCGCGCGGATGACGTGGCGTGCGCGTGGCAGGCTCCATATGATACGAGTCAGTCATCCGCAGATGACATAGCGTTATGTGCGCAGGGACTATAGTGCGCGCATGACCAGGTAGTGCCAAGCGCCCTGGTCAGCGCGCGTCATTATGTTCTGCGCGCAGCATACGAACGCGAGCTGATGCGTCAGTTCCTACGCAGTCTCAGGTTGTTAGACTGTTTCAACTCGTGTAATAAACCAAACGTAAGTTTCGTTTTGACCACTTTAATTCCATTAATATATTGTGTTAATTACTAGATTAATGTCTAGTTAATTACAAGATTAATGGCAAGGAAGTTTCATCTTTGGACAATATTAATATGAGTTTTGAACTCATATTTAGAAAGTACATATTCTTTTAATCCGTGAGTCACTTGAATGTGTTTTGATAAAAGAATTTTAGCGTACTCTTGATAGTTTCAATTTACTTTTCTTTTTCCTATGTTTCAAGAACACAAATAACATGGTGTAATCTTGGGCTCAAGACCATCTCCGGCAGTACGACTACTGTTCCGGTTGTTGTACCCTGGGAGACAGACCGTCTGAGAGGAGGCGCGGAATCTGTTTTAAGGGTCCCGTGTCAAACACGATCCTCAACCAAAAACCGTCTACAACAAGTTTGTTATTTTTGCAGGGGAGTGCTACACAAGATGGTTCGGTTGAAGTTTACTAAAGTATTCGACTTGGATCAAGATTCGGTATATGTATTTGGTTTTTATTTTCATTTACATTTATTTTTGTAATCGGTATTGTACTATGTTATTTCCTACGAATAACGAGAGTATCGTTATTATTTCTTTTTATTATTAATTTAATAAAATTGTGAACCCTATTTCCATACACTTTATTACTTGCATCATGTATTCATGTTTTATAAAGGTGGGGTTTGTAGAAGCTAGTGGTGTGTGTTGGCTTCACTATAACCATTACAAAAGAGGAGCATTTGAGGCCAAATGATAAGCTTTTGGTATGTCCTAAAGGAGGTGAATTCATGAGTCATTTGTTGAAACTTTTTTTACAACTTTAGTAGCGGAGTCTTGTTGTACAACTTTATAAGTAAACACGGTTGCTACACCATTCAAACCCAAGCAAACCTGTTAGGCCATTTTTTTGATGTTACATTATGTAGTGAAAATAAAAATGAAATGCATACATATGTAACACTTAGAATATAACATTACTCCAAAACTTCTTCCAAGTATTGTCATCTTCATTCACTAAGCATGCTCCAATCTACAGCTAAAGATTAGGAAAAAAATCTGGAAATAAGCTAATCAAGGATAACCATTTCGAACACCAAAGGAGATAACTTAGATATATCCGACATTTGTAAATGCAAATGAAACTTACCAAAGCCTTATTCAATTACTTCTTCTCTTCCGCATGACAATGCTCATGTTGGAAATTGGCCCAACCACAACTACAAAACACCCTGAATGCCAGTTCGCCCGTGTATCATGAATCAGCCCCAAAATCACCCTCGACACACCCCGCGATGCTTCCCTGCTGCACTTTTATGGCAGCTCATTGTCGTCATTTCCGCTGCCCACACGCCGCCTAACAGAAGCCTTTAAATCTTCACCCATAGTTCAAGCAACTCGCCATGTTAAATCTTCACCAATCAATCATTAAACTCGCCTCTTAAAACTTACACTAAGTAGCCTAAGCCCTAATGATACGTTTTATACTTATAACATGAAACACCCATAAAAAAAACATATATTTATAGAATTGCAGCAGTCAAATAACTTAGTGAGTGGTACAGTGGTCTGGCACACTTTCTCCAACAAAAGCATCAAGGGTTTCATTCCCCCACTGCCTCTATACAAAATATAAAAAGTCTGTTTTTCTATGTTAGATCACATTTTTTCCCTTACATTTCTTAATTTTTTTTTCTCATTTTTGTTTTTTAAATAATATCTTAACACCTAACTAACTGAAATTCACTCAATTTATATATTGTATGAATTCATTCGTATCCTTCTCACACATACACTACACATAGGACAATCTACTACCACTCATGATAGATTTGTTTGATGAACAGTCTAGTTGCTACTATATATGTAAGTAGAGCCAGAGGAGAAGAGGAACTTTCAAATAATACTCATGTTTATTGCTTATAAATCCGTGAATTTTGTATGAATTCCTAGCTCTTTTAATTCTTCATTAATAAAATATGGAGATAGGTTTTCATTCATAATTACGAAATAAAATCAAATATACCATTAATGAACTCGGATATATTAATTGTAAAGATGGATGCTAATGTCAAATCTCTGTAAAAAGTTAGATGTATAAAATTCCATTCAACAAAAATTCAATAACAAAATAAAAAATACAAACATGAGTTGATATAATGCAACACATTTTCCAAACACAAACACAAATACAATAAGATAGATCATGAATCCATATGTGCAAACATGAGTCAGTGTCAAACCTGGCGGCGATTAGAAGGCATAGCATCACCACCTCCTAGGTGCAAGAATCCATTTGTACAAACATGAGTCAGTTTATAACGGCCTTCATAAACCACCTGGAACCATCTTCTTTATCTGAAATAAAATGATGATCCATAATAAATGTCCATACGTGATATAATTAAGGAACATTATAAAAAGGGTGATGCTATATACACAACCCAAAAAAAACCCTAAACAACCTTTCTACGGACCGTCGAGGCCTTGATAGGCCATTGTGCACAAATCAGGGAAAAACGACGGGCCGTGGAGGCCTCGATGGCCCGTCAAAATACAAAAAGTGAAAAACGATGGGCCGTCGAGGCCTCCATGGTCCGTAGGAAAAATCTGAAACACACAAAAAGGCTCTGCACCTCATCCCCAACCACAAACCATCAAAACCCTATCCTCTCTAATCCCTCGCCGCCACCATCCCCAACTACCACCAACAACCCGCGACCACCATCCCCACCACCGGATCCCTCATCCTCTACACCACCACCAACCACCCTCGACCCTTCCGCTCCTCCTCCATCTCTCACTGTCGTCATCCACCCCTCCTCCCTCCCTCTCTCTCTCTCTCTCGCCGCCACCATCAACAACCACCACCATCCACCCTCCTCCACCATCCCCACCACCAGATCCCCCCTCCTCCACCATCCCCACCACCCGTTGAGGCCTCCACGACCCACAACCACCACAGAACCCACCACCGCCTCCACGACCCACAACCACCACAGGTATTGTTATTTTTATTGTTATTATTATTATTATTATTATTATTATTATTATTATTATTATTCGTTCAATCATTGCCAATGATTACAAATGATTGGTAATCATTTAGGGTAAAACGGCGGGTCATCGAGGCCCTGATGGGCCGTCGTTCTGTCTGGTGGGGGCTCGACGGGCCATGGAGGCCCTGATGGGTCATATAGGGGTTGTGTAGATAAAACCCTAGTTGTGTAGATAACCAACCCCTATAAACAATCAAACTGAATTATATCAGATTAAATTAAACCTCTTAAATCCTCATTGGAAGTTTTCTTCTTGCTGTTTGGCTTGAACTCCTCCAGTTCCGCATCTTCACCACATTATCAGCCTTTTCTTGTACCTATTGAAGCGATAAAAATCCTAAGTTGAAATTTGCAGAGTGGACAGACAGCTTTGGCAAGAATTATATATAAAAACAATAGAATTTGTATTGAATAAGTGTATTATGTAATGTTTTGGTGTATCTATTAACAATACATCAAGGCCTTTATATAGGCTTACATGTAACTAAGTCTAGCTAAGATTATGGAGTCAATGTTTGACTAAGTACAATATAATACAATGGCTAAAATCATGGAGTCAATGGTTGACTAGGAGACTTGACTTGATTTATGTTATGGAGTCAATGGTTGACTAACTTGACTTGATTTATGTTATGGAGTCAATGGTTGACTAACTTGACTTGATTTATGTTATGGAGTCAATGGTTGACTAAGAGATTTGACTTGACTTGACTTGACTTGATTTATTTTGTTAATAGGCCCCCGCAAGATGGAGGATCCGTTAGAGACTCCAATCTTGGACCAAAAATATAGGAAGGGTGCACGTGCAAGCGGTTTGGTGAGCACATCCGCGAGTTGATCCTTGGAGCTGACATGAAGAACTTTGAGTTGCCCGAAATTGACTTGTTCCCGCACAAAGTGATAGTCCAGAGCGATGTGTTTCATGCGGGAATGGTAAACAGGATTTGCACATACATAAGTAGCTCCAGTGTTGTCACAGTAAAGCGATGGGGTGCTCTTAATTGGGAGCCCGAGTTCACCAAGTAAATTTTTAACCCATGAGAGTTCAGCCGCAGCATTAGCGAGTGCTTTGTACTCAGCTTCGGTAGATGATCGAGAGACAGTTTTTTGTCTAGCAGATTTCCAAGAGATGATATTGGACCCAAGATATATGAGATATGCTGTAGTGGACCGTCCCCCGTCATTAATACCGCCCTAGTCCGAGTCCGAAAAAGCCTGCAAGTTTAGGTTAGTATTGCGTTTCAAGAACAACCCATGATGGACCGTTCCTTTCAAATAGCGGAGTACCCGTTTGAGAGCTTGCCAGTGTGATTGTTTAGGTGAGTGCATGAATTGAGATAATTTATTGACGGCAAAGGAGATGTCGGGACGTGTGAAGGCAAGATACTGCAAAGTGCCTACAAGTTGGCGGTAGGGAGTGGGATCGACTGGGGAGTGGAGTCAAAGGAAGAAAGAGAGTCGGAAGTGCTTAAAGGAGTGAGAACCTCTTTTGCACCATCCATTTTAAAGGTGGTAAGAACATCTTGAATGTGGCGATGTTGGGAAAGAAATACACCATGAGGCGTAGGAATGACTTCGATTCCGAGAAAATGATGGAGAGGGCCTAAGTCTTTGATAGAGAATTGGTTGCTTAGGGCTTGAACAAAGAAATCCATAAATGGATTGTGATTGCCGGTGGGGACAATGTCGTCAACGTACACAAGGAGGTAGCAAGTGATGTTGAGATTGTATACAAAGAGAGAGGGGTCAGAAATGCATTTTTTAAAGCCAAAACGAGTGAGAAAGTTGGTGAGTTCGATGTATTGCTTAAGCCCATAGAGGGATTTTTTGAGTTTACAAATGTGACGTGGGAATTCCGTATTGGTGAACCCGGGAGGTTGCACCATAAAGACATCTTCGTGAAGAGTCCCGTGAAGAAACGCATTATTAACGTCTAGTTGACGTAAAGACCATCCTTTTGAAAGAGCAATAGAGAGAACGGTGCGAATGGTAACGGGTTTAATAACGGGACTAAATGTTTCATGATAGTCTTTTCCATATTGTTGGTGAAACCCTTTGGCAACTAGACGGGCTTTGTACTTGTCAATCGTGCCATCGGGTTTGCGTTTGATTCGGAATACCCATTTGCAACCAATGGGAGTTTGGGTTGTGTGAGGGACAAGTTCCCAAGTGTTGTTATGAATGAGAGCATTATACTCAAGATCCATGGCATGGCGCCATTCCGGATCTTTCAAGGCTTGAGTATAAGTGGATGGTTTGAGAGAAACAGGTAGAGGGTGAATGGTGGTAGAGTTGACAAAGTTGGGGTTGTAATACTTTGAGTTGGGTTTTGGTTGTCGACGAGGTGGTTGAGGGTTAAGTGGAGGTGAGTTTGTGGGATCATCGTATGTATTAGATGAAGACATTGGTGAGCTGGGGTCGGTGGAGTGGGAAGCGGTTGGGGTAGGGGTGGTGCTATCGGGTGGAGTTTGTGGGCCGGTTGGTGAGGGTGTCTCGGTGGGCTGGGGTGTAGGGCCTATTGTGTGGGAGGTTGGGCTGTGTGCAGGAGGTAGAGGAGGTGGGTCGTGGGTTTGTGGAGTAGGGGTTTGGGCTTCGGGTGATATGGGCTGTGGAGTAGGGGTTGGATGATGCAAGATATTTGGATCTGGAGTGGGTTGGTTAGAAGAGGAGGTTGATTGGGCCGATTGGTATGTGGATAGGAAAGAGTCAAATGACATGTGTTTGGGTTGGGGGTTGGTGGTTTGAGATGGAAAAATATGTGGGATAAATTCAACGTGGCGAGAGTGGTATAGTTTTTGACTAGTAGGGTCATAGCATTTGAATGCCGATTTGGAAGATGAGTACCCAAGAAATAAGCACGCCGTTGAACGGGAGTGGAGTTTGGAAGTAGCATAGGGTCGTAACCATGGGTAGCAAAGACAACCAAACGGTTTGAGTTTGGAATAAGTAGGAGCTATTTTGAACAACATATCGTATGGAGATTTGTTGTTAAGGATCGGTGTAGGCAAACGATTGATTAGGTGGGTTGCGGTTTGAAATGCATGGGACCAAAAATGTTGTGGTAAGTGGGAGTAGTGGAGTAAGGCGAGGCCGGTTTCCACAACGTGTCGGTGACGTCGTTCGGCAATACCGTTTTGTTCTGGTGTGTGAGGTGGTGTCGTGTAATGGGAGATACCTTGAGAGGCAAGACAAGGTGAAAGACCCACATATTCACCCCTATTATCAGTGAACAACGCAACAATGTTGGTTTTGAAAAAATTTTCAACGAGAGATTTAAATTGTGGAAAAAGAATTTTGACATCGTATTTTTGTTTTATTGGGTATAACCAAATGTATTTGGAAAAATAGTCAACAAAAATGACATAGTATTTAAAGCCATCGATTAACGTTTTTACGGGACCCCATACGTCGGAGTAGAGAAGTTGTAGAGGTTGATTGGCAACAAAAGAGTTTTTGCCAAAAGGTAGTTTGTGGCTTTTATTTAGGGAACATGAAGAACAATGAAAAGACTCATGGGTCACCTTATTAAAACGAAGTCCCAATTTAGAAATTAAAGACTTGAACACTTGAAGCGATGGATGTCCAAGTATGTGGTGCCACATGAGAAGAGAGTTTGTTTGGGTGTTGTTGACTTGAGGAGATAAGGAGATTGGTCCATAGTAGACATCATTGATATTCACTCCACGCATGAGGCGCGCCCCCGTGTGTAGATCCTTGACAAAAAAATGATAGGGAAAAAATTCAACGGAAACACGATTAGTACGACAAACTTTGGCAACGGAAATAAGATTATTTCGAAGATTAGGAGCAATTAAAATGTTGTTTAAAAGAAGTGGGCGAGATTTTGTTGAAATAGTTGTTTGAGCAATATGAGTTATAGGGAGAGTTTTACCATCACCTAGCATGATCTTATCGGGTCCTCCGTATTCGGAAAGAACGCAAAATTGTTGGTTGTTGTTCGCGGTGTTGTTGGACGCACCGGTGTCCCACATCCAAGATGGGGTTGTATCTGTTGGGTGAGGGGTGGTGTAGTTAACCACCGGGGTGGTGGTATTCTGAGGCGGGACATTGTGTTCTCGTAGGAAGCGACTAAGTTTGCGACAATCTTTATTGTCATGTTCGGGAATGTTACAATATTAGCAATAGGTGTTATTGTTGCGAGTCGGGCGAATGTTGGTATTGGTAGTTTGAGGTGGCCCTTGGTTTCGGGTTGTGGCGGCGGTAATGTGGGTGATTTTTTTGGCCATGGTGAATCGAAAGAAAAAAAAGGCAAAATGCGGACAGAAGGTGTCTGTCGAGTAGGTTGGGATCGAAGATGGCTCAAGGGAGCTTTTAGGCTCTTGATACCATATAAAAACAATAGAATTTGTATTGAATAAGTGTATTATGTAATGTTTTGGTGTATCTATTAACAATACATCAAGGCCTTTATATAGGCTTACATATAACTATGTCTAGCTAAGATTATGGAGTCAATGTTTGACTAAGTACAATATAATACAATGGCTAAAATCATGGAGTCAATGGTTGACTAGGAGACTTGACTTGATTTATGTTATGGAGTCAATGGTTGACTAAGAGATTTGACTTGACTTGACTTGACTTGATTTATTTTGTTAATATCATATAATTCGACAAACACATGGAAAGAGCCCGAAATCAAATAGCATCATTATTGCCAGAAAATGGACAGAATACACACAAACTTTTTTGAATCTGATACATGCATTACGTTTGAGGTCACCGTCGCTATGGGGGTTGATCATCGTTGTTGGCGCCCTAACAAAGCTTGAACGTGTTTTGAAACATGGAGCAAGTAAAAAGCTTGCGGATAAGAGAGCATTAGTTGGTAGTACACACCAAAAAGAAAGCAATGACATGTTGTACAAATTGCAATAGTTGATCCACACTCACAAACTCAAATTGGTAAATATAGAGTAATAAATATGCTTACGAACACAACATAATTTATATAAAACAAAATGATCTTTTGTCCAAAATTATGTGATCGATTTTTGATACATGTATGAGCTTCAAAATCTATAATATATAAAAACTCACCCTATCTCTTGTGTCTTCCATTACATCCAAAAGGGTTGTAAAGGCCAATTTCTTGAACATGTAAAGGTCCTAGTTGGGTGAAGTTACTGCACGATACACAGTCCCAAATGAACCTAAAGATCATAAGATATTATTATTGCCATTCATTTTCATTCCATTGCATCGGAGTTTTATTTTCATGTATAGATAATAACTAACAGGTTATGATAAGAAAAAAGATACTAGCACTAATATGCTCCTTGATATGCAAATCATCCCAAGCTCTAAATTAGCCATTCTGTTGCAAGAGAAAGCTCGAGTGTCTGACATCTTAGGGTAGTTGCAGGAAGGTTTCCTCTATCTGATTGATCATATAAATTGACAATTAAAACTTTTTTGGCTGATATTTGTACTTCTGTATAAATCAGTAGCATAGTCGATCCCACCTGGAAACATTTATAGAACAACATGATAACAGGAAATACACAAAAATATCTTCTTGGTTCCTTATCTAGAAAAAAAAAGTTAGTAGCAAAAAGAATTTAGAAAGAAAGAAAAAAAGAGAAAGAAGCAACCAACATAAGTGACATGGACTAAAAGATATTAAATTTTTGTGGGCTAACCTTGCGGGCCTCCGAATACTCTTCAAGCATATTTAAAATGCATCATCTCCCTTTAACTCTCAACTGATCTTACAAGCAAATTAGATCATACCATATCTTGTGTCACCTTTCTCGTTGGGTTAATTTTGCTAAGAGCCTTCATAGCTCCTTGATCTTCACAAAATTAATAACATGGTAAATAATTTGGGAATGAAACTAACATCAACATCTAATTAGCAAATAAACAAAGACCTCTATATATTATCAAATTATTTGGGAAAAAAACAGTATATATAACATACAAACATACAAAAGCCCTACTAAATTGAAGCATTTTAGCATGAAATTGAGAAGTAATTTTACCTTCAAGTGGGAGAAACGAAAATTTGATTATGAAAAGAAGCAAAACCCTAACTTAAGATATCAACGAAAGAAACAACCAACTATCATAGCTGCAAAATCAAAACAGAGAGAAGGTATGAGGCTCATATCTGTTGATACTCATAGCAAACTGCCATTGTAGCTTGGGAAGAAGAAGATGGGTCTTTTTTAGCCATGAGAGAAAAGGTTGGGAGAAATGAGGGAGTAGGGGTGTTGTGGAGGTAATATAGAGGGAGACCATCAAACGTGGGAGGTAAAACCGTCCTCAACCTCCCTGAAGCTTTTTTAACCGTCGTGTAGTGCAGCAGAAAATTACGGGAAAAGGGGCAATTGCTCAACTGCCTGCCACATAAGAAAACCGCCAAATTTCTGGAATAACACCCCAAAATACCATCGCACATCTGGATTGAAATATAAAATCCATTAAGCAGATTGAAGTAGGGTTGAGGTGGACTGGGGTTTAGAGAGAGGAAGTTATGTGACAGATTAGGGAGAGAAAGAGGTACCGGGAGAAACAGAATGTGGGGATATAAGCAGGGGCAAATCTAGGCTTTGCCGAACGGGTTCCCGGGAACCCATTCGGTTTATAATTTTTAGTGTTAATGTATATACAAAATTGGAAAGGAACCCAGAAGAAAAAATAGAAAGGAACCCATTAACAAAGATTGGAGGTGCTCTAGTGGTTGAAATCCTCCATCACATTCATTAGCTTCCAGGTTCGATCCCTGTTTCACGCGTTTTATTATTTTTTGGTTTCTAACTTTTGTTTTTTTATTCAAAAACCCACTTATTGGCTCCTCCTCTGTCCAAACTCCAACAATGAAACACAAAGCAACTGCCCCTTGCTCCTCCAACCCAACTCAACCTCCGCCCCGTACTCGGTTGCTCCGTCTCTTCACGTTCATCATCCTCCTTCCCTAGTTAGGAACTGGATTTCTAAGGTAATAAGTTTTCTATTACATGATTTAATAGGCTTATTTGACCATAGATAATTACCTAGTGTTTATCTCCCTTTTTAGGTAATCATTTGTGATGATATGATAAAAAAATATCTTGAAAGTAATCGTTCAAAAAACATTAAAAAGGACACCACTTTCATTCATAAAAATCAACGCTTTATTAAGAATCTTGAAACAGAGTGCAAGTTTCTTGATTTTCTTGAAACAGAGTGATGCCTCTTTGTTTTTGTTGATTGAAAAAGAATGGCAACAATATGTGAGTTTTGATTATTTGAAGAAAATAAGAAATGGGAAATTGGATTTGCTTGCAAGACAACAAGCAGTTGATTGGATTAGGAAGGTTTGTTGGTTTTGACTATGAGTAGGTTCATGCTCATAGATAATAACCTAGTGTGCATCTCCCTTTTTGGGTAGTTATTTGTGATGATATGATGAAAAAATATCTTGCTTTGTACTGATTAAACCACATTGTTGTTGACGTCGTGATTCTTGACTGTAAGGTGTTTATGTCAAGTTCAACTTCTAATAACTCGATTCCTTTTTAGTTCCGGTTAGATATTCTAGGATATATTAGCATTGACATATCACGTAGATCTTGAAAACTTGCATAAATGCCGAGTTTCAAGTGTTTACAAACTTCAGCTTGACTCGTTATGTGTTTTAACTACATTTCATAATTATGTAAATATATAATTAAAGGGTGGTTTTTGTCTAGAGAGTGGTTGTTAGGAGTCTACATGGCGGACCTTTGTATTAGTTATAGTTTGGTTATTATTGTATTAGGTATGGTATTTTAGAGATGTTAAATTTTGACCTGTTGAAACCTAAACCGACCTAAACCCCTAAACCGACCCGAACCGTCAAACTGACCCGAACCCATGTACTGACCCGATTTTTTTTACGTTCGGTCATATGAAATTAGAGCATCTAAAAAAAGGAACCCAATGAAAAAAATTCCTGGATCCGCCACTGGATATAAGAAGAAGGGTAGAGTAGTGCAAGGTGGCCGGTGGTGTCTAAGAGAGAGAAGAAGGGTGTGGGTGATGGTGATGGCGATGTGGGGGATGCTCTCTCTCTCTCTAGCAGATGAAGAGCAAGAAGACGAAGAACACGTGGGTTAAAGACAACATGACAACTATATGGTTAACGTGGAGTCAGATGTATGGTTATTAAAGAGAACCGCCTCAATTAATTACGGGGAGAGTGGGAGAGTGGGATGGAAACCTCTGTTAACCTCTTAAAACTCACAAACCTCTCTTCTCAAATAATAACTTCCAAATTTTGGCTATAACCACCTCTTTATTATGGCCAGGATTTATTTTGAGAAATAACCGTCAAGCATGGACGGCCAAGATCATCTCAATTTTACTTTTCTTTGACAAAAAGTGATGGTTAAGTAGTGGTGAACAATATATTAATAATTCTTTTTCTTTAGTGATTATACAATTTTTTTACATGAGCATGATAATCATTGTTAACTCGTTTGAGTTGAGCTAAAATTGAGTGAATAATTGTTAACTTTGAAACTCACTACATCCTCTTGTCAGTAAGAAAAATAAAATAACATATTGTGTAACATATTGATGAGGACAACCGGGGGAATGATGTAATTTTCTTAGTAAGGAATGAAAACCCTTTTATTATATAAAAAAAAATAAATAAATAAAAAATGATGAAGGATAAGTTACGTAGACTGTGTATGACAAAAAAAAAATAAAATACTAGTGCCCCGTTGGAACCATATGGACTTATATGACCACAATGCTTGCGTGTAATGACTACGATAGAGTGAAATGTTTTATTCAATTTTCTTTTAGAATTCAGAAATGAAACACTGAGATCCCACTTCTATTCATGAACGGTAAAACTTAAAAGTATGAATATATTCGGAGAATGCTTGATGTATAGAATTAAGGATATATTAGTTCCGTTTTGCTGAATTGGCTCTATCATAAATAAATAAATAAAATAAAATTTCATTATTGAATAGGGAGCCTAATCCTCGCGCGAATGGTAATCCCTATCCCACTTTCCAACAAAGCCATGCGCTGAGTGTTTCAAACACATATTAGATTTGTTTGTAATGGGGAATGTCCACAAAAAAATTGGTGAAATCATCAAAAAACAACACATAATATCGGTGTCCCCCATTGCTAATAATAGGGGAGGTTCAAACATCACTGCGCACAATATCAAATGGCATAAAGGAACTTGTATTGGAAGGAACAAAAGGAAGCCTAGTATGTTTCCAAAAAATACAAGAAGCACAAAGTTTATTATTCAAAGAACCATATTTAATAAATTTATTTGTTTTTAAACTTTGTAAAACAGCTGGACCAGGGTAATCAAGCCGTTGATGCCAAATGTCTTGGGTGAGTGCAGCAAAAGTTGAGGCAAAAGTGAGAGGTGTGATGTTACGGGCTGAGTGTGTAGAGATCCCCCGAGCTATTACACTGTAGGATAGGTTTCTTGGTCTGGAGGTCCTTCACAGTAAAACCAAATGGGTCAAATTCAATGAATAATTGATTATCAGTTGTAAATCGACGCACAAAGATAAGGTTTTTGACTAGGTTTGGTGCATAAAGGACATTTTTTAGTTTGAAGGGTGGAAAGGGTGGTGGTAGGGTGATGTCACCTTGTCCTAAAACCGGAATAGTTTTACCATCTCCAACAATTATATTACGAATAATACTAGAATTAAAAATAGACTTAAACTTATCAAATTGAGGAGACATTGTACCTGACGCACTGGTGTCCATGGTCCAAGATGAGTCATTGTTGTGAAGAGCCAAATTATAAAGCGCTTGAGCTATGTCTGTAGGAGTGTAGCCGGTATGATATGACTGGGCAGAGGATGACTGGGCTGGCCGTGGGCCTAAACTTCCATTTCCTGAAGTTGGGTCGTGGGAGTTTTGATTTGGCAGTGGGTTGGACGGGTAAGGAGAGGGAGGTGGGGTGGTCCATTGGGTCCATGGTGAGTTTTGATAAGATGTTGGGCCGGCCCAAGGGGTTACAGACCGTTAAGAATAGGACCGAATGGAGCAAGATAGGTGTTTTGGGGTCTGCCACGGCCATAACTGGAGCGACCCTTACCACGTCCACGACCTCGGCCACGAGGAGCACGAGTCCAATCATAATCCGGGAGGTTGGTATTACGGGTTTCAGGGTTTGTGCGGGGCTGCTCAATGGTAGTATCGAGGGCGGTTCCGGCTTGTTGGGCGGCGAGTTTGGCTTGACTAGTTTTTCGCTCTTCGACTTGACATAGCTTGGACTGGGTGTTGAAGAAATCTGGGATGGGTTGGGTTTGTTGTATGATGAGGGAGATACTTTCATAGGGTTCGGTTAAGTCGGTAAGGATTTGGAAAACGAGTTGCTTTTCGGTGATGTTGTTGCCTAGATTGGTGAGTTGATCATAGATCAATTTCATTGCTTGACAATAATCAGCCATGCTAGAAAACTGATCGAGGCGAGTGTTAGCAAACTTGATTTGAAGGTCGATGGTTCGAAAGGCTTCATTGTCACGAAAAAGGTTCTCAAAGGTACACCAAGCGGTATAAGCATTAGAGTTGTTTTTCATGACAGTGTGCACGAGATCTTGCGTGATGGTTCCGTATATCCATTGTAACACAATGGCGTCAAGACGGTCCCAAGACGCAAGTGGTTTGGGGGTTGTTTCTTTATCGACATTAGCAGAAGATGCAGAAGGTTGTTGTGGGGGTTGAAGGTAATCGATAACATCGTAAGCACGACAATGAATCTTGAATAATTCGGCCCATGTATTGTAGTGACTTGTTTTGCTATCTAGGATAATAGGAATGAAATTCTTGATGTTGTTAACTGTTACTGCTGGATGAATGTTATTAGACATGATGAGGAGGAGTGTTGAGATCGATCGAATAGAAGGAAAAAAAGAAAAAATCGATTGATAGTAAGGAAGAAGGCGACAGAAGAATAGGGAGGATGGACTAGGGTTTATGGCTTAATACCATGAAGAATATTGCGATTGGAATGATTGCCTCATTTTTCATTCATCTTCCAAATATATAGTACAGGGATATGACTACAAACATAATTACAATGATAATATCCAAAAATACAAATGACATATTCTATAATATTCTATATACTCTATTAAGTACGATGAAAAAAAGTTAAATATAACCAAAATAAGTCTTCAACAGTTAAACCCTTATGTTCACAAGTAGCCTATGCAAAAAGTACAAGTAATCTATGTAGGAACTCCTTAACAACTTCATCATTGTACAAGCTTATTAAGCACATTGTGACATCCGTCACTTTTCTTTTCATTTTATTTTTATATAATAATAATAATATTAATAATAATAATAAAATTTCATATTATATATATATATATATATTTATGAACACACTCACTTGAAACCCATTATCTAGCCCAAACCCAAACCATTGTACTAAAACCCTTTATTATTTTCGGAGCCCACTGCACAGGCCCAGAAACCGGCCCAAGGCCCATCAGGTCTGGCCAGTGGCGGATCCAGGAATTTTTTTCACTGGGTTCCTTTTTTAGATGCTCTAATTTCGTATGAGCAAACATAAAAAAATTCGGGTCGGTTTGACGGTTCAAGTCGTTTTAGGGGTTCGGGTCGGTTTAGGTTTCAACATGTTAAAATTTAACATTCCTAAAATAACTAATACGATAATAACAAAAACTCGAGCTTACCACTATAATAACAATAATCAGCTTACCTTCCAGCAAACATTTCTGGAAGAAAAAAGCGCATACAGCCCTCAAACCCTGCAGTCCTGGGGTTCCCACTTTTCATTGTATCATAAATCAGCTTGAATATAAAAAAATATACATGCACCAGACAACATTTCCTAATAATTACAAGAGATCTTAAATACCAAAAGAGGTTTAAGGATACCAACATGGTGACATGTGTATTATATATACAAGGGATACTCATGAAAACAGTTATTTCAATGATGTTTTATATCTTTTAGTAATAGTTACCTTTGGATGATTGCAGAGCTTCTTCAGGGCAGTTATATAAGCCAGAACTTTTGTTTGCTTCACATCTTCACAAATTGCTTGTTTCACCTGTAATAAAGTGTAGCGTAATGAAAAAATGATTTGATAGCAATGCATTAGTCCTCCTCAATATAAACTAACAACACAAATTTTAAGAATGAGCTAACACTTAAAAACAAGTCAGCATCCTAAATTAGTTTTAGTTATATATCAATAAAACAAACTTACCTGATTCACTTTTGCACTCAGTTCTGCTGAGCACTCATTGGCGTGATGTTTCTCTTCTTCGGAGGCAGTGGGTGTTGGGAATCATGGTATCGTATACGCAGCGGAAGCGGTTTATATATTTATCAAAAACGGATTATATATACTATATATATAATGGTCGATTAATATGTATAAATATATATTTAATTTTATTAATCTGATTAATAAAATATTCCCAATCAGGATCTCAGTTAAACGCGTATAAACAAATAAATAATAAAACAACCATAGGGGGTATAGTAATCAACCTTTGACGACTACACCGGAATTGTAACACGCGGGTTACAACGAATCCTCGCTAGTAGGAAGTTCACACCGAGCACGAACCAACCGGGAAACAACACTTGCAAGAGGAAGGCGGCGGTTGATGGTGGTTCTTGGCCGGCCGAACCAAAACAAAAGGCGGCAGCCTTCTTTTCTTTGGTGGCGGCCGCAAGAAGCCAAGAAGAGGAGGCAAGGGTTTGTTGTTTTATCAAAAGTGTGCATTAGGGTTTACTCCTTAACCCTCCTTTTATAAGACAACAACTTGCAATAAACCCCCTTGCTAAATATCTTAATACTCCTTAATATTAATTTTATTAATATTAAGTCCCTCAAGATACTCCTTAATATTAATCTTATTAATATTAAATCCCTCAAGACTAAAACAATTATTATTTCATAAATAATAATCCACCAACACATGAACTTATCTGATTCGTGTACCAACGTGTAACTCTTCGGATCGTACCGGGTCAGGTTACGTTGATCTCGACTTTTAATTACATCGGACATCCTATATATCCAACAATCTCCCACTTGGACGATTTTAATTAAATGAGTCAACGTGCGCAGAGTTGGACGCCTAGCTGCATCGCATTGCACCCAAACGAGTATGACACTTTACAGTCGTCAACTAGTTCTTTGAGTTCAAGTAACGCTTTACTTAACCAAATACTATAGCCCTGATAATTATATCAATAAGTCCCTTCTGTATAGACATCCGTTGATCATAAGACATGGATCATTCATTCTTATATAGTGATCAACCATTCTCTATTCTCGTCTCTAATTCAAAGTGGTCTAACGAACTACCTTAGTCCGAGCATGGCCACGCGTTTTATACCAGTTTGAGTTTTACGAGGGCGCCAGAATGTCTAGGCTTCTAATCCCATAGAAGTACAGAATTCCGTCAGCGTCATACAACTCCCACTTAATCTCGAATTTCTCCCAACGCTACCCTTATAGCTACCCATGTTTCAGGATAGAGTGAGATAACATCAAAGATAGTCCTTGATCAATGCAGTTTAATATGTGCCTTAGGAAAAAGGACAGATTGAACATATCAATATCAAAACATCTCATGACATAGATCCATGGAGATCGTTTTGAAGCGAGTTACATCCAATATCATTCCCTAATGATATCTGTGAATTATGATTCTCAAACCCTTGAGTTATTCATCTCATGAATACAATCATCTCAATTCACAATAGTCTTACATTCAAATTCATTCCCATGTAATTTGATCGACTACGGATATTTAGAATACTCTTATTTAAGGATTTAAACATACAAATAATGAACACGGGCACAAAATATTTAAATTTGCATTTAACCCATTAAATCAAATAAATATTCAATGTAACTGTTATAGTTCAAAATAAAACACCAATACTAACTACAGATCATGCCCACTGTCTAGCAACTCTAAGCCCTATCTTTCCAACATGCTCCTCATGTTTAACTTGAGGTAAAGGCTTAGTAAAGGGGTCAGCCAGATTCAGATCTGTATGAACTTTGTTTAATACAATGTCTCCACGTCCTATTATCTCTCTAATATAGTGGAATTTCTTGAGTATATGCCTTGTGGTCTGATGTGACCTTGGTTCCTTTGCAAGAGCAATGGCACCAGTGTTGTCACACAGTATCTCGTTTGGTTTCTTTATGCTAGGCATAACATCGAGATCACCAATGAACTTCTTCATCCAGACAGCCTCTTTTGCAGCATCCGATGCATCATTGTATTCTGATTCACAGGTGGATTAAGCAACCACACTTTGCTTAGAGCTGTTCCAAGTAACAGCCCCACCATTCAGAATGAAAACATATCCCGTATGTGACCTTGAATCATCACGATCAGTCTGGAAGCTTGCATCAGTATAACACTTAACTGACAGCTCCTCGTCCAGTCCTCCATATATTAAGAACATGTCTTTAGTCCTTCTCAAGTACTTAAGAATGTTCTTCACTGCAGCCCAGTGACTCTCTCCTAGGTTCTGTTGATATCTACTCGTCATGCTAAGAGCATACGAGACATCAGGTCTAGTACATAACATGGCATACATGATAGAACCAATCGCAGAAGCGTATGGAACACCTTCCATTTTCTTCTTTTCCTCTTCAGTGTTTGCACACTGCTTGTTATTAAGAATGGTTCCATGTGCCATGGGCAAGAGCCCCCTTTTTTAGTCTTGTATTGAGAAGCGTCGTAAGACCTTATCAATATATGTACTTTGACTCAAACCCAATAACCGCTTTGATCTATCTCTATAAATCTTTATTCCCAGAATATAAGCGGCTTCACCAAGATCTTTCATTGCGAAACATTTACCCAACCAGGTCTTAACATCTTTAAGTATAGGGATATTGTTTCCAATGATTAGTATGTCATCTACATACAGTATAAGAAAAGTAATATAGCTCCCACTAGACTTCTTGTAAACACACGGTTCATCTTCGTTCTTGATAAAACCAAACTCTTTGATTTTCTGATCAAAACGGAGATTCCAGCTGCGAGATGCTTGCTTTAATCCATAGATGGATTTATTCAGCTTGCACACCTTATTAGGATTCTTTGGATCGACAAAACCTTCAGGTTGAACCATATAGACATCTTCCAGTAAGTGTCCATTAAGGAACGCGGTTTTGACATCCATCTGCCATATCTCATAGTCATAATATGCAGCAATGACAAGTAGAATTCTAATAGACTTAAGCATGGCTACCGGCGAGAAAGTTTCCTCATAGTCAATTTCTTGAGTCTGAGTAAAACCTTTCGCTACAAGCCTTGCTTTGTAGGTTTGCACATTCCCATCCATGTCAGTCTTCTTCTTGAAGATCCACTTGTTTCCCACAGTCCGACATTCGGTAGGAAGATCAACCAAATCCCAGACTTGGTTATCATACATGTATTGCATCTCTGCATTCATGGCTTCTTGCCATTTCTTGGATTCTGAATCCAAGATTGCAGCTTTGTAAGTAGTAGGCTCAGCTTCATCAATCATGAAGATATCGTCATACCTTACCGGTGCACGACGATCCCTAATACTTTTCCGAACACTTGGTGTTTCTGTTGTTTCTTGAGTCCTCTCAGGCTCAACTTCAACAACTGGATCAGTTACATCTGGTTCTGTCTGAACAGCTGGTTCAGTCACTTGTGATTCTCGAATTTCTTCAAGATCCACATGGTTATCTCCAATCCCTCGCGCTAGAAGCACTTCCTCTAAGAAAGTGCCTCTGCGTTTGGTGAAAATCTTATTTTCAGTGGGGTGGTAGAACAGGTAACCGATCTTCTTACCGTATCCAACGAAAACCACCTTTTCGCCTCTGGGATCTAGTTTATCCGAAGATTCTAGAGTGACATAAGCATTACATCCCCAGACTTTAAGGTAGGATACATGAGGTTTCTTTCCATGCCATATCTCATAAGGCGTTTTAGTAACCCTTTTCGTTGGAGCTATATTCACAAGTCTTGCGGCGGTCTCCAAGCATAACTCCAAAAGGATTTTGGAAGGTTTGTTCGACACATCATTGATCGAATCATATCTAATAGAGTTCGATTTCTCCGCTCAGACACACCATTATGTTGCGGTGTTCCAGGTGGAGTGAGTTGTGAAACTATTCCACAATCCTTTAGATGGTCGATGAATTCCTGACTAAGATATTCACCGCCTCGATCTGATCGAAGCATTTTAATAGTTCTATTTAGCTGATTTTCTACTTCGTTTTGGTACCCCTTGAACTTTTCAAGAGTTTCATGTTTATGCTTCATAAGATAAACATAACCATATCTACTGAAATCATCAGTAAATGTAACAAAGTATCTTTCTCCATGTCTTGACATTGTTCTGAATGGACCACATACATCTGTATGTACAAGTCCTAACAGATCATTAGCTCTTTCTCCAACATTTGAAAAAGGTGCTTTCGTTAACTTTCCACTTAAGCATGATTCGCATTTTCCAAACGACTCTGAACCCTTGGAATCCAGGATTCCTGCGGTTTTGAGTTGTTTAACACGATTCTCACTTATGTGACCATGCCTACAATGCCACATATATGTATCATTAAAGTCCAACTTATTACGTTTATGGGAGATATTGCATAATATGTTATTGTTTTGGATTTCTATCTCATAGATCCCATTGTTGGGTTTTGCATCAAAGTAAAATACATCGTTAAAATAAGCAGAAATAAATTCCCCATTGAAACGATAATTAAAACCTTGTCCTCGCAAAGCCGAAACTGAAACAATATTTCTAGTCACACTAGGAATGTAATAAACATTGTTCAAAACAAGTTCTAAACCAGAAGGAAGCAAGAGAACACATTCTCCTATAGCCTTCACAGCAACTCTTTGTCCATTGCCAACATGGACCTCCAAGTCGCCTTGTTTCAGCTTTCTAATCTTTCTTAGTCCTTGCAAAACATTACAAATGTGGAAACCACATCCTGTGTCAAACACCCATATTTTGCTAGGAAAAGCAAAGATTTCAATAACATATATACTTGAGGACTCTCCTCCTGAAGCCTTAGCTTGCTTCAGCTCAGCTAAATACTTAGCACAGTTCCTCTTCCAGTGCCTAGTATCATCACTATGAAAACACTTGGCATCTTTCCGAGGTTTCTTATTGGCAATAGATTTGCCTTTGCCCTTCCCTTTGCCCTGATTGCCCATTTTCTTGGTGTTAGGTTTCTTAACTTGTCCCTCCTTGATCACTAGCACTGGTGCAGTCTTGCTAGGTATGTTCACCTCAACAGATTTGAGCATCTGATGCAGTTCTGCAAGTGTCTTTTCCATCCCGTTCATATTGTAGTTCATAATGAACTGGTCATATGACTTGGGCAATGAGCTTAGGATAATATCCCCAGCTAACTCATCGCTCAAGGGGTATTCCAGACAAGCCAAGTGATCAAGATATGCCTTCATTTTTAGCACACGAGTGCTAACTGGCGTTTCTAGAACATACAACTTGTTCTCCGCCTTGAGAACAATTTTCAAGTTGCGGTGCCAGTCCATGAAGTTGGAGTAGTTAAGTTTGTCCTTCTCTAAGATGGACTTGAGCGAGAATTGAGAGGCGGAATTGTTTTCAGTTGACATCTACAAAGTTCAAAATCTAATGTATTAGTATTTCATGTTTTAAGTATCCTAATTATTTTATGACCCAAAAAGCAAAATTAATTAGGATGAGATCCCAATTCATCAATACACAATGAACTGGCTTAGCACTGTCCACTGGTATGATTAGGTAGGTAAACAACGATTGTTAATTGTGTCCACTACACAACTCTCCTTTTGGGGTTATCGCTAAAAGCGATGTATGTTTAACCCCAACTATGCCCACTTGTCAAACAAGCGATGTTTGGTCCTTTATTGTTAACTGTAACACCGGCCTATGTTACACAGGAACCGCGATGATTGTAACATCGCGAAATTTTTTCCCCAAATTTTAATATAAACGCCCCTATTTTCGTTACGTTTTATACAAACATGCCTAAGTCTCCATTTCCCTAACTCATAATTTATATATATATATATAGTTATATATATATATAAATGTTTATAATAATAATAATAATAATAATAATAATAATAATAATAATAATAATAATAATAATAATAATAATAATAATATGTTTTGTAGTAGGCTTGTGATTTTGGCCCAACCCAACACCCCTTATCCTTTAGCCATTAATCTAAACAGGCCCAACAATTGTTTACCCGGCCCAAACCAAGCCCAAACCCCATATCAGCTTTGTTAAAAAAAATAATAATAATAATATGCTTTGGCCGGGGTTCGAACCCGCGCCAAAGCCACACACACACCAACTTAACCATCTGGGCTGGACCATCTTCTCGTATTGAACCCGGACACACATTATATTAATACGCGATTTAAATCTCACCAGCTTGACTTGGAAAGTCAACTGGTGAACGCGATCATCTGATCAATCAAGATTAACTCTTGATTGATCTAATTCTAGCAACCCATTGTGATTACCGGTCCATTAAGACACGATTACACGTCCATTACAACCTAATCGTTGACCAATTCATTATATTACGCGTATGACATTTAAAACGAGGTCAAACTTTCCAATTTACCCAACCCTTTGATCCTCTATATAATTAGACCTTCTGCGAACCTTGATTACTCGCTCACAACTCTCTCTCAACCTCCAATTCTCTCTGAAACACTCTAATTGTTATAATCGAGTTCGTTGTTTGACTTTTGCTTTGACCCGGCTATAATACTCAATTCAACACTGTGAGTTCCATTTTTTTATGGGTTTTGTTGGTCGGCAATCAAGCAACAAAAGCCCCATCTTTAATCGGGCTCAAGTTGTCTAAATCGTTTGATTGCAAATTCTAGGGTTCGTGCATGTTTAATTGGGGATAAACTGAAAACTGGCATGCGTATTTATTTAATTATAAACGGTTCTCATCACAACCACTGGCCTAGGCCAAGTGGCTGTGACCTTGGTCCACCACAGTGGTTACCCGGGTTCGAGTCCCGGCTCTGACCAATCTTTTTGTTCTTTTCTTTTCTTTTTTTTGTAACAAACAATTATATATATATATATATATATATTAAACCTTTTAATCTTTTAAATTCATTTTAAAATATCAAAACTATTTTATAAATTCTACAAAAATTATATTATGTTAATCTGATGAAAAAGTTCAACACCCAATTTTTAGTTTTCAAAAATTTATTTATTTAATATATATAATAAATAAATCAAGTTTATTCCATTTTATTTATAAAAATCTATAAAAATATCAAAACGATCTTATTAATTTTCACAAAAATTATTTTAAGATTTTATAACATTAAGCTTTTCAGAAATGATTTTTATTTCTGAAAAATCATTTATTTAATATTTTTAATCAATTTTTGTTAGTTTTAATCATAATTAAATCATAATAAATTCAATTTTTATTATTTTTGCACCAAAATTTTATACAAATTATTTCTGACCATTTAGAACAGAAATATAATTTTTAAAAATGATAATTCTTTAATTTTAGTATTTTTAAGATATTAAAGTTAAAGTTGACAATTTGTAATAAATAGATTTAATAATCTATTTTAAAGAAAATAATTTTATAAAAATTATTTTTATACTTTAAACACATTCTTGTGACCATCCTAGGTTTAACATTTATAAAAAGATTTTTAGTTATTTATTTACTAAATTTCTCTCAATTGGCGAATATTTTTAATATTAATCAAACATGCATTTATCCCCAATTCGAAGCCCTAGAACTTATACATTTGTAGACTTGGTAGACTTAGACATATTTATTACTTTATTATAGGGTGATACTTGATACATTTGGTCAACACAATTATCCAAATTTCTCAACAGATATAACATTTTACCAAGGTGAGTTTTACATAGCCCCTTTTCTATTTATCACCATTTTTGGGGTGAAACATGTTTATAACATCATCATTGCAATTCAATCATCAATGTGTCTATGTGTTTTCTATGTTGCATTATGTCTTGAGCATGATTAGAGTAAGCACCATTCTAGCATAATCATTAACTCCGTACAAGCCGACGGTATACATTGATAGATCTATTGGACTGACAATCCCACCCGGATACGTGCCTCCTACAAAGGTTACGTGGGTGTTTGTTATCGCATAACATATTCAATTGGACCATGAGCGTATGGTATGTATCATTTTATAACAGTCATCAGGGTTGATTATGCACTCGATTTATTTCTAGTATGTTCTCACATATGGACTAGATTAACATGACACATGAATTGCACACCATTTTTACTCAATTATCAAAAACCTATGTAATTCTCACCAACTTTTGTTGACCCAAAACATTTTCAACTTAACATGTTTCAGGTTCTATTTGCTTGAAGATTTGTATTGATGCTTGAAGATATGTGTATAGTTTCATTCAATTTGATGTACAAATTCTAGAACTATTGTATGTAATTCATATAAATCATTTAATGAAATCTATTATTCACCATGAGCTACTGAACAATCATCATTACGTGACATCCCGATGTTTCCGCCATCGGTTGGGGTGTTACAGATTGGTATCAGAGCCATGGTTATAGGGAATTAGGTTATTAGAAAAATAATCTAGTCTATAACCATAGGATTTAACAAGTACTTGCTTCTTTTACTTGCTATTCTCTATCTCCCTCCTACTTCATATCCCTACTTTCATTCCTACAAGAAGGTTGCTCACCATCACTGGATTCACTCTTAGACTGATAAGGCAAAATCCTCAGGTTTAACCTGAACCACCTTGAGATCTCGTCGAAGTTCTAGATTTTAATAACGAACACGTGCAATATGGAAGGGTGAATGCCTGTATTCTGAGTCTTCTGTCTAGGCTGGCATTGCGCATATATCCCAATCAGACGAGGGACCCGGATGCCTACCTGGGAATTCTCGGGATGAGTGTTCACGTATAGGCTAAAGCATGTCTTCATATGTTATTAGAATTTAGAATCTTTGATAAGTCAACGTTTTCGTTTATTCGTTCTAATTAATGAATAAATGATTACATTCCTTATATAATCTCACCCATTTCACTGTGTCTCTTACAGATCATGCCTCCACGTCGCAGCACTCGCAACAGCAATGGTGAGAACCACGAAGAAGGTGGTGATAACCATAACCATGACCAAGTTCCTAGCCACAACAACAATGGTGTTGATGCCCAATTGGCTGCAATCATTTCTCAACAAATGGCGCAGCAAATCGCAACTCTGGTTCCCAACTTACTCGCTCAGGTCATCCAATTGAACGGCAACGGGAATGGTCACAACAACGGGAACGGGAACGGCAATGACAATGGAAATGGACCCCAAGCCTGCACCCTTAAGCAATTCAATTCTTGTAACCCTCCAAAGTTTAGTGGTGAAGAAGGAGCTACAGGACTCCTACAATGGTTTGAGGGTATTGAGAATACCTTCATAAACAGTGAATGCCCCGACAACTTTAAAGTCCGTTATGCCATGAGTGTTCTTCACAAACGAGCACTCACCTGGTGGAATGAAGAAAAACGCACTCGCGGAGCTGAAGCTGCACTAGCCTTAACTTGGGATCAAGCTAAAGACATTATGAAGGCAGAGTTCTGTCCTCGTAATGAAATCAAGAAACTGGAAGACGAATTTCATGATCTTGCTCAAGACAGTGGGGAAAACCTTGCTTACAACACTCGCTTTCACGAACTTAGCTTACTGCTACCCCACAAAGTCACCCCTTTACCCATTGCGATCGAAAAATACATTGGTGGCTTACCGATGCAGATTCAAGACACGGTGTGGGGAAGGAACCCTGCTACTTTGGAAGAAGCAAAGCGTTTGGCTGCCACTCTAACAGATAACCATGTGAAGGCAGGAACCCTAACTCGTAAAGGAGAAAAGAAGAAGGATACTTCCCAACCTGCCATTGACATCAATACTGAGGCCTCAACCAACGGGAAAAACAAGGTCAGGAATTTTGCAATAGACACCACTGCCCCACCCACCAAGAAACAATACAATGGGAACCTACCTAAGTGTGACACCTGCCAGTATCACCATCCAACTCAAGTGCCCTGTCGACAGTGCACCAATTGTCAAAGGTATGGGCATCTTTCAGATGCTTGTCGAATCCCTGCTACAAACGCTCTCGATGCTCCAAATAACCCCACTTGAGACCCTCCAGCTACTTACTAGCAAGTCCCACCATTTAAATGTTGTTTGCTTTTAAATTCTATGTAATAACGCTATTTGATTCAAATAATAAAGTATTATCATAACATCTGTGTGCATGCTTGTTTGAAGGTGAACTAATTGCTATAATCATACTTGATTACTTGTACAACAAATAGTTAACTACCAAACAACCTACTTAACGATTGGTAGAGGTCATCATGTCTTTCCACAGTCGGGAGAGGCCCTACCACCTGCTCAACGACTGGCGGAGACTATCAGACCTGCTTAACAATCGGTAAAGTCATAAAAGGACGCAAAATCCTAATGTAAGGTAAATTGGTAATTACGGTCCGGAACGTAATCATGAATTTACAGGTACATTAAGGTAGTGTGAAATTTTATCAAGGTTTCAGTAGTTGGCCAATTGTAAACCTAGTGTTTCTCTTAACTTCGGGACGAAGTTCCTAAAAGTAGGGGAGACTGTAACATCGCGAAATTTTTTCCCCAAATTTTAATATAAACGCCCCTATTTTCGTTACGTTTTATACAAACATGCCTAAGTCTCCATTTCCCTAACTTATAATTTATATATATATATATAGTTATATATATATATATATATATATATATATAAATGTTTATAATAATAATAATAATAATAATAATAATAATAATAATAATAATAATAATAATAATAATATGTTTTGTAGTAGGCTTGTGATTTTGGCCCAACCCAACACGCCTTATCCTTTAGCCATTAATCTAAACAGGCCCAACAATTGTTTACCCGGCCCAAACCAAGCCCAAACCCCATATCAGCTTTGTTAAAAAAAAAAAATAATAATAATATGCTTTGGCCGGGGTTCGAACCCGCGCCAAAGCCACACACACACACCAACTTAACCATCTGGGCTGGACCATCTTCTCGTATTGAACCCGGACACACATTATATTAATACGCGATTTAAATCTCACCAGCTTGACTTGGAAAGTCAACTGGTGAACGCGATCATCTGATCAATCAAGATTAACTCTTGATTGATCTAATTCTAGCAACCCATTGTGATTACCGGTCCATTAAGACACGATTACACGTCCATTACAACCTAATCGTTGACCAATTCATTATATTACGCGTATGACATTTAAAACGAGGTCAAACTTTCCAATTTACCCAACCCTTTGATCCTCTATATAATTAGACCTTCTGCGAACCTTGATTACTCGCTCACAACTCTCTCTCAACCTCCAATTCTCTCTGAAACACTCTAATTGTTATAATCGAGTTCGTTGTTTGACTTTTGCTTTGACCCGGCTATAATACTCAATTCAACACTGTGAGTTCCATTTTTTTTATGGGTTTTGTTGGTCGGCAATCAAGCAACAAAAGCCCCATCTTTAATCGGGCTCAAGTTGTCTAAATCGTTTGATTGCAAATTCTAGGGTTCGTGCATGTTTAATTGGGGATAAACTGAAAACTGGCATGCGTATTTATTTAATTATAAACGGTTCTCATCACAACCACTGGCCTAGGCCAAGTGGTTGTGACCTTGGTCCACCACAGTGGTTACCCGGGTTCGAGTCCCGGCTCTGACCATTCTTTTTGTTCTTTTCTTTTCTTTTTTTTGTAACAAACAATTATATATATATATATATATATATATATATATTAAACCTTTTAATCTTTTAAATTCATTTTAAAATATCAAAACTATTTTATAAATTCTACAAAAATTATATTATGTTAATCTGATGAAAAAGTTCAACACCCAATTTTTAGTTTTCAAAAATTTATTTATTTAATATATATAATAAATAAATCAAGTTTATTCCATTTTATTTATAAAAATCTATAAAAATATCAAAACGATCTTATTAATTTTCACAAAAATTATTTTAAGATTTTATAACATTAAGCTTTTCAGAAATGATTTTTATTTCTGAAAAATCATTTATTTAATATTTTTAATCAATTTTTGTTAGTTTTAATCATAATTAAATCATAATAAATTCAATTTTTATTATTTTTGCACCAAAATTTTATACAAATTATTTCTGACCATTTAGAACAGAAATATAATTTTTAAAAATGATAATTCTTTAATTTTAGTATTTTTAAGATATTAAAGTTAAAGTTGACAATTTGTAATAAATAGATTTAATAATCTATTTTAAAGAAAATAATTTTATAAAAATTATTTTTATACTTTAAACACATTCTTGTGACCATCCTAGGTTTAACATTTATATAAAGATTTTTAGTTATTTATTTACTAAATTTCTCTCAATTGACGAATATTTTTAATATTAATCAAACATGCATTTATCCCCAATTCGAAGCCCTAGAACTTATACATTTGTAGACTTGGTAGACTTAGACATATTTATTACTTTATTATAGGGTGATACTTGATACATTTGGTCAACACAATTATCCAAATTTCTCAACAGATATAACATTTTACCAAGGTGAGTTTTACATAGCCCCTTTTCTATTTATCACCATTTTTGGGGTGAAACATGTTTATAACATCATCATTGCAATTCAATCATCAATGTGTCTATGTGTTTTCTATGTTGCATTATGTCTTGAGCATGATTAGAGTAAGCACCATTCTAGCATAATCATTAACTCCGTACAAGCCGACGGTATACATTGATAGATCTATTGGACTGACAATCCCACCCGGATACGTGCCTCCTACAAAGGTTACGTGGGTGTTTGTTATCGCATAACATATTCAATTGGACCATGAGCGTATGGTATGTATCATTTTATAACAGTCATCAGGGTTGATTATGCACTCGATTTATTTCTAGTATGTTCTCACATATGGACTAGATTAACATGACACATGAATTGCACACCATTTTTACTCAATTATCAAAAACCTATGTAATTCTCACCAACTTTTGTTGACCCAAAACATTTTCAACTTAACATTTTTCAGGTTCTATTTGCTTGAAGATTTGTATTGATGCTTGAAGATATGTGTATAGTTTCATTCAATTTGATGTACAAATTCTAGAACTATTGTATGTAATTCATATAAATCATTTAATGAAATCTATTATTCACCATGAGCTATTGAACAATCATCATTACGTGACATCCCGATGTTTCCGCCATCGGTTGGGGTGTTACAATGATTACCTTCACTCATGATCAACGCCCAGATGCAGGGTCAGCACTAACATTTGAGTTCGATATAGAATGAAGTGTTAACTCGTTAAGGGTGGCATGAAACATCAATTTAAAATTGGGATTTAATTTTAATATTTACCATAAATATATTGAATGACTCGTTAGCATGATGTGAGTCACACAACAGTTTATAAAATCCAATTTTATATTGTTCGTGATAATTGAAACTTCTTTCAACACTCGACACGGTATAGTTTTAAATACCATATTTAAACTACGTTGGTCGTATTATCGTGAATGGACTTGTTTTAATATTAATAAAACTCCTTTTATTAAATATGCTTTTCGGTTTTTATAAAACTTGTTTTAATAAAACCGTTGTCATGATTGTGAAAATTTTATTTATTTTGGGTTATCTAAATTATTTACAATAAATAAACCACAACCACAAAACATAATAATAAAATTAAACGAATCGAGCCCCTAATAGGTCGCCCGTTTCGTTTTAGCCAGAAACGAAACGAACTAGTCAAAAGGGTTTCAAAACAATTTTGATATAGCTCCCACTTGACCCGAGATCTCTATCTTCATGGAACCTGTTCGTCCTTTATATCTTCGTCTTGATCTTGTACTTGTAGGATTACAACAATAAATTTGAAAATACAATAAAATCAAATCTATTCTAATCCTATCTATTACACCGGATCCAATATCCGTAATAAAAAAAATACAAATCAATAAAGAAATAAAACCATCACAAACACAACCATGACATGGGTCAAATACCTAGGGCTCGATTCACATCACAATCCATGAACAACTAAAAGCTTTTGATCTTTTGTCAAAATAAACAATTTTTGACAAATAAAACATAGATCAAAATTATAACTTTACCATCTATACGCGCGTAACCGTGGCTTTGATACCACTGTTGGGAATCATGGTATCGTATACGCAGCGGAAGCGGTTTATATATTTATCAAAAACGGATTATATATACTATATATATAATGGTCGATTAATATGTATAAATATATATTTAATTTTATTAATCCGATTAATAAAATATTCCCAATCAGGATCTCAGTTAAACGCTTATAAACAAATAAATAATAAAACAACCATAGGGGGTTTAGTAATCAACCTTTGACGACTACACCGGAATTGTAACACGCGGGTTACAACGAATCCTCGCTAGTAGGAAGTTCACACCGAGCACGAACCAACCGGGAAACAACACTTGCAAGAGGAAGGCGGCGGTTGATGGTGGTTCTTGGCCGGCCGAACCAAAACAAAAGGCGGCAGCCTTCTTTTCTTTGGTGGCGGCCGCAAGAAGCCAAGAAGAGGAGGCAAGGGTTTGTTGTTTTATCACAAGTGTGCATTAGGGTTTACTCCTTAACCCTCCTTTTATAAGACAACAACTTGCAATAAACCCCCTTGCTAAATATCTTAATACTCCTTAATATTAATTTTATTAATATTAAGTCCCTCAAGATACTCCTTAATATTAATCTTATTAATATTAAATCCCTCAAGACTAAAACAATTATTATTTCATAAATAATAATCCACCAACACGTGAACTTATCTGATTCGTGTACCAACGTGTAACTCTTCGGATCGTACCGGGTCGGGTTACGTTGATCTCGACTTTTAATTACATCGGACATCCTATATATCCAACAGTGGGTTCTCTCCCACAAATGATTGGTGTCTTCAAATCAATAAGTTAAAAAAATTACAATTAAAAACATGACAATTTAAATTGAACCATTGTTTGTTCTCCAGTATATGAAAAAAAAATAGATCTGCACTTTATTCAAACATTTAATTTGCATTTTATAAAAACATAAACCATAAATTTGTTTGAAACATAATCTATTCAAACATTTAATTTGCACTTTATCAACATAATTGGAGTCATAAATCAGAAAAGATGAAGAAACTCGAGCTTACCACTATGATTCCTGCAAAACTCGAGTACCCATTGACTGATCCATCGTTGGAAGTTGAAGGGGTTGCAATCGATTCATTCAAAACAACCCGGCAGGAGACGGAGAGCAGAGGTAGTGGGAGGAGGGTTGGTTGTTGTTGGCTGCTCACAGCTATCTTGTATGTTTTTTGTTTGAAAGAGGTGAGAGTTGGGTTTTACCCTAGGTTTGAACTAAAAAAAAAATTAGAAACCAAAAATTTATCACGTGAAGGAAGAATCGAACCGGATCCTTGTGAATGTGGGGGCGGGTTTCAACCACTACACCACCTCCAACTTTTAGTAATGGTTCCTAACTCATTTTTCTTATGGGTTCCTTTCTATTTTTCTATATATATTAACACTAAAAATTAAAAACCGACTGGGTTCCCGAGAACCCACCCGAATACCCCTGGGTCTGGCCCATCTCCCTTCTCTTCCTTTACAAAAAAAAAAAAAAAAAAAAAAAAAAAAACATATGAACCGGCTCCAAAACAAACTCGAACCCGAGTCTGTTCAGACACACATGCGCACAACACCAACTAGGCTACACAATACATCTGATCTGAACCCACGCGATAATAATTATAAACCATGTTTAACTTCGATCAGTTTGACTTGAAAAGTCAACTGATCGCGTCAATCATCATCATCAATCCATCTTTACGTGTTAATTGATCCAATTATGGAAGGTAATTGATGCTTTTGACCTACACGCGTACGATTACCCAGCAATTATCATTAACACTTTCCAAAACATGGCTAATCACGCGTCAACACATTCAATTCGAGGTCAACACTTACCAATTCGTTCAACCAAGCTTTCCCCTATAAATTGGACCTCCCTAGACAATCACTACTCGCCGAAAATCTCTCTTCACCTCCAATTTCTGCTAACAACTTGATATTGAAGTCTTTTTGATCGTGTTTTGACGTTTTTCTTTGACGAGCCTTCATACCCGATTACGGGTCTTTGTAAGTCTTTTCTTTTGTGGGTTTTAACCTTCGGCACCTTGTGAACAATAGCCCCAAAGATTCAGGTAGGGCTGTAAACAAACCAAACGTTCGGTGAACAGTTCGTAAACCGTTCGGCGGGAAGTTCGTTTGTGTCTGTTTGTTTAATAAATGAACGAACACGAACAAAAAATTCCGTTTGATTAACTAAACAAACAAACACGAACAAATGTCTCGTTCGTTCGATTGCGTTCGTGAACGTTCGGCAATGTGTTTGTTTACGTTCGTTTATTTTTATCTGTTCGTGTATGTTTGTTTATGTTTGATCACTAGTTAAAACTTAGGATAATTATGAACTTTTGAATTAGGAATATCGTGTATTCATGCCAATGCCTAAGTAATTTTAGATAATTATGTCTAAGTTAGTATAATTTGACTTATCGACATCGTTTAGTAGATGTACTTTGTCTAACGGCTAATATTAACAATGGTTTTTTAGTTAGTTGCATATTAAATGTTTGTTTTTGTTTGTTTGTGTTCAAGACCCGTGTTCACGAACAGTTCGTAAAAAAAATGAATTTCTTAACAAACAAACACAAACATAAAATTATGTTCGTTAGTGTGTTCGTGAACGGTTCGTTTGTCTAAGAAACCTTAACAAACAAACACGAACAAAGCTTTGTTCGTGTTCGTTTGGTTCGTTTACAGCTCTAGATTCAGGGGCTATTGAACACGAATTATAATGATTGGTAAATTAAGGCTCGAATGGATGGATTTGGGGAAGAACACATGAAACAGATAATGTATATAATTATTACGAATCAGAGATTACACAACCAACTGATGTAGATCAGTTGGTTTATACATGTGGTGTTGGAACTCGAACCGGCCTTTGGCCAAGGTTCGAACCCCACAACATTGTTTTAATTTTTCTTATTTAAACCTATTAATAAAACCAATACATTTAACCTATATAATCAATTACAACCCAGTTTAACTCGTTCTCAGGGTGTGGCTCAATTGGTGGCCACGCTTGTGATAAAACCCGAACCGGCCAGAGGCCCGGGTTCGATTCCCATAACCAACAAACATTTTTTTTTTGCCATTTATATATATATATATATATACTTAATATATTAAATCTTTTAAAATAGTTTTTAAATACTAAAAGTGGTTTATAAATTCTACAAAAATTACTGTATGATCTTCTAATGGTAAAGTTCATTTTACAATTTTTAGTTTTTCAAAAATAATTTATTTAATATATATTATTAATAATACAAGTTTATTCATTTATAGTTATAAAATTCAATAAAAATATCTAAACGATTTTATTAAATCTCACAAAAATTATCCCAAACTTGTATATCCTTAAACATTTCAGAAATTATTTTTATTTCAGAAAAACCGTTCATTTTATATTTTTAATTAATTTTAATCATAAATAAATCATAATAAATTCAATTTTTAATATTTTTGCACCAAAATTTTATATAAATTATTTCTAACTATCTAGAATTGAAATAAAATTTTTAATTCAGAAATTCTTTAATTTTAATATTTTTAGATATTAAAGTTATATTTAGACAATTTGAAATAAATAGATTATATATTCTATTTTCAAGAAAATAATTTTATAAAAATTATTTTCACACTTAAAACTTTATATTGTGACCACCTTCAATTTAAAATTTACAAAAAGACTTTTGTTTATTTATTTACCAAATTTCTTTTATTTATTAAACATTTTATTTATTAATCAAACGAATACTTATCCCTAATTCGAAACCCTAGAAAATACTTATAGACTAGATAGACTTAGACTTATTTGTTACCTTATACATAGGGTGATACTTGACAACGTTGGATTACACTTATTCAATTCTACAAGACTTACCACCTTACTAATGTGAGTATTACTTATCCCCTTTTTCGCTTTTACAACTTTTGGGGTGATTCATGCACAAGTATACAAAACTTTCTTATTCATTTACACATACATTTTATTCCTTTTCAATTCATATACGTGTCTTGTTTATCTTTGTGCTTATGTTTGAACATGAACGTAGCTTACATACAAAATCATACATCCAGACATAACTTATGTTATGGTTCTCTTTACACATAGACGTAACTTACGTTACGGTGCTCATTTAGACATAACTTATGTTATGGTGCTCTTTTAGACTTGACACGTGTTAGGGTGCTCATTATCAATTTCATCTTACAAACTTTACATTTGATCTTTGTCTTGTTTGGTTACTTGCGTGTTTACATAATGCCTTGGTGATGCTAGACACATGAATTGTACTACTTTTCAAACTTATACTATATGTACAAAGTTAAGTAGTACTCACCAACATCATATGTTGACAAAATTATTTTCGTGCATGTTTCAGGATAAGCTGCTTGACGCTTCACATAGGACTTTGGACTTAGATTAAATAAATCAATTATCTTTATTTTTGTTGTCTTGTATTTAATTTCACATGTTGTAAAACAATATTCAATAATCAAATATTTACATTTTAGTACCATGAGCTTTTGAACAATTGTCACTGCGTGGCACCTCGATGATTCCGCCATCGGTTGGGGTGTTACAGATTGGTATCAGAGCCATGGTTATAGGGAACTAGGTTATTAGATAAGATGACCTAGACTATAACCGAACTTCAACTTTCATGCATTATGTTTCCTAAGTTACCCTACCCCTCATTTCCCTCTACTTTCCTTCCTCTATCTTTCCCTTCTTCTCTATTTCTCCTCATCTTTCATCATGGTGCATAGAGATGGTGTCCTACAAGGAGTGGAAAGTCTACATCATCATGGAACAGGAGCAGTACCTTTCATGAAGACACTCTTAGGCATAATGCCTACCCTTATTTTGCTCCTTCAAAGTTGTTGAGCTTTAATGAGTGTGATAGAACACGTACAATCTGGAAGGGTGGATGCCTGTACACTGGGTTTTCTGGCATAGGCAAGCATAGCGCATAAATCCAATAACGGACCAGTTATGCTTACCTGGGGATTCCTGGAGTGAGTGTCCACTTATAGGCTAAAGCATGTCTTCTTTGATCACCATTGGGTTCAATTCCTTTGAAAAGTCAACGTTCTTGTTGGGCTTTACAGCTAGACAAGGGCACTCCAAGCATTTTATGCAAGTTTTTCAATAATACTCTCTCGTTTCATATACAATATTTTGTATATCATGATTTTCATATATTGCTTACAAGTTCATACTTTCATAAATCATCTGTACGATTATACACTTACATTTTCTAATCTCATGATTATTCATTGACTACCTCATAGATGTCTGCTCGCCGCATGCTCCGTGATGCCAGCCAATGTCCTGTTCGTGCTTCTGGACAACGTTCCGACCGTCGCCTCGCATCCTTAGTCGCTGAGCAAATTGTTGCAGTGATCCCAAACCTTGTCAGTGAGATAACCCAGAATAGTAACAGTGCCAACACAGGGAGTACGACTCAATTTCGGTGCACTTTCAAACACTTTAACTCCTGCAACCCCACAAAATTCACAGGTGAGGAGGGTGCTACCGGCCTCCTCCAATGGTTTGAAAGCATGGAGAACACCTTTGTGAACAGCGAGTGTCCTGATGAACTCCGCGTTCGCTATGCTACTAGTGTCCTTCAAAAAGGGTTGCTAACCTGGTGGAATGGCGAAAAGCGCAATCGGGGCGCTGACGTTGCATTATCTTTGTCTTGGGCTGAGGTTAAGGAACTCATGATCGCTAAATTCTGCCCTAGGAACGAAATCAGGAAACTGGAGGAAGAGTTCCATGGGCTGAAACAAGACAGTGGCGAGAATCTTGCGTATAATACTCGATATCATGAACTCAGCATATTGGTTCCACACATGGTCACCCCGGTCTCGCGAGCAATCGAGAAATATATCGAGGGATTACCTGACCTGATTCAAGATGTAGTCACTGGAAGCAAACCCGCTACGGTAGAAGAAGCAATTCAACTCGCAGCCACATTAACAGACAAACACGTAAAGTAAGGAAACTTGGTTAGGAAGGGCATCAAGACGTCTGCTGAGAAAACCACCCATGTTGTTGAATCATCTAAGACCGTTTTAGCAAAGGCCACCACTACTTCTTCGAAATCTAAGAAACGAATGAGCGATAATCAGAACCATACTGTTGTGGATCCTGTGACTCAACCCCCTATCAAGAAGGCCTACACAGGAATCCATCCTCAATGCAACACTTGCAAGTATCATCACCCTGCAAATCTTCCATGTCGTCAATGCACTAGATGTGACATCCGTCCCTTTTATTTTGGCATTATTACATCTTTAATCCTTATATTTTTCACGTTAAGAAATTCAAAGTTTATTTACATATATATATATATGTATGTGTGTGTGTGTGTGTGTGTGTGTATTTGTACTTTGTACTTTGCTTATACAAATACGTTCTATTTTTTTTACTACATATTAGAATTCATATGTCAAAAGAAAATAGTTCAAACGTGTTAATATTTTTTTTCGGTTTTAAAAAAAATCACATAAATATTGCTTTTAAGCATTTAAAGTTAATAAAGAGATTTCATGTTTAAACAATTGAAGTTATAAAAAAAAAATTAGAAGGTTGATAAATTATAAACCTATTATGTCGTTTTAATGCTTGATGTAAAGTTTCTCCACCATTTAAGATCCGTACCAACCATTGTTTTATGTTATGATGAGCATTAAATCGGGTTATGAATGACCGATTGTAACTGTCGCATTCATGGTCATAATCATCCCCAACAATTTGATGCCTATAAATTAAACCTCTAGTGAAGTCATAACCATCTTCAACTACTAAACATATCTCTATTGCATCTCAAGTGCTCTTGTGCATCTTAATTGTCAAACCAAGGGTCTCTCTACTAGCCCTTTAGATCGAACCTGTCCACATCTTGTAAGTCAAAAATCTGTTTTGCCATTTTACTTGAGTTGTGATTCCGAATCATAGCCCCATAGTTTCAGACATCAAACTTGTTGTATTCGGGTTAATGAAATCGAGCTTAGTGTTAGGGTTCTTAGTTGATTATTGGGGAAGAAGATGATAGAACTAGTATATACTATAAATATATTTCGATTTCATAATAACTCACAAAACATGTTGTACTATAGTGGTTATATAGTGTGTGTAATACATGGGACACCCGTGTTCGAACTAGGTCGCCCCTTCTTTTTTATTTTTTTCTCCTACGTTGTTTTAATATTAATTTTATTTATAAACATTGATAATATACATAAACTTGGAATATTTATAATAAATTCATTTCTTGCCCAAAAATTATGAAAATTTAGGTGTAGTATATTGACACCATAAAAGAAATTTTCACACTTTTACTTTCTGGAAAATAAATTATTTTCATATTTTTATTAATTTAAATTATTTCAACCCCAAAATTTTTGGGAAACTATTTCTAAACGTCAGAAACTTAATCTTACTTTATTGGACCAGAAATATTTAGTTCTTATTGATTTTCCTATTTTGGTCATTTAAATACATTTTAAATTCAATAAATCAGTTTTAAATACAAATGAACTGAGAAAAATTATGAAAAATGGTTTTTCTCATCAGAATACAACTAATTTTCATAAAAAATGTCATTTTAAACAATATATAGTATTTTAGTTGTATTTATGTTTATTTAAATACAATAAATCAATTAATAATTTATGACACTTAAATTCTGTTTTATAAATTTAATGTGTTATAAAACATAAATATTTCTATGTTTCAAATTCATAATCATTAACATTTGACGTATTTGTGTAACTTACATTTATTTGTTCAATTATTTTAATTATTGTAATTATTTACAATTATGGGTTAAAGCAATTAATTTAATTCTTTTGTCCTAATTACTTAGAACTACTTTTAGTTAAATAATCAAGAGGTAATAAGTATATTATTTGATCATCATTTATAAACTTTGTCATATTGTTTTTGAAATACAAGCTTTATATTAATACAACTTATCATAACAACTCTAATTCCCCAACTCGACTTAGCAAACCCTAATGCTTTAGATCCTAGTTACCTTAGACCTTTTAGACACTACCTTATTAGTATTCTTACACATTATAGGTTGAATTCCTCGGAATTCCCATTACTTAGCTCACGACCGCTTAAGTGGATTTTGATCGCTTTCGCAAACTGTGAGTATATCTTTCCCCTTTTTACTGTTTTACTATTATGGGGTGACTCATGTACTTACTATCAAGTTTCTATTTCTTTTACTAAATGCAATTCTCATGTGTGTTTGCTTTATGTTAATTGGTGTGTCTATGACTTGTCAAAATCATTAACCGTTCTGCGGCCTAGCATTTCAATGAATAGTACTATGGTATACCCCCTTGAGACTCTGTTGAGAGAATCTTGGTCATTGTCTTGTTAATTCATTATTCAGTTGGTTAGTCATGTGTTAGTCATTATTCTCAGGTTTGGTTTTGAACGGATATTACTTATTACATAATTGCAAATGGTACCGCACATGAATTGCTAAACATTTTTCCTACTATATTTATTCAAACAGGGTATGCTCACCAATACATTTTTGTATTGACCAAATTATTTTGTACATGTTTCAGGTTGTTTTGAGATGCATTCTTTAAGCATTCGGATTTATATTTAGATTTTGATTCATTGTATTTCAATTTAGTTGGCAGTTAGAATCGTTGTATTTCATTTTAATGTAATAAATTATTTAATCAATGTATTCAAAAATTTACACTTTAGTCCATGAGCTATTGAACAATCGTCACTACGTGACACCTCGATGTTTCCGCCATCGGTTGGGGTGTTACAGATTGGTATCAGAGCCATGGTTATAGGGAATTAGGTTATTAGAATGCCTTTTAGCCTAGTCCATAACTAAGCTTATTTTCACGAGTCCTCTCGTGTACATTTCTCTTATTTCTTATATTTTCTTTCAAGATTTTTCGCTATGATTCTTTCTCGTTATCCTTTCGGTATTTTTTTTGGAAAAGAAGACACTCGTATTTCACAAACGAAACGATATCACCAAGTTAGGAGTGACATCCATACCTTGGTGAATAGTCTCACTCCTCTATATGTCATTTTTCTTAGGAATATACCTTTGAGATAAGAGTGACATCCACACCTCAAAGAGTATTTCCTTCAAAAAGAAACTTAACCGCTAAGCTGGTGGTGATATCCTTAACTTAGTGATTGGTTTCATTCCTCAATTGTTTGCAATTTTGAAATACATCTTTGAGTTAGGAGTGAAATCCACATCTCAGGGATCTGTTTCTACATCTCGTTTTAAAGTCTCGCTAAAGGTTTTGAAATTTACTAGTGACGGGGTATGTGCAATCGGGAAAAAAAAATGACCATTCACTCATAGGTTCAAGTACGCACCCCACAAGTCACTAATAATATTTCAATCTCTTTGGCTAGTCACTAGTTAAATTAGAAATATTTTCAGTATCACATTTTTGATATATTTTTCATTTGTTGTTTGAAACTCTTATCAAAAATTTTTTTTAATGAAGTTAGTATGTCTTTTGAGTTTTCTCTATTAATAGCTATCGCTATTTGTGCATTTTTCTGTTTTTCATTATTGACTCTTAAGTTTTGTTTAACATTTGGATTTTAAGTTCCATCTTTTGATGTTTTATATACTCATTAATTATTCGCTTTTGGATTTTTTCCATCATCATTATTAAAACTTTTATCCGCTTTAAAAACTCACACTATTTTCATTTATCATTTGTGATTTCTACACTATTGTCGCATTGACTTTTTATCATTCACGTCATTTCTAAATCTTGGTCTTTTGAAAACACATTTGATTTATATGATTTTCGAGAAAATAAACTTGCGACTGATAATATACATTATGACAATTTTCAACTCGACTTCTTGTAAACACATGAAAGTATGTACTTGCGAAGTCTTTTCATGTGAAGCTGTTTTGAATCTAAAAAGTTATTCTCATGCATCACTATTATACTTTCAACTATATCACAAAGTTCGAGTAAAACTACATTTTGTTTTATAAACAATAATTTATCTTTTACACTTACACTCTTTCAGTCGCAAAACTTTTGGTCTAATTATTGGACATGTCTTCATCGAAATGTTGCTAAATGTCTTTTAACATATAGTACATATATTTTAAACCTGCATAGCCAGTAGACTATACGTATGTTCCGTCTACTCTTAGTTGAAGTAAACATCATTATCTTATTCTTACATCATTTTATTTTATTCTATTCGCATATTATCTTATTTAGGATTATTCTCGTATTATTATTTTATTGGTGGCTATCCCCACGCGTTATTTACAATTATTCTCGCACTAATTATTAGTAGTCATTCTTACAACACTGGTTTTGAGCATTAACTTAACTCGCCTACTTTCATTTGGTGAAAATTGTGTGATTTACTTAATTTATATTATACCATTCTTTCAATCGAAGTTTTATGCTATACTTATGTACTTGACGCATATTTGGTATGCGTATTTTCTTTCCTGTTTTGAGCAAAACCCTGTTATACTTTACATTATTTTGTTCATCATCATGGTCAATGAAGATCCTAGTTGATAACTCGTATGAGATCTAAGCCAGTGCCCACGTACGACTCGGATTAGAGTATTTCTTTAATCCGAGGGGAACGGTGTAACCCTCAGAGTCTATCAATATGAGTGTTTGGAGCCAACGATGTAAACAAAAGTTATTTGTTAAAGGTGAACCCGAAAGGGAAGAACCTCTAACCATGTCTTATACTTACATGTTATTCACTTTACGGTTAAAGGGAAAACCCGGAAGGGAAGGACCTCTAACCATGCCATGATTGAACATTATTCAATTACAGTGGCTATTACATATTGATTGTACGCATTTGTTTCTGGTAATAGTTAGGATAGGGTTATGGAAGAGCATAACACCCTAGTGTAAGGTAAATCGATGATTACGGTCCGGAACGCAATCATGGGCTTACAGGTACATGAGGGTGGTGTGTAATTCTATTTAGACTATTGGTAGACAATCAGTACGAGTCCAAAGTATCGGGAGTGTGGTGGGTCAGCTGCGGTACACCCTATATATAAGCATAAACGATACTGCGGGAACGGACTAGGAGTCTAATCAAAACCTACCCATTACGACCTCTTCATATGATCGTTGACTAGTAGCTAGCATGTTCGATAAGAACGTTCTTACACGAGCTTCAATTCGTCTTCCTAGAGTCTTTCTATTGACCACCCACACAGAAAACTAAAACCTTGTGTACTCTTACATCTTCGGGTATTTGGATTCTTCTTGTATACTCTAATAACATTTCTTAAGTAGGGGGACTGTTTCATCAGTGCCTCTGCCCTCACCCGTTACACATTCCTGAAACTTTTCTCATTTAAACTCTTAACTTTCTAACTTCGGGTCAACTGTCAAAAGATTTTGAAACTTTTACTTAGGGTATTAGACAACTATTTTAACTTTTGCCAAATCATAAATGATAGAATTTTCTTTTAAAAATCTAGTTGATTGTTACAACACCCTTGTTTCATAGAAACCTCCACTTGAAAGAAATTTCGAGACGAAATTTTTTAAAGTATGGGAGACTGTGACATCCGTCCCTTTTATTTTGGCATTATTACATCTTTAATCCTTATATTTTTCACGTTAAGAAATTCAAAGTTTATTTACATATATATATATATATATATGTGTGTGTGTGTGTGTGTATTTGTACTTTGTACTTTGCTTATACAAATACGTTCTATTTTTTTTACTACATATTAGAAGTCATATGTCAAAAAAAAAATAGTTCAAACGTGTTAATATTTTTTTTTCGGTTTTAAAAAAAAATCACATAAATATTGCTTTTAAGCATTTAAAGTTAATAAAGAGATTTCATGTTTAAACAATTGAAGTTATAAAAAAAATTAGAAGGTTGATAAATTATAAACCTATTATGTCGTTTTAATGCTTGATTTAAAGTTTCTCCACCATTTAAGATCCGTACCAACCATTGTTTTATGTTATGATGAGCATTAAATCGGGTTATGAATGACCGATTGTAACTGTCGCATTCATGGTCATAATCATCCCCAACAATTTGATGCCTATAAATTGAACCTCTAGTGAACTCATAACCATCTTCAACTACTAAACATATCTCTATTGCATCTCAAGTGCTCTTGTGCATCTTAATTGTCAAACCAAGGGTCTCTCGGCTAGCCCGTTAGATCGAACATGTCCACATCTTGTAAGTCAAAAATTTGTTTTGCCATTTTACTTGAGTTGTGATTCCGAATCATAGCCCCATAGTTTCAGACATCAAACTTGTTGTATTCGGGTTAATGAAATCGGGCTTAGTGTTAGGGTTCTTAGTTGATTATTGGGGAAGAAGATGATAGAACTAGTATATACTATAAATATATATCGATTTCATAATAAGTCACAAAACATGTTGTACTATAGTGTTATATAGTGTGTGTAATACATGGGACACCCGTGTTCGAACTAGGTCGCCCCTTCTTTTTTATTTTTTTCTCCTACGTTGTTTTAATATTAATTTTATTTATAAACATTGATAATATACATAAACTTGGAATATTTATAATAAATTCATTTCTTGCCCAAAAATTATGAAAATTTAGGTGTAGTATATTGACACCATAAAAGAAATTTTCACACTTTTACTTTCTGGAAAATAAATTATTTTCATATTTTTATTAATTTAAATTATTTTAATAATAATTAATTGATTAAAAATCCATTTTAAATTATTTCAACCCCAAAATTTTTGGGAAACTATTTCTAAACGTTAGAAACTTAATCTTACTTTATTGGACCAGAAATATTTAGTTCTTATTGATTTTCCTATTTTGGTCATTTAAATACATTTTAAATTCAATAAATCAGTTTTAAATACAAATGAACTGAGAAAAATTATGAAAAAATTGTTTTGGGTTTTTCTCATCAGAATACAACTAATTTTCATAAAAAATGTCATTTTAAACAATATATAGTATTTTAGTTGTATTTATGTTTATTTAAATACAATAAATCAATTAATAATTTATGACACTTAAATTCTGTTTTATAAATTTAATGTGTTATAAAACATAAATATTTCTATGTTTCAAATTCATAATCCTTAACATTTGACTTATTTGTGTAACTTACATTTATTTGTTCAATTATTTTAATTATTGTAATTATTTACAATTATGGGTTAAAGCAATTAATTTAATTCTTTTGTCCTAATTACTTAGAACTACTTTTAGTTAAATAATCAAGAGGTAATAAGTATATTATTTGATCATCATTTATAAACTTTGTCATATTGTTTTTGAAATACAAGCTTTATATTAATACAACTTATCATAACAATTCTAATTCCCCAACTCGACTTAGCAAACCCTAATGCTTTAGATCCTAGTTACCTTAGACCTTTTAGACACTACCTTATTAGTATTCTTACACATTATAGGTTGAATTCCTCGGAATTCCCATTACTTAGCTCACGACCGCTTAAGTGGATTTTGATCGCTTTCGCAAACTGTGAGTATATCTTTCCCCTTTTTACTGTTTTAGTATTCTGGGGTGACTCATGTACTTACTATCAAGTTTCTATTTCTTTTACTAAATGCAATTCTCATGTGTGTTTGCTTTATGTTAATTGGTGTGTCTATGACTTGTCAAAATCATTAACCGTTCTGCGGCCTAGCATTTCAATGAATAGTACTATGGTATACCCCCTTGAGACTCTGTTGAGAGAATCTTGGTCATTGTCTTGTTAATTCATTATTCAGTTGGTTAGTCATGTGTTAGTCATTATTCTCAGGTTTGGTTTTGAACGGATATTACTTATTACATAATTGCAAATGGTACCGCACATGAATTGCTAAACATTTTTCCTACTATATTTATTCAAACAGGGTATGCTCACCAATACATTTTTGTATTGACCAAATTATTTTGTACATGTTTCAGGTTGTTTTGAGATGCATTCTTTAAGCTTTCGGATTTATATTTAGATTTTGATTCATTGTATTTCAATTTAGTTGGCAGTTAGAATCGTTGTATTTCATTTCAATGTAATAAATTATTTAATCAATGTATTCAAAAATTTACACTTTAGTCCATGAGCTATTGAACAATCGTCACTACATGACACCTCGATGTTTCCGCCATCGGTTGGGGTGTTACACTATATGTGGAAGGTTTGGACACTTTGTCACCACTTGTCGAGTAATGGTTAGGACACAGGGTAATCATCAAACAGCTGCCCAGGAACCACTACCGATTACTAACGGTCGGGCATGTTACCATTGTGGAGACCCTAACAACATACGACCTCGATGCCCTAAATTGAATAATGTAAACCTGGTGGCACATGGACGAGCTTTCAATATCAATATCAACGAAGCAAACGGTCAGGATGACGTTAACCCCACTGGTTAAGCCCTGGATGGAATCTTCCTAAGACTCGAGAATCCAATACATGTGTTTTCATTTTCTTGATCCAATTATCATTTTGTACCCAATTTTGTCGCACTCAGTAGCATATAACATCTGGAAATTTCCTTGCATACTATTGTGTACGAACACAGATTAGAAATTTATCATATTTGGTTATGTTTATTTTAATCGTAGAAGTTTAAAGACTCTACCTTACATTTATTTGAAGCATTTGGACTTGATTTCCATGAAAATCAAACAACTAAAAACTTGATACTTACAGAGCTTTTCTAAAAACATCATTGTTTGTTATATGAAACTTGATTTTTCCCTTAATTTGACTATCCATTGAACATTTAATTATTCATGACACTCGTAAACTATTTCTATAGGCCACTAAGATAACACTTACACTTAATGGTTGTAGTACTTACAAACTTGCTTGCATGTGTGTATTATCCACGCAACTCAAATAAACATTTCATTTAAAGGGCTCCTCGGACGAGTGGTAGCCCATACTTAAATACTGTTATGCTTACAAGTCGTTGCAAACCAATGCAATTGACCTCACTATTACATAGCCTCATTTCATTAATAACGACTCATTATAACCCAACGTGTTTGTTGTGACATCTTCTTGTGAAACTTATTTGCTTTAATGTGTTGTTAGTTTAGGATCATAGAAGGACATAAAACCCTAATGTAAGGTAAATTGATGATTCCGGTCCGGAACGTAATCATGAATTTACAGGTACATTAAGGTGGTGTGAAATTCTATTAGAGTTTTTGGTAGACGTCTAGTACGTTTTCAAGGTATCAAAGGTGTGGTGGGTTAGCTGTGGTACACCCTATATATAAACACTAATGATGCATTGAAAGTGAGACTGGAAGTCGGACCAGGAACAAACTCTAGTTACTTGGTAGTTCATTTAGTCTTTCTATAGTCAATCAACTCATGCATTTATTTGGATGATTCCTAAAACTTGAAGTTTAGTGATTTACTAGATTCTTATTCTCCTTATTATTCGAGACGAACCTAATCCAATCCTTAACTCACACCTATCAAACCTCTTACCCAAATCAATCGAATTTTCCAAACCACAGTTATCTTAATTTCTACTCAAACATCCATAACCCTATGTTTCTATTAACTTCGGGACGAGGTTTCTAAAAGTAGGGGATGCTGTGACATCCGTCACTTTTCTTTTCATTTTATTTTTATATAATAATAATAATAATAATAATATTAATAATAATAATAATAAAATTTCAGATTATATATATATATATATATATATATATATATATATATTTATGAACACACTCACTTGAAACCCATTATCTAGCCCAAACCCAAACTATTGTACTAAAACCCTTTATTATTTTCGGAGCCCACTGCACAGGCCCAGAAACCGGCCCAAGACCCATCAGGTCTGGCCCATCTCCCTTCTCTTCCTTTACAAAAAAAAAAAAAAAAAAAAAAAACATATGAACCGGCTCCAAAACAGACTCGAACCCGAGTCTGTTCAGACACACACACGCACAACACCAACTAGGCTACACAATACATCTGATCTGAACCCACGCGATAATAATTATAAACCATGTTTAACTTCGATCAGTTTGACTTGAAAAGTCAACTGATCGCGTCAATCATCATCATCAATCCATCTTTACGTGTTAATTGATCCAATTATGGAAGGTAATTGATGCTTTTGACCTACACGCGTACGATTACCTAGCAATTATCATTAACACTTTCCAAAACATGGCTAATCACGCGTCAACACATTCAATTCGAGGTCAACACTTACCAATTCGTTCAACCAAGCTTTCCCCTATAAATTGGACCTCCCTAGACAATCACTACTCGCCGAAAATCTCTCTTCACCTCCAATTTCTGCTAACAACTTGATATTGAAGTCTTTTTTATCGTGTTTTGACGTTTTTCTTTGACGAGCATTCATACCCGATTACGGGTCTTTGTAAGTCTTTTCTTTTGTGGGTTTTAACCTTCGGCACCTTGTGAACAATAGCCCCAAAGATTCAGGGGCTATTGAACACGAATTATAATGATTGGTAAATTAGGGCTCGAATGGATGGATTTGGGGAAGAACACATGAAACAGATAATGTATATAATTATTACGAATCAGAGATTACACAACCAACTGATGTAGATCAGTTGGTTTATACATGTGGTGTTGGAACTCGAACCGGCCTTTGGCCAAGGTTCGAACCCCACAACATTGTTTTAATTTTTCTTATTTAAACCTATTAACAAAACCAATACATTTAACCTATATAATCAATTACAACCCAGTTTAACTCGTTCTCAGGGTGTGGCTCAATTGGTGGCCACGCTTGTGATAAAACCCGAACCGGCCAGAGGCCCGGGTTCGATTCACATAACCAACAAACATTTTTTTTGCCATTTTTATATATATATATACTTAATATATTAAATCTTTTAAAATAGTTTTTAAATACTAAAAGTGGTTTATAAATTCTACAAAAATTACTGTATGATTTTCTAATGGTAAAGTTCATTTTACAATTTTTAGTTTTTCAAAAATAATTTATTTAATATATATTATTAATAATACAAGTTTATTCAATTATAATTTTAAAATTCAATAAAAATATCTAAACGATTTTATTAAATCTCACAAAAATTATCCTAAACTTGTATATCCTTAAACATTTCAGAAATTATTTTTATTTCAGAAAAACCGTTCATTTTATATTTTTAATTAATTTTAATCATAAATAAATCATAATAAATTCAATTTTTAATATTTTTGCACCAAAATTTTATATAAATTATTTCTAACTATCTAGAATTGAAATAAAATTTTTAATTCAGAAATTCTTTAATTTTAATATTTTTAGATATTAAAGTTATATTTAGACAATTTGAAATAAATAGATTATATATTCTATTTTCAAGAAAATAATTTTATAAAAATTATTTTCACACTTAAAACTTTATATTGTGACCACCTTCAATTTAAAATTTACAAAAAGACTTTTGTTTATTTATTTACCAAATTTCTTTTATTTATTAAACATTTTATTTATTAACCAAACGAATACTTATCCCCAATTCGAAACCCTAGAAAATACTTATAGACTAGATAGACTTAGACTTATTTGTTACCTTATACATAGGGTGATACTTGACAACGTTGGATTACACTTATTCAATTCTACAAGACTTACCACCTTACTAATGTGAGTATTACTTATCCCCTTTTTCGCTTTTACAACTTTTGGGGTGATTCATGCACAAGTATACAAAACTTTCTTATTCATTTACACATACATTTTATTCATTTTCAATTCATATACGTGTCTTGTTTATCTTTGTGCTTATGTTTGAACATGAACGTAGCTTACATACAAAATCATACATCCAGACATAACTTATGTTATGGTGCTCTTTACACATAGACGTAACTTACGTTACGGTGCTCATTTAGACATAACTTATGTTATGGTGCTCTTTTAGACTTGACACGTGTTAGGGTGCTCATTATCAATTTCATCTTACAAACTTTACATTTGATCTTTGTCTTGTTTGGTTACTTGCGTGTTTACATAATGCCTTGGTGATGCTAGACACATGAATTGTACTACTTTTCAAACTTATACTATATGTACAAAGCTAAGTAGTACTCACCAACATCATATGTTGACAAAATTATTTTCGTGCATATTTCAGGATAAGCTGCTTGACGCTTCACATAGGACTTTGGACTTAGATTAAATAAATCAATTATCTTTATTTTTGTTGTCTTGTATTTAATTTCACATGTTGTAAAACAATATTCAATAATCAAATATTTACATTTTAGTACCATGAGCTTTTGAACAATCGTCACTACGTGGCACCTCGATGATTCCGCCATCGGTTGGGGTGTTACACACATTCTACTATCTGATTGTACAATTTTACTCTATAGTGGTCGGTTTTACAAAAATGCACGCATCAGGGCGCATTATGCGAGCGCAACAGGAGCGCGTTATATATGCAATTTAGAGCGCATCATCCTCGCATCACGTAATAGCTGCGCATCGCATCACCTGATGCAATCTCATCAGCGCATCACGCATTATGCGCGCATCATGCGTGCATTTTAAAGCCAAGGCGACAACACATATTGCAACGGTTTAGCTACGGAAATTTCATGGCAAACGAATTCTGTCACAAAAAATAAGAAATAAAAGTTGCATTAATAAAGTCGGTAGCAATATCAGGAAATTAAATAAATATTTAAAAGCTAACTAAGAAGAGTTTAAGAAAATTCGTAGCAAGATATGTAGCAACGTGGTTGCAAAAAAATAAATAAATAAATAAAATTTGTAGCAAAATCGAGATTTTTTTAAAAAAATAACTAGAATCAAAGGTTCAAACTCCAAATGATAGATCAAACGATTGTAAAGTTTCAAATATATCTGGAAAAAGCAAATAAAACACTAGCCATTATGATCAGCTGCTACCGAGATTCATTGATGCATGCCTTGACCCACGTCCACCATAAAACCACATGCATGTTTGGTTGTTTACTAATTCCTTGCATTATTTCCTGATTATGTGTTTGTGTGTGCCCCATGTTGTAGTCATGGGTAGTTATTTCCCATATTTCTAGTTGTTAACTTCCACGTTCCCATTTTTTAGTTGTTTTATTTCCATGTTTGTAAGCCTTATATAAAGGCATTGTTTGCATTAATGAAAGTAAGGAAGAATTAGTAAAAGAAAATCCTCTCAAATCTTGTTCTTAGAGGTTTACCCACTTACGGGTTATACCAATTTGGTGTTTTCATTCCTCGTTCTCACCTTCCGTCATGCCGCCACGACGTGAAAACCCAACCGATACCTCTTCCACCGATGAATTGATTGCTTCCCTAGCCGAATCAGTCAACAAATTGGTCACCTCCACCACCGCAACCACTAACCAGATTGTTTCCGGTCAAGAACAACACAAGGCTCACCTAGATATCATCATCAAACAATTAGCGGCGCAATATGAACAAACAAACAACCTCATTGCTACTCTTCTTCATCCTGATCCAAACCGCCTTGCTCCAACCGGATCAAGCACTCCGCCACCGCCACCGCATCCCCAAAATTATCCACGCCCTCCAAAGATTTCCCTTCCTCTTTTTGATGGATCTAATCCTCTCGATTGGATTTTCCAAGCCGAAAATTACTTCTCCTATTACCAAACACCGGTTGCTCAACGTTTGTCCCTTGTGGTTTTTTACTTTACCGGTGATGCTTTATCCTGGTATAAGCATCTAGCCAACAATGAAATGCTTGTCGATTGGACAACCTTCAAACGCGAACTTGAATTACGGTTCGGCCCATCTACGCGAACCATGAAGCCACCCTTTTTAAGCTTGTTCAAACATCTACTGTTAACGCATACAAAACTGAGTTTGAGTTGATTAGCAATCGTGTTAATGGTTTGTCCCAAGAGGCCTTAAAAAATTGTTTCATCTCTGGTCTTCACCATGACATTCAATCTGAAATGGCAATTCATAAACCTACAACCCTTCATCAAGCCTATGGTCTCGCTTCTTTAATTGAAGACAAACTCAAAAGTGGTTCAACTTTTATTGCAGACACACCCCACAGTGGTGTACTTGGATCTCCTCCAGCCACTTCGCTGCCCCTCAAGCGCCTCACACCTGCGGAAATGCAAGCTCGCCGAGCCGAGGGTCTTTGTTTCAATTGTAATTAAAGGTATCAACCAGGCCACAAATGTCAACCCCCTAAGTTCCTGTTGTTGCAATCCGAAGATGCTCCACCATGGCCCGGTCTTGCGGACAAGACCGTTTTTAAGGAGGGGAGAATTGATGCATGCCTTGACCCACGTCCACCATAAAACCACATGCATGTTTGGTTGTTTACTAATTCCTTGCATTATTTCCTGATTATGTGTTTGTGTGTGCCCCATGTTGTAGTCATGGGTAGTTATTTCCCATATTTCTAGTTGTTAACTTCCACGTTCCCATTTTTTAGTTGTTTTATTTCCATGTTTGTAAGCCTTATATAAAGGCATTGTTTGCATTAATGAAAGCAAGGAAGAATTAGTAAAAGAAAATCCTCTCAAATCTTGTTCTTAGAGGTTTACCCACTTACGGGTTATACCATTCATGTTTTCGAATTTCGAGTGAAATCTAAAGTCCTCGTTAGTAGTAACTAACCCATGCACGTTTTCTTTTTAGTTGTGTTGGGTTATGTTAATTTTAATTAATTAAATAAATAATTTTTTTTTGGATCGGCTAAGGAAATCACCTCGGTATCCCGTTTCGAATCTCATTTTTCCGCATCGTCCCTGATGGCATAAGCCTTTTCAATGTCAACGGGTGTATTTTTGCTGACCTTAGGATTCAAACCGTGTACCTCTCCCGGACGGGAACCTCCCTAAAAAGTAAACCCTCCTACCTCTCCTCAACTGAGTTGGGGTTCATTGACAATTAAATAACTAAATTATTTCATGTTACAGAAGAAAGCTTTGATATTAACACGAGGTTTTGTAAATATTCAGGCTAATAAAAAAAATATTCACGAATAATTAGTTGCAAAATAACAACGTACACCTTACAAATTTCTGTATTTATATCAGCAATGTTAGAAATATTAAAGCAAAACCAATAAACTATAAACTAAGAAACGGTATACAATTCACTTATCTATATCTATATCTATATATATATATATATATATATATATATATATATATTGTAAAGGGATTAATCCTATATGTCATACTCTTATGCAATCTCTCCTTTGAGAGATGCCACATAGGATGTGATGTGGCAAGTGTAAACCAATTAAAAAAAAAGAAATAAATATGATTTAACCTATTCTATTGTAATCTTTAACCTAATCTATTAAATACCTAATATACTAAATCTAAATATTAAAACTTTATTATTTTTTCTCTCACGTTTCCTTCCATAACTTTTAAACGTTAATATCTTTTATATATGAGATTTTTTAAAGAAAAAAATTACACCAAATTAACGAGCGTTTTATTATCTTTCCAACGAGTACCATAGTGCTATATAAAAACAGAGAAAAAAATGACTATTTTTTTGTAACCCGACAGGTATTGTGTCGGGTTTGGGATTAGTTTAAAAAAATTGTGGGTTTGGGTCGGGTTTGGGATTAGGTGATACCTGACCCGATTACCCGAAACAATATACCCAAATACCCAAACTATATACCCGATCATATACCAATGAATTTTTTAACGAATCACATAACCCTTAGACTAATGCGTTCGATATTTCAATAATTAACTTTTTTTTCTTATTTCATGTTAGTTATTTTTAGAATGATCGATTACAAACTTCCGAATTCATTTGTAATGGCACTAGATTTATACCTCGGCGCAGAGATTCGTTTTTTTAATATTTGAATATAATAACTTATGGCAGATATTTGGTTAAAATAATAATAATAATAATATATTTTATTATGTCATATTAGATATTTTAACCCGGGACGCTCCCGGGATAAAAACTAGTATATAATAAGGAATACACAATAAATTAAAATTTTATGTAATAAGTAGTTACATGAAATTTTACACATATACAATAGTAACTATTCAAAATTCATTTAAAATGTTTGTGTAAAGTATATATTCATAAATAAATTCAGAATAATCAAATACTTAAAATGTTTGTGGTATATTTGTTTATTTTAGAAAGCAAATATGAAATCAGAAACAAAAGAATTTAAAGTTTTTTATAAAGATGTACTTGCAATATAAACACAATAATTGATTAAAATGTTTATTTTGATTTCAATGGTAACATATATAACTGAATAAATCTTTATGTTTTTTAAATTTGTGATTCTAATTTCTAAAGTTTTACTAGATAATCCGTTTACCACTATATATACCACTACTAGAAAATTGGCATTTTGCTACAAAATTTTCTTACGGAAAAAAATGCGTCACAAATCTTAACAAAGTTGCTACTCATTTGTGACGAAAAAAAATCTATAATTTTTTAGCAAATTTGTGACACAATATATCTACAAATTTCTTAGGAAATTACGTAGGAAATGCGTCACAAATTTCCTACACCATGTTTTCGTCACAAATGCGTTGAAATTTGTGTTACAAATGTGTAGTAATTGGTTTGCGACGAGGGTTTTTCTAACATCAAGGTTTTGTTGAAAATGCGTCACGAATCAAGAAAATGCAAGATTTGTGACGCATTTTCAACAAAACCTTGATGTTAGAAAAACCCTTGTCGCAAACCTATTACTACACATTTGTAACACAATTTTCAACGCATTTGTGACGAAAACATGGTGTAGGAAATTTGTGACGCATTTCCTACGCAATTTCCTAAGAATTTGTAGATATATTGTGTCACAAATTTACTAAAAAAATTGTAGTTTTTTTTCGTCACAAATGAGTAGCAACTTTGTTAAAATTTGTGACAAATTTTTTTCCGTAAGAAAATTTTGTAGCAAAATGTCATTTTTCTAGTAGTGTACTCAAACTCACTCACTCTTTTAATTCACTCAGAGTCTCCTATAACACAACAAGCCACACATCACTAGAAATCATCAATGGCTTCCCCAAAAATGAGTCTGAAGCTTCTTGTGGATAGAAGAGGCCCAAGAGTGTTATTTGCAGAAGTTCCAAAAGAGTTTGTGGATTTCCTTTTCCACATCTTCTCTTTGCCTTTGGGCTCCCTCGTCGAGTTACTTGGATCTAACCAGATGGTGGGCTGCTTAGGAAAACTAAAAGATAGCATACAAACCTTCAATGGAAGCTATCTTCAACCAGGCATTAACATTGCTGATATCTTCAACCCCAAAACAGCTTTCAATGGTGACACGTTTCTGTTGTGTTATGATCATGATTCTTCTGAAGACCAGTGTGGTGCTTCTAAGACAGTTTACATGTGTTCTAATGCAAGACCACGTTGCTCGAGTTGTCGTAGGACGCAATCCTGCCGTTCAAGGATGTCACTGCATGCGAATTCTGTATGTCCCAGTTGTGGTCGCTCTATGAATGTTCCGGTGTCAGTCGTAATGCCGGATGAAGAAGAAACCGAGGAAGAGGTTGAGAAACCGAAGGGTGGATATGTGAAGGAGGTGGTGACTTATATGGTGATGGATGATTTAGTTGTGAAACCAATGTCCACTATCTCTAGCATTACCCTCATCAATAAGTTTGGTGTCAAGGATCTGAGTCTGCTTGAGGAGAAAATGGTTTCTTTTGGAAAAGAAGAGGTACTATATTATATAGTATCATCTTATATATATATACACACATGTGATATTATTTCTGAGGTTGTGGTTTAATTTCAATTTATTGATAACAGGGTTTGAAGCTGTTAATGGCATCTCTGAAGACGGACAAAGTGCTGACAACTATCTTTGTGCCTTATAATATCGATATGTATCTGGTTTATGAAAATCTTTTGATCTTATTTTCACTCTGGCCCGTAAAACCTCATTGTAACCTGAAGAAGTAAATACCTCTCCTAGTAGACAAGAATGCTGTTCCGGTACTGAATAACTAACCCAAGCTGGATCCGGGTGCCTGCAAAACAAAACACCGTTAGGACTCGTCACAGGAAAGGGGGGTTTCCTGTGACCACCCTCCGGCGTGAGAATAAGTATTGGTTCTAGGTGTGAGAGTAAAGCCAAAGCTTTTAGGATTGTGAGTATGGAATATTATTTACCTCTGACCTCTATTTATAGCCCTTCTTACTTTTCTCGTAACCGCCTCATCGAGCCCATCTCCAGGAGCTGACTCTCCGATTTAGATGGAGATAGGCTTTATCTTCTCTTTGGAACCTTCTTTCCCTGATTCTCGGAAAAGAGGTTAAGCCTTATCAATTATCCGGGGTGCAACCGTGTTGGTTCGCCCGGTGTATATCTGCCATTGGGCTGGCCCAAATGTAATGGGGCGTTCATGTGGTATTGGGCCGATCCATCTAGATTGGGCCTACCTCGTCATGTCCCCCCAAGTCTAGTGATAAGCAGACTTGGTTATTACTAGGCTTTTGAAAATGACAAGTTATATGACACTTTGATAATGACGTAAATGCCAAAAAGAAAAAATCTTCCTAGAGTATAGCGCCGCATGGGTAAGGCACGTGATGTGACGTCATCCTGAGTTGTCGCCTCAGCCGTTTTAACAGTCTGAGCAACTCAAGGGTTCTGACTGTTGGCGGTTTTGATTTTAAAATTCGTACAATCTTCCGCCTATAAATTAGATGGTTGCCACTGAAATGTACGGTACAAAGTAACTAACCATCAATTTTCCTTTGAAATGGCTCCCAAAGCTAGCACATCACGAACCACCATGAGTGTTGCCCAGATTCATACTAATTGGTCGGTAACGGCACTACAATCCTTCCTTTCTGAGTGGCGTATATCGCCGGAGTGGAATCCCGTGTTACCGGGGCCCACCGACGTTGCTTTTCCCTTAAAGCCTGGGAAGATCACCCTATACGCTGAGTTCTTCAAGTTTTGCCATTTCCGGCTGCCGGTGACGCAATTCTTGGTGGAATTGCTGTCATACTATAAGGTAAACCTCTCTCAGCTTCATCCTTTAGGACTAATTAAGGTGAAACACTTCGAATTTTGTGCCCGGGGACTAGGTATGTCCCCCCAGCTGGATGTCTTCCGAGTGTTTTATGTCCTTGTGTACAAAGGAGAGTACTTCACGTTTGACCGTCATCCTGGGACTCCATCCTGTATTGAGAACTTCCCCCCCAATGTGCAAGATAAAAACTGGAAACGAAAGTTCTTTTTTATCGACGAGTGTGTGTTGCCGGTCGCTGCACCGGTGCAAACCCCTGAAGGGAAAACAAAATTTGCTGACGAGAGCCCTGCTCCGTCTGTCTTTGAGAAGCTTCCACTGTATGTGGCTCTGGTGAACCACCCAACCCCGTGCACACATATACCCCTTGTAGCTGTCGGTATGAGCCGCATCTGGGTTGATGATACCATATACCCGGAGTATCGCCGACGAGATCAAGGTATGTCCTATTACGTAGCTTACCAGTCACCGAGTATTTCTAGTCTAACCGGTTGTTTCTGTGTTCAGATGAGTGGCATTACTTTGATGCCCTAGATCCACGGCTCATCCCCCATATTGAGGAACATGACCGTCTGTTGGGGGACGACGAGGCGGACGTTCTTACCCAGACGGTGAAGAACTTTGTGATTCCTGCTCTTCCGATCCAAAGCCGCCCTGATCCATCAGATACTACTGCTCCGGTAAATGCTGAGGCACCGGCTTCACCTCCTCTGAATCCAGATCCTCTCAATGTTTCTGATCCTGCTATCACTGTTAGTGGGAAAAAGAAGAAGACCCGGAAGAGGAAAGCCGGTTCGCCTGATGTATCATCACTCCTTGCCAATCGTCGTGAGTTGCTGGCCAGCAAAGAAGAAAGACTAGGTACGGATCTGTTTGTGCACTTCGGTTTGTTTTTTTTTTTTATATTTGGCAATGTCGTATCCAGGTACACCCCTCCTGGATGAGGGTACTTCCACACAGCAAACCCAGGCTTCCAGCCCTGTTGCTGCATCTGTGTCGGAGCAGGGTGTGGATGCCTTTGCAGCTACGGCGACTACTACCCTTCCAGCTGATGATATATTGTTAACTGCCGCCGCAGCCACTACCATCCCGGTTCCTCGCCTAGTTGTCACCGAAGAACCTAACAATACCTTATCAGTCGGTGTCACCTTTTCACCAGCTACCGTGATTACCACTCATTCGGCGGTTGCCTCTTCAAGCACGCTGTCAGCCCCGGCTAGTACAGCCATGATTACCACGTCATCAGTAGCAGCTTTTTCAAGCATTATGTCAGCTCCTATCAGTACTGCCATGCCTCCTGATGCCCAGACGAGATTGCGCCTTGGTAGCTCTAGTGGCAAAGCCCTTAGGGATATGTCCCGGGTCAGTTTCACCGAATTGCTACACGATGTACAACACCATCCTATTGCTTTTCCCGGAGGTGTAAGATCCAGGCAGATGCCGTTCAGTGTGGACCCCGTTGAATCAACCCAGATGCCTTCGCATGCCTATGCTCCCGGTATTAATTGGAATCCTTCTTTGCCGGATACAAAGTATACCCCTAAGTGGAAGGTTGCTCAGTCTACCCGGTTCATTGATCCAGACGTCATTAGGCATTGGGTTGACCACGCCATTCCTCCTGCCGAACGGTATTATCTCCAGGGTCTGGATAATGCTCAGCTGGCTGAAAATGCTCTTGGATCTTGCGTAAATTCTGTAGCTTCCATGTATGAAGTGCTGCGCCGTTGGCGTTCGGATGTAGGTGACTTGTATGACATGCATGTGTCTCATAGCAAGTTGTCCGTGGAAGCTGAAGCATTGCTGCAGTCCTTAGGAGATTGCCGGAAGGAGATCGCAGGGATGTCGTCCATCAGGGAAACCTACGAACGGGACAAGACTCGTCTAATAAATTCTCATAACGACGAGAAGCTTGAAATCCTGCGTGCCCATGATGGGCGGGTCCGGCTGGTACGGGGTTTAGAGGAGCAGGTAAAGCTCTTAGAGAAAGACTTGCAGGTGGAAAGAGAGAATGTTACTAAGGCAAAAGCTGAGCAGGAAAGGTATGACCGGCTGGCTTCTGATATAGAAGGCTATGAATCCCGTGCTCGGAGGGCGGAAGAAGAGAGGGACGCCATGCTGAAGCAACTAAATGTTCTCAAGTCCGAGGCTGAGACTGCTACCAAGAATACTGCCAGTCTAACCGAGCAGTTGACTGCTGCCCACACCCGAGTGGATATTTTGGAGGCTGACCGGGATTGGCTAATATCCAGGGGGTTCCGGGCTTCGTGGAGCCATGTTCGTGGAGGAGCTCAGTACCAGCAAAGGTTGAACGACTTTTACCGGACCGCTGTGGAGTCCGGGTACCAGGATGGTTTAAGGCATGGTCATCGTCACGGGCTTCTCGGGCGAAAGCTACCGGAAGCCACTGATCATGAAAAAGGAGTTGAACAACGGACCTCCAAAGCCCTAGAAGCCCTTAGTAGTGATTCTTTGGACGAGCTTGCACAGCTACAGACCCAGACTGGTGATGAAGGCATGTCCAACGTCCGGGCCGTCCTTGAACCCGTGCTTGCCAGTTCTTCTGCCAGTTCTTCAGATGATGAATAGTTGTTTAACGTTTTGTAACGTGTTGAAGTTTACTATGTGTGTACTAATCCCGTGGAATATTTTGTATGAACGTTTTATTTGAATGAATGTTGTGTTTACTTAATGCTTGAGATATAATATTGTTAATCCGAGATCTTCCAATAGGTCATAATGAAACGTCTTGTCGTCATTAATACTTGTAATCATATTGCCGACGTCAGCTACGCAACCTAACCGTCACATCCACGTGTCAGGCGGCGTGCGTCAGTGTCATTATTGCAGGTTGTTTAAACTCCCAAGAATAACTTAACCGTCAAATTAATCTCTTTATAAGTGGGGTTGCATATCATGCAAACGTGCACATTTACACTCGTTCATTATGCCACGTAAGTTTGTCTCCCTAAAAAAGTACTTGAAAGAGCTCGATGCTCTAGAGGGACTAAAGGAGCTGCAACGACAGTCCCAAGAGCTGGATACAGCTGTGCCTTTTATGGAAGTTCCTGCTGAAGAACTAGTCGAGATTCTTCCACAAAGGTCCTGCCGATTGGTGTACCGTCTTCGACCAAAACCAGTCCAGCCATTTCCTTCCGAAGTTGCAGAGAACGTAGGAGAGGAACTTGTTGTTCCTGTTGCGATACCAAGGGTTTCTGCAACTCTTCATGGGATGGAGGATGATGCCCAGGTTCAGTCATTCAATGTCTCCGCTCCTGCCCGCTATGGATTAGTTTACCGGCGTGGTGCTGGACGCCGTCCCTCTCCTTGGGTTCCTTTGGAAGATGCCATTCCCATGGTTCCAGGAAATGTTGCCGTTGGAACATCAAAGGTGAGTGAGGAGCCGGAAGTGTGGTCCTCCAGCCTCCATTCAGAGGAGATGAGGATGTACGAGGAGTTTTGGGTCCTCCCCCCTGCTTGCAACCCTGAAGGCGACTTACTGTACACCCCTGCAGAGGTGTTTGCCATGTTGGAGGGTTGCAGGGATTAATGTTTTGTAGTCGAGTAAGACTAGGTTAAATAGCGCTATGTATAGATGGTAGGAAGTATGTTTTTTGAAGGCATTGGATTTTTGTCCTGCCCCTACCCTTTTTTGTAATCTTGCTTGGCAAAAGCAGTCTGTTTATAATGAAGCATATAAAAACTATGAATGCCGTCATCGGCGTCTTATTAATAGTTGCAATGTTCATAATGAAAATAAAAGTTTGACTACCCGGGGTATCGTGGCTACCGGCCGGGCATACTTGCAGTGGCCTATGGCCTGAGACTTGTTGTCCCTTATTACATATAACATTTTCTAAGTTGGGCAGCATTCCAGCTTCTGGGAACCGGCGTGCCGTCCAGCTGCTTCAAGCGGTATGCTCCTTTTCCCAAGTCTTCAACGACCTCATACGGTCCTTCCCAGTTTGGGCCTAGCTTTCCCTGGGGCAGTTGTCTGCTGGCCTCATTGTCTCGCATGACCAGGTCTCCGATCTTGAATGAGCAGCTCCTAACCCTTTTGTTGTAGTATTTTTCCAACAGCCTCTTGTACCGGGCCTCTTTAATGTGAGCTTCATCACGCCGGGCTTCCAACGACTCGAGGATGTGCCTTAGCAGCTGGTCGTTGTCGACATCCTGATTAGCATGTCGGCGGGACGGCAGCATTACTTCGGCCGGGATCATCGCCTCTGACCCATATGTTAGGCAAAAGGGGGTATCCCCATTACTTGTCTTGGGCATTGTCCGGTGAGCCCAAAGGACATGTGGGAGTTGATCAACCCACGATGCACCTTCTTGGTCCAAGCGTCTCTTCAGCCCGTCCAATATGCTTCTATTGGCTCTCTCAACCTGGCCGTTACCCTGAGGATGGGCCACGGACGTGAATATCTGCTGTATGTTCAGGCTCTTGCACCATTCTTGTGTATGCTTGTCCACGAACTGTGTCCCGTTGTCACTGACTAGGTACAAGGGGACCCCAAACCTGCAAACCACATGTTCCCACAAGAACTTCTTGATGTTGCATGCTTCTATCTTAGTCAATGGTTTTGCTTCAACCCACTTAGTGAAATAGTCAATGGCCACCACCAGGTACTTGAGTTTTCCCGGAGCTAAAGGAAAAGGCCCGACCAAGTCAATACCCCACTTCTGAAAAGGCCATGCTGCTGTTACCGGGATCAGGTTATTCTTTGGCCGAATCGTTACGGGTGCATACTTCTGACAACTGACGCACTTCTTGAGTTCCTCTACGGCCATGTTATGCATTCCGGGCCAATAATAACCTGCACTAGTTACTTTTGCTACTACCGCCCTGGGTCCTGCATGTATACCACATATTCCTGAATGGATGTCTCTTATCAAGTACCTAGCCTCATGATGCGTGAAATGTGTGATAAATATATTTTATGTCCAATTAGTTTCAAAACAAGTTTTAAATGGGAAATACCCACTAAACCACACACTACCGGCAAGTGTACCGGTCGAAAGTAGTAAAGTAAATAAGTCCGAGTATCGAACCGTGGACACTGTAATAGCGGCTCTCGGTACTAAGCTTTCGTCGAGTCCTAGTCTAATAAATTAAAGTGACGTTGATTTAATTAACTACTAAAAAAAATATAAAATTGAATTAAATAAAATGCAAAAAAAAACTGAAATAAAGCAAATGACAAGTAGAACTGGATGAGGTCAAATAATGAGAAAATGGCTACCTAGGTAAGAATCAAAGTGACTGACGTATAGCTCTCGGGATTGGATAAATGGGTTTTGGCTACCGGGATCTTAGGATACACTAAACTAGACCAACACTGGAACGCGAATCATTCTCCAACATGTCGCAATACTGAATCTAGGGAAGTGTGTAAACTCACCGGTCTCGGGTTCGGATCACCTCTCGGTCTCTCCAAACTATGCTAAGGTATCCTAAATCTGAATGTCCTCTCAGCCCCCTCAGAAACAATACATCCGGGATGTGTAAGGGATGCAAGGGATAGTTATTCTAACAGGTTTCTAACACAGGGTGCTAACGAAATAGGCACGCTAGGGGTGACTCACTCTCGTGCAGACCACGGTCCCGAATACCTACCAAGCTAGACACACTGACACCTAATCTCCTCTCGGTCTCAAAGGTGGTAGAATGCTAAATTACCAAATAATTAATTAAATTGTTTCTAGGGTTTACTACGTCTAGCAACCTCAAAATATATCAAAAACACTAAGTCTAAGATACTAACAAAATCCTAGATTAAATGATACAAAATCTATTAAACTAGAATTAAGCGAAACAAAAATTAATATTGAGATATTAAGCACGCATACGCAAAAGAAACCTTATTAGAAAACCTTTACCAAAACATTAACCAAAACATTATATAAATCCAACCCGAAAATTATTAGTCAATTGTCACCCGTCATCAATACCTAGGTAGCACTAAAAAGTTAGCCAATCATGGTCATGGAAAAAGCGAAAAACATAGGTTCAAAATAACACAAACTCATGGTCTAAATATTTATGAACACGGAGTAAATAAATATAAAAACTATAACGTTTAGTGATCAAACCCGTAGCTCTAGTCTTGACCCGTGCCTCCCTGGCCTTCAATTAACCTCCTCCTTTAGAATAAAGCTGCTATGTGGTCGATCCCCTCCTTGAAGGCTGCTCCTGAAGTGATGATATTCCAATCGTATATAATGTTGCCCTTGGCGGCTGACTTGTGCTCCCTGATAATCCCCTCAAAATAATGATGTGTTGAATGCTAAATAATGTTTCCTTTTGTGGTCCATCGATAATAATAATTTTCACCAAATAATATGCCATCCAAAATTAACCTTAAGGACCTTTTGACTTTCTTGCAATTCGTTTTTTTTTTATTTTTTTAATATATTATTATTATATTATTATTATTATTATTAGTATTAGTATTATTATTATTAGTAGTAGTATACTCCAAGCTCGCATCTCGGGTGTTTCTTGGCTCGACCGAAATTCCTCGTTTACGCTTCAACGTCCATAAACACCTGCTCTCAAGTGTTGGTGTCTCGATTAAAATTCTTTCATTTTAAGCTCATTCTGTCGAACACCTATAAAATAAGAAAAATAATAAATATATAATAAAAACGACACAAAACGAATAAAAACTTGACCCAATAATATACAAAATACATAGGAAAAGAGATGTGTTTTGCAACACATCAAACATCCCCACACTTAAACCTTTTTCGTCCCCGAAAAAGACTGCAATGGAATCATAATCAGGACTCTTGGTTTCAAAAACTTTTAGGTTCATTAATTAAGATCTAATCACGCATCAACCAAAACTGTCGGTATTGTTATCCACCTAAACCCAACCACCAGCTAATCAGGCCCCAGTCATGTAAAGCAATTAAGTTCATATTATTACAATCAACCTATGGGTCTCACACTCAAGATATCCGGCTTCACCTAATCCCACCTCAAGCTTTCGAAGCAAAGGTTAAACCATATAGATTTACCAACCACTGCAAACTAAACTCCCTAATGTATTAGAAATTAAATTTATGATGGATGATGGATGAAGTTTATGAGCTTAGACACATTTTTTTTTCATACCTAACCCAGAGGTTGTCTCAATCAGAGTCACTATCCCCAAGAGCGACAGCATGAGCTTCGGTATTTATTTTTTCAACTTGACCTTGAGGGAGTTTTGATCAGAGGCTTCAGTTTTTTTTTTTTTTTTTTTTTTGGTCTAGCTCAATTGATGGACATGTGGATTTTTTTTTTGGGCGCCACTTTTCACCGGATTTATTCTCATAAAAAGGATCAAGTGTGCCATTTAATTAATAATACATATGGGCTTTCAACCTACAGTAGTACCTCTAATTACTATCAGCGGTTTCAGTTCTACCGTTTCTCCTAAGATGAGAACCCACAAGATATCATGATTATTAAGGTATATTAAGACAATCCTGGGAACCTTTCAAAGCTAGCTGGGCCTACCGACACATCTTAAGCAAACACGCTTTCAATCTATTTATTTTCTCATATATATAATATTTTGAAAACCAAAAATCCCAATTTTACTATCATTTTCCATATAAAATGCACAAAAAATCAGGGACATTTTTTTTTTTTTTGTATTTTTGTATTTTTTTTTAAATCCTACAACTAAGAAAAATAAAGACGAAGTCTCCCATCCCCACACTTAAAAAGGCACAATGTCCTCAATGTGCTCCAGGATACAACGTGAACTAAAAATAAAAATGCAAAAATAAAGTAGAAACAAACTAAATATATAACAACAAAGTAAATGGAAAAAACTCCCCTGGAATATATGGCGATAGCTCGCAGAAAGTGTCCCGTCCGTCCATAATCTACAGCCGTATAGCATTTCCTTCGCGACCGTAGTCAAAATCCTCGTATGGATGAAATATTTCCGCGCCAAAGACAAGCTTAATATCCTGCAAAAATAAGACGAAACAAAAACACAAAAATGCAAACATACAAAATAAACACATAAATATAGATATAAATATTTACAAACTCTACAAATTTTTGGGTTTTCACCCGTGTGATCCTATTCTTATCAAGCAATCTAACCTGGATCAACGAGGATATCTACACCATCCTCATGCAAATCAATCGTTCTACTTATGTTATCTCTCCCAAGGCACGATCTTTTCCACCTAAATCTAGGATCACCAGAAAATATTCTTAAATGCGAGTGGTGAATCAGGATCCTATCCCCACACTTAGATTTATTCACTACCTCAAGGCTAGATTTAAACAGTGCCTTATCCTCCTCATCTATCTGGTGCTCACTTTCATACTCGCAGGATAGCAAATTATGAACCGAGGGCTCATCCATCACCTCCTCAGAGCTCTCAACAACCTTAACTACCTCTATCCTATCGGGAGGCTCACCGGCTACACAGCCCGGATCATGCTCCATAGGAACTACAGTCTCTATCTCTACCTCATGCCTCTCTTCTGTTTGGTGTCGCCTATCTAATAAGTCTGCTCCACAGATATAGTCAATGCACCGGTCGACATGTGACATGAAAGTGCCAAGAAAGCACGCAGATTCGACCTGACTACTCGTACTCTCCCTAGACCTATTAACACCAAAGGTGATGGAGTCATCCCCTACACGCAGTGTAATCCGACCATCCGAGACATCTGTTAATGCCCTTGCAGTGCGTAAGAAGGGTCGTCCCAAGATCAACGGCACATGCTCATCCTCCCGTATATCAAGTACGACAAAATCAACGGGAAACATGAAGCTCTCCACCCTAACTAGCAAATTCTCTAGAATGCCCATAGGGTACTTAACAGATTTATCAGCCAACTGTAAGCACATCCTAGTTGGATTCAACTCCCCAAGATCTAATCTCTTAAACATAGAATAGGGCATGAGATTAATGCTAGCACCTAAATCAGCGAGGGCGTTCCTAACTGTCAAACCACCTATCTGACAAGGGATAGTGAAACTTCCAGGATCGGTCATCTTCTCTGGTAGTTTATTAAGAACGACAGCCGAACACTCCTCACTCAGAGTGACCTGGGAAAGCTCTTTCAACTTCTCCTTGCTAGACAACATCTCCCTCAAGAACTTCCCATACTTAGGCATATCTCTACGATCATCAACAAAATGCCTATTTTGCTCTAAGTGCTCACTCTTACTCAACCTTCCTGGATAGGGCGGTACTGGTTCATATGGGGCAGGTGGAACATAAACCTTTTTGGGCTCCCCCTCAGACTGTTTCTCATTCAACCTACTTTTGGGTTGTGCGGTACTTGCTGGGTCTAGCCTAGTAGGGTGCACCTTGCCCGGAGAATCTACCCTAATCTCCTCATCAACACTCTCCTCCTCAACTACCTCACTCTCTCTCGACACCGGGTGATCAACTCCCGTGCTCTTCCCACTTTCGGTGAACACCGCATTCACCTGAGCATCTGTTGAATTCCTAGTCAGCTTACTAACTAACTCTCCTACGACCCTCTCTAAACTCTGGAGCGTGGACCCTTGATTCCTAAATAGTAGCTCAAATTCCTGATTTTTCTTTTGCTGCTCCTTATAACGGGTCTCACGTTGCATCACTATGGTCTCTAGGAGTTTATTCGTCCTAGCCTGATTCTCCTCACTTTTCTTTATTAACTCACTAATCTCAGACTTAGGATCTCCTATACCCTGCCATCCAGAGTTGTAACTTTGGACATAGTTCAACTCCTCACTAGGACCTACGTGGCAATCTATGGTCTCATGATCCCCTCTACAAATCTCACACTTAGCACTAATCTTAACCTGAATATCCTTCATGACCTTAGCTAAGGATTCTACCTGGGCGGCTAGTGCAATGCTACTCTCAACAGAATGGATACCCTTAGGGGCAGCAGTAACGCCCCCAGAGCCAGGCTCGATGTAGGTGCTAGTGGCTAGGTCCTCTATCATCTCAAGGCATTCAGCAGCGGTTTTGGATTTCATCATATTACCGCCTGCTGTAGAGTCAAGAAGTCTTTTGGTCGCGTCTGAAACTCCAACGTAGAATTTCTCCACGACTCTCCAGTCCTCAAGACCATGATGAGGGCACTTATTCAAAAGTGCCTTGAATCTATCCCATGTCTCATAGAAGGACTCCCCTGACTGCTCAGTAAAGGCATAGATAAGATTTTTAAGACGAGCTGTTTTAGCAGGGGGGAAATACTTCTGTAGGAATTTCGTCTGAAGATCAGTCCAAGAGGTGATGGCTCCCTGTGGGAGAGAATCCAACCAAGTAAGGGCCTGATCAGTAAGTGAGAACGGGAACAAACGCAGAAAAATGGCGTCATTAGTGGCACCATTAAGCTGGAAGGTGCTACAGACTCTACCAAATCTAGTTAAATGGCCATATGGGTCTTCATCACGCATGCCGTGAAACTGCACTGAGTGAGATATGGTGTTGATTAGAGTGGGTTCAATGGTCCAGTTGTTCGACTCAACAGTGGGTAGTATAATACTGGACCGGATGTGAGCGGGTGTAATGCTGACGTGGTCAGCGACAGTCCTACGTGCAGCCATTTCTATGTGATCTATCTAGTGGGCAAAATGTTCTATGACTGCAACGAAGTACTTCCTATGTACACAGAGAGACTAAAACTATACTAGAATAAGAAAAACAAATAGCAAATAAACAAAAATAATTTTTTTTTTTTTTTTATAAAATTAAAAATAAAAATCTACCAAACTACAAAAGCAATAAAATGACTAGATCCCCGACTCGGGCCGTCCTCGAAAACGCACAGTGTCCCCGGCAACGGCGCCAAAAACTTGATGCGTGAAATGTGTGATAAATATATTTTATGTCCAATTAGTTTCAAAACAAGTTTTAAATGGGAAATACCCACTAAACCACACACTACCGGCAAGTGTACCGGTCGAAAGTAGTAAAGTAAATAAGTCCGAGTATCGAACCGTGGACACTGTAATAGCGGCTCTCGGTACTAAGCTTTCGTCGAGTCCTAGTCTAATAAATTAAAGTGACGTTGATTTAATTAACTACTAAAAAAAATATAAAATTGAATTAAATAAAATGCAAAAAAAAACTGAAATAAAGCAAATGACAAGTAGAACTGGATGAGGTCAAATAATGAGAAAATGGCTACCTAGGTAAGAATCAAAGTGACTGACGTATAGCTCTCGGGATTGGATAAATGGGTTTTGGCTACCGGGATCTTAGGATACACTAAACTAGACCAACACTGGAACGCGAATCATTCTCCAACATGTCGCAATACTGAATCTAGGGAAGTGTGTAAACTCACCGGTCTCGGGTTCGGATCACCTCTCGGTCTCTCCAAACTATGCTAAGGTATCCTAAATCTGAATGTCCTCTCGGCCCCCTCAGAAACAATACATCCGGGATGTGTAAGGGATGCAAGGGATAGTTATTCTAACAGGTTTCTAACACAGGGTGCTAACGAAATAGGCACGCTAGGGGTGACTCACTCTCGTGCAGACCACGGTCCCGAATACCTACCAAGCTAGACACACTGACACCTAATCTCCTCTCGGTCTCAAAGGTGGTAGAATGCTAAATTACCAAATAATTAATTAAATTGTTTCTAGGGTTTACTACGTCTAGCAACCTCAAAATATATCAAAAACACTAAGTCTAAGATACTAACAAAATCCTAGATTAAATGATACAAAATCTATTAAACTAGAATTAAGCGAAACAAAAATTAATATTGAGATATTAAGCACGCATACGCAAAAGAAACCTTATTAGAAAACCTTTACCAAAACATTAACCAAAACATTATATAAATCCAACCCGAAAATTATTAGTCAATTGTCACCCGTCATCAATACCTAGGTAGCACTAAAAAGTTAGCCAATCATGGTCATGGAAAAAGCGAAAAACATAGGTTCAAAATAACACAAACTCATGGTCTAAATATTTATGAACACGGAGTAAATAAATATAAAAACTATAACGTTTAGTGATCAAACCCGTAGCTCTAGTCTTGACCCGTGCCTCCCTGGCCTTCAATTAACCTCCTCCTTTAGAATAAAGCTGCTATGTGGTCGATCCCCTCCTTGAAGGCTGCTCCTGAAGTGATGATATTCCAATCGTATATAATGTTGCCCTTGGCGGCTGACTTGTGCTCCCTGATAATCCCCTCAAAATAATGATGTGTTGAATGCTAAATAATGTTTCCTTTTGTGGTCCATCGATAATAATAATTTTCACCAAATAATATGCCATCCAAAATTAACCTTAAGGACCTTTTGACTTTCTTGCAATTCGTTTTTTTTTATTTTTTTTAATATATTATTATTATATTATTATTATTATTATTAGTATTAGTATTATTATTATTAGTAGTAGTATACTCCAAGCTCGCATCTCGGGTGTTTCTTGGCTCGACCAAAATTCCTCGTTTACGCTTCAACGTCCATAAACACCTGCTCTCAAGTGTTGGTGTCTCGATTAAAATTCTTTCATTTTAAGCTCATTCTGTCGAACACCTATAAAATAAGAAAAATAATAAATATATAATAAAAACGACACAAAACGAATAAAAACTTGACCCAATAATATACAAAATACATAGGAAAAGAGATGTGTTTTGCAACACATCACCTCAGATGGGGATACACATCTTAAAGCCGGTCCCAGGTATGATTTCCTGTAAAGAATCCCGGCTTGGATCTCGTACTGCAGTGACTTGGTTCGGATCTTCATTGCTTCAGCCTTATCTTCCGGCAAGCTTCCATCTGTGACGTACCTGTGTATGGGGGTCAGCCAGGAGACCTCGACCGTGTGAACCGCGTGGACTTCTGCTACCTGTGTGGACGGGTGCTTTAAAGTTTCAATATGAATGTTAGCGTCTGTGCCTGAAGAAGCCAGCTTGCTAAGTGCATCGGCTATGTCGTTCTTGTGCCTTCTCACATGATGCAATGTGACCTTCCTGAACTTTGTCATCAGCTCCTTCGTCTTTTCCAGGTACTTGATCATGGGCTCATCCTTGGCCTCGTATGACTCATTGACCTGGTTGTTGACTAACAGTGAATCCACATGGGCGTCTACCCGGGTGGCGCCCAGGGTCAAAGCCACCCGCAGTCCTGCTAGCAGGGCCTCGTACTCAGATTGATTATTAGAACATTCAAAGTCAAACCGGAGGGCGTAGAGGAATCTTGCACCCTCCGGGCTGACGAGCAATAACCCTGCCCCGGCTCCATTACTATTTGAAGATCCATCAGTATACAACTGCCATGGATTAGATTCGTCTTCCAATGTTTCCTCCAATCTTGGTAGGGATTCTTGAATCTCTTCACCTTCCGGGATCTCGGTCATGAAATCAGCTAGGACCTGACCCTTTACCGCCGCTCGTTTCTTGAACGTTATATCCAGCGCCCCCAGCTCAATTGCCCATTTGGCGAGTCTGCCAGATACTTCCGGTCTATTCAAGATTTGTCCCAACTGGAAGTTTGTTAAGACTTCCACTTCATGTGCTTGGAAATATCTTCGCAGCCTCCGGGAAGCATGAACCAGTGCCAGCACTAATTTTTCCAGAGTGGGATACCTAGCTTCAGCATCTGAAAGTGTCCGGCTGATGTAATAAATTGGCGTTTGACACTTATTTCTTTCGACCAACAGCACAGAACTAACGGCATGATGACCGGCTGCCAGATACATTTTCAATACTTCTCCCGGCCGTGGTGCTGTTAACATGGGTAAGTTACTGACAAACGCCTTCATTTGTTCAAATGCTTTGTCTGCTTCTGCAGTCCATCTGAATTTGTTCTTGTTCAGGCAATCTTTGAGCGTCGAGATGAACGGTAACGACTGCTCGGCATGTCTAGCCAGGAACCTGCTGATGGCAGCCAGCCTCCCATTTAGCGTTTGAGCATCTTTCAGCGTTTTAGGGGCTGGCATGTTTCGAATGGCCGCTACCTTCTCCGGGTTGACGCGGAACCCATCTTTTGATACTACCACTCCCAGGAACTTACCTTCCTCAACTCCAAAAGAGCACTTCCCCGGGTTTAGCTTAATGTTGTATTCTCGGAGAGTATCAAATGTTTCTTCTATGTCTTTCAGCATCACATCTTCTGTCTTGCTCTTTATCACTAAATCGTCCACGTATACCTCTAGGTTCCTGCCAATTTGGTGCTTGAACGCTTGGTCCATTAACCTTTGATACGTAGCCCCGGCGTTTTTCAAACCGAACGGCATTTTGGTGTAGCAGAATATACCGACGTCCGTGTGAAAAGCCGTCTTGTCCTCATCTTCCTTTGCCATCTGAATCTGATGATACCCCTTATATGCATCCAAGAAACATTTAAACTGGAATGGGGCCAGGGAATCAACTTTTAGGTCTATCTCCGGGAGCGGATAAGCGTCTTTAGGACACGCTTTATTCAGATCTTTGTAGTCCACACACATCCTCCAGGTTCCATCGTGTTTCCGGACCATGACAGGGTTAGCAACCCACGTGTGGTACTTAGTCTTTTTCAAAATCCCGGCTTCCTCTAGTTTCTTTACCTCTTGTACTACAGCTTCTCTTCGACCAGGAGCCATACTCCTTCTCTTTTGCATGACCGGCTTTACGTTTGGATAAGTAGACAATTTGTCCTCTGCCTTTGCCCGTGCTATCCCGGTCATATCAGAGTGCGAGAAAGCAAAGACATCCATGTTACGCTTCAATAGCCGCTTCAACTTGTCCTGTGTGGTTGGAGTCAAGGAGTTTCCAATAGTGACCGTCTGGTCGGGGTGTTTCGCACTCAGAACCCATCTCTCTGGGCCACGAATCCCGGATGGTGCCTGACGACAAGTCGTGCCCTCCGATACTGCGCAAACCTTTTCTCCAGAAACGGTGGCTATTCCATGCGGAGTTGGGAACATGAGAAACCCCCTGGCAGTAGAAATCAGGGCGTCCATCCGTCCCAACGTGTACCGACCTATGATTAAGTTGTATTGAGAGATGGCCGAGATCACCAGGAAAGTGACCAAGATAGTGCGCTCCCTATAGCCATCACCAAGAGTTACCGGGAATGTCAACTGCCCCAGCGGCTCTATACTTTCCCCAGTGAACCCTTTGACCGGACCGTGGGCCGGAGCTAGCATTTTCTGATCTTCACTTGACATTCTTCTGAAGCACGGTTCATAGATGATGTCCTCTGAACTGCCCGTATCTACCATGATCCTCTTCATGCTGTAGTCGCCCACTGCGGCTGATATTACTAATGCTTCCATCTTCAAGGCCTTGTAATAAGGCGGCATTGTCATCGTTGCCTCCATCCAAGGTTCAATCGTCTCAAAACGCCTCTTGGTGCCACCGTTTGCTTTTGGCCGTATGGCGTTGATCTCTCTGGGTTTCTTCCCGGCCGCTTTATCCTCCCAAGTCGAGGGGCCCGGCTTCATATCCTTGACCAGATGTGCTAGTTTTCCCGTCCTGACAAAGTATTCTATTTGCCTCTTCAGCTGAAAACATTCATTTGTATTGTGACCACTGCCTTTGTGATAATCACAGAATTTTGACTTGTCTTTTGATGGCGAATCTTTGACCGGTCGAGGAGTATTCAGCCTTAGGTTTTCCGTTTCTAATATTTGGGATGGTGTCTTGATCAGCTCCGGATAATCCAATTTAGGCTTGGAAGCCGTTTCCCCTCTGTTGGAGTAGGAATCACGGGACGTCTCCGACCTTCGTCCTTGCTCCCGGCGGTCATCTCGCCGGTCATCCCGGCGTTCGTCACGACGGTCATCCCTTGAGTAAGGTTGGCCAGACCGCCCCCTGTTCCTGGAGCTTCGGGAGTCTTAGTTGTCACTTGCCTTGGCAGTCTCATGCTTCTTCCGTACCGCATGATTCATGGCAATTGATTTCTCCTGCTTGACATATGCCTTAGCTATTGTCATCATTTCGTCCATGGTCTGAGGATACCCATAAGGACCATGAAGCTTCCTTAACAATCCATCGTCGTTCACCCCCATGGTGAATGCGGTACATGCCAATTCTTCAGTAAGGCCCGGGATTTGTAACCGTTCCTTGTTGAAACGTATTATGAAATTCTCCATCGGCTCATTATCTTTCTGGCGGATATGCATTACTTCCTCTCTGTACTTGGTATGTCTGCGCTGCTGGCTGAACTGCTGGGTAAATCCCTTATGGATATCTCTCCAGTTTGAAATAGACCTGGGCGGCAAACTATCCCACCAGACCCGTGCTGCTCCCACGAGGGTCTGAACAAACATGTGGCACCAGGCCTGCATTGGCCAATCTTTGGATGTTCCCACAGACTCGAAAATGCTCAAATGATCATCCGGGTCCCCAGTCCCATCATACTTACCCACTGTCGACGGGAGCTTCAGGTTTTGAGGTAGCGGAGCATTGGCTATCCTTTCCGAGAATTTGGAGTAAGTTGCCATCGTCGGAGGACGGTATGGCCGGGTAAGGTCTTCATCATCACCTTGATCCTCATTCTCCTGTAATACCACTGGGTTTTGCTGTCGTCCCTGAGAAAGTCCCGCAGAAGTTCCGGGACCCCCGGGAGTGGTTTCATAGGTAAGGCGCGTACGGACGTCATTCAACCTTTCGTTTGAAGGCATCCCAGTTTGAGGGTTCCACCCGGGAAGGGGTGGCTGTACTGGAGGCTACATGTAAGGGTAGGGGTATGAGAATGCACCGCCAGTTGATGGTGCACACATATACCCATACGGAGACATAGGATAATAAGGCATGAACGGTTGATTTCCAGGAGTAACCGGAGTGTAAGGTGGCATGTTCGGTTGCATGAGGGTGGCTTGTGGTGATGACGTTATGGCTGCTGAAATCACGGCTGAGAACAGGGGAAGACTTTGTGCTGCGGTAAACCAAGGTACGGATGACGCTGGTGCCGGCACTCGAGGGGCTGAAAAGCTGGTACTAACAATTGGTCGAGTGTAAGTGGACGATGAAGCCAGTCCTCTTATGAGTGGGAAACGTCCCAGGTGACTCCCGGACGATATTAAAGGTTGTGTAGTGCCCAGCCGGGTAGTCGATGTCCTTGAGGAGAACCCCGGGGCCGCTCCGTCCCTCTCTCCTTCCGAGTCAGACGCAACGGCTCCATCTGTTTGCTCTACTGTGGGAATCAGATTCTGATTGCTTTCGGCCGGATTGGTAGCCACTACGGTGTCCTGATTCGAGGTCATCTTGATTCCTTGGGTTATTCAGCCGATAACTAACTCCTTGTACGGGTCCCACGGATGGCGCCAATGAAGAAGTAAATACCTCTCCTAGTAGACAAGAATGTTGTTCCGGTACTGAATAACTAACCCAAGCTGGATCCGGGTGCCTGCAAAACAAAACACCTTTAGGACTCGTCACAGGAAAGGGGGGTTTCCTGTGACCACCCTCCGGCGTGAGAATAAGTATTGGTTCTAGGTGTGAGAGTAAAGCCAAAGCTTTTAGGATTGTGAGTATGGAATATTATTTACCTCTGACCTCTATTTATAGCCCTTCTTACTTTTCTCGTAACCGCCTCATCGAGCCCATCTCCAGGAGCTGACTCTCCGATTTAGATGGAGATAGGCTTTATCTTCTCTTTGGAACCTTCTTTCCCTGATTCTCGGAAAAGAGGTTAAGCCTTATCAATTATCCGGGGTGCAACCGTGTTGGTTCGCCCGGTGTATATCTGTCATTGGGCTGGCCCAAATGTAATGGGGCGTTCATGTGGTATTGGGCCGATCCATCTAGATTGGGCCTACCTCGTCATAACCGGTTATCTTCTTTTGCTTAACTTTAAAGAATAGACCATCCATTTGGAAGGCGTGGTCGATTTCACTTTAAAGATTAAATCTATTAACTTTTTGTTTATACTGCTTTCACTTTAAAGATTAAATCCATGGTCAATCACACTTGAGCCACTCGAACCAACCTTCAAACATTCGTGCAAAGACAATTCTCAAGTGATCTAGAAGAAAATTTTAGGGGTAGTCACATGGAGAACGTTTATTTATTTATTTATTTTTTGCTTGAGGATATCCGATACATAAAATAAAGAAGAAAAAAATTGCACTAATTTCCAATCTGCTGACAGCGTTGAGGGGAGCGTGTTACCCCTAGGCCCTAGCTCTCAAGTAGATCCACCCTTGTTCTTATGTCACACTCGCACATGTGCGATTGCGAGTTAAGGGTGCTACTCACCCTTCGTGTGTGGCTATAGGAAACAATATACAATAATTTCTCCTCCTTAGACCATATGTAGTGAAAGTTAAATTGGGCGTGGAAGGGGCATTTCACGACCCATTTCACTAGGGAACACCGCCCCCACGGGCTTGGAAGGGGCTTGATCTTTCCAAGCGTGAAATATTTCACGCTGCCATCACCACCATTGTTCAATCAAATCGCGAGACCCCCTTTTTTATTTGTTTTAATTTCATGTCCATTCAAGCCCCACGTGAGACCAACATGCCACATGTCACATAATGCCCCATGATGGGGCTTGAAATTTTAAGCGCACTACACATGGTCTTATAAACCACTCTAAGTTTTGTTAACCAACCTATATAGTACAAGGCTTAATCCATTTTCGTTCATCATTAGTTATTCCAATCATACAACTTTGAACATCATATCTCACATTGTGGAACACAAACATGGAAATGATTACGTATATAACTCCGACATAGATACATTTATGTAATTCCAAATTTAGCAAAAAATCATTTCATTGTCTATTTTTCCAACAATCCTGCACATGAATGGAGATTGATTAAAACACAAAAAATTCCTCAAGATACCTTGCCATTTGAGTATTGCAGGATAGGTAGGTGTTACCCTTTAAACATTCTTTTGTGAAGCATACTTAGAGGTTGTTTGGTAGCTTCTTAATGATTTCATTAAGAGGCTACTTTTGAATCAGTAACCTCTTAATCTGTCAGTTTGTATTTTAACCATTAAGTTTCAAAATGATATTGAATTAAAATTTTACCCTTTTTATCCATTCCTATGTGTTCATAATCCTCAGCCAACCACTCAAGCACCATTTTCTCGACCCACCAGCACCTCATCCACTACCAACTACTCAGGCCGAGCTTACTCAAGTCTCTTGTTGGTTCAGAGACTCTTAAACAATCAAACATCTTAATAGTTGTGAACTTACTAGCTCAAAGGTTGCCAAACAACCCCTTAGCCTACTACAATTTTGTAGACACGACGTTCTTGAACAACCCCCATTTATGTAAACGACAATACACTTGATTAACATTATATAAAACTAAAAATAAAAAGAAAAAAGGGTAAGAGAGAAAGAGGGGGTGTATTTTATATGAAATTAAAAATGACGGACAAATAAAAACCGAATACGTAAAAAGTTCATAATACCCATTAACTTAGATTAAAAATAGACGGAGTTAGCGTAATGGACGAAAACAATAAAAAATTGGAACCCTCAGGACCAGATGAAAAAAAACAATATGGGGTAAAGTGACACTTTTGGTCAAACCACAAGGCTTAAGATGACAATTTACTCTTTTATTTATTATCAATGTTGATTTTGATCGGTAGTAATTAGGGGTGTGATCAATCGTGTAGGGTTGATGGGCTAGCAGGTTGACAGGTTGCACATTGGTAGGCTAAATACCCAAACATGACTCATATTATTATTTGTGTAAAAGATTAAATTTCTAACCCGCACACATATATTTTGGTCAATCTGAACATGGCCTGTTTAACCTGTATTTATAAACGAGTCATATATGTAGACGATTTATAAGTGGGTTGTAGGTTTTGAGCGGGTTATCGATAACATGTTTAATGGTGAATATCAGTGTGACAAAACTATAGTATAGTATGTCAAACCTAACGTTATTATCTTAACCATGTAAAGTGGAAACGGAAAAGAAAAAAAAACAAAAACATAAAAGTTTTCTTTATCTAAATAGTTAAATGGGTTTAAGGGTCAACTCATTTTATCATACTGGTCAACTTGAACCCCGCCTGTTTTTTTTCTAACGAGTCGTGTTACTTGACCCAAACATGGTTTTTCGTATCAGGTCGGGCTTCTAGTCATGTAAAAAATAGTCGTCCCTAGTAGTAATAAGTTGGGATTGTTAAATGGGTCGTGTTCGAGGGGAGAAGAGTCCACCCTGAACCCGAACTAAACCTAAAAATCTTATAAGACACGCAAATTAACAAGATGACGACACACATATTCGCGAGTTGACCCGAACATAACCCCTTCTACCTTAATGTTTTTTCGTATATCAATATTTTAAATTTTAAATTTTAAATTTTACAACATAAAAATACAATTGTATATTAGACATTCACAATTTAATTATAACTTCTTATATAAATTTTTGTTTTAAGTTACAGAGTCAAATTATTCTACACAGTGTAATAAAAATGAGAAGAGGGAGAATGATACAAAAAAAAAACACAATAGATCACGAAATATGATACAATGAGCCGCAAAAAATAACACACTGTCGAAAAATATAACACAATGCTTAAGAAAAAAGACACAATGAATAGCAGAAATGACACAATGCAACATAAAAGACACAATAATATAATGTAAAATTTAAAATTTGCAAGGTAAAAATCGAAAAAAAACAAAAACCAAAAAACTAAGATCCTAGGGTTCGATGAGACGGTTCCAATGCCGCTTGAATGAGTTCAGTCAAAATCCGTTTGATACCATTCCTATGATTTCTTATTTTTCTTTTACTGTGTATTTGATACTAACCCATGGCCATTGCATACAACCAAAAAATACATATGTATATTCGACATCTACAATTTTGTTATAAATTCTGATGTCAATTTTATTTTAGTTATAAGTATGGTATAAAATACTCAACCAATTTATCTTATGACATAAAAACACAATTTGAAAAAATAATCAAATATAATGAATGTAAACAGGGTTGGGTTCGACATAAGCCCAACCTGTTTAGCTAAAAGAGTTTGTGGAACTTGAAAAGGAATCGAACATGTTTAAACTAAGCCCAACCCTTTTAACTAATAACTTTAAATGAGTTTTGTTTTAAAAAAGGATGTTATTAAGAAAACTTTTTTATTAAAATTAATGATTTAAGAAATATTTATCAAAATGGTTGAAATCCTATTTACTTTTTATATATTTTGATTAATTGCAGAAATTCTCCAAGTAACCTACCCTCCACCGAGTTTTCCGCCCACTACCAATGACTTCCCTGATCTAAATTGAGCATTGTATCATAGAACTCGATGAATAATTTAGAGTGGTGGAAATATACACCAACCTGATTAGGAGATATACGCCCATCTGAAAAGGAGTCTAAAAAGTGTAAAAAGATGTCAGCTTTCTCTAGTACTTCTAGCTGTTTTATTAAACTACTGTTTATCCTTTAAACCTAAACTGCAGTTTATAAAACAAAAGCTTTATTGGGAACAAGGAAGCATCTGATTCCCACATGTTATTGAAATGACATGTTATTTGAAAATTCAGTTAATATCATACAGAAAAACATTGATGGATTTTAATGACATGGGTTAAAAAAAATGTGTGTATATATTCCAAATTATTTTGAAATTGATGGATTATAATAGGTAAGCTACCAAAGCTATTGAAAAATGGCCAAAGAAATTGATGGATTATGATGACATGGGCCAAAAAAATGGCCGTAGAAATTAGGTATATAAACTTTTAGATAACTACAACAATAACAAAATACTTAGTCATGGTGTGACGCAAACTTATTCGAAATCCCAACACGTAAATTCATCACAAATCGTTTTGTAAACATATGAAATAGAAAACATTACAAATCAACTAATACATTTAAAATACAAAGCCCACCAATACAACATAAGACAATTATGTATCTAGATGTTACAAAGTTATTTTCAATGACAATCATCATCCGACCTCCATGAATCCAAATCCTCCCCTTCGTATGGATAATGGGACCAATAATCTCTCTCAAGACTGTCGTAAACCCAAGCCGTGTTCAATACCTCGGGGTCATATTCTAAAAAAAAGGAATGTAGGTGGAATATGAATATATTTTTATCTATTAAATGTTGATCTAACACATGTGTTCCAACTTCCACACATACAGGTCTTGAAACCAAAAAAAAAAAGTTAAAATAAAATTAAATAAACAAAGACTTAAGGTCAAAACTTATTCATCTCTCTCTCTCCCTCTCTCTCTCTCTCTCTCTCTCTCAACCTTTCAAAACTCCGTTTTTCACTTCCAGAACACACACATCTTCTCTCACATATAATACCAAACAATCCACACACACATCTGCTCCCACCAAACTTCTTCATCTCTCTCTCTCTCTCTCTCTCTCTCTCCACACACACAATTTCATATCCCCTATTTCGTAGGCAGAAGAAAGACAAACAAAAAAACAATATCTATACCCATTGAAGAAGTAAGAACCTGTGTGATGTTTCGAATCTTCTGGTTGATACAGAAAGGGGCCTTTCCCAGTTCGTCCAAGTATGATGATATGGTGATTCCTACAAAACAAAGCACCGTTAGGACTCGCCACAGGATTGGGGGTAACCCTGTGACCACCCTCCGGCGTGAGAATAAGTATCTGTTTTCTGAGAAAGAATGTAGTATGTAGTGAGAGTAGATATAGTGGTGTTTTTCCTTTACCTTTCATTCTCCTTTTATAGTTGATGTTTTACTGTCGAGAGGAGACAATTCTTGCATGATTGTTTGCTCGTTGATCTTGCCTTATGACTAGCCTCGTATTTATTGCATTTGACTGACTGTGTTGACCTCTTTGACTCTATAGAGTCGGTGGGTCTTTCTTTATTAGGCTTATGTTTTAGTGGTATGGGCCAAGTTTATCTGGGCCATACCTCGTCATGTCCCCCCAGTCTAGTGATAAGATTGTGTGATTATTACTAGACTTTTTAGAAAAAGAAAAGAAAAGAATTAATCTCAATCGGGTTTCGTGATTTATGGTTTGAGGCACGTGATGTAATGATGACTATAACCGTCGCATTTGCTTGTTTTTGGCATGGTTCTGTGTGCCCACAGGACGTGGGGTAGTTGTTCAACCCATGACTTTCCTTCCGCGTCCAGCCTTTTCTTCAAACCGTCCAGGAGGCTTCGATTTGCTCTTTCAACCTGACCGTTACCCTGTGGATGTGCAACGGAAGTGAAAATCTGCTGGATGTATAGTTCTTTACACCATTCTTTGAGTGTCTTGTCTGTGAATTGTGTTCCATTATCGCTGACAAGATATAATGGGACACCGAAACGGCAAACTATGTGTTCCCATAGGAATTTCTTGATGTTTGAAGCTTCAATTTTTGCTAGCGGTTTTGCCTCCACCCATTTAGTGAAATAATCCACCGCGACCACCAAATACTTCAACTTCCCCGGGGCCAAAGGGAAAGGCCCCACCAAGTCGACCCCCCATTTTTGGAAAGGCCACGCGGCTGTGACCAAGATTAAGTTATTCTTTGGGCGTATGGTCTGTGGTGCATATTTCTGGCAACTAATGCATTTTTGTAGTTCTTCTACAGCCATATTGTGCATCCCTGGCCAGAAATATCCTGCGTTGGTTATCTTGGCTACCACTGCGCGGGGACCTGCGTGTATGCCGCACATTCCCGCGTGGATATCCTGTATCAAGAACCTTGCCTCGGATTGAGTTACACACCGCAATGCTGGTCCCAGGTATGATTTCCGGTACAGCACTCCTCCATGCATCTCGTACTACAGGGCCTTGGTCCGTATCTTCATTGCCTCGCCCTTGTTTTCCGGCAGTGTCCCCTTTTCCAAGTATTGCTGGATCGGGGTCATCCATGACACTTCTGGCATGCAAATGCTATGCACTTCTGCCTCCTGGGTTGATGGTTGGTTTAAAGTCTCGATGTGGACGTCTTCTTCAGTGCCCGAGGACGCCAACTTACTGAGGGCGTCCGCGATGTCATTCTTGTGCCGTCTTACATGAGTTAGTGTAGCTCTTTCGAACTTTGACATTAATTCTCTTGTCATCCCCAGGTATATCGCCATCGTCTCATCCTTGGCTTCGTAGGATTCATTGACTTGGTTGTTCACTAACAACGAGTCTACGTGGGCGTCCACCTTCTTAGCTCCCATCGACAGTGCTAGCCGCATACTGGCTAGGAGTGCTTCATATTCTGACTGGTTGTTCGAGCAATCGAACACAAAACGCAGCGCGTGTAAGGATCTCGTCCCCTCTGGGCTGACTAGCATGAGTCCGGCACCTGAACCTTTGCTATTGGACAAACCGTCCGTATACAATTGCCATACTGGACTGTCGCCTTCTGGTGTAGCCGTGCTGTTGCTCCCTGGTACCTGTATCGTCTCACTTTCCGGGATCTCGGTCATGAAGTCTGCTATGACCTGTCCCTTGATGGACGTCCTTTTCTTGAATGATATGTCCAGGGCCCCTAATTCAATAGCCCATTTTGCTAACCTTCCTGAGACTTCTGGTCTGTTCAAAATCTGTGCCAAAGGGAAACCGGTTAGGACTTCAACCTTGTGCCCCTGGAAATATCGACGTAGGCGCCGGGATGCGTGTACTAAAGCCAGGACTAATTTCTCCAACGTTGGATATCTTCCTTCAGGGTCAGAAAGGACCCGGCTAATGTAGTACACCGGTGTCTGAAGATTCTCTCGCTCTACCAACAGGACTGCACTGACCGCGTAATGCCCGGCTGCTAGATACATCTTTAGGGTCTCTCCGGGTCTTGGAGCCGTGAGTGCTGGTAGATTGCTGACGAATTTCTTCATTTCCTGGAAAGCTTTTTCTGCTTCCTCCGTCCACTTGAATTTAGTTTTGTTCAAGCACTCTTTCAAGGTAGATATGAAAGGAAGAGATCTCTCCGCGTGCCTTGCCAGGAAGCGATTGATAGCTGCCAACCTTCCGTTCAGGGTCTGGGCTTCTTTCAACGTCTTTGGAGACGGCATGCTAGTGATGGCTGTAACCTTTTCAGGATTTACCCGAAATCCATCCTTTGATACTACCACTCCGAGGAACTTCCCTTCTTCCATTCCAAAGGAGCACTTCCCCGGGTTAAGCTTGATGTTGTACTCCCGTAGTGTCTTGAAGGTTTCCTCGATATCCGCCATAATCTTTTCTTCAGCGGAACTCTTAATGACCAAGTCATCGAAATAGACTTCGAGATTGCGGCCGATCTGTTTTTCGAACGCTTGATCCATCAGCCTCTGATATGTTGCTCCTGCGTTCTTTAGCCCGAAAGGCATCTTTGTGTAGCAATAGATGCCGGCATCGGTGTGGAACGCCGTCTTCTCTTCGTCTTCCCGTGCCATCTTTATTTGGTGATACCCTTTATATGCATCGAGGAAACACTTGAATTTGTATGGTGCCACCGAATCCACCTTGAGATCAATCTCCGGCAAAGGGTACGCATCCTTGGGGCATGCTTTATTTAAATCTTTGTAATCTACGCACATCCGCCAAGTTCCATCGTGTTTCCTGACCATGACTGGGTTCGCGACCCAAGTGTGGTACTTTGTCTTCCGCAAAATGCCCGCCTCCTCTAGTTTTTTCACCTCTTGGACAACTGCTTCCCTTCTTTCGGGAGCCATACTCCGCCTCTTCTGGGTGACGGGTTTGATGGACGGGTAGGCCGACAGTTTATGTTCTGCTTTTGATCTTGATATACCTGTCATGTCAGCGTGCTTGAAAGCAAATATATCCATGTTACCTCTTAGCACCTGTTTAAGTCTTTCCCGTGCTGCCGTAGACAGGGTATCGCCTATCGTGACTGTTTGTTCCGGGTATTCCGCGTTCAATACCCACCTCTCAGGTCCGACTAGCCCTGTAGGTGCTTGACGATATGATTTGAGGTCAGTCGTCGCACAGGCTTTATCCCTGGACACTGTGACTACCCCTTGAGGTGTAGGAAACGTCATAAATCCCCTGGCCGTTGAAACCAGGGCGTCAATCTTTTCGAGAGTGTACCGTCCCATGATCACGTTGTACTGGGAGTTGGCTGGGATGACCAAGAAAGTGACTAGTACCGTGCGTTCTTTTCGTCCATCCCCTATGGTGACTGGAAATGTTAACTGTCCCAGGGGCTCAATGCTTTCCCCCGTGAAACCTCTTACAGGCCCTCTGGCGGGCTCGAGCATCCTTTGATCCTCCGGATGCATACGCCAGAAACACGGTTCGTATATAATGTCTTCTGAGCTTCCCGTATCCACCAGGATTCTTCTCATGTTGTAATCCCCTGCTGCCGCAGAGATAACCAAGGCCTCCATACTTAACATTCGGTAATGTGGTGGTATGGTGATGGTTGCCTCCATCCATGGCTCTATTTTTTCAAATGATCTCTTCCGATCATACCTCGTCTCAAACTTTACCATGTTTATTTCCCAAGGTCTTTTTCCTGCAGCCTTGTCTGCGCCGGCGGATGACGTGCCTGGCTTCACATCTCTTACCAAATGTCCCAATTTCCCCGTTCTGACAAAGTAATCGATCTGCTTCTTTAGCTGGAAACAGTCATTTGTTTCATGGCTGGTCCCTTTTGTGATAGGCACAGTATTTGGACTTATCTTGGGATGGTGATTCTTTCAGTGGACGATGAGTGTTGAGCTTCAAATCTTCAGACTCCAATATTTGGAGTGGTGTTTTCGTCAAGTCCGGGTATTCGAATTTGGGCCTCGACGAGCCTTCTCCTTTCCCCGCGAACGTGTCTTGGGACCTTTCAGATCTTCGTCTGTCATCTCTTCGATCTTCCCGGCTATCGTTTCGGGAATACGGATGTCTTTCCGATCTTCCTCTGTTTTTGGAGCCTTGGTGTTCCCGGGGGGCTTCAGAGTTCTTTGCAGCTTCTTGTTTCTTTCGCACGGCGTGGTTCATGGCTATGGATTTTTCTTGCTTTACATAAGCCTTCGCACTGGTCATCATTTCGTCCATGGTCTGCGGATAACCCGTCGGGCCGTGTAACTTTCGTAACAAACCATCATCATTTACCCCCATGGTGAAAGCAGTACATGCTAATTCTTCGGTGAGCCCGAGGATCTGCAATCTTTCTTTGTTGAACCGAATGATAAAATGCTCCATTGACTCATTATCCCTCTGCCGTATGTGCATCACCTCGTCTCTGTACTTAGTGTGCCTTCTCTGCTGGCTGAATTGTTGTGAAAATCCTTTTACGATTTCATTCCAATTGGATATGGACCTGGGTGGTAAGCTATCCCACCAGACCCGTGCTGCCCCAACAAGAGTCTGGACAAACATGTGGCACCAGGCCTGCATGGGCCAATCCTTAGATCGTCCTGCAGACTCAAAAATACTCATATGGTCGTCCGGATCCCCGGTCCTGTCATATTTTCCCACGGTTGATGGAAGCTTTAGGTTGGGAGGCAAAGGGGCGTCGGCTATCCGGGTAGTGAACTTCGAGTAAGTAACCATGGCCAGGGTCGGTAGGGGCGAGTCAAATCTTCATCATCCCCTTCTTCCCCGTGGTCAGGGGCGTGTGTCGCGTCTGTTCACCCGGGTTGGGATGCCTGAGGCAGTGGTTGGCTAGGAGCTGGTGTGTCTCAATATGACAGCATCGTTCCTACTCCCCCGAGGGATGTTCCCCTATCTTGTCTGGACGACTGGGTAGTATTTCCCAGCCCTGTTGGTGCGGGTTGTGCCGGTGGATACATGTAGGGAAAGGCGTACGGGTAAGGACTTCCCGCCATAGGGGGATACATATACCCATAAGGAGGCATTGGGAACTGCGGGAAGTATGATGGGTTTCCTGGAGTAACCGGAGAGTATAGTGGCATCGAGGCGGATTCCATGGATGCATTCATCGCGGCCGAATAAAGAGGTAAGCTTGATGTCGCCGCCATCGACGATGTGACCGCCGGAGTGGATGAATTCCCCATGACTGCTACAGATGTTGTTATCGGTCTTGAGTAAGTATTGGCTGGGATCGGCCCAGCGAACAATGGTGTGGAGACAGCTGATATCATGGGAGGTATGGGTTGGAACCCGTTTTGCGCCAGCAGGAGAGACACAAATCCCGGAGGCTGTTCCATCAGAATTTCTTCGTCAACGTGCTCCGGCGATTGATGATCTTCTCCCGGTCTTTCGGACGTGAACCCGCGTTGAGCTGCATTGTTTGTCATCATTTTGTACGAGTAGGAAAGATGCCTTTCTGCCTTGTTTCCGTCCCACGGATGGTGCCAATGAAGAAGTAAGAACCTGTGTGATGTTCCGAATCTTCTGGTTGATACAGAAAGGGGCCTTTCCCAGTTCGTCCAAGGATGATGATATGGTGATTCCTACAAAACAAAGCACCATTAGGACTCGCCACAGGATTGGGGGTAACCCTGTGACCACCCTCCGGCGTGAGAATAAGTATCTGTTTTCTGAGAAAGAATGTAGTATGTAGTGAGAGTAGAGATAGTGGTGTTTTTCCTTTACCTTTCATTCTCCTTTTATAGTTGATGTTTTACTGTCGAGAGGAGACAATTCTTGCATGATTGTTTGCTCGTTGATCTTGCCTTATGACTAGCCTCATATTTATTGCATTTGACTGACTGTGTTGACCGCTTTGACTCTATAGAGTCGGTGGGTCTTTCTTTATTGGGCTTATGTTTTAGTGGTATGGGCCAAGTTTATCTGGGCCATACCTCGTCGCCCATGTTTTGTAACACAACAAAAGAAAGCTACTAACCTTGATAGAAACAGAGAGACAATGGTGGCTCTACAGTGGAGGTGGCTCTACAATGGCAGTGTTGTTCGGTTTGAAGGTGTCGTTAAAATTAACTTTAGGGGAATAATAACTGTTTGGTGGTGTTGTTAGGTTGATGAGTTTTCTGTTAAAAAAGAAGAAGTAATGAAGAAGTAGATGACTCATGGTTGGAGTTTATGGTTGGGATTTATGGTGATAGATGTTGGGTAGATGGATGATTTGTGAGATTTATGGGAATAATAATGATGCTTTTTGGTATATGTTGAATTGATTGTAGGAATATCGGTTAAGATGAAGAAGAAGTAATTATGATAGGTGAAGGGTTGAAAGAAGTTATTATGATGGTTGTGGGTTGAAAGAACAAAGGTTTGAAAGAACATGTAAATAATAACTCACGGGTGTGGTGAATGGTGGGAATCTCAAGGGTGCAAACTGTTGTGCTAATTCCCAATAAAGTTAAACGACAATGTATGTTTTTTGAAATATACTACAGTTTAATCTATGATAGGTGGTGTATAAATCATGACCTGACGTCATGCTAACGTCAGGGGGTGTATAAAAACCAATTCCCATAATTTAAGTTCATCATCAACAATTGCTTACTTGCCATGGATACTTAAAAGATCCCAAGAACTCGAGAAAACAAGAAGAAAAGTGTGAAACTAAATCTGTTTATGACCCAATTCTTTTTTTCCTTTTTTCTTTTTTTTTTCATTCTCTCAATTATCTGCCCTCTCAATTTTTCCCGCCATTGTGGTTCCGTATATTTGTTTCACCTATTTAGTAAATACTAGTGGGGTGCCCGCGCGTTGAGGCGGGTAACATAATATTTAGATTAGTGATTTTAGGGCCGTGAACATGCCAGTATCTTAGTTTGGAGTCGTAATCAATACCAAAATTTCCGGTTAAGGTGTTTCAAAAGCCGATTGGGTTTGATTATTTCGGTTTTGGTTAATCAATATCTAAATGATCCAAGGCAGAGCCAAGGTCGACTCGGCTCATTCGTTTGGCTCGACTAACATCACACTATTAGATTAGAATTATATACCTAGACAATAACATAAGGTTGCAGACTTTGATGGATGAACTTCTTGAAATCATTGGTATGTACTCTTTGGTTGCAAACAAATGCACTAAAAAAATATGCAATTCTTAAAAACCAAATGTAGTAAAAAAGAATACAGTAGCATGCTTATTATATTTGATGTTTAGAAATAACGATAAAAAAACAGAGAAAAAAGTAAAAAAAAATAAAGGTACAACGAAGGAAAAAAAATAAGTACATCGGTCCTAAAGCACCTAGATATAACAAAGCGCGTATTTTTTTTGTCCATCCCACATCAGTCCTAAAGCACATGTAACTTCAAGGTGAAGAACCACCTTTACGTATTTAAAGGCTTGAACGAATGTTCAGTTTCAAAACAATCATCTAGAATAACTTGCATTAGTAATTTGTATAATTGGTATTAAAAATTGTACATAAGGTCATAAAGGGAAGAAAAGGGGTGAAAAATAGAGGATTATACTTGTGACTCTTGATATGTCATCTTAACTTTGACAATATGACATATTTGCCCATGTCTCCCCATTTATAATGTAGTATAGATATAGATATAGATTTTCCAAAGTTAAAAAAAAAAAGAAAATATTTTCCAAAACACCTATTATGATAAATATTTTATAAAAAAAAGAAAAAAAACTATTTTTTTAATGGGAGCAAGCACCACTGAGAAGGATTCGAACTTAGGCAAAGTTTAAGAGCTACTGCGCCCTGAAGGAGGTAATGGATGTCTTCGAAGCCAGCCACACTAGCCGTTCAAAAAAAAATCTAGATCCTAGCATAAGTTACCAACTCTAATTTGAGTCTTCTAAAACATAACTAATCGAGTATACGTGGGGATTTAAAACAAGTCAAATATTTTGGATTCAAATTGTAGTTCTATATTTTAGGAAGTAAATATCTCCGTATATTGGGGTGTATATTTTAATCCTTATGTAATCCCTTAATTATATAGTGATAAGGATCAATGAAATTCAAATGAAGCAAATACCATATTCTTATACGGTATCAGCATAATCTCGATCTTCTCTCTTCAATGGCTTCCCCAAAAATCATGAGTTTGAAGCTTCTTGTCCACAAAAGTGGCCCAAGAGTGTTATTTGCAGAAGTACCAGAAGAGTTTGTGGATTTCCTTTCCCGCATATTCTCTTTGCCTTTGGGCACCCTCATCGACACCCTTGGATCCAAACAAATGGTTGGTTGCTTAGGAAAACTCAAAGATAGCATAGGATTAAGCTTCCATGGAAACTACCTTCAACGTGACATCAAAATGGACAATAACTTCAACCCCAAAAAAACATCTTTCAATGGTGACATATTTCAGTTGTGCATTGATCAAGCATCTAAACCTGCCTACAGATGTGCCCATGCAACAGGACACGTCATTGATTTGCTTGCATGTCATACACGACATTGTATATGAATTCTATATGTCCTAATTGCAATCGTCTCATGAATGTTCCGATGAATATGGTAATGCCGCTGAAGGAGGGTGTTGGTATAGAACTTTAATGCAATGAACAAATGAACTCAGAGATTGATCACACAAAGGCTTTTGTTTTTATTATTGCTTGATAGTGAATGAACAAAACAAGAAACAAAGCAAGCCTTATATAGGCTGCACTACAACGGCTAGAAACAAACTATAACTAAACTTCAGGAGCATAACCTGCTGGCTTATTCAAACTACTAACGTAAACTAAGCAAACAGAAAAACCTATAATCTTATGTGATCAAAACAATATCCACGTGCATGGGAGAGTACTGAATCATATTTCAATACCGCCCCCCCCCCCCCTTGATTCATACTCCTTTACTCCCAACTTGAATCTGAAGAACACAAATTTTTCTCTTGGAAGTGCCTTTGTTAAACAGTCAGCCACTTGAGCTTTTGTCCCACAAAACTTCAACAATACTTTTTCTTGATTGACCATCTCTCGTATGAAGTGATACTTTAATTCAATGTGCTTGGCTTTTCCATGTGATACTGGATTCTTGGACAAATTTATTGTAGATTGATTGTCACACATGATGACAGTTGCAGCCTTTTGAGACATGCCCAAATCTTCCAAAACACGACTTATCCATATACTTTGACATGTTGCTCCAGTTGCTGAAATGTATTTAGCTTCAGTACTGGAAAGAGCAACTATCCCTTGCTTCTTGGAGCTCCATGAAACTGCACTATCACCAATGAAGAACACATATGCACTTACACTCTTTCGATCATCTACACAAGCTGCCCAGTCACTATCAGAAAAACCAAGTAGCTTCACCTGATCAGCTCTTTTGTACCAAATTCCATAATGAGCAGTTCCTGCAATGTATCTAAGAACCCTTCTTGCAGCTCCACCATGCATCTTAGATGGTGTTTGCATAAATCTTGACAGAACACCAACTGAGTATGCTAAGTCTGGTCTTGTGTGTGTCAAGTAAATAAGTCCACCAATTAGACTTCTATACCTGGTTTCATCAACTTTATCTTCACCATCTAACACTTGAAACTTTTCATATGGACTCATGGGAACATCTTCAAATTTACAATCTTTCATGCCAAATTTTGACAGCAAATTGAGAGCATAGTGCTCTTGAGAGATGAATATGCCTTGAGGAGTTTGCTTCACTTCCAGACCAAGAAAGTACTTCAATACTCCCAAATCTGTCATCTCAAACTCCTTTTTCATTCCAGACTTGAACTCTTCAATCATTTCAGCACTTGAACTTGTACATATAATATCAACTACATAAAGACAGACATAAATGATATTAAATGTACCATGTTTTACATACAGTGTGGGTTCATTCATGCTCTTCTTGTATCCATGGCTGCTGAATTAACCATATATCTTGGCATACCAGGTCCTTGGGGCCTGCTTTAGACCATACAGGGCCTTGTTCAGCTTATACACTTTGAATTCTTGATCTTTCACTTGAAATCCCTCTGGTTGTTCAACATATATTTCCTCCTCTAACTCTCCATTTAGGAAGGCTGATTTAACATCCATTTGATGAACCAACCATCCTTTAAGAGCTGCCACTGCCAACACTATCCTGATAGTTTCAAATCTTGCCACATGAGCATATGTTTCTTCATAATCTACACCATACTTCTGGGAGTATCCCTTGGCTACTAACCTGGCCTTGTGCTTAATTACTTGCCCATCAGATCCAAACTTGGTCTTGAATAGCCATTTAAGGCCCACAATGTTCTTCCCCTTTGGTAATTCAACCAGTTGCCATATGTTGTTTCTGTTGATAGCTTCTATTTCATCTATCATGGCAGTGTGCCATTCCTTCATCTTTGCAGCATCTGCATATGTCATAGGATCTGAAATATTTAAGGCAAAATGACAAGTTAAATAGTTAGAGGGTACCCCTTCAACTTCTTGAGTATTTGCATATATATCTGCCATGGATCTGACTCTTAGAGGAGCAGATGATGAGGAGCCTGAACTTGAGCTTTCATTTGCCTGACTTGATGTTTCCAGAGAAGAAACAACAGCAGGAGATGCTGGACATTCCACAGCAGTTGAAGGATCAGCAACATGGTCTTCAGTAGTAAGTTCTTCAGGGAATGGATCTGCATACATTCTTTCAAACACCTCCTTGTCTGATTTATGAATATCTTGCCAGTTCCAACTTTGATCTTCAACAATGGTGATATCTCCAAATCGTTTTGTGTCAAACTTATTAGTGAGTGGGTTAAACAACCTGAAGCCTGTTCCATTGGTTGAATACCCTATGAAGATCATCTTGTTTGATCCATCATCCAGCTTCCTTTTCCCATTGATCAGAACATGACCATATGCCATGCATCCAAACACTTTAAGATTAGTAATATCAGGTTTTTTGTTGTGCCATACCTGATAAGGAGTTTTCCCTTCTACTGCTGAGGTTGGGGCCCTGTTGATTAGATAAATTGATGTTGCAACTGCCTCAGCCCATAGATAGTTTGGAAGACTTCTATCTTTAAGCATGCTTCTTGCCATTCCCATGACAGTTCGATTTTTTCTTTCTACCACTCCATTATGTTGGGGTGTATGAGGCTCACTCAGCTCCCTTTTTATGCCATTAACTTCACAAAATGAATTAAATTCACTAGAACAAAACTCTCCTCATCGGTCAGTTCTTAAGACTTTAATAGAGCATTCACTTTGCTTCTCTACTAAAGCCTTAAAAACTTTAAGTCTTTCAAAAGCTTCAGACTTTTTTGTTAAAAAATACACCCAACACATACGAGACAAATCATCAATGAGAAGGAAATAGTACAAACTATGGCCAAGACTTTCTACCTGCATTGGTCCACATAAGACAGCATGTGTAACATCACACAAATTTTCTTTATATATATATATATATAGAACTCCATCGTTTATTCATCCGATTCATGTTTACAGTATCTTTACCATCCATTTTGTTAATTATTTTTTTTTGTTTAAATAATGACTTATAATCAATATTAAATTGGATTGTATTAAAAATTCTGATTTAAAAACGTTAAAAAAATGTATGCCTGTGCCAGGATTCGAACCCGAGTCCCTGGCGGGCTAAACCTTAACCACACCACACAAACCACTACACCATTTGGTGTTTTGTGATGTTAATTAAAACCAATTAAACTTAAACCCTTTCAAGGTCCCTTAGTCAAACCTGAAAAGTCAAACGTAGTCTCCAAGTCAAGTCAAGTCAAAGTGTTAGTAAATATGGTCTCCTAGTCAAGTCAAAGTGTTAGTAAATATGGTCTCCTAGTCAAGTCAAAGTGTTAGTAAATATGGTTTTCTAGTCAAGTCAAAGTTGTTCTTAAATTCTAGCCTAGTCAAAGTAGTCCCTAATTATAACTCCAAATTATACACTATAAATACTATAGCCTACCATTCAACTCTTTATACCATTCAATAAAAAAAAACATTATTATCCCATCTCCCATATACTAAAGTTTTCATCCATCATTATCTCCTCTAGCTAGTTCCGAGTTTTCCAAGGCATTATTACTAAGTGTTTGCACGCTCAATAAAACGCACGAACTCATTATGCACCTAAGGTGAGTTTACATAGCCCCTTTTTCTGTTTTACATTTTGGGGTGAAACATGTTTAAACAATTTATACACTATCATTTACCCATTCTTACATTGTTGAAACTTGTGATTCAATTACACTATCATTTACTCATTCTATCATTTGACTGTAACAAAAAGATACAGTACAATCATTAACATTGATCAAACCGCCTGTTTAGATTATAGCGCTATAGGTCTGACAAACACACCCCCCGCATAAATTCAGGGATGATCGATAACAGTTACACTTTTACTAACTTGCGAGTTAGGTCTCAGTCGACACAAGGTTTGATTGTACAAAAGACGCATTGTTACATGTCGGACTCATATTCTATCATTACTCATTATTATACTTCAACTATGATTGTTACACAACATATTGTTTTCAACTATATGCAAAACTTATGTATTCTCACCAACTATTTATAGTTGACCCCCCCCCCCCATCTTTTCAAATTAACATGTTTCAGGTTTATTTGCTATTGGAAGTTGTACAAGTCTTGGAATACGTAGGAGCTTGGACCTAGTTTATATAAGTCAACCTTTGTAATCTTTACTTGTAAGATAAATTGTAAATATTATTCAACTTTCATTTAGTAATATGAGCTATTGAACAATCATCAATACGTGACATCCCGAAGTTTCCGCCATCGGTTGGGGTGTTACAGCATGCACCAATTCTAACTTCTTTGTTGCTCTCCATGAAGTCTGCTTGAATGGTTGTCTGACTTGTTTGCCCAATATACAACCTTCACATACACATGTCCCTTTGATTCTGGGCATTCCTTCAACCATGCTCCTGTCATACAATTTTTTTAAGTTGTCCCAGTTTATATGCCCATACCTTTTGTGCCACAGCTGTGTAGTGGCAACTTGATTGGGAGTGCCTGAATTTGCCTTAGATGCATCTAAGACATACATATTGTTGCTGGCCACAGGAATCTACATAAGCTCTTGCCCTTGATTCGTTATTGTACACTTGTCATGCTCAAAGTGTAGACCATACCCCTTCCTCATAAGCTGTCCTACACTTAATAGATTGTATTCCAATGTAGGTGCATAGTATACATCAGTCAAAAGTTTATAAGAGTTTGAACCTGTGTGGATCTTAACAACACCTTTGCCTTCCACAGCCAACTTCTTCTTGTTTCCAAGTTGCACCTCCAACTTAAAACGTTCATTCAACTCAATGAAACTGGATTTTGATCCAGTCATGTGGTTGGAACAACCTGAGTCCAAGAACCACAGATTATTAGCTTCAACATAGGGGTTAGTTTTGGTCATTAATGAGAATGGTGCCTTGTGGTGAGGGATTAGAGCCATGAATAAGTGCTGATCTTCATTATTGTCCACTGGTTCAACAGTTTCAGTGGTCATATTAACCTGAGCATCTTCGTTATACCAGCAATCCTTTGACAAATGTCCATACTTCTTACAAGTGTGGCATTGAGGGATTCTGCTTCGATCAAATGACCTCCCTCGACCTCTTCCTCTATAGCCACCACGTCCTCTACCTTTAGATCCAAAGGATCTGCCTTCTTGAATCACTTGGAGAGCATGTTCTTCGGTTTTTTCATTCTTTTCAGTTTTTTCATTGGACCTGCTATTCATTCTTTCTTCTTGAGATTGGAGGGACCCCATCAATTTAACAGGTGTTAGTTTGGATAAATCAAAAGCAACTTCTATTGAGGGTACTATAAAGTCATATTTTGGTGATAAACTACGTAAAATCTTTTCAACTATAGTTTGATCTGAAACAATTTCACCAAAAGCACGTTTTTGACTTACAATACCCATGACCCGTGAGAAATATTCGCCAACTGATTCTCCTTCTTTCATGGAGAGATTTTCGAAATCTCTCCTGAGTCCCTGTAGTTTGATAGCTTGCACCTGAGTATCTCATTGATACTCCATTTTTAAAATCTCCCAGCATTCTTTTGATGATTCAGCACCAGCAATTCGAGAAAAGAGTTGATCATGAGTGGCTTGTTGAATAACAGCCATTGCATGAGCATCCCTTTTCCTGAGATTCTTCAGTTTATTGACATCTGGTTCAGCTTCATTGAATCCTTGATCAACAAGATCCCATAAATCTCTTGACTTCAGTATGATTTTCACCCGTATACTCCAATGTTCATATCCCTCTCCTTTGAAGACAAGGATAGGAGTTGCAGCAGTAGGTAGAGTGCTTGATTGTTCGGCCATATGGGAAGAAGATGAAAGGAAGGTTTTGAGAATCTAGCTCTGATACCACTATTGGTATAGAACTTTAATGCAATGAACAAATGAACTCAGAGATTGATCACACAAAGGCTTTTGTTTTTATTATTGCTTGATAGTGAATGAACAAAACAAGAAACAAAGCAAGCCTTATATAGGCTGCACTACAACGGCTAGAAACAAACTATAACTAAACTTCAGGAGCATAACCTGTTGGCTTATTCAAACTACTACCGTAAACTAAGCAAACAGAAAAGCCTATAATCTTGTGTGATCAAAACAATATCCACGTGCATGGGAGAGTACTGAATCATATTTCAATAGAGGGGACAGAAACGAATGAGGAAAATATGAAAAAGAAGGGAAGGTATGAAAAGGAAGTGCCGAGTTATATCACTTATATGGTGATGGATAATTTAGTAGTGGAACCTATGATGTCTACTACTTCTACTATTTCTAGCATCACTTTCATCAATACGTTTGGTATTAAGGATCTAAGTCAGCTTGAGGAGAAGACTGTTTCTTTTGGAAAAGAAGAGGTACTGTGTATTTTCATCTCATATATACACATGTTATGTTATTTCAAAGATTGCGTTTTAATTTTCAGTTAGTTGATATCAGGGTTTGAAGCTTTTAATGGCATCTTTTAAGACGGATGAAGTGCTCACAACTATCTTTATGGGGAAAGAGGGCGCTATTGATTCAAAAATGGCTTAGGTGGAGGGAGCACCACCCCATACTGATTAGCCTTAGAAAAATTTATGAAATTTATTTGATCTAGTGCCGTCACTACTAGAAAATTGGCATTTTGCTACAAAATTTTCTTACGGAAAAAAATGCGTCACAAATCTTAACAAAGTTGCTACTCAATTGTAACGAAAAAAAATCTATAATTTTTTAGCAAATTTGTGACACAATATATCTACAAATTTCTTAGGAAATTACGTAGGAAATGCGTCACAAATTTCCTACACCATGTTTTTGTCACAAATGCGTTGAAATTTGTGTTACAAATGTGTAGTAATTGGTTTGCGACGAGGGTTTTTCTAACATCAAGGTTTTGTTGAAAATGCGTCACAAATCAAGAAAATGCAAGATTTGTGACGCATTTTCAACAAAACCTTGATGTTAGAAAAACCCTTGTCGCAAACCTATTACTACACATTTGTAACACAATTTTCAACGCATTGTGACGAAAACATGGTGTAGGAAATTTGTGACGCATTTCCTACGCAATTTCCTAAGAATTTGTAGATATATTGTGTCACAAATTTACTAAAAAAATTGTAGTTTTTTTTTCGTCACAAATGAGTAGCAACTTTGTTAAAATTTGTGACAAATTTTTTTCCGTAAGAAAATTTTGTAGCAAAATGTCATTTTTCTAGTAGTGCGTTCTTGCAGTTAAAACCCCCTTGTTAGCGATTATCTTCTTTTGCTTAACCATTAAAGACCAGACGAGACCAGACCATCCGGTTGAAAGGCATGGTGGATGTCACTTTAAGATTAAATCTATTTACTTTTTATTTATATTGCTTTCATTGTTCCTAGATGCATATGCAATTTTATTTCTTTAGTTAAAACTATACATTGGTTACCTACATAAATATAATTGAAGACTTTATGTTAATGCTTATTGCAATATATTAAACCCATAAGTATAAAATCTTGTTCTATTTTGGTTAATGTTGCAATGAAAAATAATTTCTTTTTTTCAAAATATAACAACTTAAATGTGTCGTTATTGATTTGAGAACATTGCTTTATTTGCTACTTGCTATAAAGCGTTATCGTTAATTCACAATCTATTTTAATTAAAAAAGGTTGATTTTTTTATTTGAGTGTCACCATCCACCTTTTAAATGTCATTACTTACCAATTAAATATTTTTCAGAAGAAGATTAAAATGTAGAGAGGTGTAGAGAATACAAAAAAAAAATTTAGAAATAATTGTGGTTCATCAAGTATTTGTTTCTATGGTACCATTCACATAAATTGAACAGAACTGAAAACGACCGCAAAATGGTGAGGTGTACGTATTTTGTTTCTTGTGCTGTGATGTTAATACATTAAGGGTGCATTAGGTTTTCGGAATTGTTTGAAATTGGAATTAGAAAGAATTTTGTTTGGAATTGAAATCAGAAAGAATTGAATTTGGAATTTAAACATTACATAAGGAATTGGAAATAGTTGAAATTGGAATCTCAAATCCTTTATTATAGTGTTTGGTTGGTTAATAAATTAGAATCTATCACCCTTGCACCCACGACCCGCACCGCTGCGACCCATATCGGCCTGAACCGTTTCGACCTATACCGTTTCGACCCGTACTGTTTCGACGTGCACCGTTTTGAACCGAACTTTTCAACCCGTATTGTTTTGACGCGCACCGTTTCGACCCGAAATAATACGTGTCAAAACGGTACGGTCGAACGGTTCGGGCCGATACGGGTGAAAACTGTATGGGTCGAAACAATACGAGTCGAAATGTACCTGGTCGAAACAATACGGGTCAAAACGGTTCAGATCGAAACGGTACACGTCGAAACGGTGTTGTTTAGAATGGTGTGGGTCGAAAAGCTACAGGCAGAAACAATGCGGTTCGAAACGGTGCGGGTCGAAACTGGTACGGTCCGAAATGGTACAGTCCAAAACAGTTCGGCCCAAAATGGTACGGGCCGAAACGGTTCTGGTCGAAATGGTACAGGTTGAAACGGTACGCATCGTACGAGTCGAAACGATGCGGGTCGAAACGCTATGGGCCGAAATGGTGCAGGTCGAAACAGTGCGGGTCAAAACGGTACCGGTTAAAACTGGTACGGTCTGAAACGGTTTTGGTAAAAATGGTGCGGGTCGAAACTGGTACGGTCCAAATGGTACGGGTCGAAATGATTCGGGTCCAAAATGGTTCGCGTCAAAAGGTACGGTCCGAATTAGTTCGGGTCAAAACGACGTCAACCGATCGAAGATTCCCAAAAATTGACTTGAATTCTTTCTAATGTTAGAAGGATTTTGAAGTCCCTTAGTTAAAGGAATTTGAAGGAATTCATGCCAAATTCCAATTCCTTTATCAACCAAACACATCAAGATTGGAATTGAAATTTCAATCCAACTAATTCAATGAACCAAACACCTTAACAATTGGAATTCAAACACCGATTCTATTAAATTCCATTCAATTAATGCAAACAAAACGCAGCCTAAAGCTTTTAACAAAATAACACTGCTAGAAAGTTAAGCATTAGAAATTTAAGCCAGAGAGTGGTGGGCAGAGGCAATGGGCCTTTGCTTCGTCACGTACATGCCACCTAGGTAAAGGGTGCTTTTCCCTCGAAAGCACAAAAAGAAGGGTGTTGATGACGTGGGTAGCCTAAAGCAAACATAAACATACAACATTACTAAACAAATGCTTAAAGGGTTGAAGCCTACAAGGCTTCGGACAACCAGGAGCATCCTAAGTCAAAAAGATGACTTGTCCCGTCATCTTTTTCATCGATCAGGACAGATAAGCTGATGGAGTAACATCAGCCAACAGACCGCAGGTCCATAGCAGCTACTTACCATTTGTGGGATGTCCTTTAGTTGCAACAAGGCTCAAGGCAAGATGCTTTCTCCTTAGGGAGATCCCCTTTCCCTATAAATCAGAGGCTGATTCCTCAGCTCTGGACACCATCACAATCACTCTCACTTCACTCCTTTAATTCTTTTGGTCTTGCACGTGGAAGAATATTTCTCTCCACTCGGATCTCTAGAACTTCTATTTCTGGTTTCGAGTACATCTCAAACCAGAACCTTAAAGCATCTAAAACAAGAAAAATAACCTTGAACCTCCTTCTACGTTTGCAACGTAGAAGGACACCACGACCTGCGTTAGGCGAAGTGGAACCCTTGAACCTCCCTTGTGACTCAGAACTATCGTTAGGCAGTTATTTGTTGTAGCAACAAGTTGGCGCCCACCGTGGGGCTACGCCATTGCCTTTACAAAAATCAGTTGTGTAGCTCCAACTCTCTCTATGTCTGACCCTGAGTCCCAAGAGGAAGTCAACCAGATCTCTCCGAGCACAGATCAGACTTCTCCAGCCAGATCTGTGTCTCTTTCCACTCCAGGAGGCACTCCAGCTAGAACTCAGTCCCCACCTGCACATCATGGGACAACAAGCTTACAGACTCCACCTCCCACTCGTTCAGGGGTGTTTTCTCCTCTCCCAGATCTTGCACAGACTCCCCAACGTATAGATCTTACCCCTGAAGGAGTGGAAAGAAACTTCCTGCAGCTTAAATCCCTTTTGAACCAGTACGTCATGAAGGAAAGGGATAAAGGAGTCCGCCTCCGTCTAGACTATGGCGAGGAAGAAGAGGTGTCGCTCTCACCGGGGCCTCCTCCCCCTCCTCTAAATGCCACCTACAGTCATAGACCACGACTCGGAAGCAGTACCGCTGGCCCCAGCAACACATTCTCCACTTCTCAGCATGAGACAAGGTCCAGCCCCACCGCTTTCCCACTGTTTACCACCCAAGCTGCCACTACTGGCACACCACTTGGGCATGAAGTCACCCTGGATCAGCTTCTACAGTCACCAATATCCAGTGTCCCTCCACCGGTAGCCACTTCATGGGATCAAGCCATGGCTTCGCTCCCCATGGCTAGGAACGCTTCCATGAGCATCCCCATGGTGACTAGCAACGTGGCCACAACCGAAAACCTCCAAGGTTTTAACCTCATGCCCTATATGATATCACAAGTGATGGCTAACTTCCCTTGGCAGCAGCTCATCAGTCAAGCCATTGCTGCTCAACAGGGGACTCCGGTCGGAATGACCAACAACAGAACAGAACAACCTGTCAACCCACCCTACAAGCCAAACAGCTTATCTTGCTTCTCATCAGAAATAGTAGATTATGACTTTCCTAACAAGCTAAAGATGCCAGCTCATATAAGATGTAACACCCCAACCGATGGCGGAAACATCGGGATGTCACGTATTGATGATTGTTCAGTAGCTCATGGTGAATAATAAATTTCATTAAATGATTTAAATAAATTACATACAATTGTTCTAGAATTTGTACATCAAATTGAATAAAACTATACACATATCTTCAAGCATCAATTCAAATCCTCAAGCAAGTAGAACCTGAAACATGTTAAGTTGAAAATGTTTTTGGGTCAACAAAAGTTGGTGAGAATTACATAGGTTTTGATAATTGAATAGAATTGTTGTGCAATTCATGTGTCATGGCAATCTAGTCCATATGCAAAAACATACTAGAAGTAAATCGAGTGCATAATCAACCTTGTTGACTGTTGTAATTGTGGTACATCCCATACGCTCATGGTTCACTCGTTTATATTGCAGTAACAAACACCCACGTAACCTTTGTAGGAGGCACGTATCCGGGTGGGATTGTCAGTCCAATAGATCTATCAATGTATACCGTTTGGTTGATGAATGTTTATGCTAGAATTGTGCTTACCCTAGTCATGTTCAAGACATAATGCAACATAGAAATACACAAAGACACATTGATGATTGAATTGCATAAATGATGTTGTAACATGTTTCACCCCAAAAATGGTGATAAATAGAAAAGGGGCTATGTAAAACTCACCTTAGCAAAATGTTATGTCTCGTAAAAAAAATAGAATATTGTGTTGTGAATGTATGCGAGGCGAATCCCAAAGACTCAACAACATAGCTAGTCCAAATTGAAGAAAACGAAAAAGAAAGAATATCAAGCTTCCAATTCGCCAATTACAAGAGCTTATAATCAAAGCTTCAATTGTAGAAGTAATAGACTATAGAAGAAAGGTATGAGGGAAAGTTTAATCGGATTGAAACAATCGATTTAGAGGTGCAAAGTATAATGGGTCATAGGTGGGTTTTTATACTAGTTTTGGAGTCAATTAGCCATTAAAATTGGTCAACACCATAAAGTAAGGTTTTATGATGAATTGACTATTTGACTAAGACTTTGACTGTTTGACTAAGACTTTGACTAGGACTTTGACTATTTAACTCAAGGCTTTATTAAAAAAAAAATCTTGTATGTGAAAAAAAAAAGAATTTAGAATCATATTATTATTATTATTATTATTATTTATATACATTTATGTATGTATATAAGTTGTGAGTTAGGATAAATAAAGACTTAGGCACATTTGTATAATATTAATGATAAAGGTGTAATAAAAAATATATATATATATATATAAGGGCTTTTGTTTTTATGTAATAAAATTTTGGGGAAAATTTTGCGATGTTACAGTCTCCCCTACTTTTGGAAACTTCGTCCCGAAGTTTATTGAAAACACAGGGTTGAAGGTGATTGGGTAGAAATTAGGACAAGGGTGGTTTGGGAAGTTTCGGGTTAAGGCATGACATAAATTTATAGGTAACAGAATAAACTGTTTCGAATAATTTGGGTAAGAGTTTTGATATGTGTGAGTTTTAAGGGTTGGATTAGGTTCATCTGAAATAGCAAGGAGAATAAGAATCTTAAGTTTTAGGACTCCTAAAAGAAATGCATGAGTTGATTGACTATAGAAAGACTAAATGAACTACCAGGTAACTAGAGTTTATAATTGGTTATTTACTGAAAACCTTGATAGAATTTCACACTACCTTAACGTACCTGTAAATTCGTGATTACGTTCCGGACCGCAATCACCAATTTACCTTACATTAAAGTTTTGCGTCCTTCTATATCTTCACCGATTGTTGAGCAGGTCCGATAGCCTCCACCAGTCGTGGAGTAGGTTGTAGGGCCTCTCCTGACTGTTGAAAAGGCATAATGACCTCTACCAATCGTTGAGTAGGTTCGATAACCTCCACCAGTCGTGGAGCAGGTTGTAGGGCCTCTCCCGACTGTTGAAAAGGCATGATGACCTCTATTAAGTGCAGCATTTATTATACACATAGGTTGCAAATTGATAACATGTTTATGCAAGAAAGTATAACAAGCACAGTATATGAGTTGTAGTTGTATAGATTTATATAATTAGTTCACATTCAAACAATCATGCACCATGTAACAACTCTCAGACAAATATTTTATTACTTGAATCAAATAGCGTCAATACATAGAATAAAAGCAACCAATAGTCAAATGGTGAGACTTGCGGTTAGGTAGCTGGAGGATCTTGATCTCTGTTTAGTTTAGGGCATCGGTTACGGAAGTGATTTGGGTAATGAATGTTCAATAAGATATGGGTTGAATGAAGGACAATGGGGTAATATAAGGAATGTAATCATTTATTCATTTAATTAAAACGAATAAACGAAAACGTTGACTTATCAAAGATTCTAAATTCTAATAACATATGAAGACATGCTTTAGCCTATAAGTGAACACTCATCCCGAGAATTCCCAGGTAGGCATCCGGGTCCCTCTTCTGATTGGGATATATGCGCAATGCCAGCCTAGACAGAAGACTCAGAATACAGGCGTTCACCCTTCCAGATTGCACGTGTTCGTTATTAAAATCTAGAACTTCGACGAGATCTCAAGGTGGTTCAGGTTAAACCTGAGGGTTTTGCCTTATTAGTCTAAGAGTGGATCCAGTGATGGAGAGCAACCTTCTCGTAGGGATTAATGTAGGGATAAGAAGTAGGAGGGAGATAGAGAATAGCAAGTAAAAGAAGCAAGTACTGGTTAAATCCTATGGTTATAGACTAGATTATTTTTCTAATAACCTAACTCCCTATAACCATGGCTCTGATACCAATCTGTAACACCCCAACCGATGGCGGAAACATCGGGATGTCACGTATTGATGATTGTTCAGTAGCTCATGGTGAATAATAAATTTCATTAAATGATTTAAATAAATTACATACAATTGTTCTAGAATTTGTACATCAAATTGAATAAAACTATACACATATCTTCAAGCATCAATTCAAATCCTCAAGCAAGTAGAACCTGAAACATGTTAAGTTGAAAATGTTTTTGGGTCAACAAAAGTTGGTGAGAATTACATAGGTTTTGATAATTGAATAGAATTGTTGTGCAATTCATGTGTCATGGCAATCTAGTCCATATGCAAAAACATACTAGAAGTAAATCGAGTGCATAATCAACCTTGTTGACTGTTGTAATTGTGGTACATCTCATACGCTCATGGTTCACTCGTTTATATTGCAGTAACAAACACCCACGTAACCTTTGTAGGAGGCACGTATCCGGGTGGGATTGTCAGTCCAATAGATCTATCAATGTATACCGTTTGGTTGATGAATGTTTATGCTAGAATTGTGCTTACCCTAATCATGTTCAAGACATAATGCAATATAGAAATACACAAAGACACATTGATGATTGAATTGCATAAATGATGTTGTAACATGTTTCACCCCAAAAATGGTGATAAATAGAAAAGGGGCTATGTAAAACTCACCTTAGCAAAATGTTATGTCTCGTAAAAAAAATAGAATATTGTGTTGTGAATGTATGTGACGCGAATCCCAAAGACTCAACAACGTAGCTAGTCCAAATTGAAGAAAACGAAAAAGAAAGAATATCAAGCTTCCAATTCGCCAATTACAAGAGCTTATAATCAAAGCTTCAATTGTAGAAGTAATAGACTATAGAAGAAAGGTATGAGGGAAAGTTTAATCGGATTGAAACAATCGATTTAGAGGTGCAAAGTATAATGGGTCATAGGTGGGTTTTTATACTAGTTTTGGAGTCAATTAGCCATTAAAATTGGTCAACACCATAAAGTAAGGTTTTATGATGAATTGACTTTTTGACTAAGACTTTGACTGTTTGACTAAGACTTTGACTAGGACTTTGACTATTTAACTCAAGGCTTTATTAAAAAAAAAAATCTTGTATGTGAAAAAAAAAAAGAATTTAGAATCATATTATTATTATTATTATTTATATACATTTATGTATGTATATAAGTTGTGAGTTAGGATAAATAAAGACTTAGGCACATTTGTATAATATTAATGATAAAGGTGTAATAAAAAAAAATATATATATATATAAGGGCTTTTGTTTTTATGTAATAAAATTTTGGAGAAAATTTTGCGATGTTACATAAGAACATATGATGGTTCCGATGATCCAGAAGATCACCTTCAGATCTTCTCAGGGGCAGCTCGGATCGAAAAATGGGGCGATCCTGAGTGTTGTTTAATGTTTATGCAAACCCTTGTTGGATCTGCAAGAATCTGGTTCAATGGCTTAAAGGTTGGAAGCATCCGAACCTTTGATGAACTCGGCAAAGGATTCTTGGCCAACTTTTCACAACAGAGAAGATGTGTCAAGGATGCAACCGTCATCTTCCAGATATAGCAAAAAGATGATGAAAGCCTGAAGAATTTCATTGAGAGGTACAAAAAAGAAGGTCTTACCTACGTTGGTGCAGATGAAAAGATGAAGGTTGCAGGGTTCATGAATGCCATCAACTCAAAATACCTCACCAGGGAGTTTAACAAGAGTCTCCCCAAAACCCTTGAAGAGGCTTTGGAAAGAGCCGAAGCCCACATCAGAGGAGAAGAGGCTGTAGACATAAAGGAGCAAAGAAAGAGGGCTTCCAACTGGAGAAGCAACAGCCCTACTCGGAAAAGAGGAAACTATGGTACCTACGACAACAGTTCCAGGAGATCTGAGCCTCGAAGGTCGGAAAGCAGGAACCCTCCAAGCAAAGACAGAAACATAAATTTTACAGCCCTCTCCAAAACTCCTCAAGAAATTCTGGCCACGGAAGAAGTCAAACACACCTTTAGACCACCTCGTCCCTTGCCTAAAAGCAAAAGAAACGAAAACTCCAACCAGTATTGTGAGTTTCACGAAGAAAAGGGACACCACACCAACGACTGCTTCCAGCTTAAGAAGAGGATCGAAGAAGCAGTTAGATCTGGCGAACTAGCCCACTTGGTTAAAGGTGTCAAAGAAAACATAGCTGATGGCAAGAAGAAAGATGTTGCCATGGTATTTGTTGAAAGTGAAGCGCCAAGCAAACGACAGAGGTTGGAGGATTGGGAATGTCAAGGCATCTACTTCCCTTGTACCAACGAAGAAAAACATTGTGATCCACTAGTCCTTGAAGCCTTCGTGGGTTCACGTCAAACACAAAAAGCCTACATAGACACCGGAGCCGCTACTGAAATCATGTTTGCAAAATACTTTAACCTTATAAGCCATGAAGAACGCTCCACGCTCAAGCCAGCCGAAGCTGCCATCAAAGGCATAGCTGACATTCCCATCAAACCCTTGGGCGAGATGGTACTCAATGTAACTTTCTCCGATGGGCAAATGCGAAGAACTAAACCGCTGACGTTCATTGTCTTAAACCTACCATCCAGTTACGATGTCATCATTGGTAGACCCGGTGTAGTAGCTTTCGATATGACCGTTTCCATCAGCCGGAAGAGTGCCAAGTTCCCCACCAAAGAAGGAGTAGGAACCCTCCAACCATCAGCCTCTGTGCTAACGGTTATTGAAGAACAAAGCAAACTCGGTCTTAGCATCAATCATAAATACCCTGATCAAAGGATACGGGTAAACACGGCCCTTCCTAGGGAAATTCTCTCAAAGCTTGAAGCGTTGCTAAAAAACAATGTAGATGTTTTCGCTTGGTGTCCCAGTGACATGACAGGGATCCCACGTGATGTTGCTGAGCACGAACTCAAAGTTCCCCAAAACATCAAACCAATAGTGCAAAAGAAAAGAAGCCTTGCACCAGAACGAAGCAGAGCAGCTTGCCAGGAGGTTGACAAACTGGTCGAAGCAGGAATCCTCCGAGAGGTCAAATACCAATCCTGGGTTGCAAACCCAGTGATGGTTAAGAAACCTGACGACTCATGGAGGATGTGCATAGACTTCAAAGACCTCAATAAAGCTTGCCCAAAGGATTGCTACCCTTTACCGGAGGTGGATTTGAAAGTTGACTCGTTGACAGGTTACCCTTGAACCTAAAAACAACTTTTAAAGTTATTCAACACCTCCCAAATTTGTTTCTTTTCACATAATGCATGCTTACAAGCTAACCCTTCAACAGGTTTCCCCTTCAAATGCTTTTTGGATGCCTATAAAGGTTATCACCAAATACAAATGAAGGAGGAAGATGAAGAAAAGACTGCTTTCCATACTGACAAGGGTATCTTTTGTTATAAAAAGATGCCCTTCGGCTTAAAAAATGCAGGTGCCACCTATCAAAGGTTGGTTGACAAAGCCTTTACCGAACAAATTGGTAGGAACATGGAAGCATACGTGGATGATTTGGTTATCAAAAGCAAGACTGAGGATGAAATGCTCGAAGATATACAAGAAACCTTCGACAATCTCAAGAAGATCAACATGAAACTAAATCCCATCAAGTGTTCCTTCGGTTTTGAAGAAGGGAAATTCTTGGGTCATGTTGTAGGAAAACAAAGCATAAAAGCTAACCCAAACAAGGTTCAAGCCATCCTCAAAATGAAGTCACCACAAACCAAGAAAGAAGTGGAAAGCTTGAACGGCAAGCTTGCCGCCTTGAAGCGTTTCGTGTCGAAACTTGCTGAAAAATCCCTTCCTTTCTTCAAGACCCTCAAAGGTTGTGCTGACAAGAAGAACTTCAGGTGGACAGAAGAAGCTGAAGAAGCCTTCAACGCTATGAAACATTACTTGGCTTCCCTTCCCACCATTGCAGCACCTGAAGCAGGGGAAACGATCTATGTCTATCTTTCAGTCACTGAAGAAGCCTTCAGCGCTGTTCTCACTATCGAAAGAGAAAAAGCCCAGGTACCCGTTTATTTCTTCAGTAAAACCTTAAAGTTAGCAGAGGTCAAGTACCCTCCTTAGGAAAAATTAGCTTTGGCCCTGGTACAAACGGCCAGAAGGCTTCGAAGGTACTTTCAAGCACATCCTATTCAAGTAGTCACTGACCAGCCAATCAAAAATGTGCTTGAAAGGCCTGAAACCTCGGGACGACTAGCCAAGTGGGCTGTTGAGCTAGGTGAACAAAAAATCACCTACGTCCCGAGAAAAGCAATAAAAGCACAAATACTTGCTGATTTCATTGCTGAAATTCCAAGGGCAGAAACTGCTAAGGTTAACATGACCATGGACGAACCTCTCGATCCTGAAGCCTGGAAGCTTTACACAGATGGAGCTTCCAGCGTTGAAGACTCGGGAGCTGGTCTTATATTAATCAGCCCTGAAGGGTTGGAATTCACATATGCCCTTCGTTTGGAATTTCAGACAACAAACAACGAAGCCGAATATGAAGCTCTGATCGCAGGACTCAAGCTTGCAAAAAAGATGATGGTTCACAAGCTTCAAGTGTTCACCGATTCACTACTGGTCTCTAGCCAAGTGAACGATAGCTACATTGCCAAAGAACCCAACATGAAAAAATACAAAGAGAAAGCCAAGGAAATCATGAGCACTTTCCAACAATGCAAGATCAAGCAAGTTCCAAGGTCTCACAACAAAAAGGCTGACGCGCTAAGCAAGCTCGCCTCGTTAACCTTTGCTCACCTCACTAAGAAAGTATTGGTTGAGGTAATCAAGCATCCTGCCATATCAGAGTTGGAAGTCCAAGACGTCATCACTGAAAATGAGCCAAACTGGATGACTCCGTTTGTAAGGTTCCTTCAAAAGGGAGAACTACCACAGGACCCTGTTGAAGCTGAAAGGATCCGAAACAAATCGAAGCAGTATACCATACAAGATGAGATGCTCTACAAAAAAGGGTATCTAGCTCCACAGCTCCGATGTGTCGGACCCGAACAGAGCAAGTACCTGATTAAGGAAGTTCATGAAGGAATCTGCGGAGCCCACTGTGGTCCAAGGTCAGTTGTGGCAAAACTTATGAACCTGGGATATTTCTGGCCCTCCATGCATCGTGATGCATCAGAACAGCTGAAAAGATGTGAAGCCTGCCAACTTCACGCCCCAGTCCCCAAAAGTCCCAAGCATGATTTGGTGCCTGTTAATTCAGCTTGGCCGTTCTATAAATGGGGAATGGACATCGTTAGACCCTTCCCACCAGCAAAAGGAGGGGTTAAATTCTTATTGGTGGCAGTAGATTACTTCACAAAATGGCCAGAAGTGAAGCCTTTGGGGAAAATATCCGGGAAAAAGATAATTGACTTCGTTTGGGAAAACATCATTTGCCGGTATGGCCTACCTGGGGTGCTTGTGACGGACAACGGCAAGCAATTTGCAGAGAAGCCATTCAGTGCTTGGTGCAAGGAGTACCGAATAACCCAAGTCTTCAGCTCCGTGGCCTACCCCCAGTCGAACGGTCAAGTCGAAAGAATGAATAGAAGTGTGGTTGAAGGGATCAAGGCTAGACTAGGCAGACAAGGAAGAAACTGGTTGGAGGAATTGCCAAGCGTTCTCTGGGCCATTCGAACCACTGAAAAGACAAGCAACAAGAAAACGCCTTACAGCCTTACCTTTGGATCTGAAGCAGTAATACCTGCTGAAATCGGAATCACCACACCAAGAACCTTTCATGTCAATGTCCAGGCAAATGAACAAGAATCACTGCTTAACCTCGATCTCCTGGAAGAAGCAAGGGACTCAGCAGCAATCCGTGAAGCTCAATACAAACAAAAGATGGAGTCCTACTACAACGCCAGAGTTAAGCACGAACGATTCAAGTCCGGCGACCTGGTTTTGAGAAACAATGAAGCAAGCAAGAAGGAAAGTCAAGGGAAGCTAGGACCCAAGTGGGAAGGCCCATACACTATCCTAGAATCCCACAAAGGGGGGTCCTATAAACTGGCAAGCATGGAAGGCAAAAAACTCCCCCGTCACTGGAACGGCAAGAACCTCAAAAGGTTCTTTGTTTAAGTTGTAACAAAATGTTGTTCTTTTCCAAATGATGTAATGTTATCCCATCTAATGAATGAAAGGATCATTTGATCCTCTTTTAGAAACTTTGTCTTCCTATCCTAAGTTCAGGTTGAGAACCTTGCAAGAAACTCCATGGTAGAGACCATGTAAGGGGATGAGCTCCCAGGCCATATCGCTCAATAGGTTCGAAGGATAAACGGACCTATATAAGGGGTGAGTTCCTAAATCAATCCTACTCCATGAGATAAACAAAAAAAAAACACTTTTAAAAATCTCATAGACAGGTTTGAACAACCTACACCAATCGTTCCTTAAGTTTAAAAAACAAACTTACGAGAATATATCGAAAACACTTGATTAAGTGTTGTATATAGGATAGATGGTGACATGTTTGCCTAGACTACCTTAAGGATGAATGACTGTAGCATTCAACCTTTGAAGGTGCTACCGGATAAACATTCCCAAACAGCAAAGACAAACATAAATGACAACAGAAAAACAACAATCAAACTTAAACACCAGCCACAAAGACTTAACATTCAAAGGCTTTTAACAAAAGCCAACAAGTAGCATAATTGTTCAAAGGGCTACAGCCCATAACTACCAAGGAACCATTAAAGGTTCCAACAAAAGATAAAAAGTACTTAGAAACACAAACACAAAGTTAATTGTTTTTAACAAACCAAGATGCTAAGAAAGCTACGAATGGGAAGTTCAAACATCACCACCAGACTCTGAAGGCTTAGAGGCTTCATCCTCATTCACTACCTTGACCACCTTCGCCTTCTTTGCCTTCTTCCCTTTCTTTGGAACCTTCTCCACAAGTCCAGCTTCAGAAGCTTCAACACTAGCATCCTTGGAAAAAGTTTCAGCCACATCCAACGTCTCTTCACTATCACCAGAATGTGCCCTCTTCCTTGAAACAGATTGAAGCACCTTTGCAGAAACAACTTTGTTTAAACCAGCAGGCTTCAATTCTTTCAGCTCCTTCAAGGGTTTTCCATAGTAGGAAGAGACTTGTGCAACATAGGGATAGCTGGAGTGTTCCATCTTAAGGACAGTCTCCTTAAAAACATCCAAGGAGTCAGGCTGATAAAAGGGAGATTCTTCCAAAACTTGGCCAGACTCATGAGCTTTAAACCCTGCAACAAAACCAGCATGCTTACCATGGGTCAAAAGCTTGGTATAAACCTCCCCAAGGGCAGAGTTGAATTCGGTGGAATGAAGAAGGTAGGTAACGACTTGCTGAAATCCTTCTTCAATCAGCCATTTGTTATCATTTTGGGCAGCAGCAAGGGAAGCCTCCAACCCCTTCTTTTCACTTTCAAAAGCCTTTCTCTCTGCTTCCAAAGCCAATTGATCTGCCTCCACCTTAAGAATAGCAGCTTCATGCCTTGCCATCTCAGCCTCATGCCCTTTATTCAGTTCATCAATAAGGGAAATCAAAGTAACCTCCTTCTTAGCATACTCCTCAGCATCCTTCTTCATGTCAGCAATGGACTGTGTCATCTCCCTCTTCTTCTTGGCAAAGTCACTATACTTACCCATAACCTTCCTAAACCTACTAATCCCCTCTGGAAGCATAGCAGCAAGGTTACAGGTACCCACCATCATCTTTGCCAACAGAGCATCATCATCCAAACCCTCAAGACAAGCCTTGGCACCAGGAGTAGCAAAGTGTGCAAGAACCTCCTCACAAATAGCCGAAGACTTAAAGTTGTCACTAGACTTCACGTTCCACCCAGAAACATACAGACCTTCCTCATCAAAGCTAGCTGACACATCTGTTTCTTTCACCACTCCAACCTTCACCTTTTTACCCTTACCTTTCTTCACAACAGCATCCACAGGAACATCATCCATGGTCTGATCTTGCTCATCTTCAGAATCCTCAATATCATCACTAACTGTCACTGCTTCAGAAGGATCAGCAGGTTTAGCAGCCTTCAAAAGCCGCCTGCTTGACCTCCTTGTCGAAGCCTTGGAAGAACTGGCTTTAGCAAAACCCTTCACATTAGGGACAGCAACATAGTTGGTCCCATCATACCTCCCTTTCTGATATTTGGTCAGTGCATCTTCTCCATCTGCTGCTTCAGCATCAGAAAATACAACGCCCGAAGCATCATCACCTTTGATAAAGTCAAGAGCCGACATAACTGCAAAAAACAAAACACATAAGGAAGAAACAAAGAAAGCAAAAGAAATCAACAATAAACAAAATTCATACCCTGACCATCCTTCATCACAACAGGATCTCTACCCGGCTTGTCCCAACGAGTGCTAACACCGGATAATACTAAGAAGGGTTCAGCAAATGGACGAAGCCTTGAAGGACAGGTCCTAAGAGTCGTTAGGAAGGTATCATCTAGTTCAGACTCTGAGGGTTCCCCTTCATTAAGAACGGCCTCAGGATGCCTCCACACAGGCTTAAAAGGGAAAATAGAATCAGACACCCAAAAGAACCTATTCTTCCATTGATCAACCGTCGTAACATGGGAAGAAAGAAGGTTAGTCTCCACTGATGACCCCTCAAAGGTGAACCAGTCACCATTCTTGGCAAGACGAAAAAATCGCCTGAACATCAATAGAGTAGGATCATACCCTAGGGCTCTACAAAGACATTCAAAGTGTAAAACACGGCCAACACCATGTGGGTGGATCTGACCAAGGGAAACCCTATAATACTCAAGAACATTCAACAAAAATACAGAAAAAGGATAACGAAGGTTTGCAAATTCAAAATGACGACAGTACAAAGCAATAGAACCTGACGGACACTCGGAAATAGAGAGTTTTTTACCAGGAGCCACAGGTTTGAATGACAAATCAATATCCCATTCGGCACAAAACGATTCTACCTCTTTCTGAGAAAGAGTTGAAAACGTAACGGCCATGTCCTCTTTAGCGCCCATTATGCTCAAAAGGATGATCAGTAAACAAAGCAAGAAGAAGAAAAACTAACCTGCTGTGGTGAAAAATCACGAAACCCTAAGATGGATGAAGTGTTTGAGAGGATGAAGATGAAGAAAAGAAAAAGGTAAAGTAAAAAATGAAGTACAAAAAGGTTTAAAAAAGAAAAAATCAAACGGTTATTTAATTCAAAAAACCGTAATAATAATGACATGCAGTAATTAGTCTGAGCAAACTGCCAGATGTCACATCAACAGTCCAATCAACATTGAAACTGCTGAGTAATAACCACCTAAATCACAGCGAACCCTCGAACCTTTCAAGCAAAGGATAAACTAGGAAAACAGTCAGAAGCTTTCAAGCTACCGCATCAAACCTTCTGACTTGGGGGGCTGATGACGTGGGTAGCCTAAAGCAAACATAAACATACAACATTACTAAACAAATGCTTAAAGGGTTGAAGCCTACAAGGCTTCGGACAACCAGGAGCATCCTAAGTCAAAAAGATGACTTGTCCCGTCATCTTTTTCATCGATCAGGACAGATAAGCTGATGGAGTAACATCAGCCAACAGACCGCAGGTCCATAGCAGCTACTTACCATTTGTGGGATGTCCTTTAGTTGCAACAAGGCTCAAGGCAAGATGCTTTCTCCTTAGGGAGATCCCCTTTCCCTATAAATCAGAGGCTGATTCCTCAGCTCTGGACACCATCACAATCACTCTCACTTCACTCCTTTAATTCTTTTGGTCTTGCACGTGGAAGAATATTTCTCTCCACTCGGATCTCTAGAACTTCTATTTCTGGTTTCGAGTACATCTCAAACCAGAACCTTAAAGCATCTAAAACAAGAAAAATAACCTTGAACCTCCTTCTACGTTTGCAACGTAGAAGGACACCACGACCTGCGTTAGGCGAAGTGAAACCCTTGAACCCTTGAACCTCCCTTGTGACTCAGAACTATCGTTAGGCAGTTATTTGTTGTAGCAACAGGTGTGGTAAAAGATAATAGGGCAATGGCAAGGGGCAAAAAAGCAATCAATCAAAATATTCCATTCTAAAAAAAGAGCCCCAACGCCTATGGAAGTTCTGTCAGAAGAAGGTGTGATGCCTAAAAATTTTGGTGACATGATGATGTGGGTGTGAAGAAACACCAATATAACAATCTAATATACGAGCACAATAAAGAGATATTTCTATTAGCGGTTGCTAGGACGATTACAGATACTCGAATACAAGTTATTACAATGTTTCGACTATAATCTATCTTTCACAACTATCACAGAATTCTCTAAGTGTTTCTCCAATCAAGGGTCAATGATCCATTCTCCTCGGGGGGAAGGGGTATTTATAGGCCTTGGAGATATCATGTGATTGGATGTAATAAGAATGACAGTTGTATTGTACGATCGCAGACCGTTAGCGTTATTGGCGTTGTCCTCCTGTGACTGGTCCACATGTCCTGTGGTCGCCCTTTCTGTCCTTTTTTGTACCTCGTACCTACAGGTAGGGGTGCTTAACGGGTCGGGTTTGCGGGTTGGCGGGTCCAACCCGACCCAAACCCAAAAATTTTACATGAACCCGAACCCGAAAATTGTGAGATACATATCAACCCGAACCCGACCTGAATATTCTCGGGTTAACCCGAACCCGACCCGTTCAACCTGATTTTTTTTCGAAAACTAATGTATTAAAATTAAAATTTTACTTCAAAAAACACAAACATATATAAACATTTATGTTTTATTTATAAAATCTCATACCAATTTCTATTTTAAGATATAAGTGTAGCATAAAATATTTAAACAATTTAATTTATAACATAAAACATATTGTAAAAAAACAATATATAGTGTAAATAGTTCAAAAAAGTAAAAACCGATGTAAATACATAACAAATAATATTTAATGTTTCAATATATTGGCATGTAGCTCTTTGCATTTGGCAAGAATATACACATCCATAAAAATATTATTATTATTCCTTGAAACTAAAAGTTGGTGTGTTAATTAAAGGGTGAAATTGCAAGATTGCATAGCTTTTCCTCCCTTTGTTAGCTATTTGGCTGGACGTACGGTGGGCACCTGCCCACCATGGCTGAAAGATACCTTCGTCGTTGTGTGCATGCCCGGGTACATATCTCTTCAGGGTGGATTGGAAGGCGCCCAATCTTACCAACGATAACTTAAAATTGATTAGGTGGAGATTCTAAATAAATAAATAAAACACTTCCATGCATAGTTTCACAAATGAAAAACCTTGACCTTAAAAATAGATTTCCATAGTTTCAACTTTCAATGGCGCAGATAAGTCCAAACTGTGCACCATGTCTCACGCTAGTTATTGTAATCGTGTTTTGCGTGTTTCGGTCTTGATTTATTTAGTTTTGTATTTCTAGTGGTAAAGTTGTAATTAATCAGCAAGGGAGACTAAGCTTTAGGGGCTGTTTGGTTGATTAAGTGTTGAATCATTAAGATGGTCTGAATGGTTAAGAGCTGAATCATTCAGCATCCCTTATTAGCTTAATGGTTCAGCACTTAATCATTCCATTCAGATGCTGAAACAAACAATCTGAATGTTGAATAATTCAGACCTGAATAGTTAAGAGGCTATCAAACAGCCCCTTAGTCTCCCTATGCATGAGACTAAGACAATGGGGACACTAAGATCTAGTACAAATATCTTATGACCTAATGGGAATTTGTGAAGGCCATGTGTGTGGTACTTTACATAATGCCAAGCACATCGGTGCGAGCCAAACCATGCATGCCACAACTTAGTTGTGAGTGGTTGGATCACATTGGTTCGGAGTCAATGCATGCACAGATGTACGATGTAGGAGGCTAAATATCTTGACCATTGGCACTCACTTTGGCTAGATGGATGCATGTAAGTTTAGTTAATAGAAATGTGTTTTGAGTAAAAAAAAAAAACAAATCTAATGATGTCCGCAAGCCAATATCCATTAGAAGCAATGGAAAAAAGAAAGAAAGAAATCAACGTAAGCTCAACAATATGTGATTGTTGCAAGGAGTAAGTAGAGTCACTGGATCATTTACTTGTCTCATGCAAAATTGTTGAGGCTCTTTGAGGTCACATTTGATAGCGGCGTAAAATTCCAACAGCAAGAGGGACCTCATGATCTAATACCTTCCTGGATGGGAAGCTTTAACCAGACGAAGATGTGCCACCAGATAGATCAAGCCCATAAACAATCGAGTAGCAAGTGCTCCATGTATCCAAGTCATGGAAGAAGATGATTAATCAATTGTTCTTTCTATGTTAGGCATGTTTTGAAGGCGAGAAACGATAAAGAGTTCAACTTCACACCAATACAAAAAACAGTAGAGGAAATCAAATTGTTTACTTATGTATGCTTTTAAAGTCGTTCGAAATTTAAGGATCTAGATTGGAAGAAATGGAGTGATATTTTAATGTAAGAGATATAATTATATAAGATTTGTTGGTACAGGTTTTACAGCTCCGTGTTGCCCCGGTTTTAATAAAATCCTTGGTCGTTAAAAAATAAAGCAAGACAGAACTTAGCGTTAGAAGTTCTTCAAGTCCCGAACATTTTAAACATGTCATAACCATAAAGAAGCTAACACTGTCTAGCAATAACCGTGGCAACATCATGGTTCATTTTGAAGCCAAGAAACAAGTCAACAACAAGAGTTTTAACAACAAAAATTACAATAACCCAAACAAACCCATTGAGGAGAAGAGACCGTATGGGCTTATTTGTTTATCAATCAAAAGCTAAGATATATCCAGGCCTGGCCCAATTTAGTATTACTACTGACCCATCTCAAATAAATACCATAATATTCCTAAACCCTAATTCCCTGTTCTACCCTTGTATCATTTCCCTTTGCAGGTACGCTCTTCGTCCCATCTTTATAAAATTAGGGTATGTTTAGCAAAATTAGCTGGAGGCTGGTAGCTGTAAGCTGTTAGCCGGAAGCTCGTAGCTAGAAGCTTTTTAAATATATTTTGGTGTTTGGCAAAGTAGCTGGAGCTTTTAATAAAATGTATAACATGACCAAAATAGGCATAATTAAAAGCTTGTAAGGAAGGTATTTATTTTGTTTTTAAAATAGAATGGGTTTTTGTGTCATTTACTAATTAAAAACTTGTAGCTAGTAGAGCTTTTTCTTAAAAGCTAGTAGTAGTAGCTTTTCACTATTGAGTTTTTTCTCCTAACCTAAAAGCTTCCAGCACTTCAACCAAACAAGGATTTTTATTGAGTAAGAGTTTTTTCTTAAAAGCTTGAAGCTCCTAAAAGTTCATTGCTAAACATACCCTTGGTGTTCCTTAACCAATCCAAACAGTTATACACTCTCTAACATCATATCATATCCATCAATATAGGTTCAGTGAGTAATGTCTCAGGCTAAAGGTACACACTCCTTCAATCAACCAATTAATTATCCTATCTTACATTTACAATCAAGGCTTGTCTACAGTAGACAAAGCACCCTCAATTTTTAAGTTATTTACAAAATATGCCATGTGTCATTTGTTTTCATTTCTTTTTTTATTTTTGTCTTTATATATATGTATTTTTGTCTTTATTGTAGCCTTTGTCTTTTGTTTTTATATCGAATGCGGATACCGTAATAAATCGAACCGGTGTAGACTGAATTCTCGCTGCAACGCGCTGGGCTTAGTCGGTTGAGTATAATACGTTATTATTAGATAGCATAAATACGAGTTGCGCCCCGCAATGCGGGAAAGTCTTTATATACGTACGCGTGTTTTTATATCGAATGCGGGTACCGTAATAAATCGAACCGGGGTAGACCGAATTCTCGCCGCAACACGCAAGGCTTAGTCGGTTGAGTATAATACGTTATTATTAGTTATTATTAGACGGCCATTCGAATTGCGCTTCGGAACGCGGGGAAGTCTTTATATACGTACGTGAGTGTAGAAATTTAAATCGGCTTACGTTTTTTAAATGAGTCGCTTGAATATAATACGTTATAATTACACGGAATAAATTCGACTTGCACCTTTTTTTTGTCTTACGTATGCGTCGGTAAAAAATTCAAATTGTCTTACGTTTCGACGTAAACTTTTTTTAAAATGAGTCGGTTGAATATAATACGTTATTATTAGATGGCTCGAGTTGCGCCCCGCAACGCGGGACGGGTAAAAACTAGTATCATACAAAACACATCAATCATATTGTTATAACTGTTAGTTAGGGATGAGATTGATCCACTTCCATATTGTACCACCCAAATTTACTTAAAACCAAAACCCATACTCATACCGTACCGTATATGTTCGATGTTTGGTATTATTGATATGATAGGGTACCCTTTAAAGTTCTTAACCGATAACGTGCCACATGGTACTACCAAAACTTAGGGGGATGAGACGCCGCCCGAATTGTCCACGGGTACCCACTACCAGCACGGTAACATCGCCGCCACCCACGCTGGTAGTGGTCCCATTGACTGTTTTGCTGGTTCTATCTAACGGGCTGGTACCGATTTTTTATTTTATTTTTGAGTTTTATATATACTATTTTTTTGTGTTTTTACCGTTTGCTTTATAATTTTTTTATTATTTTAACCGTTTGGTTTATGGTATTTTTACCTTATTTTAACCGCTTGTTTTAAAATTTAATTAAATAAAAAAACATTAAACATAAACATAAAAAACTAAAATTCATTACTATTAAATATTAAACATAAAAACAAAATACATTAAAATAAAAAAAAAACCTAGAGTTGGCGCAACATTTGCAATGCCTCGACATGGTCAAACATGTTGTCATATCGAGCCGCATATTCCATATGCGTGAACTCGATAACCACTCTGGTTCGATGCCCGGCTCCTCCCTCAACGTGTTCTCGTACATAGGCTCACTGTTGTTTGGTGTGATGCAGACCCGATGGAACGAAGATGGCCTACGTTAGGTTAACTCCAGACTATGATGCTTTGGATGTTGCAAACAAGATTGGAATCATCTAATCTAAGGTAAAATGTTGTGTGCTCGGCGAGACAGTTTTGTTAGTTTCATGTTTTTGAATACTACTTCAAGTAAATGTGATTATTTTCAATTTGGATTCAACTTTTGTTATAGTTGTTGTTTCAATTAGTGTTGTTTTGTTCATGCTTCAGTGGAAAATGAATACATGTAGTTAGATACAGGGCTGTTTAATTAAATTCTAACTTCAAATAACCATATGAGGCCAAATGTTGCAAAAGAGGCTAAGGTTGGTCATCTTCTTCAGCAGCCATTGAAATGGTTTCATGTACCCAACCGATGCCGGTACCAGACACTGAAGAATCATCTATTCGGCGGCAGTGGACCACCACCATCTCCAAATCTCGGTTTTCGTTAACTAGTCAACGAGTGAACCATCTCCGAACCTCAAATCAATTCTCAGAAATTAATCTAAACTCTGATGAAACATCCATGGACATCGAATCAGTTATGGTGGTGGTGGCTGGTGCAACGGTGAGTGTGGTGGTCATTCTATGAGGTAGTATGAAGGTTGTGGGGGTTGCTGGTCAAGATTTTCGAGTTGGGGTTATGGAGACGGGAGTGGTACAGGTGGTTGTCAGGTGTTGTGGTGACAGAGAAGGTGATTACGAGGTGTATGGCGGAGATGGTGTACGACTATGGTGGTGTGGCAGGTGGGTGTTGGGGAAGGCTAAGGTGGTGGTTAGGAAGAAGACGATGGGGGTGGTAGAGTGAGGAAGAAAATGATGGGGTAGGGTGGGCCGTGGGGTGATGCTATGAGTGCGGCCCACTATTTTAGGTTTTTTTTTTAAACTTTTTTTAGATTTATTATAGTTAAATTAAATAACAAATGGAAAAGATGAATATACCCTCCATCATTAACGGATTAGGTAATAGACGTTACAACTAGCTGTCGAATAGTGGCCGTACATTTTTGTAGGGAGGTGAACCCGAGTCGGCCCCTTGCGTCTACTCTTTGTTGAAAAAAGGATAACGCTCCGACAAATCATTTGATATACGCATGAATAATTGTCTACTCATTCGAAAGCGTCGCCTAAAATGATCTTCAGTATACACAGGATCCGGGCTGAAGTAGTGACGGTACAAGGTATCGTTTGTTCCCTCTCTGTCACGGTCAAGGGCCGGCTATCGGGTTAGCACCGGATTCCTTCTTCTTCGAGACCGTGCTACGAGGTAGTCAACCGTTATCCTACCCACTTCCATAAACAAGTCGTCTTCTTCGGACGAGTCGGACGAAGACAAATCATTCCATTGCAAATCCATTTTGTAATCGAGAGATAATTTTTTTTGGATGGTTTGTGTGATGTGAGGTGAAAATTTAAAGTTGCCAAAAATAGGGAGTTGGCTGCTAACGGTCGGCAGCCAACGGCTCTTTTGACCGGCCAACGGCTAGTTTTGACCCGCTACCACACGCGAGTGTTGTAGCCTCGGCTCGCTCGCTCGCATGATGGCTTGAAGGTGTTATGGTCCAAGCTATCTACGTGTACAAAATTGTGACTCGCGGCTGCTCGCTCGCGGGTCACAACGGATAATTTGAGGACTAGCCGTTGTTAATGAAAGTTAATGTTAAAAAAAAAAAAATTGATTTGATAATAAGTTCCAACAATTTTCTCCGTCGATTGGCAATTGGCATGGGAGAAGAAAACAAAAGGTGCAACTACACATTCCGAAGATAAATGAATCATTATTATTTACATTAATTATTCCAATATGCAACAGCTCCTATAAAAATTTTATATTTATATTACTTGATTACAAGATTGATAACATTACCATATGATCAAGCACCTTCCTTATGAATAGATCTTTTTCTTCAAGATTCTTACCAAAAAGGCCAATTCGAAAAATTATGCATAAAAGGAAAGCGAAAAGCTCAGAGTTTTCCAAAACACAAGAAGCCACACATCACGAGAACTCGTCAATAGCTTCCCCAAAAATGAGTCTTAAGCTTCTTGTGGACAGAAAAGAGTCTAGAGTGCTATTTGCAGAAGCACCAAAAGAATTTGTGGATTTTCTTTTCCACATCTTCTCTTTGCCTTTGGGCACCCTTATCAAGTTCCTGGGATCCAACCAGATGGTTGGATGCCTAGGAAAACTGAAAGATAGCATAGAAACTTTCAATGAGAGCTACCTTCAATCAGGCATAAAGTTGGATAACATCTTTAATCCTAAAAGAGCTTTCAATGGTGACACATTTTTGTTGCCGTATGATGCCTCTTCTGATGATCAGTTTGGTGCATCTACAGCAGTTTACATGTGTGAAAATGTCTCTGATTCTGAAGATGAATCTTGCGCATCATATGTGACGATGTATGCGAATTCCAAATGTCCCAATTGCAGTGATTGCATGAATGTTAAGAAGATAGTTGTAACGCCTAAGAGGGTAACAAAACCAAATGATCAAGAGGTCAACAAAAAGAAGGTAGGGTATGTAAAGAAAGTGATGACATACATGGTAATGGATGATTTGGTGGTGAAACCAATGTCCACTATATCTAGCATTACACTCATCAGTAAGTTCGGTGTCAAGGATCTGAGTCAACTTGAGGAGAAGATCGTTTCCTTTGGAAAAGATGAGGTTAATATGTTATATATATCATGGTTTATATACACTAGTTATATTTGTTTGAGGTTGTGTGCATGTTTTAATTTGCTGATTATTGATTGAAAATGGTCACAGGGTCTGAAGCTGTTGAATGCATCTTTGAAGACGGATAAAGTGCTGACCAAAATATATATGCACTGATATATAGTTTTGGATATGCAGGTTTATGAAAATCTTTTGATCTAGCTAGTTTCATTGTGGCATGTTAAACTTTTTTGTTAATTGTTTCTGGTCATCTTTCTTTACCTATCCATTAAAAATCAGACCATCCATTTGGAAGGCGTGGGCGATGTCACTTTTTTTTATTTAATCTATGACTTTCTATTTATGCTATACATCAAGTTTAATTAAGATTTTATAGCATGCTTATGCCTATGTTAGACCCAAAAAGTATAGAATTTTGTCTTTGTTCGACCTCAATGGCAAATGCATATATTATTCAAAATATATTTACCTGATTTACCAATATTGTTTTGAAATAGCGTTATTTACTACCGGCTATAGACAATTGTCATCCAAAATATACTACTTACCTAGGTTAAAATTTGTTAGTTGAGTACTAAACCACTTTTAAAAGTCACTAGTTTTTTTAAACGACGAAATTATACCATACACACATCAACCACCAACTCAAGAGTGACTTTTACGTATACCGAAGCAAAGCGAAATGAAACTAAAAGTAGAGAACTTGTTTCATTATGATAAATACCATTTAGGGCATGTTTATCCATCCGCCTTATCTCTTTCTTCTACCTCCTTTTCTTCTAAATCCAAAAGTCACAATTTTTAACTTTTAACTAATCTATACTATATTATAATGCATAGGCGAGTGGTGTTTTAAAATACCCAAAAGTTAACTAAGGGTGGACGTGGCGCCTACCGAATTGTTTACGGGTACCAACTACCAGCACGGTAACACCGCCGCCACACACGCTGGTAGTGGTCCCGTGGACCGTTTTGCTGGTTCTGTTTACCGTGCTGGTACCGGTTGTTTTCTTTTTTTTTTTTTTTTTGACTTTTATATATATTTTTTTTGTGTATTAAACCGTTTGGTTTATTTTTTTAACCGTTTGTTTAAAATTTACTTAAATAATAAGAGCATTAAAGATAAATAAACATAAAAAACTAAAATTCATAACTATTAAACATAAAAAACTAAAAAAAAATACATTAAAAGAAATAAAAAAACCTGGGGTTGGCGCAACAGTTGCCATGCCTCGACATGGTCAAAGCTGCTGTCATATCGAGCCGCATAGTCCACATGCGTGAGCTTGATAGCCAACTCCGGGTCAATGCCCGGCTCCTACCTCAACGTGTTCTGGTACATGCTGGTCCACCAATCACACTTATTGGTGAGATCGGTCCACTTTCGCTGCAGGCCGGCGGTTGTCCGGTCATTGATGCCAACGTGACGGTTGAAATCGGCCCGTACACGTTCCCAAAAAAACTGCGAAAGACGTTGTTGAAGTGCCGGGTCGTTCGAGGCGTCTTGGTAGCATATCACCAATGAAATCTCTTCTTCGGGGGTCCAACGAGTCATCTTTGTGTGTGTTTCTTTTTATCTACGGTGGTAAAAGTCATTTTTAACACCACGTGTGCTATGTTTATATATAAAAACTTCAAACGGTTTGGAGGAACGGTATCAATGCCATTGAATTCGATTGAACGGTTCCATACTGAATTCTGACCGTGAGGTTGTGGGACGGTTGAAATGGTTTTGGTAATTAATTTTAGTCTTTAAACCGTGTGAAATAATAATAATAATAATAATAATAATAATAATAATAATAGTAAAAGGTTTAATGAAATTATAAAAAAATAAATAAAAGAATCAGTGGAGTGCTGCCTACAAAAAGGTGTTTCAGTGAAGTAAATCAGTGAAGTGATGTGGCAAAGCATAATTGGTTAAAATCAGTGAAAGAAATTTTTTTTACTACAAGCACCCCTTGAGGCCTAATTATTCATTAACAACCCTAAAATGGAGGTAAAATAGTCTTTCATACATTATTTACAATTTAATACCCTATCTTATTTACACTTTAATTGCCTAATTTTTAGTTACTAATTACATTTTCCTCTCATCCCCTCATAATTTTTTTATTTAATTCTATTATAACTTTAAAACTATTATATTTTAAAATATTCGAAAATACCATGATGACCAGCTCATTTTTGTCGACATTTCGGTGTTTGTCGTAGTCAATATTGATGTGTGGATTGAAATGTATAAGAAAGAATATCTTATGTACAAGCGATTATTGCATTTTATATTTTAAATACTAACTAGATGAAATATATGCATTTCTGTACCCAAACACTGTGAATATGTACATTGAACTGATTACATTCTATTGTCACATTTGCACATTTGAACTGATTTCATGCAATTTGCTTTGTATGATTGTAAAGAAAAGAATTTAACCAAAGACTACCAACAATTTCAACCAACCAAACAATAAGATCAACATAACATGTGATTTATTGAATAGAATTTCATATTTAAACACAATCATGTCCATACAAAATTATCCAGAAATTACAACATCCAAATAAAGCTGCAGGAAGAGAAAATCGTGGGGTTTTGTTCTAGGAACCGTTGGAACTTTCTCCAGATGATGAGCTGATTGCCCTCCTATTTCTTTCTATTGCAGCAGTGTGAAGTGGAGTCCATGTGTTTAAAAAAAGAAGATTAAATTAAATCATCGGAACAGAAGCGATTGAAAATGAAGAGTTTTCGTAGAAATGTGCAAATCAGCCACTACAGATTAGCAACACCTCACTCATCTATATTATATTATAATGCATGAGGGAATGGTAGTTTAAGATATCCAAAAGTTAAAAACTTTTTTCTTTAAAGCATGAGGTAAAAACCCTAAAATAAGGGTACATTAACCTTTTAAACACTTTTACACTTTAATACCCCTATCTTAGTTACATTTTAATTCCTCATTTTTAGTTAGTATTTACCCCCTACAAAATTATAATTCCATTCCTTATTCCTATCATATCTTTTAAACTATTCGAAGGTACCGTGACGACCTGCTCATTTTTATCGACGTTTGTTTTAGTCGATATCGATGTGTGAATTAAAATGTACAACAAGTAATGCCTTCATATACAAGTGATTATATCAATTGAAATGATTTAATCACAAACAAATAATATATACTCCCGAAGAGTTTTTTTTTTCTTTTCAGAACATCTTGAAAATTCGGTTTGACATACATATGAGATTTTCTAAGATACAAAACCATATTTATTTTTTTATACACAAATATATATAAAATGTTAAGCTAACATGATATGGTATGCTATTTTAAAAAGTAGTAAATGTTATTTAAAATATGATCAACTCGTTTTTTTCAAATGAAATAATAAGAAAAAATTACTCCTTTCAGTAAAAAGTGTCCTTCATGGGTAGCTCAGTTGGTGAATAGACCAGGGATCTCTCTTGGGAGTCCCGGGTTCGATTCCCATGAGGGACATAATAAGAAATGATGTATGACTCCTAGCCTATGGTCATGAGTTCGAGTCCTGATCTTGCCCGGGTTTTACCAATCCTTCACCATCGTGCCTACGGGCGGGTGAGGGGTTGGGTTTTCCCGGTTTTAGGAACTACATGGGCGGGCCTGACTACGCCAGCCGCCCGAGGTACGTATGGGCCCTCCATTGGGTTGGTCGTGGGGGTCTGTCCATAGTGTGGGGACTACCCTGGGTAGTCGGGCAGAAATGTTAATTTGTTGGCCGTTCAAAAAAACTTCTTTCAGTAATAAGTATTGTAGTGTTTATTTCATTTTGTTATAGAATTAATTTAATACAAAAGTTTCCATGTAGCTGGACAAGCATCAAGAAAGGCGAAATCAAAGAAAGTAGATAAGCACGCTAAAGCTTGTGTAGAGAACCAACATGTCTTTGTCCCCTTGGCCTTTGATACCTTCGGCTCCCTAGCACCAGAAGCTATTCGTTTCTTGACTAGGGTTCAACGGGTTATCCACACAATAGTTCATATCCATGGGGTGGGGGTTTGTATTTAGCAGATTAGGGTTTGCGATTCAGAAAAGAATGGCGGCGCAACTTGTTGCCCGTCCACTCTCTATTTTGATGTAACTTGACAATTCTTATATAATATATTAACCAATAAATAATATATTTTTAAAACCAATAAAGTATGTAAGTAAATGCATTGTTTATGTGAAAGATGTTAATATCAATAACGCCCAGAAGTGAATAGAACAGGGATTTGGGTGTGGTTGGGGCAAATAACGCCCAGAAGTGAATTGCACACCGCCCCTTAAGGTTATTTGGGGTGTTTTTGGGGCAAGGTGAAAAATTCCACCACATTTGTTTTGTTTGGGCCAATCACATTCCATCTTCCTTTTTTTATTATTTGTTTTTATTTTAAAAAATGAAATATTTAATATTAAATGATTTATGCCCCATGAAAATTTTCACCTCACCACTACACCCCTGATAAATTTCAAGCCATTTTCACCCCTAATGACTCCACATGTCAAGTGTTAAAAAATGCCCCATACAAGGTGAAAATTTTAACTTTTCACTACACATGGTCTTATAAAGTAGTATAGAGCCTAGTTAGGAACTTAGAACCAATCTGAGCCATTCATCTTTGATCTTGATCTAGGGGTAGTTATGTAATTAGACAATTAAATATTATATTTTAATTTAATTAAAAGTTTTTATATATGGCAGTTAATTATCTTCTGCGATTAACATGCCTGTTCCTTAAAAAGCTCACCCAATTCAATCTCCAAATCAATTCACATAATCAAACACAATTCATCCCAATCCATTGATTTCCATATCTTATATCCATGAACTGTCGATTTTGGTTCAAAAGTCGATATACCTCCTCAGAAGTCGATCGTTCCTCTCTGGTATTATATTTCTCCTTTGTCGTGCTTTGGCTGCTGTTGCTTTTCTCCTTCCACAAAAAATAATCTTAGTGCCGTCAAAATTATATATATGCCTTGCGAATTAATAATAATGTACCCCACAATCTTGGAGCCCTAAAATTCTTTGGTGTTTGTTGATTGGGCCGTCACACCAAAGTCACGGCTTGCATGTGGTTTTTTTTATTATTATTATTATTATAGTATTTTGATGTTCTTATAAAACAGTTTCGATTTACATTAGTGTATAATCTAATAATAATATACCAGATTGCATGTATGAATATGTTGATTTATTAGTCGTTTTTTTTACTTGATTAGATTTGGGGCTTTAAGTATGTTGGATTTGTTATTTTTTTAGGTGTATTATTTAAAGGTTGTGATGTATAATATTTCGACGCGAAGGCAATATTTGTTAGTGGTGTATTATATAATAGTTTTGTACATTAGTGTATAATCCGATGTCGTAAACGATTAACCGAAGTTGCATGTCTGTATAATGAGATTGATATCGTTTTTTATTCTTAACCATTTTTGTTTGTTTTAATTTTTTGGACTTTGTTCATTGTTTACCGTATGTTAGTAAACCTGGTGTTAGTTATGTACATTAGTGTATAATGTAAATAATATTGTGTTGTTATTGTACAATAGTGTATAAATATAAAGTATAATGAGATTATGATTTTGGTTAATTTCTAACCGTATTTAGTTAAACATAATTGCAGGTGGTTGTTAAGACGCGATGCTAATGTTTTTCGGACACCAGTGGCAAATTAGAGATAATGTGAATTGAACACTGATGTATATGATATTATGTTACACTAACATCGTACTCTTATATTATACACCAATGTATATAGGTATATTCACCTTTAATATGGTTGTTGTTACGTTAATTTTAAATAATTGTACAGTAGTCAAAATGTTCAATTGTTGTAAGAATATACACAGGTGTATTATAATAGTTAAATGATTGTACAGTAGTCAAATGTTTCAATTGGGAGGCGGGTAAACGGGTCACAAGTTGCGCCGCTACCCCTTTTGAATAGAAAAACCTACTCTATTATGGGATTAAAGAAGTACTAAATTGCTCTTTATTTAAACTAACCAATTAATTAAAGTTGATATTATTTACAATCATGTCATTAGAGATCAATGGCTATAAAGTAGTTTTTATGGTTTCTATTTAAGGTGTGGTTCGTATTTGAACCCTACCCTATATATATATATATATATATATATATATATATATATATATATATATATATATATATATAGGATAAGGATAAATTGGAAACTCCTTTGAGTTGGAGAAACTCAAGAAACCCTATATCAACCCTTGATCTACTAGATCAATGGTTTAGATTAATCAACTTATTTTATAATATTAAAATAGTTATCTTTTTTATTTTTTTAATTCAAAAGGGTATTTTTGGAAAGTTAAATTAGAAAATGACAAAATGCATTGAGAGTTGTGAAATACATCTTCTCTCTCCTGACTCTCTCTCCTCTCTCCTCACTTTTTCCTTGCTTTTACATTTTTTTAATTTTTTAACCTTTTTATAGGTAACAATCAATCAGATTTGTCTGTAACAACTTATGTGTTGCGTTGTAACGTGTTATACGTGTCATTTGTATGTATTTACACTTTTACATTTTAAAACATGTTACACTGTAAAAAGAGCAAATTTTATATATTTACATACGTATCGTAGTTTATGGTGCTTATGTAACCGAGACATGTTACATTTTAAAACATGTTACACTGTAAAAAAAGAGCAATTTTATATATTTACATACGTATCGTAGTTTATGGTGCTTATGTAACCGAGACATGTTACATTTTAAAACATGTTACACTGTAAAAAGAGCAATTTTATATATTTACATACGTATCGTAGTTTATGGTGCTTATGTAACCTGTTTTGAATTCATACCCGAAAAATTTCAAACTTTGACATATATTCAACAACACATATTTTCAAACATCTTTTTCATTCAACACAAAAAATCTAAGATCTGAAACCTAAAACCATAATAATAATAATAATAATAATAATAATAATAATAATAATAATAATAATAATAATAATAATAATAATAATACAATGGATTGTTCTTTAAAGGCATACTTCACTCTCAATAATAATACAATGTCTGAGAAACATCCGGCCCGAACCTGAAAAAAAGCAGGCATGATTCAGATGTAGATGAAATGAAGAATGTGAAAACACAACACAAATCTAGTCCATGTGCAACAGACACTTTTTCGTCTAGAAGATAAGACCAGAAAGCTTCTTTTGTTCATTTATTCATCATTCCCTTTACAATAGACTTGGTGACTAACAAACCCAAACACCAAAAAACCCTTCAGATCACAAAAGGATAACAACCAAAATTACAATCCTAACCCTAAACCTTTAAAAAATTCAAACAAACCAAAACCAAAAAACACATCCACCCATTGTTTTAACATGCTGATTATTTTAACATTTATTGCAATCAACAAGCTGAAAAACAAAAGCAAACAACTGTAAATTGTTATACCTTTGGGGGCCTCCCATTGTTTTCAAGGAAACAAATGCACTCCAAACACCCCATAAAAACGTACAGAGAAAGAAAGAGAAGAACACAAGATGGAGATGCAGATCGGTGGAGCTCTAGTCATCGCGGCGGTGCTACTCCCGGACGGTACACCCACACCCCTTACCTAACTATATTATAGAGAGTTTAGAAGGAGCAATTGGGGGAAAAGAGAGAGAGAATCGAAAAGCAGAGGAGAGAGAGAGAGAGAGAGCCACGAGGAAGAAAAGGAGGCAGGAGGAGGTGCACGACGGTCGCCCTCTCGTCGTCTTTCTTCTTGAGCCGAAAAACCCAACACAACAAAAAACCAACCCACAAACAAAAAACCTACCTTGGTTTGAGTTTAGATTATTATGTTTGAGATAGTGAGAGAAGAGTGATTGAAACCCCCCACCATATTCAGATCTGAATCTCTCTCGAGAGAGAGAGAAAGATGAGTGTGTGATAGAGAGAGAGAAAGTAGTGTTTGTTTGAGATAGTGAGAGAGGAGTGTGTGAGATCTTGTTTCTCTTTATTGGGGATTGGGGTGGGGTGGGGTGGGTTGAAGTTACCATCTTACCCTTCATGCCAAAAGTAAGATGGTATATGTGGAGAGATGGTGACCCTAGGATGAGTTTCAAGGGTTTCTCCAACTCAACATGGTTTCCAATGGATACATAGCCTATATATATATAAAATAATTTGAAAACAAAAATAAAAATAGCAAAAGGATAAATATTATATGGAAAAAAAGACGAGTAAAAGGGACTGATTTAATTGCAAAAGGCAAAATTATACACACATTTTTTTTCCTTTTCCGTTTATCGAGAGATTAACATGGCATAAAAAAACCAAAGGTCCAAACAGAAAATCAAGCGATTGCACATTTCAAAGATATCTGGAAAAAGAAAAAAACACTAGCCATTATGAGCAACAGCTCCCGAGATTCATGTTTCTTTCGGGTGAAATCTAATTTTCGACTGTTTAGTTTTATTTTTATTTGTATTGGGTTTATCTATTCTAATTAAACAAATAAATTATATCATATGAAAGTAGAAAGGTAGGTTGTAAATAATCTGGCTAATTAAACTGTTTAATTTTATCGGAGGAGTTTGGATATTTTATGAGCCTAGCTTGTGTTCTCTTGGTGGGGTTATTTTTGTGTTGGTGTTATTGTATGTATGTTTTCTTTGTGCCGATGAAGGCTAGCTCGGTTGCTGAAATTGGGGGGAGCTAGAGTAGTGAAAGTTGAAGGTTCGATTCCGGTCGGAATCATATTTATCACATGTGGGGGTTTCATCTAAGGAGATCCTCAATCCAGGTAGTATTGGCTGGCCTATGGTGTTATGCCAGCTCCACCGGCTACACTAGTTAAAAAAAAAAATTCTTGGTACTTTTGTACTCTTTCCTTTTATTTATACAAGTTTTTTGTTGGCCTTCAATGAAAGAAAAAAAAAATTTAGGGAAAATGGTCAAAATAACCCGTTGACCGTGTGTTTTGCAAGAATAACCCTCTCCCCCCTTTTTGGAGAGACGGGACACGGCTCCCAACGAGCCTGAACCGTCTCCGAGAGCCTTTGGTTTTAGATCCAATGGCCAACCAACACGTGGCGTCTCTCATCCCGAGGCTGTACCGTCTCTCTCCAGACGGGTCAGAATTCAACCGTCTCTTTCCCAGACGGGTCAGAACCCCCAAGTCGTCTCAAGCCGTTTTGGGCTACCGTCTGAACCGTCTCACGAGTGTATATAAATACCCCAATTCACTTAACAAAATTTGCACCCACCGCCCTCCCCAAACCTTTCATCTTCCAAACCAATGACGTTTTTTGCTTTCCCAACCGAAGCCTACCCGGCTTACGAAAATATTGTCCGATTACTTGGATTGTTGTTTCATCTGCGTACGCCTACTTAGATTGTTGTTGCATCTGCGCGTGGGTTAACCCGTGTAATTTGCATCTACAATGTGGTAGTCTATTTTATTTGCAAGAAGAGTTCTTTGTCTATGTAGAGCACATACTCCATTCAAATAAAGTTCTTAGCAAGTAAATTTAGGAAGTTTATTGTAATAGTATAGTTTGTTTATTGTTGTTGTAATAGTATAGTTTGTTTAATAAAATATTTACTTTTATATAAAAAAAAAACATAAATAAAAATTCATTGCATTAATAAAATTACTTCGATTACAAAGGTTTTATAAACTACAAGTTAAGACGATCCCTCATCATTTGCCAGGCAGACACATGTTTAAATTCTTTGCGCTCCCTGGTTTGATACTGTCTTTTTGTGTATCTAATTGCCGCGTCTTCGGACATGTCAGAGGGTACCACCTGAAGTGTCCGGTTGTGGTACCCGTTGAAGATTTGACACTTCGTGGTCAAATCGGTCAACTTCCGGCTAAGAGACTCGGTTGTTCGGTCTGACCCTCCAACCAGCCGATTGTACTCGTGCAATATACGGAACCATTTGTTGGTTTGGTGGGTGCTTTCTTCGACATGGCGCCATGCTGCAATCAGTGCAATTTCCTGTTCTTCGGTCCATCGTTGCGGTGCCATTTGGATGAATTAGACTGTGGTGGTGGACGGTGGTGGTGGTGGTGGTGTGGTGGTGGTGATAGTGTTAGACGGTGGTGGAGTGATAGTCTGACGGGAATGGGACGGAGTTTGTGACTGAGAACGGTATTTATAGGGCTGAGCTGGACAACCGAAGCGTCGGACTAAATCATCGGGACTCACCGGAGACGACGATACCCGAGACGTCTCGGGAGATAGCGAGTCCTCATGGGAAATGTGACCCATCTTGAGAGACGGTTGAACCGAAGGCCAGCCGGCATGGGGAAATGTGCCCCGTCTGGGAGAGAGACGGTTGAATTCTGACCCGTCTGGAAAGAGACGGTACAGCATCGGGATGAGAGACGCCACGTGTTGGTTGGCCATTGGATCTAAAACCAAAGGCTCTCGGAGACGGTTCAGGCTCGTTGGGAGCCGTGTCCCGTCTCTCCAAAGAGGGGGGGGGGGGGGGGGAGAGGGTTATTCTTGCAAAACACACGGTCAACGGGCTATTTTGGTCATTTTCCCAAAAATTTATCCTTTTGATAACACTACTATATATACTCATGTCTACTCTTAACCAATTCACTCATTGTCTTCTAAAATACAAGAAGCCACACAATCAAACATCACAAGAACTCATCAATGGCATCCCCAAAAATGAGTCTGAAGCTTCTTGTTGACAGACGAGGGTCAAGAGGCCCAAGAGTCTTATTTGCTGAAGCTCCAAAAGAGTTTGTGGATTTCCTTTTCCACATATTCTCTTTGCCTTTGGGCAACCTCATCGAGTTCATCGGATCCAACCAGATGGTTGGATCCTTAGGAAAACTCAAAGATAGCATCGAAAGCTTCCACGCAAACTACCTTCAACCTGGCATCAAAATGGACGATATCTTCAATCACAAAACAACTTTTAATGATGACACATTTATGTTGTCCTATGATCATGCTTCTTCTAAGAATCAATCTGGTGCATCTAGAACAGCTTACAGGTGTGGCGGTGCAATGCAATTCATGGACAATATTAGTGACCCTGGCATCTTATATCTAGACATTGACGGAAGGTCCATACGTGGTAACAAATCTTGTTGTTCAAACGTGACAATGTATGCAAATTCCATATGCCCTAATTGTAATACTCTCATGAATTATGAAATGAAACTCATAATGCCAAAGGAGCTATCAGAAACAAAGGAAGAGGGTAAGAAACCGAAGAGCGGGTATGTAAAGGAAGTAGTGATTTATATGGTGATGGATAATTTAGTGGTGAAACCAATGTCCACTATTTCTAGCATCACACTCATCAATAAGTTAGGTGTAACGGATTTGAGTCAACTTGAGGAGAAGATGGTTTCTTTTGGAAAAGATGAGGTAATGTTATAAATTTATAATGTCATTGAAACATATATCATAGTTATATAAGTTTGTGTTTTAATTCGCATCTTGTTTATTGGAAAATGATAATAGGGATTGAAGCTGTTGAATGCATCTTTGAAGACTGATGAAGTGCTGACAACTATCTTTATGCATTAGAATAGAGTTAAGGATCTGGTTTATGCAAATTTTTTGGTCTAGTTTCACTGTGGCACGTAAACCGTCTTGTTACCGGTTATCTTCTTTTGCTTAACCATTAAAGAACAGACCATCCTTTTGGAAGCTAGGCATCGTAGATGTCACTTTTAAGATCAAGTCTATTGACTTTTTTTTACTTATATTGCTCTTGATTTTCCTAAATACATGCGATTTTCTTCTTTAGTTAAATGTATATGATTTTCCTGGACGCGTGGGTGATTAGGGCCTGCCAAGAGGCGGGTGTGATGATCTCTGCCACATAATTAAAGAAAATCACCGTTCAGAAAAAAAATGTATATATCGATCGCTTACTACATCTATTATTATTAGGACTTCATATCGATGCTTATTGCCATATATTAACTAAACCTTAGGGGGAAGGGGTCCTTATTGAATATGTTTTTTCTTTCACTGAATTACTTTTTTGGAAGGAGCACTTAACTGATTCATTTCACTAAAATCTTTATTTTATAGTTTTCTCTTTTTAATTACCTTTTTTTTAAAAAAATGATCGTTTGAATTTAAAGAACCGTTTTTAAAACTTAAAAAAATAAACCGTTCCATTAAAATTAAACTTACAATATTAAAAGTAAATAAAATATAGCAAACACACTAAATAAAAGAAAAACTATTCGGAGTCGGAGGTGTTCGAATCGAGGTGCGGTAGATCAAGTGCGTCTAGATGTTCCACGAGACCATTTCGAAGTCGGAAATGCGTATCGGAGTCTGTCAACTCCGCAAGGGCTTGTTCGTCGAAGAATGGCTGGATAGGGGGATCGCGTATGTGGACTGGTGATATCGCACGCCCCTCGTCTTTAATTATCATGTTGTGCAATATCATGCACGTATAGACGATGACGCTACACCTAGCAACGATCGTCGGCCTCAAGGGTCGTGCGGTAATTCCCCATTTCCCCTTTAATGCTCCGAACGCTCTCTCAACATCCTTCCTTGCCACCTCTTGCACCTTAACAAATTTCTTTTCCTTAGGGTCGGTCGGATATCAAAACGCTTTGACAAACGTAGACCAGGTTGGGTAGATACCATCGGTAAGATAATATCCACATTTATATAAGTGGCCATTTAAAGTAAATGAACACTGCGGCGTCGTTCCGTTTCGTTGGGTAAGAAAAACTAGGGATTGTTGGAGGACATTTATGTCGTTGAGCGAACCGGGGGGGCCAAAAAAATTCATGCCAAAACCACGTATCTTGCGAAGCAAATCGTAGGGTATTGGTGATCGCCTCTCGTATATTGTCCTCGTAATTCCCTAAGACATGCTCGCCATACTAAATGCGTGTAATCAATGCTATCGATCATGCCGGGAAGGTGATGTCTTTCTTCGTGTGCTTCATACAAACATGCAATGTCGTGACTTGTTGGTCGTCGTAAATACTCAGCCCCGTATAACTTAATGACGACATTGCAAAAAAATTGTAAACATTCGCGCGACGTCCTTTCAGACATACATAGATACTCATCGTATTTGTCTGGAGGATTACCTGTTGCGAGTTGTTTCACTGCTAGAGATACTTTTTGCATGGGTGTAAAACTCTTTCTAAACTGACCGTCCATGCTCTCTCTAAACCATTCGAAGTTTGCTTCAACATCTGCTACAATTTTCAGAAATAGACGTCTCGACATGCGATACCTTAGTTTAAACTATGCGTCGGTGTATTTTGGTACTTCAGCAAAATAGTCGGTTATTAACCGAGCATGGCCTCCCTCGCGATCACGTGGCACGTATCTTTTTTTGGATGTAGCTGTGTCTCGCTCTGTAGCCCGCTTTGCAAGGCCCGTGAGAAACCCAAGGCGACTATCGCTTGAGTGTAAAATCGGGTGCACTTCGAGCGGGGGAATGATAACTTGCTCATCTTCTATGTTAACTTCACTCATTCTTTCAAACTTAAGGATATAATTTCTATGTTTCTATACTAAACCGTGGGATTGAAATGTGTTTATATAAACATTTGATAAAAACGGTCACATAAAACAAGTTTATGTATCTAGATGTTACAAAGTTATTTTCAATGACAATCATCATCTAGCCTCCATGAATCCAAATCCTCCCATTCGTATAGATCATGGTACCAATCATCTCTCTCGGGACTGTCGTAAACCCAAGCCGTGTTCAATACCTCGGGGTCATATTCTTAAAAAAAAAAAAAAAAAAAAAAAAAAGGAATGCAAGTAGAATATGAATATATTTTTATCTATTAAATGTTGACCCAACACATGTGTTCCAACTTCCACACATATAGGTCTTGAAACAAAAAAAAAAAGTTAAAATAAAATTAAATAAACAAAGACTTAAGGTCAAAACTTCTTCATCTCTCTCTCTCTCTCTCAAAACTTTTCAAAAGTCCGTTTTTCACTTCCAGAACACACACATCTTCTCTCACATATAATACCAAACAATCCACACACATATCTGCTCCCACCAAACTTCTTCATCCACTCCCCCCCTCTCCACACACACAATTTCGTATCCCCTATTTCGTAGGCCGAAGAAAGGCAAACAAAAAAAATATCTATACACCTGTTTCGTAACACAACAAAAGAAAGCTACAAACCTTGATAGAAACAAAGAGACGATGGTGGCTCTGCGGTGGCGCTACAGTGGAGGTGGCTTTGTGATGGTGGCCCTACAACGGCAGTGTTGTTGTTCGGTTTGAAGATGCCGTTAAAATTAACTTTAGGGAATAATAACTGTTTGGTGGTGTTGTTTGGTTGATGAGTTTTCCGTTCAAAAAGAAGAAGTAATGAAGAGGTAGATAACTCACGATTGGAGTTTATGGTTGGGATTTATGATGATAGATGTTGGGTAGATGGATGATTTATGAGATTTACGGGAATAATAATGATGCTTTTACACTTAATGTTTTTCAATATATGTTGAATCGATTGTAAGAATATGGGTTAAGATGAAGAAAAAGTAATTATGGTAGGTGAAGGCTTGAAAGAAGTTATTATGGTGGTTGTGGGTTGAAAGAACATAGGTTTGAAAGAACATGTGAATAATAACTCACGGGTGTGATGAATGGTGGGAATCTCAAGGGTGCAAACTGCTCTGCTAGTTCCCCATAAAGTTAAATGACAATTTATGTTTTTGAAATAAACTACAATTTACTCTATGGTAGGTAGTATATGAATCATGACCTGACGTCAGGGGTGTATGAAAACCAGTTCCCATAATTTAAGTTCATCATTAACGGGTTATGGGATTCATACACCCTGTGACGTCATATTCTGGGGGTGTGACATCACATTTTGGGGTATGTGGCAGCCTCATATTGAAATGTGATGTGGGCCAGGGTGTATGAATCCTAAATAGGGGGTGTATGAATCCTAATTCCCTTAACAATTGCTTACTTGCCATGGTTACTTAAAAAATCCCAAGAACTCGAAAACAAGAAGAAAATTGTGAAACTAAATCTGTTCATGATCCAATTCTTTTTTTTTTTTTTTTTTTTGGGCATTCTCTCAATTATCTGCCCTTTCAATTTTTCCCGCCATTGTGGTTCGTATATATGTTTCACCTATTTAGTAAATATTTTCCAAAGTTCAAAAAAAGATAATATTTTCCAAAACACCTATTATGATAAAAATTTTATAAAAAAAAAACAAAGAAAAAAAAACTATTTTTTTAATGGGAGCAAGCACCACTGAGAAGGATTCGAACTTAGACAAAGTTTAAGAGCTACTGCGCCCTGAAGGAGATAACGGATGTCTTCAAAGCCAGCCACACTAGCCGTTCAAAAAAAAAAATCTAGATCCTAGCATAAGTTACCAACTCTAATTTGAGTCTTCTAAAACATAACTAATCGAGTATGCGTGGGGATTTAAAACAACTCAAATATTTTGGATTCAAATTGTAGTTCTATATTTTAGGAAGTAAATATCTCCGATATTGGGGTGTATATTTTACTCCTTATGTAATCCCTTAATTATATTGTGATAAGGATCAATGAAATTCAATTGAAGCAAATACCATATTCTTATAGGTATCAGCATAATCTCGATCTTCTCTCTTCAATGGCTTCCCCAAAAATCATGAGTTTGAAGCTTCTTGTCGACAAAAGTGGCCCAAGAGTGTTATTTGCAGAAGTACCGGAAGATTTTGTGGATTTCCTTTCCCGCATATTCTCTTTGCCTTTGGGCACCCTCATCGACACCCTTGGATCCAAACAAATGGTTGGTTGCTTAGGAAAACTCAAAGATAGCATAGGATTAAGCTTCCATGGAAACTACCTTCAACGTGACATCAAAATGGACAATAACTTCAACCCCAAAAAAACAGCTTTCAATGGTGACATATTTCAGTTGTGCATTGATCAAGCATCTAAACCTGCCTACAGATGTGCCCATGCAGCAGGACACGTCATTGATTATGGTTCTGCTAATAGATTTGCTTGAAAACCGTGGGGTTAAAACACATTTTTATCACCGTAGATACAAACACACACGAAGATGACTCGTTGGACCCCTGAAGAAGAGATTGCCTTGGTGATATGCCACAAAGACGCCTCGGCCGACCCGGTTCTTGAACAACGTCAACGCTTGAGGGCTTCCACCCGGAGGGTTTTTGGGACCGTGTGCTGTCGGTTTTCAACCGCCATGTTGGCACCAATGACCGGACAACAGTGAGCCTGCAGCAGAAGTGGGCCGATCTCAACATAAAGTGTGATCGGTGGACCACCTTGTACGATAACACGTTGAGGGAGGAGCCGGGCATCGAACCGGAGTGGACTATCGAGTTCACACATATGGACTATGCGGCTCAATACGACAGCATGTTTGACCATGTCGAGGCATGGCAACTGTTGCGCCAACTCTAGGTTTTATTTTTATTTATTTTAATGTATTTTGTTTTTATGTTTAATAGTAATGAATTTTAGTTTTTTATTTTATCTTTAATGTTTTTTTTATTTAATTAAATTTTAAACAAGGTAAAAATATTATAAAACAAGCGGTAAAAACACAAAAAAAAATAGTATATATAAAATAAAAAACTGGTACGAGCCCATTAGATAGAACCAGTAAAACGGTCCACGGAACCACTACCAACATGGGTGGCGGCGGTGTTACCGTGCTGGTAGTGGGTACTCGTGGACAATTCGGGTGACGCCCCGTCCCCCTTAGCTAAAACCAAAACTGAATATCGTATTGTATATGTTCGGTGGTACCGGTATTATACAACGGTACCGTGTAAAGTTTTGAACCGGTAACGTAGCACCAAAATTTAATTAAAACCTAGTATTGTACCGTATATGTTCGGTGTCATTAAAAGTTCTGAACTGGTGACCACCAAAATTTAGTTAAAACAAAAACTGAATACCGGACAGTGTATGATCAATGGGCATGGTTGTAAAAATCCTACGTAGCCTCCGATTAATCGCTAGTTAGAGGCTGCCTAGCGATTCCAGCCAAAATTTGTAAATTTCGGTCAAATATTCCAACCAAAACCTGTAAATTCTGGCTATTAATCCTATATTCTTAAAGATGAGTGGAGGAAGGGGTTAAAACATGCCTACTAAAAAACTATATATAAAATGTATGTGTATATATATAATTGAAAATTACATATGAAATCCCAATCCGATTAATCCCTACTAATCCCGATTAATCGCTAGTTGGTACTTCACCGACCGACTAGCGCATAGCGATTCTTACAACATTGTCGGTGGGTACTCTTTTATATGATATGGTACCATTCAAAGTTCCAAACCGGTAACGTACCGCATAGTAACACCATAATTTAACAAAAACATAACAAAATAGTACCGTACCGTACTGTATATCTTCGGTGGGTACTAGTGGTGTTATACGATCCTATGTTGCTAAAAGTTCTAAACCGGTAACTTAACACATAGCACCACTAAATTCTAACTAAAACAAAATTGAATACCAAAATGTATATGTTCCGGGTACCGGTGCTGTATGGTATGGTTACCGCTAAAAGTTTGGGACCGGTACCATACCGCACAGTGCTATACCGAAGTTAAGCTATAAATTCAAAATTGTATCGTATATGTTTGGTTAGTACAGGTAGGATCTTCTGCAGAATTTTCTAATCTATACTAAAGTGGTCGATTTTCTGTTATAGTTGTTGCTACAAAGAAAGGTGATGCAAAGGCTCAGGCGTTGAAAACAGCGAAGGCTGTGAAGACTGGTTCAACGTTCAAGAAGAAGGCGAAGAAGATAAGGACGAAGGTTACGTTTCATCGTCCGAAAACATTAAAGACGGATAGGAACCCGAAGTATCCTCGTATTAGTGCTCCACCGAGGAACAAGTTTGATCATTATCAGATTCTGAGGTATCCTTTGACTACTGAGTCTGCTATGAAGAAGATTGAGGATAATAATACTTTAGTGTTTATTGTTGATATTCGGGCTGATAAGAAGAAGATTAAAGCTGCTGTTAAGAAGATGTATGATATTCAGACTAATAAGGTTAATACTTTGATCAGGTATGTTTATTAATTTAGCATTGTTAATTTTTATTTAACTATCATTGAGTTTGTTTGTGGTTGCTAAATTGTTATTTGGGATGTAAACCGAACAAACTGATTAAATGAACGGTTAGTTGTATTGTTCGTGTTCGTTTGTTAAAGAAAGTTTAACAATATGAAAATTAAATTGGTTTTACATTGATATCGGTGTTACATAAACATATTAAATGATAAACTACACTTGTAAACTAACATCAAAGATCATAAACGAACGGGCATATACCAACATTAACTATCGTAAATAAATAAACAAACAGACATATGTTGAAACTCTCGACCCGTTTGATTCGGATTCTTATAGTCTGTTTTCGAAATTCTCGTCACGCTTATATAGACCGTTTTTATCTAATCTGTATGCTTTTAAAACTCAACCTGTGCAGCTGTACCAACCTGTTTGCTATCTGATCTGTATAACTATGTTCTTTTAAGAGTTTTAAATTTTCATTACACACACTAGTGGTAAAACTCAACCTTTATTGACCCGTTTGATATGTATTCTGTGTGTTGGTGTGATGCAGACCTGATGGAACGAAGAAGGCCTACGTTAGGTTAACTCCAGACTATGATGCTTTGGATGTTGCAAACAAGATTGGAATCATCTAATCTATAAGGTAAAATGTTGTGTGCTCGCCGTGACAGTTTTGTTAGTTTCATGTTTTCGAATACTACTTAAAGTAAATGTGATTATTTTCAATTTGGATCCAACTTTTGTTATAGTTGTTGTTTCAATTAGTGTTGTTTTGTTCATGATTCAATGCAAAATGAATACATGTAGTTAGATACAGGGCTGTTTAATTAAATTCTAACTTCAAATAACCATATGAGGCCACATGTTGCAAAAGAGGCTAAGGTTGGCCATCTTCTTCAGTGGCCATTAAAATGGTTTCATGTAACCAACTGATGCCGGTGCCAGACACTGAAGAATCATCTATTCGGCGGTGGTGGACCACCACCATCTCCAAATCTCGGTTTTCGTTAACTAGTCAATGAGTGAACCATCTCCGAACCTCAATTCAATTCTCAGAAACTAATCAAGACTCCGATGAAACATCCATGGACATCGAATCAGTCAATGGTGGTGGTAGGTGGTGCAACGGTGAGTGTGGTGGTCGTTCTATGAGGTAGTGTGAAGGTTGTGGGGGGTTGCTAGTTAAGATTTTCGAGTTGGGGTGGTGGAGACGGGAGTGGTACAAGTGGTTGTCGGGTGTTGTGGTGACAGAGAGGGTGGTGACGAGGTGTATGGCGGAGATGGTGTACGACTATGGTGGTGTGGCAGGTGGGTGTTGGGGAAGGCTAAGGTGGTGGTTAGGCAGAAGACGATAGGGGTGGTGGAGTGAGGAAGAAAATGATGGGGTAGGGGTGGGCCGTGGGGTGATGCTATGAGTGCGGCCCACTATTTTAGATTTTTTTTTAACTCTTTTAGATTTATTATAGTTAAATTAAATAACAAATGGAAAAGATGAATATACCCTCCATCATTAGTGGATTAGGTAATAGACGTTACAACTAGGGACTGAAAATGTTAGCACATAAAACTCTAGGGACTCAAGGTATTAAGGTTGGGTAAAATCTGTTAACCACAAAGACGAAAATTGTACTTAACTCTTTAAAATATGCAAATATTTATAAACTATTGATTGTCAATGTACCATGGATTTGATTTGTGACTTTAGAGATGGATTTGTAATTTATTTACCGGTGTTATTGTGCTTCATTATTCAGATATATTTGTCAACATTTGTAGATTTCACAATGTTCAGGTAGGTTGGGTCACCAAAATTCAGTTAAATGGGTCACCAAAATTCAGTATGCATAATACAATTTATATATGAAAAAGGTGATCCGTCGATGAATATAAATATAAAAAAAAGCAAAGACAATGAATTATTATGAGAAGCGCGTATGTAACACATTTAAGGTTGTCTAGTTATGTGCTATTTTTTTAAATACTTTCCACTTATGTTAATTATCCTCTTCTTATTTAAGTTTTTTTCCTGAAGAAACAAATAGTCTTACCACTTGTTAGGGATGATAAGATTATTGGTATCCACAGAGTTGATCCTTCACTAGCAGCTATGGAACAAAGGACCTGCAAAAAGAATGTATGTGTGGGTGTGGAGATGACTACACGAGGTAGTTGTTTATAACAAAAACGGGGTGAATGGGGATACTATCTAGTATGATAGCTCTCCAGGTCAGTAGAAAGTGTCCTCTCCTATTGGGGATGTGATCCCTTTTATAGGAGAGTCCGTATGCCACCATTACCCAAGTCCTAACCGTGGTTAGGTTGTCTCCATCACCCTTAGTCGTGTTAGTGTGATGAAATAAGGAAAGCTAAATTAATGGGAATAGTGGAACCGTGTACCGCCTTTAATGGTGTGGTTATGTGATTCATGCATGGCTATTGACCATGCATGATATTCGCCTTGACTGGGTGTTGACCAATCATTGCCTTATTTGTCTAGTCATTAATGAGCTTTGACTGTTTTTGCGCGTAGTTCTTAACCGCGCGGTAGCATTGCGTCCGGATTGGATGTGCGGAATGGTTTAGTCAGTACCCACTCCCTTCAAGTCCCCCCAGTCCAGTGTGTCTCGTATCTAGAAGTAATGAAGAGATGTGAGCGATGCTGGACTTATTAGGCGTGGGTTGTTGCGTATGGTCTTTTTTATCCGTACTGAATTCGCGTATGTATGTTTGGCTATTTGATCTTCGCCTGCGTAAATCTTATGCGGAGAACGGGTGTTAAAATTTTTACGTCAACTGTCCGCAAAAAAGCGAGACACGTCAGTTGGCATGTGTGGACAGTTGTCACTTCCCCCTTGAATTTGAAAACTTGTGGTCCATATGGCGAGTGGGAGTGACGTGACTTTTGTCAGTTGAGACGTGTGCAGAGACGTTTGAGCGGCGGTTGTCAGGCGAGTGGGCGCGTGAGGTGCGTGTGACATCTGTTTGTCTTCAATTGTACACGTGTCATTTCCCCATTGGGCTCATCTCCGAAAAGCCTGTCCATGACGTCAGGCGCATTAATTGCAAAGCCTATAAATTAAATTTTGAATGTTGCTTTTCCATTTTCAACTGTTTCAAAATTTTGAATTTCTTTTTTCAACGTCTTTGTTTTCCTGAAACCACCATATCCTTCATTATGTCACAAGATTCACAAGATGTGCAAGAGTCTAGTAAAACGTCAGATTCCGTTTATCAAATGTTGTTTTCGTCTGCCGGCTACCAAATTTGTGGTGGATGTTTTATTGAAGTATGGTGTTCATCCCACACAATTGACCCTTTATGGGTGGTGCCGGATATTACATTTCGAGGCTACTTGCCGAGCTTTGGAAATTGAGGCCACCTTTGAAAGATTAAACGTCTTCTACGTTCTTGAAGCAGCCCGTGGTGGGAGCGGTTGGTATAGCTTAGGTGCTCGCCGGAAAGTTAAACAGCTTGTGTCTGAGAAAGTGAAGTCTATGTATGAATGGAAAGATAAGTTCTTTTATGTTAACCATGGTGTAATCCCTGCACCCTTTCAATGGATGATGTTGGGTTTGAAGGAGAAGATAGCTGAGTTCCCTCCCATGGAGGGTTATAAAGATCAAGGTTGGTATAAAACTCTTTGTGATCATGCCACTCCCTTGATGATGGATGAGTGTCCGGAGAGTGTTTTAAATTTGCTAGGGATTAGTCTTATCTGCCCTGAGGGTCATGACCCCAATCCTCCAAAAGGTATTAACATCATAACTGTGACACCCCGCATTTTCAGGTTAAATACTTTTACTGAACTCTAGTTAACTTACATGTTCATACATGGCTAGATACTTAACTAGGGTTAGTTAAGTAGGTTTAACATATGTTAGAAGATGCTAACATATGTTATACGTAGGAAAATCCTTGTTAAACACACACATGAGTCCTGTATCCCGAACGTTGGTGAATTATGTGACATACATAACAATAATATATACAAGTGAATTTTGGTGAACATGAAGTACGTGCTTATGTGAATTACATGTTTTTGTGAATGATCGCCTAACTGAAAGGTAATGCGTAGATTATGCAAATTACGTGCACAACATGAATGATATGCTATGTAATAATAAAAATAATGGTTTTTATATAATTTAGCATGGTTAATAATATTGGGTCCGGTATTGGGCTAGAACATGGTTAACGGGTTAAGTTAATGGACTAGAAGGTCCCTAATACCAATTGCTTGGGGAACAAGCAAAGCCCTTTTACAATTAGGAGGCAAGGAAAAAGATAAAAACCCTATCCCTTGCCCCTCCTTGCGCCGTGCGAAACCCCCCCACCCCCTCTCTCTTTGTTTTCAAGCAATCAAGCAATCTTTCACTAATCAAGCTAGTTCGGGTTTGATTTCAAGGCTCTAGGGAGTTTAATCTTTCACAAGGTATACATTCTTACGATTTTTGATGAATTATAATTATTGAAAAACTTTAAAAACCCTAAAAATAATATATACAAAATCGCATACATGTATGTATAGGAGTTCTTGAATGTTCTTGATGATTTGATGATGATGATTGTTATTAGCAGCCATGATTAGGGTTTTCACATGATAATATATGTGTTTTGCTATGATTAATATGGTGTTTAATCAGTACTATAGGTGTTATACATGTATTAGGGATGTTTATGAAGAATTAGGGTTTGTAGATTACTTGGGATGCAAGTTTAAGATTATGACAGATTTGTTTGAACGTGTTGAAGGGGCTGTAACGGGTTGGTAAATCGATTGTTTTGATGATTTCTTTGCATGATTGTAATGTACAAGGTCTTAGCTTTTCATAATGGGCAAAACCATCGAATTTGGACACCGTATGAGTCGTTTTTGGAATTTTAATTGATTAGGGGTCATATCAGATTTTCGGATTTGTAAATTGGGCTAACTTTAAATGGTCATAACTTGAGATTTACAAGGAGTTAGGTTATGAAATTTTTACAGTAGGTCAATACTGGAAAAATAGATCTTTTCCAAGTGGATTCATCTCGTTTGGATGAATACACAATTTTTAAGAATTTTCCTACTAAACTGACCTGTTGAGGAAATTTTCTGGACACTGCTGTGTTGTACGAATTTTTATAATTTTTGTGTTTGGAATTAAGATAAAACAAAACTAGGTATTGTCGAGTGAATCCCAAATAAAATTCAGTAAAAATTTGGGACTCTAATTCATTCGTTAAATATTTTAAATAAATTGTTTTTCACAGCGCACAATCTGTCCTAAAAACACAGATTGTGTACGGGTTCTTTAAGTGACTATTTGGAGTTCTATGTGGTGTGTAATTGACATGTACTTGTGTGGAAACTTGTATGAGATGTATTTGATGCATTAAAATGATAATAATTGCTATGATCACCAACGGGATACGTAGGACATATTTGAGCATGTAGAGTCATTAGGTGTCACTACACGGTTTCGAACTTTTAAAAGTCTTGGATAAATGAGTTACATGGTGTGTTGGTTACGCACGTATACTCACCTAGTGACATTTGTAATAGGGAGTCGGTAGCACGTTACTATTCGTGGAATTTGGATTTTCACTTGCGACCTAAGGTGAGTTTCACTACTCTTTTTCTCAAAAGCATGCGTCTCAGGTATGAGACACTTTACTTAACATTTTCTAGTCCGGTTTGGGACTACTTACACATCCCGGGTTGGGATGCCATGGATCCTTATGAGGGTCGGTCACTTTGCTAATTCGCAATTGTGTCCTTGATAAACTGAACCATTTCTATCATTTTGTAAGTCCTCACGTACCGAATGAGTTGCCAGGGTTGGCAAGCGGGTTACTAGTTGATAGCGCTATTAGGTTTTACAAACCTCACACCGGCTCGGGGAGCGCGGGCGTGAACTATAACTTACGAAACATTATCATTGTGGATAGACAATGATGTCAGGCATACGACACACTTATGTGGCTACACGTACATAGCAGTTCGGTATAATCGGTTAGTTATCATGAATGGGTTAGCTACCCTTGGCATGCAATGAATTAGTGGTTACACGGTGCGGGGCACCAACATAACTTACTTACTTACGTGGTTTTGAAAACCATCGCTTTTACATATCAAATTACTTTACTTTGTGAACTCACCAACTTTATGTTGACACACGATAGCATGCTTTTGCAGGTCCCTAGGTACGGAGCACGATAGGACATGCATCATTGTGTCATGGGCTGTGAACACTATTTAAACTTATACTTTACTTTGCATTTAACGGTTTTATTTTGGGCGCGTTGTTTTGCGCATGAACTTAAATGGTTATGTTTGAATTACGCTTCCGCAACTTAACTGAACTTTTTGGTAAACGTTAAACATGATTTTCAAATACGAACTAAATGGTTTGGACATTTAGAGTCGTTCTTATGACTTATGGCTATGGGATCCTGGTATGTCACGCGCCTCGCGGTATAAACCCCGCAGTGGAAATTTGAGGGTGTGACAGATTGGTATCAGAGCCATTGGTTATAGTGAACTAGGATTTGCATCTAGACTATAACCATCATAGCATAAGTATTAGTACACTCACTATTCGCAGCACACTACTAGTTGTTTCTTGGATACATATGCTGATCTGATGTATTGCAGGAAAACATGACTAACCCCGCTCACCGTAATTATTCTTCTTATCACCCTCTTGGAAGTTCACAGAACACGTCATTGAACCCGTACGAACAGCCAGCTCAGACGGGGAGCTCGGAGGAAAATACAAATCGCTGGGTGTGGTTTGCAAATATGTTACATTCGTGGGTAGTAGGGTACGGAGTACCAGATCAGGTCCCTCCCATCATTGACTCATTGGAGAGGTCTCTGGCAGGGATGGTTAGACACGTACACACCGAGCTAGAAAATGCCTATAATGCACTAAGGCAATTTCAGTCATGGAGGCGGAACGCCGATGGATCAATAAAGCGCATGGAAAGAGAGATCGACCACCTGTTTGGGGAACTGGAAAAGACTAACAGTAAATTGGCAAAGGTTAGTAGTAAATTGGAAAGGGTTGAAAGGGAAGCTGCAGAAGACAGGCATGAGAGATCGATTGCTATTCAGGAGACAGCCTTATTGAGGGAAGAGTTAACCCTGGTCAGTAACAAGCTTGAGGAAGCTCTAGCTCAGAATGGTGCGGATCCAGAGGAGGATCCAGAGGAGGATCCAGAAGAGGAGCCTGCAGTTTGGGGATTTGATGACCCCGAGGCAGCATTGGATGCAGAACTCGAGGAAGAATTTGAGCCTGAGGAGGAGGAGCCATTGGAGATAGAGATTGAGGATGTGAGCGAGGATGAGGGCTCATGCATCTCCATGGATCACGACGACGACTGATTCCTTATTTTTTTTTATTCGTATATTAGTATTATGACTTTTGTTCATTCCTAACGTTGTGAGACTTGAGGACTCCTTGCTTTGTGGTTGGATTCTTAATTACTACTATCACTTAAAAATTCCTTATTCTATTCTCGCGCATGTTTTATATATTCTAGTTTACTTGTACTGTGTGAACGATTATATGTGGGACATATTATTGTTTTCTCATGAGTATAGTGTAAATGTAGAATCACGATGGTGGGAAGAGGACACGGGAGAGGCAACATTAACATGACACAAGCAGAGCTGAATGCCCTTATCAATGACAGGATAGTAGAGGCTATCGCAGCTTTTCAAGCTGGTAACTTTACCTTGCTCTAAACTTTCCTCTATGCTCCAACGTTACGCCTTTTATTCATTCGTGATTCCTTCGCTTTTACTCTCAGGACAACCTGGACATCACCCTCCAGCCTGCACCTACAAGTCCTTCATGGACTGCAAGCCTCATAACTTTGGTGGATCTGAAGGGGCTGTCGGACTACTGCGATGGTTTGAGAAACTGGAATCTTGCTTTGCAATGTGTAACTGTCCACCAGCTGACAGGGTGAAGTATGCCACTGCTACTCTCGAGAACTTGGCATTAACCTGGTGGAACTCTCAAGTGCAGATGTTAGGTGTGGAAGTGGCTAACGCAACACCTTGGGCAGATTTTAAGGAACTAATGAAGGAGGAATATTGTCCTCGAGACGAAATCCAGAAGCTAGAAACTGAGTATCTCAATCTAAAGATGGTGGGATCGGAGATTGAGAAGTACACCACCAGATCGCATGAATTGGCAGCTATGTGCCCAAACTACTCCAACCCACCCTACAAGAGGATTGAGCTGTATGTCAAGGGCTTGGTGCCCCAGATTAAGAGCATGGTCACTGCTGCTAATCTCAATACCATCCAGCAGGTTATTAGGATGGCTCATCAACTGACTGACCAGAAGGTGGAAGAGGGAGTGTTACCTCCTCGTTGCACCTCATCTTCTGGCACTACTGATAACAAGAGGAAATGGGAGAATGCATCTGGCAAACCCCCAGGAAATGGAAGTCAACAGCAGCAGCAGAATAAGAAACATGATAGCCATGGTAGTAATAACAATCGCAACAACAACCAGGGAGGTTATCATGGAAACTTACCAAAGTGCAATAAGTGTTACAGGCATCACACTGGGGCATGTAACTACAACAAATGTGATCGCTGTGGTCGGATGGGACATCTGGCTAGGGAATGTAGGAGTAACCCTCGTGGAAACCAGCCAACAGCTCAGCAGGGACAGCAGCAGGGCAATGGTAAGGGTTGTTTTCAGTGTGGAAGTGAGAATCATTTCAAGAAAGACTGTCCATAGCTGAATGGTCAGGGGAATGGTAATGGAAATGGCAACAACAGGGGCAACAACAACAATGGTGGTGGTAACAGGGCAGGAAACAACAACGCCACCAATGTTGGGAACAACAACAACGGGAACAACAATGGGGCTCGTGGTAGAGCATTCGTGATTGGCTCTGGGGAGGTTTGGACCGATAACAACGTCGTGACGGGTACGTGTTCCTTGAACGACACTCTTGCTTCTGTTTTATATGATACTGGTGCGGACTATAGTTTTGTTTCATCAAAACTTAGTAAACAATTAGGGATGGTTCCTACTCTTCTAGATACCCCATACTCTATTGAACTGGCCGATGGGAAGCCTGTCGAGGTAACCCATATACATCGTGACTGTAAGCTCGAGTTGAACAAGCAATTGTTTGCCATCAACCTCTTACCTATCACCCTAGGTAGCTTTGATCTCGTGGTTGGCATGGACTGGTTGTCCAAGCAACACGCGGAAATTCTCTGTCAGGAGAAAATTGTTCGCATTCCTCTCCCAAGTGGAGAACTATTATCCATACAGGGTGATCGAGGTGGTGCCATGGTGGGCATCATCTCCTATATGAAGGCCCAGCAGTGTATTCGCAAGGGCTGTCCGGCCATTTTGGCTAACATATCTGATACTCGAGCCGAAACCGAAACTAGAATTGAGGACATCCCAGTGGTCCGAGACTTCCAAGATGTCTTCCCAGAGGAACTACCTGGACTCCCACCCGTTCGTCAAGTGGAGTTTCAGATTGACCTTGCACCTGGAGCAGCGCCAGTTGCGCGCGCACCATACCGTTTTGCACCAGGGGAGCTTCAAGAACTGTCTACCCAACTCCAAGAGCTATTGGATAGGGGTTTCATTAGACCCAGTTCTTCGCCATGGGGAGCTCCAGTTCTGTTTGTTAAGAAGAAAGATGGGAGCTTTCGAATGTGCATAGATTATCGGGAATTGAACAAGGTAACGATTAAGAACCGATATCCTTTGCCTCGTATTGATGATTTGTTCGACCAACTGCAAGGGTCGAGCTTCTACACTAAGATTGATTTGAGGTCGGGGTACCATCAGCTGAGAGTCCGAGAAGAGGATTTGGCGAAAACGGCGTTTCGAACCCGTTATGGACATTATGAGTTTTTAGTTATGCCATTTGGGCTAACTAATGCACCTGCGGTGTTCATGGATCTAATAAACCGTGTGTGCAAGCCTTACTTGGACAAATTCGTCATAGTGTTCATAGATGACATGTTGATCTATTCCAAGAGCAGGGAGGAGCACGAGCAGCACTTGCAGTTAATCTTGGAACTACTGAGGGATGAGCAGCTGTATGCAAAGTTTTCTAAATGCGATTTTTGGATTCGGGAAGTCCAATTCCTTGGGCATGTGGTCAATGAGGCAGGAATACATGTGGACCCAGCCAAGATTGACGCTATCAAAAAGTGGGAGGCTCCTAGGACCCCTACTGAAGTGCGCCAATTTCTTGGTCTTGCGGGATATTATCGCAGGTTTATTGAGGGATTTTCTAAGATCGCTCAACCCCTCACCACCCTAACGCAGAAAGGTATAACGTATAAGTGGGGAGATGCCCAAGAAGCTGCCTTTCAGCTACTAAAGTCCAAACTTTGCAGTGCACCGATATTATCGTTGCCTGAGGGTACAGAGGACTTTGTAGTATATTGTGATGCGTCTATCCAAGGCTTAGGGTGCGTACTGATGCAACGTGATAAGGTAATTGCGTATGCATCACGACAACTGAAGGTCCATGAGAAGAACTACCCCACTCATGATTTGGAACTGGGAGCGGTAGTTTTCGCTCTCAAAATCTGGAGGCACTACCTCTATGGAACCAAGTGCACAATTTTCACTGACCACAAGAGCCTTCAGCATATATTTGACCAGAAGGTACTAAACATACGGCAACGTCGTTGGGTTGAACTTTTGAACGATTATGATTGTGCCATCAAGTATCATCCAGGGAAAGCTAACGTAGTAGCTGATGCCCTCAGCCGAAAGGAAACGAAACCCAAAAGAGTGCGAGCCTTACAACTCACCATTCACTCTAACCTTCCTGATAAGATACGTGAAGCCCAGGGTGAGGCATTGAAGGAAGAAAACATCGGGCTTGAGACCCTACATGGTGCAGATAAGCACTTAGAACTGAGAACAGACGGTCTGCAGTACTTCATGAATCGAGTCTGGATACCACGATTTGGGGATCTCAGACAACTGGTACTCGATGAAGCACACACCTCTCGCTATTCGGTACATCCTGGTTCGGACAAGATGTATCAAGATCTTAAGACTCTGTACTGGTGGCCAAACATGAAAGCCGAGATAGCCACTTATGTTAGTAAGTGCTTGACTTGTGCGAAGGTTAAGATTGAATACCAAAAACCTTCAGGCCTACTCCAACAACCAGAGATTCCAATGTGGAAATGGGATGGAATTTCCATGGACTTCATTACAAAGCTTCCTAGAACGCCAACGGGCCAGAACATGATTTGGGTTATCGTGGACCGTTTAACCAAATCGGCCCACTTCCTGGCGATAAAAGAAACGGATTCGTTAGAAAAGCTGGCGAACCTATACATCAAGGAGATAGTCTCTAGGCATGGGGTGCCTACTTCCATTATATCTGATCGCGATGGGCGATTCACTTCTCGTTTCTGGACTACCCTCCAAGATGCTTTAGGAACTCGTCTTGATATGAGCACAGCCTATCACCCACAGACGGATGGACAAAGTGAACGCACCATCCAAACATTAGAGGATCTGCTACGAGCATGTGTGGTGGACTTTGGTAATAACTGGGATAAGCACTTGCCCTTAATCGAATTCTCTTACAACAACAATTACCACACTTCGATACAGTGTGCGCCTTTCGAGGCACTTTACGGGCGCAAGTGTAGGTCTCCTATTTGTTGGACTGAGGTTGGGGATAGCCAACTAACAGGTCCCGAACTCGTGCACGAAACTTCTGAGAAGATAGTGCAAATTAGAAACCGGATGGCTGCTGCTCGGGACCGACAGAAAAGTTATGCTGACAAACGTCGAAAACCTTTGGAGTTCCAGGTTGGGGACAAAGTTTTGTTAAAGGTGTCACCATGGAAAGGAGTGATACGCTTTGGGAAACGAGGGAAGTTAAATCCCAGATACGTCGGACCTTTCGAGATCGTTAAAAGGATTGGTCCAGTAGCTTACCAGCTAAATTTACCAGATGAACTCAGTGGAGTACACAATGTATTCCACGTCTCAAACTTGAAGAAATGCTTATCTGATACGACACTGGTAGTACCACTGGAGGAGATCCAGGTAGATGATCAGCTGCGGTTCGTGGAAGAACCAGTGGAGATTCTTGAGCAGGGCGTCAAGAAACTCAGACAAAGTACTATACCTATTGTTAAGGTACGGTGGAATTCCCGTCTAGGACCGGAATACACGTGGGAGCGCAAAGATCAGATGCGGCTCAAATACCCACACCTCTTTACTGAACCTGAAATCGTACATAGATCCAACGCGGAACATAAAGCAGCTCTTTCAAAGTGAATTTCGGGGCGAAATTCCTTTCAACTTGGGGATGATGTGACATCCGGGAACCAAGCACACATTTTTATAGCTGGCTTTACTGTTTACTTGCTGAATTTCGGGACGAAATTCTTTTCAACTTGGGGATGATGTGACACCCCGCATTTTCAGGTTAAATACTTTTACTGAACTCTAGTTAACTTACATGTTCATACATGGCTAGATACTTAACTAGGGTTAGTTAAGTAGGTTTAATATATGTTAGAAGATGCTAACATATGTTATACGTAGGAAAATCCTTGTTAAACACACACATGAGTCCTGTATCCCGAACATTGGTGAATTATGTGACATACATAGCAATAATATATACAAGTGAATTTTGGTGAACATGAAGTACGTGCTTATGTGCATTACATGTTTTTGTGAATGATCGCCTAACTGAAAGGTAATGCGTAGATTATGCAAATTACGTGCACAACATGAATGATATGCTATGTAATAATAAAAATAATGGTTTTTATATAATTTAGCATGGTTAATAATATTGGGTCCGGTATTGGGCTAGAACATGGTTAACGGGTTAAGTTAATGGACTAGAAGGTCCCTAATACCAATTGCTTGGGGAACAAGCAAAGCCCTTTTACAATTAGGAGGCAAGGAAAAAGATAAAAACCCTATCCCTTGCCCCTCCTTGCGCCGTGCGAAACCCCCCCACCCCCTCTCTCTTTGTTTTCAAGCAATCAAGCAATCTTTCACTAATCAAGCTAGTTCGGGTTTGATTTCAAGGCTCTAGGGAGTTTAATCTTTCACAAGGTATACATTCTTACGATTTTTGATGAATTATAATGATTGAAAAACTTTAAAAACCCTAAAAATAATATATACAAAATCGCATACATGTATGTATAGGAGTTCTTGAATGTTCTTGATGATTTGATGATGATGATTGTTATTAGCTGCCATGATTAGGGTTTTCACATGATAATATATGTGTTTTGCTATGATTAATATGGTGTTTAATCAGTACTATAGGTGTTATACATGTATTAGGGATGTTTATGAAGAATTAGGGTTTGTAGATTACTTGGGATGCAAGTTTAAGATTATGATAGATTTGTTTGAACGTGTTGAAGGGGCTGTAACGGGTTGGTAAATCGATTGTTTTGATGATTTCTTTGCATGATTGTAATGTAAAAGGTCTTAGATTTTCATAATGGGCAAAACCATCGAATTTGGACACCGTATGAGTCGTTTTTGGAATTTTAATTGATTAGGGGTCATATCAGATTTTCGGATTTGTAAATTGGGCTAACTTTAAATGGTCATAACTTGAGATTTACAAGGAGTTAGGTTATGAAATTTTTACAGTATGTCAATACTGGAAAAATAGAGCTTTTCCAAGTGGATTCATCTCATTTGGATGAATACACAATTTTTATGAATTTTCCTACTAAACTGACCTGTTGAGGAAATTTTCTGGACACTGCTGAATTTTTGTGTTTGGAATTAAGATAAAACAAAAATAAGTATTGTCGAGTGAATCCCAAATAAAATTCAGTAAAAATTTGGGACTCTAATTCATTCGTTAAGTATTTTAAATAAATTGTTTTTCACAGCGCACAATCTGTCCTAAAAACACAGATTGTGTATGGGTTCTTTAAGTGACTATTTGGAGTTCTATGTGGTGTGTAATTGACATGTACTTGTGTGGAAACTTGTATGAGATGTATTTGATGCATTAAACTGATAATAATTGCTATGATCACCAACGGGATACGTAGGACATACTTGAGCATGTAGAGTCATTAGGTGTCACTACACGGTTTCGAACTTTTAAAAGTCTTGGATAAACGTGTTACATGGTGTGTTGGTTACGCACGTATACTCACCTAGTGACATTTGTAATAGGGAGTCGGTAGCACGTTACTATTCGTGGAATTTGGATTTTCACTTGCGACCTAAGGTGAGTTTCACTACTCTTTTTCTCAAAAGCATGCGTCTCAGGTATGAGACACTTTACTTAACATTTTCTAGTCCGGTTTGGGACTACTTACACATCCCGGGTTGGGATGCCATGGATCCTTATGAGGGTCGGTCACTTTGCTAATTCGCAATTGTGTCCTTGATAAACTGAACCATTTCTATCATTTTGTAAGTCCTCACGTACTAAATGAGTTGCCAGGGTTGGCAAGCGGGTTACTAGTTGATAGCGCTATTAGGTTTTACAAACCTCACACCGGCTCGGGGAGCGCGGGCGTGAACTATAACTTACGAAACATTATCATTGTGGATAGACAATGATGTCAGGCATACGGCACACTTATGTGGCTACACGTACATAGCAGTTCGGTATAATCGGTTAGTTATCATGAATGGGTTAGCTACCCTTGGCATGCGATGAATTAGTGGTTACACGGTGCGGGGCACCAACATAACTTACTTACTTACGTGGTTTTGAAAACCAGCGCTTTTACATATCAAATTACTTTACTTTGTGAACTCACCAACTTTATGTTGACACACGATAGCATGCTTTTGCAGGTCCCTAGGTACGGAGCACGATAGGACATGCATCATTGTGTCATGGGCTGTGAACACTATTTAAACTTATACTTTACTTTGCATTTAACGGTTTTATTTTGGGCGCGTTGTTTTGCGCATGAACTTAAATGGTTATGTTTGAATTACGCTTCCGCAACTTAACTGAACTTTTTGGTAAACGTTAAACATGATTTTCAAATACGAACTAAATGGTTTGGACATTTAGAGTCGTTCTTATGACTTATGGCTATGGGATCCTGGTATGTCACGCGCCTCGCGGTATAAACCCCGCAGTGGAAATTTGAGGGTGTGACAATAACTTATGTTTTATGTTTCTCTTGTTGGTGTTTATGTATTTTTATCCTTCCCCAGATGCTACTCTGTTTGAACTGTTCGCCAAGCGTGGTGAAGCAAAGGTGTTATACGCACCCGCTGTTCCAGGTCTGCCACGCTTATCTGAAAGGAATAGTGGGAATTTCTTATTTCCGAACCTGGTTGATCCTCCGAAGCAATATGTTCGGACAGGTTTTTCATTTTTCCCTTATCTTTTTTGTAATTGATTATCTTGTTGTGCGCGAAGAAAGTGCAGTAAGTACGCGATCTGCGTACTGATGTAGCGCATTCTTCGTGTTAGGTGCGGGTATACAACTCCGCGGGAAAGCCGTAATTGATGTTGACGAAGTTACTTCACAGCGCAAAAAATCATTGGGTTAGTACTTGTAACTCCGGAATTTGTTCCTCACATATGATTTCAATTTATACAGATGTGGTTTCTGCGTCAGGCACGGGTACTTCTAGGAAGCGTGCCATAGCAAGCAAGAGGACCAAGCCGCCTGCTATTCCCATTGTGGTTGAAGAAGTAGATGAGGAATTGACTGAATCTGATACAGAGTTGGAGCATAAACGTGCCAGACGCTCATCACCTGTCCATCAGTCGGAGGGTGTTACTGAAGAATTGTTTCAACAGAGGGTTGCCGAGTTAAATCAAAAGCAAGTGCGGGTTCCTGATTCTGCGGAAACTTCGAGTGACTTTCCACGTCCGGACCCTATTTCAGAGGTTCCGGTCAACATTTTCAAGCCTTTGTCGTGGCCAACGACTAATAAACTAGAGATACCTGTGAAGCCCCCGCCTGTTCGCGCAAATCTGCCTATGAAGGCGTTGAGGCATTTGTCTGGTACATGTATATTTTGTATTCCTTTTTAACGTGTTTTATTTTTTGAACAAGTCTGTTGACTTGTTGTGGATAGCTTTTGTTGTAGGTCAACATCCCTTTGCGGAGACACAGAAAAAGCAGGCACCCTCAGCTTCAGAGAAGTCATCCTTGCCTGATCAATCTGTAGACTTGACTACCCAGGCTGCCGCGGATGCTACTGAAGCTGTTGTGAAGGAGATTTTGCTGCCACAGGCTGAGCCCACGCCAGAAGAGTTGGTGGTTGGCGTGGAGAGGGATGTTGGGAAGAAGGTAGATGAGACTGAGACGCCCAACTTGAGTGTTGAGATGCCTGTCACCTCCGTGTGTGCGCCGAGTTCACCGCAGAAGGACAAGAATGATGAGGTAATTGTTGAGAATTTGCCTTCTTTTGAACATACACCGGTTGAAACCACTGTTAGCCAGACTGATCGTCCTATAAATGTTGTTGCTAATCCCGGAAATCCTGGACATTCTGGACGCCGATTGAGGTTATTTTCTTCTCGCCCATCTGACGTGCCGAAGCCATATCAGCCACGCTGGGACATTATGGACACAACTCGCTTTTCTAATGCGCTTGACGCGCAGGAGTTTGTGATGTTGTCCGTTCCCCCTGCTGAGCGTGATTACCAGTATAGCGTCGATCGACGCTCTTTATTTATTGATATGGCAATGAACCTTTCGCTTGGCGTGAGTGGCCTTGGGTCCCTTATTAGACGTGAGAATGAGTTCCAAAGGGATTACCAAAATTTGAAGGACTCAGAGGCCGCCTTGCTTGCGCGTGAAGAAGAGTTCCAACATGCCCGCAATGAGACTCGATTAGAGATTGATCATCACAAGAAGGTTGCTCGCGATGCTGTTGCGGAACTGGAGAAGGTGAAAAAGGAGAGAGCTGATGCTTCAAAGGCCTGGTCCGCCGCATGTAAGCGGACTAATGAAGAGACTGAGACTTTGAAGCTCAAGAATGCCCGCTTAAAGCACGAAATAGAGCAAGGAAAGAAATCACATGAAGAAATTCAAACTCAGCTTGCTGATACTGTGCAGAAATATAATGCTCAACATGAGGAACTCCTTGTCCGATGTGGAAGCAAAAGTAAAAGAGTTGACGTTAGCAAACTCCCAATGTCAAGAGGAAAAGGCTTTGGCGGAGTCATCATGTACGCAGGCAAAAGTTGAGTTGGACAAGGTGCAAGCAATGTTTCAACAGTCCACGGATATGGCTATTGCTACAAATGAAAGGATTGCCTGGCTGATGAGTGATGGAGCTGCTGGGGTAAGTTATAAGATTCTTTTTCCATCTACCCCTTTACTGATTAACTCCTTTGTTAATGTCTTATTTTTTCCTATTGTGTAGATCTTCAAGCGTGTTTGGAATGATCCTGCGTTGACCGAAGTGATTGCGCGCATTTCTAGTTCTTCCGTGAAGCAAGGGATAAAGCTTGGCTTCACCGAAGGTTTTTATCATCACGCAGAAGGCAAAGAAAAGGAAGCTGGTCCATACGAGAATGTGTCGTATGATGAAGAGTTGATGAAGGCTTATGAGGACTATGAGCACCTAAAATTCGAAGTCTTTGACCTGTTGGAAGCTTGCGCGAAGACTGGTGATCCTGCTGGAGAGTTGCGCAGCTATTTCATCAAGTCTGACCGTCTTGGAGCTGAGCTTGCTGAAAAAGCGCAGATGGAAGAGAAAGCCAAGATGGTTTCCACTGATGGTGAAGCAGGAACGTCGTCCGCTGCTGGGGAGAAACGCGTGGAAGGTGCTGGAAATGATGATATCTCCCAATACCTGAACCTTGGTTGAGATGCCCTGTTTCTTTGCTTCATTTGATTTCTATCATCGTGAACAATTTAATTTTCTGTGTATGGTGAACAATGTGGCTTTGTAATATTTTTTATATTCCACGTATGCATGGTAATCATTGAATGATGTCATCCGTTATACTTCCTGACGCAGATGGCTGTCAGTCTGCCACTGATGTGACGGTTGTGACGGCGGTGGCAGGGTGACTTGACAGATGTCACTAGGGTAATTGAGTGGTTACCATTAATGGTAATTAATGGTTATAACCTCTCTCCTCTATATATAGTAAGTGTACCTTCATTTTTCCATATACTTGAAAATTTTTTACCATGTCTTCTGAAAAAATGGCGTCCCACTCTTCAAACAATGCTTTGAGTGCCCAGGAGGTTTTAGCCATGCAAGGTATCATCAGGTTGTCTCGTCATCCTGATCATGATCGTTCTTCCACTAATGTTCTTGATCGTCTAGCGGATCACTGTGCATTCCTGCTGTCACAAGAAGACATGCGTCCTGATCATTTGGATGATCAAGGCACTTCTGATGGGAAGCCGTTAAAGATGAAGAAGCTATCCGAGTTGGGAGATGTTAAGAAGACACCCACCAGGAAGGTTAGGGGTTAGGTTCTCCTTTCCATGTGTTGGAGTTTTTATGTGTAAAGTATTTTCTTTTGGTTAGCTGTTGGGTCACTGTGTCTATGGGGTTTAAGTTGTATGTTTGGTAATTCCCCTTTTTTGGTTGCTTGGTATATGTGGTAGTGGTCTACACTTTTGGTATGTAGACTGTATTTGCTGACCAACAGTATGTATGAAAAATGCTTTTTGTAATATAAATGAACTTGGACATCAAGTCCTTATTACAAAATTATTGTAGTAAGTTACATGTAGCATATACGTAACTGAGCTGCATTCCAGGTGTGTGGTATTGGCGAACCATCTAATCGTTCTAAGGCATACGCCCCCTTTCCCAACACTTCCTGAATTTTGTAAGGCCCTTCCCAAGTTGGGGCCAGTTTCCCTGGTTTTTCCGCGTTTGAAGCTTCATTGTTGCGGAAGACAAAGTCACCGACGCGGAAAGTGTGTTCTTTGACCCGCGCATTGTAATATTTCTCTAACTGTCTTTTATATGCGGCTTCTCGGACACAAGCCGAATCTCTCCGCTCGTCTAGAAAATCTAGATTCATCCGCAGCTCTTTGTCGTTGTCAATTGTTTGCGCAAGCAAAATTCTTAGGGAAGGGTTTGTAACTTCTGTTGGGATAACCGCTTCAGTTCCGTAGGTTAAACTGAATGGTGTTTCCCCATTGCTTGTTTTGGGAAGTGTGCGGTGGGCCCAAAGGACATGTGGCAATTCATCTACCCACCCGCTGCGCTTTGTTCCCAGGCGTGTTTTGATTCCTTCAACAATACTTCTGTTTGCGCGTTCAACCTGGCCGTTGCCCTGGGGATGCGCCACAGAAGTGAAGATTTGTTTGATTTTCATCGACTGAAGCCATTCTTGTAAGTGCTGGTCCGCAAATTGCGTTCCGTTGTCGCTTACAATCTCCATGGGCAGTCCAAATCTGCAAATGATGAACTCCCATATGAATTTTTTGATGTTACACCCGTCAATCGTGGCTAATGTCTTTGCTTCTACCCATTTGGTGAAATAGTCAATGGCGACTACTAGGTATTTGACATTGCCTGGCGCTGTGGGAAAAGGTCCCACGAGATCGATGGCCCATTTTTGAAATGGCCATGCTGCGGTGACCGGTACCAAGTTGTTCTTTGGCCTAAGTGTTCCAGGTGCATGTCTTTGGCATGCGTCACACTTCCGCAATTCTTTAACTGCGTCAAGGTGCATTCCGGGCCAAAAGTATCCGGCATTCATAAGCTTAGCCATGACCATGCGAGGTCCTGCATGCAGTCCGCATGTACCTTCGTGAATATCTTTAATCAGGTATGTGGCTTCTGCGGAATCCACGCATCTGAGTAATGGTCCAAGATAAGACCGTCGATATAAAATGCCATTATTTACTTCGTAATGCAAGGATTTGTGTTGTAGCTTTCTTGCTTCCGCTTTGTCTGATGGGAGAATGCCTTTGGTTAGGAAGGCCATGATTGGGGTGATCCAAGATTCTTTTCCTGTTTCGACGGAACATATGGTTTGGCTAGTGTCTCAACTCGAATATCTTTTGCCAGGTGGTCGAATGCAGTTGATGCCATTTTGCTCAAAGCGTCTGCTGGCTTGTTCTGGCTTCTGCGGACATGACTCACTTTGCAGTAAGAGAAATCATTCATTAACTCTTTGATATGTTGCAAGTATATGACCATGGTTGGTTCTCTTGCTTCATACGTGCCGTCAATGTGATTGGCGACCAGCATTGAATCGACGTGCGCTTCGATGTGTTGGGCGCCCATCTTTTTGGCAATCCGCAGGCCAGCAATCAGAGCCTCATACTCTGCCTCATTGTTTGTTGTTTGGAAATCGAGCCGAATTGCATAAGTGTACTCTTTTCCCTCCGGTGTTATTAAGCGCAGGCCTGCGCCAGCCCCCTCATCATTGCAGGCTCCGTCTGTGTATAACTTCCATATCTGGGTTTCATCGGGCGTGGTCGAATTGGATGATGTTTCGTTGGCGCACTCTTCAACTTTGTCTGCTGGGACTTCTGTTATGAAGTCCGCAAGAACTTGTCCTTTGAAGGAGGGTCTTGCTTTATACGAAATTGAGTGCTCACCCAATTCTATTGCCCACTTTGCCAAACGTCCGGAGAGTTCTGGTTTGCGCAAGATATCGTTGATGCGGAAATCTGTGAGGACGTTGATCGGGTGTCCTTGAAAGTACCTCCGCAACCTTCTCGACGCGTGGATTAATGCCAGAACCAACTTTTCCATTGTTGAATAGCGTGTTTCCGCGTCTAGAAGCATGCGGCTGACATAATAGATTGGGGTTTGTACCCCTTTTCGATCAACCATGAGAACTGCCCCAATTGCCTTGTCTGTCACGGACAGGTATAAGGTGAGTGGTTCTTTTGGTAGCGGAGCCGTGAGTGTTGGCAAGTTGCCCAAACATTTCTTCATGTCTTGGAACGCGGTTTCTGATTCCTCCGTCCAGTTGAAGTTAGATTTCTTCAGACAATTTGTCAGTGTGTCCACGAAGGGAAAAGATTTGGACGCGTAGTTTGACAGTAACCTGTTCAAAGCTACGAGTCGTCCCATCAGTGTTTGTACTTCCTTGACTGAAGATGGGGATGTCATCCGCTCAATTGCTTGAACTTTCTCTGGATTTGGACGAAATCCATCTTTTGTTACGACAACTCCGAGAAATTTTCCTTCCTCCATCCCGAAGGAACATTTTCCCGGGTTGAGTTTCATCCGCACACTTCGCAGCTGATCAAAGGTTTTCTGTATGTCGAGTAACATCTGATATTCTTCTCTGCTTTTGATCACCAGGTCATCAACATATACTTCTAGGTTTACACCGATTTGCTTGACAAACGCGGTGTCCATTAGTCTTTGATACGTTGCCCCTGCGTTTTTTAGCCCAAATGGCATTTTAGTGTAACAAAAGGTACCCATATCTGTACGGAAGGCTGTTTTGTCCTCGTCTTCTTTGGCCATTTGAATCTGGTGATAGCCTTTGTAAGCATCGAGGAAGCATTTGAATCTGTATGGTGCCAAGGAATCGACTTTTAGGTCGATTTCGGGCAGTGGGTAGTAGTCTTTTGGGCACGCCTTGTTTAGGTCTTTATAATCGACGCACATGCGCCATGTGCCATTGGACTTCCCTACCATGACTGGGTTTGCTACCCATGTTTGGTATTTGCTTTTGCGCAATATACCGGCCTTCAAGAGTTCCTCAACTTGCTCGTTCATCGCCTTTGTTTTTTCTGGCCCCATGCTCCGTTTCTTTTGAACGACTGGTTCCGCATTCTTATAGACATTAAGTTTGTGTTCCGCGATGTGTCACGGAACTCCAACCATGTCTGACGGTTTGAATGCGAAAATGTCCATATTCTTTGTCAGCAGCTGTTTTAGGTGAGTGTGAATGGGGTCGGAAATTGCATGGCCGATGACAACTGTTTGTTCCGGGAATAGAGGGTTGATAACCCATTTTTCCGGTTCGGTTCTAACAGTTGGTTTTGCTTGCTTTGAAGGCCTTGGTGTTTCTGTTGCGTGACACGTTTTGTTTCCACGGATGAACGCGACTCCTGTTCGCGTCGGAAAACCCATTATCTGATGTGGCGTAGAAGCGTTACAATTGAATTTTGCCAATCCTTCTCGTCCTAGTAGGATATCATGTGAAGAGTTGACGGGAAGTACTGTGAAGTCGCACGTTTCGGTGCGTGAGTGTTTCCCGTCTGAGAGTGTTACCGGGAAAGTGAGCGTGCCCAATGGGTAAATTGTTTCATGAATGAAACCGGAGATTGGCTCCGTTGTTGGTATTATTCTTTTCTTGTCATCATCATCCAGCTGGTCGAAACACTGCTGGTACATGATGTTAGTGCTGCTGCCATTATCCAGGAACATGTATCGTGTTCGATAATGGCCAACAACCCCTGTGATGATTAACGGAGCTGTGGAGCAGGCTCCACCCTTTACCCTTGGCATGATCACTTGTTCCTCTTTCCAAGAATCGTTCTTCGCTTCTATAAAGGTACGCTTGTGGCTTGCGTTCCTGTGAATCATGTTGCATGTATTGCGAGATACGCTATACATGTGATGCGCATTGAGATTGCGTATCTTCTTCTGGGAGGGCTCTCCTGTTTCTGTGTTGTCCCTCTGTTTTCTTCTCATGTTTTTTACAAGATGTGTCAGTTGCCCTGATTTGAGGGCGTTTTCAATTTCCATCTTCAGGCTGTAGCAATTGTCCGTCATGTGACCATGGTCCTCGTGGTATTCACGGTACTTTGATCTGTCCACGTTCTTCCTGTCACCACGGAGCTCTTGTGGCTTTGGAAATTGGATCTGCTCTGTCTTTAGCACCTCGGATGGTGTTTTGGACAGTGGTGTCCAATCGTAGTTCTTCTTTGAATGTCCCTTATGGTCGCGGGACCCTCTTGAGCTCATCATGTTTCTTGCATCCTGCGAGGAGGAATATTTTCCTTCCTCCGCTGTGCCTGAAATTCTTGACCAAACGGACTGTTTACCTTTTCCTCTGTTGTTTGAGGATCCATGATGACTGCTACCTTGTTGTGTGTTTTTGTTGCGATGGAAGGAGCGTTCCGAAGACGCGTAAACTTTGGCAGCTTCGATTACTTCATCCCAAGCTTGTGGCACGCCGTCTTTGCCGGTTAAGCATTTCATCAGATCATCATTTCTTACCCCGTGTATAAATGCTGCGCGGGTAAGTTCTTCTCCGCGTCCTAGCTGGAGTGCTTCTTTGTTGTATCTGACGATGTAGTCTTCCAAAGACTCATTATTGTTGCGCGAACACAAGAGAATATGAGCCTTATCCTTCTTGTGTTTGCGCAAGTGAGAGAAATGGTTTTTGAATTTTCTTATTAAATCGTCGAAGTCAACGAGACTTCCCACCGGCAAACTCTCGTACCAAACTCTAGCTGCTCCTGTTAGTGTTTGCACAAATAAGTGGCACCAAGCTTGCACTGGCCACAGTTTGGAGCTGCCTGCGCAATCAAATGCGTGCAAGTGATCATCAGGATCGCGCAGACCGTCATATCTTCCGATGGTGCTCGGTAACTTGCATTCTTGTGGCATTGGTGCTTGTGCAATCCGTGCGCAGAACTTCGATCGTTCCGTGATGGTCTTTGGTCTGTATGGCTTGTACAGATCATCATCTTTAGGTGCCAGGCTGTTGGCAACGGTTTTGGAATGTTGCTTTTTTACTTGGATCGTGATGTACTTCGTCTTCAGATTCGTAGCCGTCTGGTTCACCGTTCAGGTTGACGGGGTCCTGGCCGTGAGTATTTCTACCACGGCCTCCACCACGTACCGCCTGACGATGTCCCTTTGCGTGACGACCACTGTTGTTCTTCCATGGGGATTCTGAATCATCCCCACTCAAGTCGAAACTTAACGCCTTCTGAGTCTTGAGCTTTGCTTGGTTCATTACCATCTTCTGGTACTCAGCAATCGTCTTTGAGTTTTGTTGAGCTAACCATTCGTCTGGGTCAACCGAAGAAAGGTTGTCCTGTGCCTTTTTTCCTCCATTTAGTCCTCCTCTTATTGGGTGGAATTGGAAGGTTGAGGCTTGTTGTTTCTGAGCCACATTCTTAGTGATTGTGTTTGGTGTAACGTCTTGGATTTCTTCGTTGACTGTGGCCTCAACATCGGTGTTGTTGTTTCCATCCTTTGAGAAAGCCATTTTGCTAGTTTGAAAGATTGGTTGTAACCGTAAGGGATGGCGCCAATGAAGAAACAAATAGTCTTACCACTTGTTAGGGATGATAAGATTATTGGTATCCACAGAGTTGATCCTTCACTAGCAGCTATGGAACAAAGGACCTGCAAAAAGAATGTATGTGTGGGTGTGGAGACGACTACACGAGGTAGTTGTTTATAACAAAAACGGGGTGAATGGGGATACTATCTAGTATGATAGCTCTCCAGGTCAGTAGAAAGTGTCCTCTCCTATTAGGGATGTGATCCCTTTTATAGGAGAGTCCGTATGCCACCATTACCCAAGTCCTAACCGTGGTTAGGTTGTCTCCATCACCCTTAGTCGTGTTAGTGTGATGAAATAAGGAAAGCTAAATTAATGGGAATAGTGGAACCGTGTACCGCCTTTAATGGTGTGGTTACGTGATTCATGCATGGCTATTGACCATGCATGATATTCGCCTTGACCGGGTGTTGACCAATCATTGCCTTATTTGTCTAGTCATTAATGAGCTTTGACTGTGTTTTGCGCGTAGTTCTTATCCGCGCGGTAGCATTGCGTCCGGATTGGATGTGCGGAATGGTTTAGTCAGTACCCACTCCCTTCATTTCCCAAACTCGTGTAGTTAGAAAACTTATTTACTAAAATGGGTAGCTTCAAAATTATTTACCAAAATAGGTAGTTTGGTTATTAAATTCAACAAAAGTCTAGCTTTATACATTCTCACTCTTAATCTCATTGGTTAATTTTTATTCATCAACTAATTATTCACTTAATTATTTTTAGCATAAATATTATAAGTTTTTTATTCTTACTTTTAATTTGGAAAAATAAATTATAAATGCATAACTAACTTTTTATTTCTAGTCACGCTTTTCTCAAAGAACAATTATATATCTACGTCTTTTTTTTTCAATTTATTTTAGTATTCTTAATTTTTTGGGTTAGATTTAGTATTTTTATTTACGTTAGTATATAAGAAAACGTTGTACTGGACATTAGTTATTTTTCATAGATTTTTTAATTTGATACCAAAAATAAAAAAAACAAAAATAGAATAAAATAGCTTAAATGTATGGGTACAAACAAGTTGAGCTACTCTCAAGCTACTTGCGATCTACTCGAGCTACGCTAGATACGACCTGTGCTTTAACGAACTTGAGCGCGAGCTTTAACAAACTCAAGTCTGAGCCCGAGCTTCGCTTATCGAGCTCGAGCTAGCTCACGAGTCTAAACGAGTCCACTGTTTATATAATTTCTAATTAAATGTTATTCAAACATAAAAACGAAAATGTGACCCAAAATATTAAGTATACTAGAAAAGATTATTGAAAAAAATAACAGATATAAAATGGTTGTTTAGTAAAACAAAAAAGGCAAAAAACGAAAAAAAAAAAAACAAACGTGACTAAGTGGAAATAGAAAAAAAAAATTAGATTTATACATTATAATTTATTTTTCAAAATTAAAAGTAAGAATAAAAACTTATAATATTCATGCTAAAAATAAATAAATGAATAATTAGTTGATGAATAAAAAATAACCAATGAGATTAGGAGTGAGAATGTATAAAGCTAGACTTTCATTGAATTTAATAACCAAACTACCCATTTTGGTAAATAATTTTGAAACGACCCATTTTGGTAAATAAGTTTTCTAACTACACTAGTTTGGGAAAAAAAGTCTTCTTATTTTAAGAATAAAGGTATGTTGGAAAAAAAAAGTGACATCATGCAATAGAGTATGGCGATACAACCAGATAAGATATGTGCGTTGGCCAAGGTGCCCATCGCGGCATCGCCCACTCAAATAGATCCATAGTGTAAAAAATCATAAAGGAACCAAATTCAAGCCCTTTCTTTTCTAGCAACGAGTCAAAAAAATTTCCAATCTTTGATGTCTCTAACAGTATTCATCATCCGCGAGCCTAACAAGTTAGCAAGTCGAATATTCTCTTGGTGTTTCATTGATTTAATTGAGTACGAAAGTTGTTTTTCGTAGTGTAAGTGGGGTTGGATATTGGAATTGTTTTTTGAACAATAGAGTTTTTACTAGTTAGGCTAGGGCAAGATAATTGCAAGAATAAAAGACGGGTTTTCAAACACTTTGCTCAATTCTTTACACTTAGTCTTCCTACTCGAATACCAAAGAAAAGAGAAATACGTGACATCATCAAATAACATTGCAAACTTAGAGCGTCGCTTCAAGACAACCGTATCATTTCGAAGCTTCCATATTGGCCACCAAGTAACATATATAACCGCAACTACAATTTCTTTCTTTGGTATACTTAACTACAAATTCTCAATCCACTCCCAGAGATTATAAGGGAAGTGCTAGACCATCAACATCACTTATAACCACCCTTCAATCAAACCCAAATCTTCTAAACCGATGCACACTTAAAAAAAACATCTTTCTGTTTTCAAAATTTGCATATTTATGCTTTTGAACCCTAATATTTGTCACGTCAAAAACATCCGATAAAATTGAAACGCTACAAAAAATTTGTTGGCCCGAACAATCAGATCAAACATAAACACGAGATAGTTGGGGGAAAGAACCCGCGACTCTTTCTATTCAACCAAACGAACTTACTAACAAGGGACAGATAAAACATTAACCTAGACCCCTATTTATACTAAACCAACCATACTAATCCTACTCAAATAGTTCTAGCAATAATAATAATCTAAAACCAAACATCATTATCTATATTAATTAACCAAACTAGATAATTCTAAACATTCAAATAATTAATTAAATATTAACTAATTAAACTTTCCACTTTAGCCCCTTCAACTTTACTACTTATTCAAGATTAATCTTCATTTACTCCCTTAATCTTGAATTGTATTTCTTCTTGCCTTTGTTCTTCCTTTTCAACTATCTATGACATAATTGCTTCACTGGTTTTTCAAACTTAGCATTTGATTCTTCTGTACTTAACTTTGAAGTTGCATTGCTACTTTCTTTCTTCCTTGACTCGCTTCTTCTCATCAACTCGTTCTTGACCACTTATTTCACGAATTTCAAACAAATCCTTTGTGATTGTTCCAAACCGAATTTCTCTCACGTGCATAATCGGTTTCACATCAGGACTTTCTTTCTTTTCATCTTTAAGATTGTTAGGATTATAACATACCTGAAGCTTGATGTTGTACATTCTATTTTAGCTTCTCTGAACAATCTTCCTTTCTGATCATGTAGCCTCAATATCCCATGGCTATCTCAATCTTACATCCTTCTTCATCAAACTGACCCAAGCTAAGAAGATTTGTCTTCAACTTAGGCATATAGAAAACATTAAAAAAAAACGTTTTCTTTTCTCCACTTTTACCTACCACAATCACATTACCTTGACCTTTGATGTTGATCTCGGACCCATCACCAAACTTTACTTTACCCGAAACTCATTCATCCAAGGTAGTGAAATACTCTTTCTTTCTCGATTATCTAAGGACCACGTTCCTTCATTCTTTTCATCCTTTTCAAACGCACTAGGGATAACCCTTTATTCACTCAAACTTACTTTCTTTGCTGAACAAACTGTCATAAACAGATATGGATCAATATCACCTACATCTTCTATTTTTGTCAAATTGGCTTCTTCTTTCCCTTTACTAGGAGCTTTACATTCATACGTAGCATCTCACATACTTCCTTCTATCATGCCATTCTTCAGGGTTCTTTTCCGTCTCTTCAACCCGTTCATCATTCTCACGTTCACTATCCCATCTTTGATTCCATCTTCCTCGCCTGTTGTATCTTCCACATCCCCTACCACGTCCTTGGTAGTTTTCAACTTTCTTTTCAGTCTGGTTGAACATAAGCTGACTCTAGGATGAACTTTCACTTACATTCTTAAACTTATTTCTTTCTTCATATGCCTTCAAAAGTCCGACCACATCTTCATCGGTCATTGTTTCACTTTCCACGAATTGCTCTATCGAAGAAACAATAGGTAAATATTTATTAGGCATAGAGTTGAAGAATTTTCTCACGACAACCTCTTCTTCCAGTGTTACTCCCAAGCTCTTATACTTCGACTGTACTCCACCCAACTTCGTTGCATATTCATCAACACTTTTAGTCTCACTTATCTTCAATCCATCTAACTCGCTTCTCAGCATTTGAAGACGAGCTTTTTGCGTTCTTTCTGCACCAAGATAACGAACTCTTAGTGCTTCCCAAACATCTTTCGGTTCTGAATACTTAGCCATCCGAAGTAACACATCTTCTGATAGAGTTTAAAAGATGACACCCAATGCCATAAACTTTTTCCTTTCTTCCATTACGGTCCCTTTCTCTTTTATCAACCGCGTCTAGTAAACCGTTCACACCTAACACAGTTTTCACCGTAACCGACCATGCTACATAGTTGGTCGAGGTTAACTTTGGCGCCTGCAAAAAGAAACCACCCGACGATTCTTTCACTATTCCTGAACTCCCTTCTTTATCACTAGTCATGACACAATCCTAATCCAGTTGACGTCGCTTCAAACAATTCTTTTCTTTTTTTTTTCACGAATCATAGTAAAGAAAAATATGAATGTGTGTTGTATTGTCGGCGATTTAATCCAAGGTTTAAAAGCAAAAACGATCGGTGCCTTTAAACCAACAACACTTCCTTTAATCTCGCACGGTTTCCAAGGCCTTTTCACCTTCCTTCACGTGGCTACGTTTTTTTCTTCACGGTTTGACGACGAATTCTGTCACACCCTCAAATTTCCACATGCGGGGTTTTACCGCGAGGCGCGTGACACACCAGGATCCAAGTCAACGGTCACAATAAACGACACTATATGATATGAAGACGACGTAAACTGCTCATTAAATTTTCAAAATCGTTCCAACTCAGCGGAAGCACAATATGTTATTACAACTCAAAATGAAATTTAATGTATGAAATGTTTAACAAAACATGCTTATGAATCCTAGACGCCGTGAGACTCCGTGCGCCTATCGACAACTGCTACCTTAGCGACCTGAGACAAACATGCTAAAAACGTCAGCAAATAATGCCGGTGAGTTAACAGGTTTTTAATGAATACCGACTCCAAATGTTTTCAATGAATACCCGTGGTCAACCCAGACCACATGCATGCAAACCGTATGAATACCTGTCACTACTGCGATTGGAAAACCATTACTAGACTTGAATACTGTGAATACTGAATACTTGCCCGAATGAATACTGAATACTGAATACTGAATACCTAAGAGACAACATGCACCCGTTCGACCTCCAGTCGACGAGTGGGGCCGGTCAAGCCCAAATAGATCTATCCACATTTCCCTCGTTGTGCATCCCCGCACATTCATGGTTCTCCCCGGGACTTCCAAAACATCGCATAGTAACCCAAATGAATACTCCAAAACATAACGAATACTCCCAAAACATAATGAATACTCCAAAACATAGTGAATGCATGAATACCAAAAACATAGTTGACACATCTTTTATGAAAACATAGTTGACGCACGTTTAATGAATACAACATGTTTTCTCCCCCGAAAATGTAAAACCAGTAAAGAGTGGGGCCGTGAAACTCACCTTAGAGTGCGTCTTCTGATAACTAGAAATCCAACACGTGTGTGATAGCCCCGACTAATGACAACCTATCAATGAGTTTGAATAAGTGTTTTGACTATTAACCTGAAGGTTAACTAGTCCCTGATTGTCCAGATCTTTGACTACGTGTGTTAAAAAGTGTGTTCAAATGTTAACCGGACATACCAGACAGACCCGACATCCCGTTGGTGACCTATTACATCAATTAGTCAAGTACATAAGGTTAACACATAATTTTCAAGCATAAAACACTTAGTTTGCATCAAAAATCGCATATACGCAGTCGTAGGGTCGAATCAGCATGGAATTGGGCCAGGTTCCACGTTCGCCCCCCCCCCCCCCCAGAAGCCACATTCAACCCCTCAGAAACCACGTTCGCCCCCCCAGAAGCCACGTTCGACCCCTGCAGCCTTAAACATCCTAAAACGCACCAAATCGCATCAAATCTATCCGAAAACATCACGAAACATCACGAAATTGTGACATTCGTCACCTTCGTCTTTCGTCAAACTGACAATAATAGTCCTTCAAATTTTCCATGATAGTCCTTGTAAATTTCGTCGTTTTCAAATTTAATTTTTTTTGAGCGAACTAAATATATATATATTTTTTTTCCATTTATACCTATTATGGATTGGGTATAAGTTTTAATCAAACGCGTATGTTGAAACGTACTCGTAAAATATATATATATATATATATATATATATAAAAAGTTTAAGTTTATAAAGTTTCAAAGCATTTTGGTTAAGTTATCTTAACTTGGTTAGTGATTTATTAAGGAAATTTAACTACAAAAACAATAAACTTAACTACACTAACTATAGGGGCCTTTATTGCCAAAATCCCAAAGTTTTGAAAGTCTCTTTTCCTTTCCCTGCAGACCACGGTTTTCCGGCCAAGAAGTCGCCGCCGGCGACTTTTCCGGCGAGCCTTAAAACTTCCCAAAACAAGATTCCATTCAACATTAATATTGAGTTACTGTTTCTCCATCATACTCGAACGGTTACACGAGTTTTAAAGTGTCATAAACGCGTTTAATCATGGGTTTACTTGGCTTTATTGTGAAACCGTCGAGCATCATAAACATTCGAGTTCTAACGCCATTTTCTTTATAAAACTATAAATTGATGTTGCCAAACTATTTCTGGATGATCACACTTCATAAACCCACTTAAAAACCACAAGAAAACGTTCCTTGAAGCCCTTTGCGACCCAGTTTCAGGTTCGGCTCATGTAGCCTTGTTTTCGGAATCATTCGGGTCTTGTAAGTTGTTATGATTATTGCCGTTTTGTATGTTGATGTCTCTTGAATCAAAGCCCCATGAATTCGATGTCCAATCGTGTGTTAATCGGGCTATTAGAATTGAGGTTTAGGGTTAGGGTTCTTAGGTTGAATTGGGGAAGAAGATGATGAATATATGTAATAGATTAAATATATTTTGCTTTGAACTAAATCAACAATCAGAGGTGCAGCCTAGTGGTTGTGTGTGTATGTTAGCTAACCAAACAACCCAGGTTCGATTCCCACATGAAGCCCCTCCTTTCTGATTTTTTTTATACTTGTTATTATATATTAATTTTCTTTTATTTTAATCACTTAAATTCCATTTTAAAATTATAATATTCATAATAAATTCATTTTTGCTCCAAAAATTATAAAAATTTAGGTGTAGCATCTTGACACCATAAAGAAATATATCACACTTTTACTTTCTGAAAATTATTAAATTTTTATTATTTTATTAATTTAAATTGTTTTAAACATATTTAATTCATTAAAAATTCATGTTTTATGATTTTAATCTCAAACATTTTGAGAAATTATTTTTCACCATTATGAACTGAAATAAAAATTATTGGTTCAGAAAATATTTATTTTTTTATTAATTTTCTATTTTTAATCATTTAAACATGATTTAATCTCATTAAATCAGTTTTAAATATAAATAAGTTTATAAAAATTATGGCAAAATTATTTTCATTACTTTACATCAGAAAGTACCCATTTTCTATGAAAATAGTATTTTTGGATTGTGTCTTGTATTATTAGTCTTATTATGTTTAATTAGACATTTATTTATTTACACTATTTAAAAATCTATTTTATAAATACTGTTATTATAGAATATAAATATTCTAATGTTTGAAAGTATTTATTATTAGTTATTGGATTATGGTGTAATTCATAATTATTTATTTAAGCATTTATGATTATTGTGTTTATTTAAATAATTAGTTCAAGTAATTAACTAAATTATTTTGTCATAATTATTCAAATATATTTTGATCTAAATATTTAATTGGTAATAATTATATTACGGTCATTACCTAAATTATATTTACAACTTTGATATATTAATTTTAATATACAATGTTTACATTACTGCGACTAATCATAAAAACTCTAATTCCCCAAATCGACTTAGCAAACCCTAATGCCTTAGACCCTAGTTACCTTAGACTTTTTAGACACTTCCTTATTAGTATTCTTACACATTATAGGTTGAATTTGTGACACCCCGCATTTTCAGGTTAATACTTTTACTGACCTCTAGTTAACTTACATGATATACTTTAGTTAACTTACGTGTTGTGCATGGTTAGATACTTAACCAGGGTTAGTTAAGTAGGCCTAACACATGTTAGATGATATTAACATATGTGTTAAATAGGAAAAGCATTGTTTAACACACACATGAGTCCTGTATCCCGAACGTTGGTGAATTATGTGGCATGTATAACTATAATATGTGCAATTAAATCATGATGGATGTGAAGTACCTGCTTATATGAATTATGTGAATTATGTGAATTGTCACTTGACTGACGATTAATATGTAAACCATGCAAATTACGTACACTTGATGGTTAATATCTCATGTAATAATAAAAACAATGGTTTTTATACAATTTAGAGGGATTAATATTATCGGGTCCGGTATTGGGCTAGTATAGGCTTAAAAGGTCAAGATATTGTGCAAGAGGGGCCCTAATACCCAACTACTTGGGGAACAAGCAAACTTATCCTATAATTATAGTTTAAAAAAAAAAAAAAAACCCTAACCCCATTACCCTACTTGCGCCGTGGATCCCCTCCCCCTCAACCCTCTCAATTTTCCAAACAACCAATCAATCTTTCACTTAATCAAGCTAGTTCGGGTTTAATCTCAAGGCTCTAGGGATTTTTAGCATTGCAAGGTATGCGTTTATACGTTCTTTGATGAATTATGATAATTGAAAAACTTTAAAAACTCTAAAAACATCATACATATAATCGCATATATATATATATATATATATGAGTTCTTGAATGTTTTTGATGATTTAATGATGATGATTGTTGTTAGTTGCCATGATTAGGGTTTTTACATGATAATATATGTGTTTGATCATGAGAGTGTGGATTATGCATGTGTTAGAGATTTTTGAGCATGATTAGGGTTTGTGAATAACTTGGGCTGCAAGTTTTAAATTCTGGCAGATTCGTTTGGACGTTTTGTAGAGGCTGTAATGGGTTGGTAAATTGATAGTTTTGATGATTTCTTTGCATGATTGTGATGTACATAGTCTTAGCTTTTCATAATGGGCAAAACCATCAGATTTGGACGTCGGTTGAATCGTTTTTGGAATTTTAATTGATTAGAGGTCATATCAGATTTTCGGAACTGAAAATTGGGTCAACTTTAAATGGTCATAACTGGAGATTTACAAAGAATTAAGTTATGAAATTTTTACAGTATGTCAACATTGGAAAAAACTCGGCTTTTCCAAGTGGATTCATCCCGTTTGGATGAATACACAATTTTTGGGAATTTTTCTACTAAACTGACCTGTTGTGGAAATTTTCTGGACACAGCTGTGATGTACGAATTTTTATAATTTTTGTGTTTGGTTTTAGGACAAAATAAAAATAGGGGTTTACAACTGAATCCCCATGAACACTCAGTAAAAATTTGGGATTTTAATTCATTCGTTAAGTGGGTTAAAAGATGCGTTTTTCACAGTGCACAATCAGTCCTAAAAACGCAGATTGTGTACGAAGTCCTTATGTGACTATTTGAAGTTGTTTATGGTATGCAATTGACATATATTTGTGTGGAAACTTGCATGGGATGTGTTTGATGTGTTAAACTCATAATAGTCACCATGATCACCAACGGGATACGTAGGAACGTACTATGTGGTATATTGGTTATGCACGTGTACTCACATAATGACACATATAATAGGGAGTCGGTAGCGAGTCTCTATTACGTTGAAGTTTGGATATTTTTGCTTGCAACCTAAGGTGAGTTTCACTACTCTTTTCTCAAAAGCAAGTGTCTCGGGTCGAGACAACTTACGTAACGTTTCTAGTCCGGGTTGGGACTACTTTTACACATCCCGGGTTTCGGGGTGCATGATTCACGGGGTGAATCTACTTTTACTAATTCATGCTATATGTCCTTGATGAACTAAACCAACCCTATCATTTAAGTCCTTCAAAATACCGAATCAATTGCCGGTTGGGCAAGCGGGTTACTAGTTGATAGCGCTATTAGGTCTAACAAACCTCACATCGTGCTGGGAGCATGGGTGTGAACTAATAACTTAAAACATATGTCATTGTTGATGGGCAATGACGCAAGGCACTTTTCTCCCGGTTATGGGAACTTGTTCATTAGTAGTTCGGTATTCGCTGGTATTAGTTATCATAAGTGGGTTAGCTACCCCTGGCATGTGAATTAGCTGTTTACTTGTGGTCTGGGAGACCGACGTTTTTACTTGTGGTTATGTGGTCTGGGAGACCGGTGCTTGTACTTGGTTACATGGTTTGGGAAACCTACACTTTTACTTACTCACCTATTTTACTTTGTGAACTCACCAACATTGTTTGTTGACCCACCATTTACATGCTTTTGCAGGTAGTTAGCTTCCGGTGCCAGGATTAGAAAGCACTGTACACTTCACTGCATTTGGGCTCTCGGGCATACACATAAATTATATATTATGCTTTCGTATGGTTTTAATTTGGGCGCATTGTTTTGCGCATAGTTTTTTTTAAGAAAAGGTTTAAATTTGGTTTACGCTTCCGCAGCTTAACTAAACTTGGTTTTTGAAAACAAACTAAATGGTTTGGGCATTTAGAGTTCGTTCATATGACTTATGGCTATGGGATCCTGGTATGTCATGCGCCTCGCGGTAAAACCCCGCAGTTGAAATTTGAGGGTGTGACAGAATTTCTCGGAATTCCCATTACTTAGCTCACGACCGCTTAAGTGGATTTTGATCGTTTTCGCAATCTGTGAGTATATCTTTCCCCTTTTTACTATTTATTCTTTTGGGGTGATTCATGTACCATTATTATTAAACTTACGTATATTATTTACAAAGTAATGTGCTCTTTGATATGTTTTGTGTGAATTGTATGAACGATTTGTCAAAGTCATTAACCTTTGGGCCGCACCTAACAATGAGTAGTACTACGAATTATATCCCTTGGTTACTTACGTTAACGAGTTAAGTCCTTGGTCATTGTTATGGTTTTTCTTGAACGATGGGTGAACGATTATTGAATGATGGGAGGCTTGATTTTGACCATTTTACATATTACGTATTTCAAAGCACATAAATTGCGAAACACTTTTCTATTAAATGTATTCACAGGGTATGCTGACCAATACATTTATGTATTGACCAAATTATTTTGTACATGTTTCAGGTTGTTTTGAGATGCATTCTTTAAGCTTTCGGATTTATATTTAGATTTTGATTCATTGTATTTCAATTTAGTTGGCAGTTAGAATCATTGTATTTCATTTCAATATAATAAACTATCTAATCAACGTATTCAAATTTACACTTTAGTCCATGAGCTATTGAACAATTGTCACTACGTGACACCTCGATGTTTCCGCCATCGGTTGGGGTGTTACAGAAATGCTGCAGTCAAGTATGAATAACATATCCTACAAAACCCCACCAATTTTATCCCGAAATCCGTCCGTTTTACAAGTTACCCAAAATAGCAAATTATGGAGATGTCACATCAAACGTATGCTTACCCAACTAGGAAACTTTCTAAAATCTCTTAAAAATCAACTTAACATGCTCAGATTATCATGTACAAGAAAACCCCTAATCATATCATTATCAATAACATCATGAACAAGCCCTAAATCTAACCCAAAATCCCCAAAATGAGTAAAACATCATCAATAATCAATTGTAACCTATCTCAATCCTAAATCATCATCAACAACAGCCCTAGATCATTGTTATAACATCTACACATCAATCAATCATCAAACAATGCATAACACAACATAAAAACATCATTAGCACAACATAACACATGTTTACTTATATAAAAACTCATTGTTTATGAAAGGTTTTGTTTGGAAAGATGTTAGGAAGGTTTTTATCCATGAAAACATTTTTGAATCAGATCTGGACCTTTGGGGTTTAATGAAAATGAATCAAAATGCTTTAAAAAGGATTTAGGATGTAGAACACACCTTTGATCTTTGTTTAGAAGATGTTTGTAGGTTAGATTATGGAAAACAAGGGCAATAACTCCTTCCCCAATGATTAAAGTTGCTAGAGAATGTTTAGAGGCGTTTAGGGTTTGAGAAATAGTGAAAAATGACAAAGTATGGTATTTATACTGAAGCCTCCTTCGACCCCTTACATGGGGCGAATGAGACCAGAAGTGGTCGAATGTACTTCTCAAGTTTTCTATTCCCAGGTTCGACCTATCTGTTGTTCCCAATTCCCAGGTTCGACCCCTTTAAGGTCGAACCTATACATGTGTTTTCCAGATTTTCCAGTTTTGTCGTTTTAACGCATTTTAACATATCCTAACACATGAACATGCAACCCTAACCTATGTTAAGCATATATAAGCATGGATAATCATCTAAACACCGTTTAAACACGTATTTGCATATAATCCACCATATAAGAATTCATCTACGCATAATACCTGATCTAGTTTATGTAATTCACCAACAACGGGACTCGTAACGTGTGTGTGTGTGTGATTAACCCAATGATCCTCCAAATCATTAAACCCTGGACAATACGGACTGTGCTCTGACCCAACTGACCTCGTTAAGTATGTTTAGTAAACGTTTTTCGCTAAGGTAGACTTATGTGTTTATAAAAAGTTGACCTAAACATGCCGGGTGTCACAATTTCCAAACAGGACGAACAAAACCTCTTAAGAATCGTGTCAATTAAGGATGAGCATTTTACCGGTACCGAAAATACCGGTATCGAAATTTCCAAAAATGAGTACCGGTACCGAAAACAACCGGTACGGTATCGGTATTTGAATCTAAAAATCGGTAAATACCGGTACCAAAAAACCAAAAAATGTGGGTACGGGTAGTTGTACTGAAATTGATTCGGTACCAAGAATTCGATACCGGTATCCGATACCATTTGCTCATCCCTAGTGTCAATGGTAAGCTGTGTGTAACAATGAGCCTAAGCTCTGATACCAATTGTTGGCCCGCCCAGGCAATTAGATCAAACATAAACACGAGATGGTTGGGGGAAAGAACCCGTGACTTTTTCTATTCAACCAAACAAATTTACTAATAAGGGACAAATAAAACATTAACCTAGACCCCTATTCATACTAAGAGCATGTTTGGGATTGGGTTTGGAAACAACTTATTGACTTATTAGCTTTTTAAAAAAGCCAATAAAAGCTTGGATTTGATGCTTTCTAAATGACTTATTGATTTTTTCAAGAAGCTAATAAATCAATAAGCTATTTTTCAACTCAATCCCAAACACCCCTAAACTAACCATACGAATCCTACTCAAATACCTCTAGTAATGATAATAATCTAAAACCAAACATTATACTAATTAACCACAAATGAATAATTCTAAACATTCAAATAATTAATTAAATTTTAAGTAATTAAACTTTTCAGTTTAACCACTTCAACTTTACTACTTATTCAAAATTAATATTCACAACTATTTTAGCATGACCCTCACCTAATATCCTCTCAACTTTTACAACTCAAGTTATCATACTTTCCAAAAACTAAAAAAAAGCAAAAGCAAGCAATAATTCCAAAAGCATATCACTCATCACCCAACCTCTCTAACAGTAACCTTTTTAGAACAAACTTGAACCCATATTTGCCACAAACCCCAAACTCCAGGGACCTTTTTTACACTTACCCCTTCTACATACCGCAACCGGCAGCACCCACATTCCCCGACGCCTATAACGACGTCGTTTAACAAACATATCCCGCAGACAACTTCAACAAAACCCCGATGGAATCAAAGAAACTTCAGTTTTTTAGTCAAACCTTCTCTCCTTCTCCCCCATTAATAATAATAATATCTTCACTCTCACAACAATAATATTAATAATAATAATATCTTCACTCTTCACCCGATCAATGACTTTAACTTCTCAATTTTATAAATCTTATAAATATTAATTCCATAGTTATAACTTATTATTATTATTATTCCCTTAGGGTTTGTGAACTGAACTGTTCGAGTTATAATAATAATAATAGTAATAGTAAAATATGATGGTATCAAGAGGAGGCTTATTCGGATGGTCACCGCCACGTCAGCAGCCGTTAACGCCGGTGTCGGAGGTGTCGGAGCCGCCGGAGTCGCCGTCGCCGTACATGGACGCAAGTGCGGAGCCGGTGGCGCCGGATGTGGATGATGACGTGGAGGAGATGGAGGAGATCGAGCCTCCGCCTGAAGCCGTGGCGTTTTCACGGCTGTTCGCGTGTGCTGATCGGCTTGATTGGGTGCTTATGGTGGTTGGATCGATTGCGGCTGCGGCGCATGGGACGGCGCTTGTGGTTTACTTGCATTATTTTGCTAAGATTGTGCAGTTGTTGAGTTATGGTCATGAGAGTCCGGATTTGCTGTTTCATAGGTTTAAAGAGGTATATTATTATTATTACTATTACTATTATTGTTGTTATTATTAGAAGCTTATTGTTTCATTTAGATATATTTCCTAATAGAAAACTAATACGTTGAAATATAAGGCAAAATTAAGTATTAAGTTGAATTAGAAGTAGTGTGAGTTGGTTTAAGTGAACATTATGAAGGTTATTAAGTTGCTATATGTTTAGTTTGTTAATTGGATTTTGTTACGTTGTTGAAATGATTGTTAATTTGTTATTAGTTTTGAAGCTAGAAGGTTTTTGTGTAGACGCTTGATTGAGGAAGGTTTAGATTCTGATTTCTCGGTGGCATTGTAGGCTCTTATGTTAAGTTTATGTAGGGTTAAATCTGGGAAAACATACAGTGAGTTGTAATACCGTGGAATGTATTTACTTTTATAGAGTTAAGTAGAGAGTTATCTTACCTTTGCAAGATTGAACTTAAGCTTTTTCTGTATGAGAAGATGTAGGGAGTTGTATACTGCTTGTGTGTGTATATGTATATTAGAAATATATCTTATAAAGGTGTAAATAAGTAGCTTATAGACTTATAGATTGTATAAAGGCATCATGACGGGGTTGATGCCGAGTTTGAAAGTCAGCTTCATTTTTTGAGATCATTTTCAGGATTAGCAAGTAAAAATGGTTCAAGTGTAACAGTTAACAAGGATTTTGTTTCTTTGTATATGGTGTTCATTTATGTTTGCTTAATGAATGATGACTTGTTTCTTTCTATAGCACATCTTGAGTTAATTACTTTATATACCCAATTATAAAAGATATAATTAGCTTTACCTTATGATATGGTTATTTATTTGAGTTCTTTTGGAAGCACTAGTAAGCTTGGCTAGTTGACTTTATACATTTTCTGAAACGCTAACATTGCATCATAGTATTAGGTTTCACCTTTCTAGGCATCTAGCATCCACTAGAAACTTGTCACATGGAATTTTACGTTTCGGATATTAGTGAATATATGAATAGTTATGGAATTTAGACAAATCTTTATTGGTATTATGATGTGTACTGCGTTATAAGGAGTCAACATACGACATGCTTTTACGGGTTTCTTGTAAATGCTTTGATCTTATAGTAACATATATTATAGTTGAAGATGCCCAACAAAGTTATAATTTGCATCAATTGAAGTTGATGAATAAGGTGCTAACACTATGTTGACATATTTTAAGTATTTGTAATGGTGGAGGAAATTTGCAGCTGTCTTTTTATTTTGTTCTTTACATCTCTTCAATGTGAAAAATGTATCGTGGTGATTGTACGTATGCAACAATTCTTTCTTCATATAAATATGTGAATTAGTTGAATAATGGTAGTTCGAAGTCCTTGTGTGTTTTTTGAAGGGTGGTACGGACCATGGACTCAATTTGTGGGGCATCTCAAATACAATTACTTTATATAAGATTGACATACATATGATCATACATGTGTTTGTGTGCATACACATGTAGTTATGTATGTTAATATGATACACGACTACACGTATACCTACATAGATACAATTGTCTATGCTTTAGAGCACCATTAATATGTCATACAAATGTATATATATGTGTATTCGTGTTCTCTATTTGTAAATAAAACTCCGCCATTAGGATATTCTCAAATCTCAAAGGGTGACCGTGTGTGGGAATTGGGGAAGTGTATTCGTGCTTATGTAGTCTTTCCCTTGCATTTTCTAGAAGGCAATTTCAGTACTTTTAAAATAATATTGTACAAAATATCATTTTTGTAGAGTTGTAGTTACTTTCTTGGTAGAATCTATACAATTAATATCGGTGATGTATCGGTTATCGGTCCCCATGTAAAATATTGGTAATAATATTATCGACGATATTGACCGATATATCACCGGTGATGTATCGGTTATCGGTCCCCATGTAAAATGTTGGTAATAATATTATCGACGATATTGACCGATATATCACCGGTATTCCCGCTATCAGTACCTTTCTTCTAAGTTTTTCCTTTCTCCTTTCTTTTTATTGATACTGTTAGTGTTTTATGTCTTAATTGTTAGTGTAAAATATTAGTGTTTTTACTTTTTAAGTCTTAATCAGTTCCTACATGCTACAATTGTTAGTGTTTTGCAAGTTGCAAAAGGTTAATTTGTAATGGTAGGAGAGTATACTAGATTGTTAGTGTTAAATTGCTAAATATATAAATTTTGCAGGATATTAAAGATACCGATATCCCACCGCGATAATCTATATCTCAAATATCGGTCCTTGACCGATATCTGATTTTTTACCGCATTAACTGCATAGGGTAGAGTTTGAGTCCCATAAATTCAAAACTATATATCTTGTAGTCAAAGTTTAAAAGAACGGAAACAAGCCTCGAGGCGTTTTCCCTTCGCCTCACGAGGCGTAAGCTCGAGGCGCAGTCAAAAAATAAATATAAAACTTATGTGTCTATAAAAAAATAAAATACCTGACCTAGAAAAATCTAAAACATCAAAAATAAAATAATTGACCCAAAAAGTTTAAAACACCAAAAAAAAGCACATCAAAAACACCCTAAACCACCCGAGGCGCACCAGAGGCGCACATTTTCTTAGCGCCTCAGCCCTTAGAGGCGTATGTACAAACTGAACCCCGTGAGGCGCGCCTCAGACTCGTTTTTTTAGAGTTTTGCCTCAAGGCGCACCTCGAGGCGTACGCCTCACCCGTGTTTTTAAACCATGCTTGTAGTCAATTAGTTATTTTGATTGGTTGGAAGTTGGCGACATTTGAAGTGGATATACCACTCTTAGTAATAATTTCAGTACATGTGAAACACAGTTAGGAGGTGTCATCTGAAGTGCATATACTTCTCATAGTCATAATTTTAGTTAGTTAAAGCTTTATGCATAGGGAGGCATAGTTGCAACTTTGTCCAAATATGACACGACTTGTTTTGGCTGCAACGGAAAATGATAATAAATATATTGTCAATTTATTACCAACGTATGGTTGTCTATATTTGTTGAACGCATAGTTGTCAATCGCGTCTGTAGCGGGCGCGATAGCGAATAGCGTCGCGTAGCGGCCATTTACCGCTACACAGTGCATATCGGCCCGCTATCGAGCAATTAGCGAAGTCCGGCGAAGATTCCGGCGACGTCCTGTAGTTCTTTGCCGGAGAAGATGAAGAAAAGATGAAGAGAAGATGAATAGCGGCTGAAAGCATCTGGATGTGTGTGTTTTAGACTTTTTAGGGTTATTTAACTTTATCAATTTACATGTTTAACCCCTCTATCTTTCATTTGTTTACCTAAAGGACCTAAAACTTCTAAATTTTACATAGAAAGTATAAAATTAGTTTGTGTATATACACATTTGGTCCTTATACTTGTAAATTTGTACATAAAAATATTTTTAATTTTTTTAATACCTTACCGCTATTTACAAAATAGCGGGCGCTATTTCATCGCTATCGCTACGTAGCATATCGGTAGCCCGTCGCTATTTACCGCTATTCGCTATCGATAACTATGGTTGAACGGTTCAACCAAGAAAGTTAGATAGAGGGATACAAAGCCTTACCTGAATAAGCAAGAAGTATTAAGTTATTTAAGATGATGAAAAAATCTAGCTTCTTGTTTCATGTCATGGCAATTATTATTCAAGCATCTTAGAATATATTTGTATTAGTTGTGAGATTTTTGGCTAAACCATGTAGTCTTTTATTACAACTAGAAATGGCAAAAGAGCCAATCATGAAATCAGCTTCATGTTGGTATCTTTTTTCTATTTGTTTGGGTAAGAATTATATCTTCACTGGTTCAAATGGGTGCAGATTAAAGCTGTAACTTAACTTCCACAGGTCATACTCGTTATTCGTTAGTGTTCACTTGTCCAAGATCAACTGCTGGCAATCCTGGGAATCCATCATCATTTGTTTCTACTTTCACCGGTTAACCATCATCCGTTGTAAATTAGTGACCATCATCACTACCATCTTCCACCGCGAGATATCCACAACTGCCTACCAAAAACTGACCTTCACTAGTCACCACATAACCAATTTATTATCATCCATATTCACCATCACCAGACCAGAACTGAGAACTTAAAAATGATTGATTTAGCTGATATCCCATATTGAGAATAACAGAAATTCTAACCTGCAATGAGCAAATCTGATAGGCGATGGCATGCAACTGTACAATGATTAGGGGGCGGTTCTTTTTAGAAGAGGGGCTGGGGAGGAAGGAAATGTTAAACGGTTTTGAGAAAGTTAGGTTGGGTGGGGACTGAGGAGCGATGAAGTGTTTTTTTTTCTTCACGCACCAAGGTGAATAATAACACCCAGCCATTTACCCATTTGACATGTTTTTAAAATGAATGGTTTGACCCATCACCCGATATGCTCATTGTTCACCTGTTGTTACATGTTAGAACTGTGACAAATACCAGCAGAAAACATCTTCCTGTTCACAGCTACCTTTATGTTTCTTATCAATAACTTTTGACCTACACAATCTTAAGAACAAAAACATAAATAAGGTTAGAAGTAGAACTTAGAAATCATAAAGTAGAGTTGTAAACTGTGAGGTCAATTAGATGACGCAAGGGCAAATCACTCATACGATGATGCATCGGGATCTGCTAGATAGGAGTTATAATGTATTCGATCCTCTATATAGATCCTGACGAGAAGAGGTGAAGACGCAAAGATGCATCGTCTTTTGCATCTTCCTAGAAGGACCTTCAATGAAGGTTGTAACAGACGAAGACGGAAGACATTAATCTAGTTATCCTTTTCTCTATCTGCCAATAAAACTGTTAGATGACTCTTGTTTAAGAAAAAAAGAGAAGGTCTCTTGTTTTAGTATGTAAAAAAATGTAGGGCGAGCTAGGCTTGCAGGGTGTAGAAAGTATATACAAGTTGTAGTTAGAGGCGATTTAGGGGCTGTTTGGAAACTTCCGAATTGCTAAGTGCTGAACTACTAAGAGGTCTGAACCATTAAGTACTGAACCAGTACGAGGTCTGAACCATTCAGAATTAGTATAATGCTTACCCATTCAGAGGCAATCGTCTGGCAGATTCAGACATCTGCTCGCGAAACAAACAGTGTGATGAACTATCTCTGACCGATTCAGACATCCGTTCCATTAAGAGCTGAAACAAACAACCCCTTAGTGAAGAACTAAATTTATTTTAGAAAATTTTTATTTCCTAAACTCACATTTGATCTTCTCACTAGACACTCCTATGGTATATCTTATAAAAAGTGATATATGTTTTGTCATGGAGTTTCTAATTAGATTCTGCCATGATAAGTCTTATACTCTTATCAAAAGGACACATGTGAGATTTGTTGGGAACATGCTTTAGATAACATCTTTGGTTAATTAAAATATGATTACAGAGAGAAAATTGAGCAAAGAGAATAACTAGAGACTATTAATTGATTTACTACTATTATTGGGTTCTTTAATCTCTTTTTGCTAGTCCATTCCCATCAAAGTAATAGCCCAAGCTGCACTACAGTACTCTATCTTCTGATTCTTTTCAAGCATTATTTTCTTTCCTCACACTGTAATATTATACAACCTAAATTTGAATAAATAAAGCCTCTGTTATGTCTAAAGAAAGAAAAATCATTTTACATTGTGCGTCTAGATATTATTAAGCCATGGCATAGATATCTAATGTGTTGCTTGTTTATAGCTTCATGTCAAACTTTAAACTGCTTGGATACAATTTTTATGAAAATTGACAATTTATTAATGATTTCTGCAGCTTGCTCTGACCCTTGTTTATATTGCTGGTGGTGTTTTCGCTGCTGGTTGGATTGGTAAATAATTTTGCTTATATTTCATCATGCAATGTTTATTTTCAGTAATTATATCTAATCTCTCTTGCTTTCAGAGGTTTCATGTTGGATTCTTACTGGAGAAAGGCAAACTGCCGTTATCAGGTCTAGCTATGTCCAAGTACTTCTAAATCAAGATATGAGTTTCTTTGATACCTATGGGAACAATGGCGACATTGTGAGTCAAGTATTGAGTGATGTATTGCTCATCCAGTCTGCTCTTAGTGAAAAGGTAAGTTTAGATATCTACTGGTATAGGTGTCAATTTTTAGATTCTACTGGTATAGACGTCAATCTTTACCCATTTAGTTATGAATGGGCCTATTTGGGTCTTGTTTACTCAAACGAGTCAAGCATGTCTAATCAAGTAATTAAGATGAAATTCACCAAAAATACAGCCACCCAGAGCTGTTTTGGCCTGTTTCCCAACGACCCATCACTTATACTGGTTTTTGCTTATTGGAATAGTTATGTAGAGTGCGTTATATCTATCATTATTATTGATGCAGGTTGGTAATTACATTCATAACATGGCTACATTCTTCAGTGGGCTTGCAATTGGATTTATCAATTGTTGGCAGATTGCTCTCATAACTTTAGCTACTGGCCCATTCATTGTTGCTGCAGGAGGAATATCAAATATATTTCTCCACAGACTTGCTGAGAATATTCAAGACGCTTATGCTGAAGCAGCTAGCATTGCTGAACAAGTGATTACATTTTTCCCGCTGCTCAATTTTTAATAAATTTCTTGCCTGCTAAAATTAAAATATCATTTTTTTTTTATAATTTACAGGCAATTTCATACATTAGGACCTTATATGCATTCACAAATGAAACATTAGCAAAGTATTCATATGCAGCCTCACTGCAAGCTACATTGAGATATGGTATACTGATAAGTCTTGTGCAAGGACTGGGGCTCGGGTTCACATACGGGCTTGCAATTTGCTCATGTGCCTTGCAACTTTATGTTGGAAGAGTTCTAGTTACACATGGAAAGGCTCATGGTGGAGAAATTGTAACAGCTCTTTTTGCTGTTATTTTAAGTGGCCTGTAAGCATCTTCTATTAACTTGTCCTTTTTTGACATACATAAATGGGCCTGTCTGGTTATATATAATCTCTAATGGGTTATTGCTAAATTGGTTGTTTAAAAAGAATAACTAAAAATGAAACCGGTCAGCTGGGTTGAAAATCGCCCAAAGTGTACCAAGTTATTAAAAAAATCAGATTATTATTCAAGTGATATGATTTTGCAACTGTTATCTGACAGGCTAAGTCACTAACCATACATAAAAAAAAAGTCAAAATTTAAAAAAAAAAAAACATTTTAGCTCAACTCACCATCTATAAAAAAAATGCATCTTCCAAAAAGCGTCAACTCAGCCAAGCTCTTTTTCTAGTTAACCCAGCTTGACCGACCCGGCCATTTTGCCAGCTCTACGTGATCCCTCTATGCTGATATATTTATCAAATGCCATTTGTTTTCAATAGTGGGTTGAATCAAGCAGCCACCAACTTCTACTCATTTGAACAAGGAAGGATTGCTGCATATAGACTTTTTGAAATGATTAGCCGTTCATCGTCAGCCGTTAAACATGATGGAAACATTCTTGATTCTGTACAAGGAAACATTGAGTTCAGAAATGTGTATTTCAGTTACTTGTCTCGTCCTGAAATTCCAATTTTAAGTGGTTTTTACCTTACTGTTCCTGCAAAGAAAACCGTTGCACTTGTTGGAAGAAATGGATCTGGTAAAAGTAGCATTATACCACTAATGGAACGGTTTTATGATCCTACATTAGGTATTCAACCACATTCTACCTTCATTTTGCTAATATTTAACCACCATGTCATTTCTTAATATACTTTTTATTTTTTCAGGGGAGGTTCTTTTGGATGGAGAGAACATCAAGAACCTGAAATTAGAATGGCTAAGGAGCCAAATAGGTTTAGTGACTCAAGAACCTGCTTTGCTAAGCTTGAGTATCAGAGAAAATATTGCTTATGGAAGAGACGCTACTCTACTTCAAATTGAAGATGCAGCTAAAATTGCTCATGCACATACATTTATTAGCTCACTCGAGAAAGGATATGACACACAGGTACAAATCAAAGGATTCTGCTCTTATCACATGTGGCAATCTTATTTCACGATATGCTTTATCTCTAATGGGTCAAAATGAAAGTTTTCTGAAGTGTAATATTTTATGCGTAAAACCTCCTATAAATCAAGTTATTCAAAACATGAGACTCCTATTGAAGTAATCGTACTTTTGTTATCATATTTGATATTTGACACACTAGACATTTGTAAAGTATTTAAATTCTTTGGAGAAAAAGTGGTTCAGGTCAACCAACCTGCTTCTACCAGTACAAATTTTGACCATCAACCAACCCTACCTGTTTTGTCACTTTTAATTCATACCATGTATCCCTTAACCTGATAAATAATGAGAAATGTGTAATTCCAGGTAGGGAGGGCTGGTTTATCTTTAACAGAAGAGCAGAAAATAAGACTTTCTGTTGCTAGGGCAGTGCTATCCAACCCTTCTATCCTCCTCCTTGACGAGGTCACTGGTGGGTTGGACTTTGAAGCTGAAAAATCAGTTCAGGAGGCTTTGGATCTTCTGATGTTAGGTCGTTCAACCATCATAATTGCTAGACGGCTCTCTCTAATTAGAAATGCTGATTTTATAGCTGTGATGGAGGAAGGTCAACTGATGGAGATTGGGACCCATGATGAATTGATAGCTTCAGATGGGCTGTATGCAGAGCTTCTTAGATGTGAAGAAGCAGCTAAACTCCCAAGAAGGTAAATTTTGATACCGATTTTATTTTATAATTGATGACTCCCTGGTGTGGCTTTTATATTCCATCCAAATTATTATTTTATGAATATTTGACGTAGAAGTGGCAAGACGGCAGCTAGGGTGGGTTGGTCATGGATCAAACCGGGTAAAGGTTGGAATAGGTCATGTTTGTCAAGGGTCGAATCGGGGTTTTCGATTGACCTGCAAACACTTTTTGTCCATTCTTTTCTGCTTATAAATATCTGAGTTAATTATGATTACCAAAACAATATTATAATAGTAATAATGTGAATCTGAATAAAATGATTGGAGATTTTATGCATCATAACTAGACTTTTGGGGATTTTTAACTTGTTTGACCCTTCCCCTTTTAGTTATGACCCGCTTGAGATAAAATGCAATGTCAACATTGTTACCTATGATTTGATGTTTGTTTCATGTCATTTAAGGATGCCTGTGAGAACCTATGAGCCGACAACCTTCCAAATTGAAAAAGATTCTTCTGCAAGTCACAGCTATCAAGAATCATCATCCCCAAAATTTGCAAAATCACCATCACTTCAAAGAGCTTCCAACCTGCATGCATCAGCCCGGTCTCCTGATTCTGCTTATAACTCACATGAATCTCCAAGAAACCCTAGCCCCCCTGAAAGAACATTTGAGAATGGGTCCCATGTAGATGGTCCCAATAATCAACCATCCATAAAAAGACAAGATAGTTTCGAGATGAGACTTCCTGAGTTGCCGAAAATCGATGTCGTTTCTATTCAGAGACAAACATCTCATGAGTCGGATCCCGAGTCACCCATTTCACCACTTTTAACATCTGATCCGAATAACGAGCGCTCACATTCACAAACTTTTAGCAGACCTAATTCTCACTTTGGCGACGATCCGGTCAAAGTCAAAGAGGTGAAAGAAAAGCGGAAAGAGCCACCAATGTGGAGGCTTGTAGAGCTTAGCTTTGCTGAATGGCTTTATGCTGTTCTGGGAAGTCTGGGTGCTGCAATCTTTGGTTCTTTTAACCCGCTTCTTGCTTATGTGATTGCTTTAATTGTGACCGAATATTATAAAAAGGAGAGTAAGAAACATATGAGACATGAAGTGGATAAATGGTGCTTAATCATTGCCTGTATGGGTATTGTTACCGTTATTGCAAACTTCTTGCAGCACTTTTACTTTGGTATTATGGGCGAGAAAATGACTGAGCGAGTTAGGAGAATGATGTTTTCCGGTTAGTAATTTCTTCTCTAGCAACTACTTCGTCTATCCACATCTGTTGCAAAAATGGGTGGGGGTGATTTGGGTCAAAGTGTGTAGTTTTGGTGATTGATGATACACTTGGATAAAGATTTAACAGATTTTTGAGTTACAGACTCATGTGGACCAGTTTACCCAAAGCTTTTTTGTCCAGTTTTCAAGTTTTTTTTTTTTTTTTTTAATTTTTAAATAAATAGTGTCAAATATGATTGAGAATTACATATTTACATAGATTCAGTGTCAATCTACTATCTGAATAAATTGATTTTGGAGATTTTATGCATAAAAATACAGGTGACTTTCATCCAGTTTTGACCATTTGACCTGTTTCTTTTTAGCTAACTTTTGTTAATTATACCCATTTACCCGTTAAAAGAGACTAAACATGAACCAAGTTGTCCCATTGGTAAGTAAATGAGTTGAAATCTCCACTTGTAATTACTATGTTTAATTTGTTTTTTTTTTTTGTTTTTTATAACAGCAATGCTTCGTAATGAAGTTGGATGGTTTGATGAAGAAGAAAACAGTGCTGATACATTGTCCATGCGATTAGCAAATGATGCGACATTTGTGAGAGCTGCTTTCAGCAACCGACTTTCTATATTTATACAAGATAGTACAGCTGTACTTGTGGCACTGCTAATAGGGATGCTTCTTCAGTGGCGTTTAGCGCTCGTGGCTTTGGGCACACTTCCAGTTCTTACAGTTTCCGCCATTGCTCAGGTACATATTTAGTCAAGTACCCAAAATACCATTGGTTTAAAATAATTAGTGTGTCAAATAAGATTAGAGAATCATATAATTTCATTAATAATCCATTTTCTGAATAAAATGATTTAGGAGATGAAGTGTTCTTGGTAAGGAATGTTATAGCCGATACTCAATATGTGATACCCCAAAAATAATAACTAGAGGTTAGAAAAGGGGCAAGTCAGGCGAGTTCGGTAACAGGTCAAGATATGTAGTCTGTTATATGTTGAAACAGGTTGGGTTGACCCTAAACACTTTGTCTAACTCCGTTTATTTTTTTTTCCATAAACTTTTAGTGTGAAAGAGAAAGACAACCATCATTTTAACAATTATCTAATTTTCTGAATACATTTATTTAGAAGTTTTATGCATTTTAAGATGACACTTAGGATAAACTTCCATATGTTTGACCCCTTTCCTTTTAATGTATACATTTGACCCGTTAGAAATAAATAACAACCAAATTCGACCCATTTTTAAATAAACGGGTCGATATTGCCACCTGTAACAAAAACTGCTGCAGTTATGAATGTAATATATCAAGGGCTTCCTTTTCTTTCTGCAACTTTTTTACATTCTACACCAATTTAATTCTGCAGAAACTTTGGCTAGCTGGATTTTCAAAGGGAATACAAGAAATGCACAGGAAAGCATCGTTAGTCCTTGAAGATGCAGTTAGAAATATATACACCGTTGTATCGTTCTGTGCTGGTAACAAAGTAATGGAGCTTTACAGATTACAGTTACACAAGATATTCACAAAAAGCTTCTTGCACGGTATGTCGATTGGATTTGCCTTTGGGTTTTCACAGTTTCTTTTATTCGCCTGCAATGCTCTTCTTCTATGGTACACTGCCCTCTCGATTAAAAACGGACATGTGGATCTCTCAACTGCCATCAAAGAATATATGGTTTTCTCTTTTGCCACTTTTGCCCTAGTGGAGCCTTTCGGTTTAGCTCCATACATTCTCAAAAGACGAAAATCTCTGATTTCGGTATTCGAAATAATTGACCGTGTCCCGAATATTGATCCAGATGATATCACTGCTTTAAAGCCGCCAAATGTTTATGGAAGTATCGAGTTAAAGCATGTTGACTTTTCTTACCCAACCCGTCCTGAGATTCTTGTACTAAGCAATTTCAGCCTTAAAGTCAATGGTGGTCAAACCGTTGCAGTCGTTGGCGTTTCGGGATCTGGGAAAAGCACGATACTTTCGTTAATCGAGCGGTTTTATGACCCGGTTGCTGGGCAGGTGAATTTAGATGGTCGGGATTTAAAACTATTCAATTTGAGATGGTTAAGGAATCACCTTGGTGTCGTTCAACAAGAACCGATAATATTTTCCACAACCATTCGGGAAAATATCATCTACGCAAGACATAATGCTAGTGAAGCTGAAATCAAAGAGGCTGCAAGAATAGCAAATGCTCACCATTTTATCAGTAACTTGCCTCATGGGTATGAAACCCATGTGGGAATGAGGGGTGTGGACTTAACCCCAGGTCAGAAGCAACGGATTGCCATAGCTAGAGTCGTGTTAAAGAATGCACCGATCTTGTTATTGGACGAAGCTAGTTCATCGATCGAGTCAGAATCGAGTAGGGTGGTTCAGGAGGCTCTTGATACGCTAATAATGGGCAACAAGACGACTATTCTTATAGCTCATAGGGCTGCCATGATGAGACATGTTGACAATATTGTAGTTCTTAACGGAGGTCGAATTGTAGAGGAAGGGTCCCATGATTCATTAATGTCGAAAAACGGTTTGTATGTTCGGCTAATGCAACCTCATTTTGGAAAGGGTTTGCGTCAACATAGGCTTCTTTAGGTGTTGGTGGCAGGTTGTGGTGGCGATGAGCGGCAGCGGCAGCGGCGGCATAGTGGGATTAATGAAGTGAGATATATTGCATATTCTTTTGGAGGCAAGGGATTGAATCTGAGCCTTCATGATATATTGTTTTGTTGATTGTAGAATAATAGTTGGTAATGTCTTTTTTATGTTCTTTCGATTTTTGTTTGTTTGTTTTTACCTTGCTATCTTTGACCATCTTGTAGATTTGTACATGCTTTTACTTTTGTAAATTCAAATTAATTAGATTAAAATATTTTCTAGTTATCGTAGAACATATTAAAACTAAATTAAATTAATCGCATTGAAGTAGATTTTGTGATTAATCGCTGTTGTGTCGCTTGCCAACTACAACAGACGTAGTGAAGTTCAAATCATGAACTGAACTTGACAAAACAATATTTGTTTTTTTTTCTATTTATTTATTTATGATAGAATCTCATTTACTCATATTTTAATAATTTTAAGTTTTTTTATTATGTTTATTTCAGATTGGTATTTTTTTTTAACAAGAACCTAGTCACCACCACAATAACTAATACCAACCATACACATGTCTTCGACTGACTCAATTGAGCTACTTCTTAACCGGGCATGCTAATTTACCGGCCACATGTAATACCGGTTCATAGGCCGTTATTTCTGGTATTTATAAACACAATACTCTTTTAACTAAAAATAAACCCCACCCCAACTCACTCATCAGCTATCAGAACAATATTACTTTTTTGTCACACCCAAAACATGCCTCTTTATAGAATTACCATCGGAACTCCAGGGGAGGCCAACCACCCTGATACACTCAAGGCTGGCCTGTCCGAGTTCATTTCGACCCTCATTTTCGTATTCGCCGGTCAAGGATCCGGCATGGCTTACAGTATGTTGTATACACACACTCATGTTATACTAAAAACATTTAATGTAAACATAAACAATTTGTGCTGTTTTCTTATATAAACTTTTGGTTTTGTTTTTGAATTAGGTAAGTTGACATATGATGCACCAGGCACTCCATCTGGATTAATCGCGGCGGCACTATCCCATGCATTCGCCTTGTTTGTGGCGGTGTCAGTGAGTGCAAATATCTCTGGTGGTCATGTGAATCCAGCTGTGACATTGGCCTCGTTTATAGGTGGAAACATCTCGTTTATAAGTGCAATTGTGTATTGGGTTGGACAATTAGTTGGGTCCGTTGTTGCATGTTTGCTCCTCCAGTATGCCACGGGCGGAATGGTAAGATCTTAGCTAGGGTGCTAAATGAGTCGTGTTCATGTGTTCAACTTGAGATGAACCAAAAAAATTGACATGACCCTAGTTATCGTGTTACGCATACGTGAACCCTAACCTAGGAATAGTATTTTTATTTTTATTTTTGATAGGAGAATTTCTTTAATTATGTAGGTGGTGTTCCTAAAATCTTTGCTTTTGAAAATAGCCCACCAACCTGATTGATTGATGATAGAAATACTATTTATAGATTGACACTGAATATGACATGTGCAATCTCAATTATATTATTTTGAATTTCTTTATTTTCTTTTATAATAATAGTCTTAAATCACAGCTTATAACTTGTATTTAAATTATAAAAGTTAATGTCAGTTAATCTTTCATTTTTAATTGCATGATTATCCAACCATGACACAATAAAAATTTTGAAAAAGGTTTTTCTAAGGGACAAATGGGTAAACCCACGAACTCACCAGGTTTACCTGAACACCACACATTTAACTTAAGCTGTTCATGATTTTGACCTGAAACTGACATAGATCCATTTAGACCCGAACCCACAATATTGTCTTGTTTCGTGTTGTCTTAGAAGTTCATACCAATTGATCTCAGTTATATCATAATATTTTAGATGTTGAGCTAAACTGATATAATAATAATAAAAAATTATATTGTAGGAAACAATGGCATTTGGGTTATCAACAGATGTTTCTATCGGAAACGCACTTGTATTCGAGATCGTGATGACGTTTGGTTTAGTTTATACGGTGTACGCCACCGCAGTGGACCCAAAGAAGGGCAATATCGGGATTATTGCACCTATGGCCATCGGTCTGATCGTGGGTGCCAACATTTTAGCTGGTGGTGCTTTTGATGGTGCATCAATGAACCCAGCGGTCTGCTTTGGCCCGGCCGTGGTGAGTGGGACATGGACGCACCATTGGGTGTATTGGGTTGGTCCGTTTGTTGGTGCCGCCATTGCAGCCCTTATCTACGACAACATATTCATCGGTGAACATGATCAGCTTCCGGTAACGGATTATAATTGATCTTATGGTTTCTGATTTGAAGTAGTGAAATTGATCTTGCAATTTTTGGGAAGTAGGCTAAGGATTTTTAATTGTTTTTAGAGGATTAAATAAGATTTATTATTTGGTTTTATCTATGAAACATGTTTTTGGTCTATGTATGTGGTCATGACTCATGTGGATTGTGGTTTATTTTGCTATAGCTAGTGGATTAAAAAAATATGGTGTTGCTTATGTCAAATTCTGCCAATTGATCAAAAATTCCATTATGTTAATGAAAAATGTTTGTTATTAATCATATATCCTAAAGTATGGATTCATGATTAAAAAATGAATCCTTAGATAAATAATAAAATGTTTTTGTATACAAAAGTTAATGAACTCATGTTAAACAACTCAAAGATAAAAGACGATGATATTTTTATCCAACTTTAGGACCATCCAAGTTTTAAGTACGCGTGGACACGCGGTTCAACAACTAACAATTATTTGGAGCGGTAAAACCTATAAACAAAATACATTAGAAATATTTTATTAAAATTTAAAAGTAAGGAATACACATTTTATTCAAATATCACTAAATATTTCCTTATACGCCACATTTTTTGTTTTAGTCTTGACATTCCTATCACCATCTAGTATAAGTAATTTCATCCATCCCCTACTTTTAACTCTTAACAATGCAACATAAAGTTGGCCATGTGAGAATACAGAGTCTCTTAATTACAATCTAACCTTCGATAGAGACTGCCCTTGGCTTTTATTGATAGTCATTACGAAACATACGGTTATTGGGAATTAACGCCTTTGGAACTTGACTGGAATCTTCTTATCAGATAGTATCATGTTATTGCCCGCGAGTATACGCGGTTCAATAATTAACACTTATTTGGAGCGGTAAAACCTATAAAAAAATATACTACAAATATTTTATTAAAATTTAAAAGTAAGGAATACACATGTTATTCAAATATCACTAAATATTTCCTTATACACCATATTCTTTGTTTTAGTTTTGACATTCACTTCACTATCTAGTATAAGTACTTTCACCCATGCCCTACTCTTAACTCTTGACAATACGACATAAAATTGGCCATGTGAGAATATGGGGTCTCTTAAATACAATCCAACCTTCGATCGAGACTGTCATTGGATTTTATTGATGGTCATTGCGAAACATACGGATATTGGGAATTGACGCCTTTGGAACTTCACTGGAATCTTGTTATCAGATTGTATTTGAGGAGTATTATCTAGTAAAAAATAAATAATAGTGAAAAATATTTGTGACAAAATGTTAAAAGTAAGACACTGTTTGAGTCAGACCATTCAAAATTTGAATTAAATGTTATAATTAAGTCTAATTGTTACCATTATATATATTAAAATATGAAATTATATACTTAAATAGAACATTTAAGATGTGAATATTTGTAAAATTTAACTCAAATCTATCTATTCAAATTCTTGTATTCAAAATTTGAATTTTAACTTGTAACTAATTTGAGAAATTTATAACTAAAACTATTATTTGTTAAATTTTAAATATATTAAGAAATATCTAATTAGTATATCTCTATTTTAAAGGTAATAGTAGGATTGTTTGTTACAATTATTAACTTAACTTCAAACGTTTGATTTTTTTTTTTAAATTTTAAACTATTCAAAATTCGAAATTAATGCTATAGTTAGGTCTAATAGTTACCATTATTATCCAAAATTTAAATGTAAAAAATTTTTAAAAATTAAAATTATAGATATTGAAATACGAAATTATATACTTAAATAGTACATTTAATATTTGAATATTCATAAATTTTAATTGAAATCTATCAATTCAAATTATAGTAATCAAAATATGAATGATTCAAATCATTCAAAAATTTGAATTAAATATTTTAAATGTTTTAATTAAATCTAAATCTAAATGTTACCATAAATCTTAAATTCAAATTTTTAAGATGAAATATTTAAATAAAACATTTAATATTCAAATATTTTTAAAGTTTAAAAGAAATCTATAATTTCAAATTCTAGTATTTAAAATTTTAATTTTTACTTGTGATTATTTTGAGAAAGTTACAACCAAAATTATTAATTGTTATATTTTAAATGTATTAGGAAATCACAACTTAAAGATAATAAATAGGTGTAATGGTTACCATTATTAACGTTAATTCAAAAATTTAATTTTTTTTAAAGATTAAGTCATTCAAAAAGTGTAATTAAAAAGATAATTAGTATATGTAGTTTCTTACCATTATTTAAAAAAAATGAAATTTGAAATTTTCTCAAATTCGAATTTAAATATTTCGAATTTTAATTTGAAATTTGAAATTGATAATTCGTTATTTAATTGATTACCAATATAAGCTAAACTAATATTAGGATAATATAGGGCAATTAATAGGATCAATTGGTGTATTAATAAGAGTTGACACAACTTATGTAAGGACTTTGAATCATATTAATTGTGGAAAAAAAAGATAATTGGTATGTGTAATTTCTTACAATTATTAACCAAAATTCAAAATTTTAAATTTTATCAGACTTTGAATTTAAACATTTCGAATTTTAATTTGAAATTTGAAATTCAAAATAGGATATTTTATTGATTACCAATATAAGCTAAACTAATATTAGAATAATATAGCACGATTAATAGGATCAATTAATATATTAATTGGATAGTTGACACTACTTATGTAGATACTTTGAATCTTATTAAATGTGTAATTAAAAAGATAATTAGTATGTGTAATTTCTTACTATTATTAACCAAAACTCAAAATTTGAAATTTTGTATAATTCGAATTTAAATATTTTAATTTAAATTTTGAATTTCAAAATTCGAAATTTAACTTATTACCCTTAAACTTGAAGATAATAATAGAAATGTTAGATATTAAGTCTCAATTATCATTTACTTCAAATCATAACTAAAAAGTTGGCTGAAAAAAAAAACAAAAACATAAAAATTCAAAACAATCCATATTCCTAAATCAAAATAAATTTAATGAATATGACACAAATTACAGAGTAGACATAAAGAGAGACTTACAGTAAGTTAGAAAACATTGTGTTTTAAATTCTAAAATGACAACAATGAAGAAGGAATTAAATGAGGAATGGTATTTTTAGTAATCATTAAATTTGTTAAATTTATATTTATTTATATATTTATTACAGATTAATTGTTTATTTTCGGCATATTATTTATTTTGTTCATAAATTAAGAATTGATTAATTTTCATTATTTTTTTTAAATCTGACGAAAATATTGCAATTTTTTCGGTATGGACAATCAGTAACTTTATGTATTTGTTCGGTATGGACAATTTCATTCATAAAGTTGTATTATAATTAATATATAAAGTAATGTATTTTTTTTATTATTAATTTTGTCAAATTCGAATTTATACATTTCGAATTTTAATTTGAAATTCAAAATTCGATATTTAATTGATTACCAATATAAGCTAAACTAATATTAGAATAATATAACACAATTAATATGATCAATTAATATGTTAATTGGAGAGTTGACACTACTTATTTAGAGACTTTGAATCATATTAAACTAGCTGATTACCCCGGGAAGGTCCCGGGGTTGAAAAATTTAATATGATTTAATAAAAAATGATAAAAAAATGATAAAAGAAGAAAACTCAAATCACGAAAAGCGTAAATAACTTAAATATAATCAATCTTAGTTAAAAAACATTTATTTAAAAAGTTAAAAAAAAATAAAAAGCATAAACCATATTAAACATAATACAGTATTAAAAGGATAACCTTCAACATATAGTCATCTTCACGTAATTTAAAATATGTTACAATTTGACTTTGACTTATATAGATGTAGAATTCATGATGGGGGTTGAAAAATATAACACTTCTAATAATATTAATACTAATAGTAATAATTATTACTCTTGTAATTAAATAAATAAAAAAATAACCTTGTTATAAGGTGACACCATGTGTTGCAGTGTTGCGTGATTCGTTCTACTAACTTCTCTTGATGAAGTATACCTATCCATCTTTAGAAGAGTAAAATTCCAATGATAGCATGGCGATTGGGCTGAATTTCAACATCGTAGATAAGAACCTGGTTTAAAAGAAAAAACATGATTAATGAATAACCTGAACACTTTGTGTTTTTTTTTTCTGTATGAACATAACCCCACAAAAATAGTCGTTTTTTTCTCCGTTTTTTATAAAGCACTATGGTACTCGTTGGAAAGATAATAAAACGCTCGTTAATTTGGTGTAATTTTTTTATTTAAAAAATCTCGAATATAAAAGATATTAACGTTTAAAAATTATGGGAGGAACATAAGAGAGAAAAATTTAAATTTGTTTTTAAATTCCTTTTTCTAAAATAACTCAATTTTATTTTAGTAATTGAGAATTGAGAGATAGAGAGATAAATTTAGGGTTTTATGTTTATCTTTTTTTTTTAAATTAAAAAAGGAAATAATTCAAAAAACATTAAAATCTTTTAAATTATGATGCCACGTGGCAGTTTCATGGAGAGGATGAAGGCATCATTGCACGCCACGTCAGCAATGTTCAATTCTTTTATATATATTAATAGATGTGTAATTAAAAGGATAATTAGTATGTGTAATATCTTACCATTATTAACCATAACTCAAAATTTGAAATTTTGTATAATTTGAATTTTGAAATTCAAAATTCAAAATTTAAGTTATTACCATTAAACTTGAAAATAATAATAGAAATGTTAGATATTAAGTATCAATTATCATTTACTTTAAATTTCTAAAAAGTTGGTTGAAAAAAAAAGAGACTTACAGTGAAAGTCTCAATTATCATTTACTCCAAATCACAACTAAACATATTGATAAAACAAATTTCACATTAATTAATTATTTTAATTAGTTAAAACTTGAAAAATATTTAATTTCACAATCAAAATCAAGGTATTAGTCTAAATAATAACTTTAATTTTGACTTCATCAATTTGATTAAACCATTAGAAACACAAGGAATTCAAACATGATAAACAGATGCTTACATCATCTAAACGTTGTTAGAGAGAAACATGTATATCTAGGTTATAAAAATAATACTCATCAAGTGATAAACGAACAAACCATTAAAATAGTAAATATTATAAACGATTTAATTAACAAAATCCATGTGGAAATGAAGGAGCACACCTGCTTACAACCTTTAAAAGTGTGGCGGCGATTAAAGCCAATTGATAAAAAACCAGAGGCCTCTCAAAGCTGCCCACATGTACCGCATAATACCTTGAAGCAGAAAAACAAACACAAATCAGAAAAAAAAAATACAAATCAGAAAAAAAAAAATTATCAACTGAACTGAACAAATTTGATGTTCACAATTTGTATCGTTGTCCATTCAACAATTAACCTAAGAAAAGGAAAAAAATAGATGATAATTAACCTCGGAATTTATCTGTTGCGCCTGTGCATCCTTAAAAGCACTCGAGAATTCATCCTAACTCAACAACCCATTTGTATAATTGTCTATTAATTCGACCAAGAGATGGTTATTATTTAGATATGAAAAAACTATTTAAACTAATATTTAAGAAGAAAACAGATCTATAATCAATTACGTGTGAAGATTTAGGGAAAAGTGTTAGGTTTTTTGAAATTGGATGGATGAAAGAGAGAGAGAGAAAGAAGAAGAATATTGTAACAGTACCAATTTCTGAGAAGATTAACATGGACCTTTGTATGACACCCTAGGCAAATCCCACATCGGCCGTGGCCAGGAGAGATCATTGGTTCATAAGTGATCCAAAGCCTCTTAAATCACCAACGCCTTTTGGGCTTAATGTTAGTGGATGAGAGGAGAACTCCACAGTTAAGCGTGCTCAGGTAGGAGTGGTATCAGGATGGGTGACCTCCTGGGAAGTCTCTACTGGGGCGACAAAAACAAAGCCGTGAGTTCCTGGATGGGCAACCCATCAGGGGCAAAGCAGACAATATTGGTGGTTAGAGGGGCCGGATGTTACAAATATAGAGTGATTGGGTTATCTCTCTACCTCTTTTTATATCATGCTTTAATTTTGAAGATCAAATTTTAACCTCATTTAATTATTCTTGACCAACTTTGACCTCATTTAATTATTCTTGACCGATTTTGACTTTTAATTATGTAATGATTTTTTATTTTTAAAAAAAGAAAATTTTATAAATTCTAAGCTTGTGCCATGTGATATAGTTAGGGCCCAAACACTAACATGGTTTTTGTTTATTATATGTATAGATATAGATAGGGTCCAAACACTAACACATGTGTCTTTAGTAGTATTAAGTCCTGAAGGGATATGGTACCAAAACATCATAAATACCATATCATCGTCCAACTAAAACCGGCATCGTTTGGCGTCCATCCGCCCGCTTTACGTCAGCGGATCGTCTAGCGTCCATCCGCCCGTTTTACGTCAGCGGAACGTCCAGCGTCCACCCGCCCGTTTTACGTCGGCGATACACCTGGTGTCCAACCGACGCCAGACGCAACCTCACCCGCCTTTTTTACGTCGGCGATACACCTGGCGTCCAATCGACGCCATGCACAAGCTCTCCGCCCGTTTTACGTCGGCGGACCCAACACGCTTCAAAGCTTCCCCAACAAGCCAGATGAAGCTTCGTCAACACGACTGGAAGATGCCTTCCGGGGCAGCCTTGGGACTTACACCCCTGCCCCAGGGAACTATTCCTGACGCAACAGGCTACTCGTCGGAGTTCCTCTCCAATCAGAGACAGCTCCCAGTCTGACATGTAGAAAGGACGATGACGTGGCAGCCTCCCAGCCAAGATATCTTTCTGACACTAGGCTTTCTCAACATGTCTCGAGTTTCAAGGAAAAGGATGATTACCCATCGTCCTCGGCCTACCAATAAGCGGACGCCACGTGTCCACCGCCCACCAGCGTCCACTCAGCGGACGTCACGCGTACTATTGTCAGGACGGTAACATCCTCCCTTGCATTTTACTTTCTCCTTTTTACCAAAACCCATTTGCACCAATTGGGCTTAAGGACTTGGGCCGGAATCTTGGAGACACCTCTACCTGGACCGGGCCCCATCAAGGGTAGAGGATGGGCTGAGAAAGTGTGATGTCAAGGTACTACAAAAGGAGGAGCTCCTTCTCCTTTTGTTGGCATCTGATTTCACATAGACTTTCACTCAAAAAGACTACGAACTGTCTCGTATATTTTTCAACCCCTTGTTTATTATACCAACTTTTAGAGGCTCTGCTCTTCTAATCAGTATTCTCCTAAATTCCTTGGTCTTGTCCTTAGACCTACATGTTTTTTATAAACACTCTTCTTTGTAAAAAACAGTAGAATCACTGCCAGGATTAGCGCCCATACAGTAATCCTGGATTCGTGTTTCTTCAAGTCCTATACCCTTATATCCAATCTCGTGATTCAGCTTTGAGAAAGAAGCTAAAGCTTCAATAACTAGAAACTCAAGTTGTAACCTTAAGCAAATCAAATATTGCACAAACTATAGTCACCCATTGCTGAATACAGTGGCGGAACTTGAACAATTAAAGTAGGGGCCAAAAATATTACACGTAAAAAGCCAATATTTTTTCGCCAAATAAATACCATAAATCCCCCAAAACAACCCGTTCATACACATAAGGCTACACGGTGTAACAAATTTTTTTTACATGCACCGGCCGAAAGAAACTCGCATCCCACATAGAAAATAATCCCCCTGATCGTCCAACCGATTCTACATAGTCATAATTAAAATCTCCATGACCCCAAAATCCAGCTAAATTAACACTCTCTAAATAGCATAATTGCATTTCCTATAACAAAACAAACACAAATTCCTGCTCCTTCCTCAACTCTTGAACCCAATTCGGCTTCCCTTTGGATCCCAACCCCCCTTATATTCAAGGATAAAACATTCATTGAGGCAACAATTGACAACCTTCTTGAACCACTATATTACGTACCTTCTCATGAAAGTTCTCCAAATTAGACACTCCCAATTCCTTCCCTAACTTAACCGTCTCTCCAGTTTCCTCCTCTACCAAGTTTAGATTTGCTTCAATTGAATGTGATACAGAACCGTGTTTCAGAGTCAACCCTGTCTCACCCATTTTGACTACCGAACCATCCGCTCTGCTACATCCTTGAGGCGCCTCCTCTGTGTGACCCGACTCTTCTTCCCCTGATACTGAATCTTGCATCACATTACCTACTAGGTTCAAATCAGGGGGCAAAAACTCCTTTGGACTTACAATATTACCCAATGGACTTCATTCACTAGAATCGTCCTCATCTCTTTAAGCGCAATAGATCATTTAACCCAAATGGGTCATTTCTCCTGGGCCTTTTACACAACCGAGTTTGGGCCTGAGGAGACTTAGGGGTTGTTTGGTTGATTAAGTGTTGAATCATTAAGATGGTCTGAATGGTTAAGACTAGGGGTGTGCACGGGTCGGTTTTTGACAATAACCGAAACCGAAACCGAAACCGACATGTTCGGTTATTACGTTTTCAAAACCGATCGGTTTTGGTTATTTAAGTTTCGGGTTCTTCGGTTATTTTTCGGTTTTGGTTTCGGTTAAATAGTCGGTTTTTTTTGGGGAAGAATCACATCTCTATCACAATTTCCTAATAAAAGTTAAAAAATATATACAGACAATTTTATAAACTTCCACCTCGTTTACCCGGATTTGAGACATGTAACAATAAACATTTTTTTAAACATATATACTGTTTGGTAAATAAAATATAAGTTTTAGTTAAATAAAATATGTATATATATGTATATATATATATATAAAGTCATTTATCATATCGTTCATAATAACAACGATAACGAAAATTATATTAGATATTAGAGTTAGTAATAAGATTTGCTGTTAAAAATAAAAAGTAAAGTAATAAACTTAGAAAGAATTGTTTAACAAATAAGAAGAGGAAGACTATGTAAAAAGAAATTGAAAAAGAAACAGTGAGAATCGATCGGTGGTCTAAACATACATTCTAACCTATCTATTTGTCTAAACATATATATTTGAAAAAAGAAAACACATCCGTTTGGGTTGGGTCGGTTTTTTTTCAGTTTTTTCAGAACATGTAACCGTAACAGACCCGATTTTTTCAGTTTTTAAAACAATAAAAACCGAACCGTCGATTATCATTTCGGTTTGGTTTTTTCAGTTATTTCGGTTTTGGTTCGGTTAATTCGGTTTTCTGCTCACCCCTAGTTAAGACCATTAGATGCTGAAACAAATAGTCTGAATGCTATATGATTCACACCTGAATAGTTAAGAGGCTGATTAAGATGCTACCAAACAACCTCTTAGATGGTTTCTTTGTCTAGTTTTAAGTCTTTTAAACTTTTTAGAAATTCCCTCCTACTTTATTACAAAAAGCAAATGTAAAAAAATTATCTAATTTGCAATTAAAACCCAGATTCTCCTCCATCCAACCATACCTTACGAATTTTCCTCCCCATCATTTACGGTATTCCCATTTTTTGAAGTTTCCTTTTGAAACCTCTCCTCATTAATGCCAACTAGATTTGATGGAGTTTCCATTCCGAGCCAAACTTCAATCCTTCAGGCTGATCATCTTCATGATCCAACATCTCCTCGACCTCCATCCTCTCTTCCTCTTGTTCCTCAATCAAACGCACCCAATCTCTCATATCTTCTTCTATCCAAACTGGAATGATTTTTAATATACAATTATAACATCATTTACTTTTTTTTAAACTTAATATAGATAAGTGATCTTGTATTTTTTTTTTTTTTTGAATGGCAAAACAAACTTTATTAATAACGCCAACAAGATGCTAGCAAAGAAATCCGGATACAAACATCAAAGGGAAACCAACAAAGACAAAAAACAAAACAGAAATACCCCACCGCGACCCCACTAATTACCCCATCTTTGTTGTGTCGAAAGTACCTCAAGATTCCCACGTCATATCCGTCATCTTACCTCTATTAGTAATCCATAGGTAGCTCATAATCTTTATTTCATCAAGTATATGCCGCACCTCAACCTGCTTTTGATTGTGAATAAGGCCGTTTCTAGCCTTCCATAAACTCCAAAACGTAGTAAGTACAACACCATAGAACGCCTTTTTTGCACGAGTAGCTGTCTTGGCCGATTTGTGGTAACACAAAAGATCCCGGACATGAAACGCGAAACAATTAGGCACACGACACCAAGAGAAAATAAGTGGCCAGACCTCCAAAGCCACCGGACACCCTGTGAACAAGTGCTCAGCAGACTCCACAGAAATATTACATATCCGACAAATAGGAGACTCAATAATGATGTTTCTTTGGCCCAACGCAGCAGCCGTCGGTAGACGATCATGAAACGCTCGCCACGCAACGATGGACACTTTCTGTGGAACCCAATTACACCACTCAAACGCAACATCCGGGACATTATTCGTCGCCTCCACAATGTTCTTCTTTAACAGTTTAACTTCAAAATTACCGGAGCCATCCAATTCTGCAGCCCACGTATCTGCAACGTGCAGCAAATGAAAGTCCGAAAGAAGCTGCAGAAGGCCATTCAGCTGCAGTAGTTCTTCCGCATTTAAAACAGATCTCCTCCACACCCAAGTATACTGATTTACCTGCGCGTCTGACCTCAATCTGTCCGCAACCTTACAGGACTTGTTCTTTTCCAAATCGTACAATAAAGGGAATAAATTCTGCAACAGATCATCCGCAATCCACCAGTCCGACCAGAAACATATACTTAAGCCGTTGCCCAGCTTTGCTTTGATTAATTTATGTGGCTGCAAATTGTAATTCCTTAACAGCTTAGGCACAGCAGCAATCTGCTTCCAGGAGCCGCAAATTGAAACTTTTGCTGGGATACAACACCAACCTTTCCCATTAGCGTGAATCGCCCAAATAACCTTGCGCCAAAGATCATTTTGGGTAGATTTAAAACGCCACCACCATTTAGATAGTAGACTTAAGTTAGCATCTTTAAGAGCGCCTAACCCAAGACCTCCGTACTGCACCGGTTTTACTACATTGTGCCAAGCCATCCAGCTAAGTTTATCAACATCGTCCGTCCCTCCCCAAAAAAACTTGCGGCGAATACGCTCTAGCGAATCAATCACTTGAACCGGAGCCCTGAACAATGAAAAATAATACAGTGGAAGGGAGCTCAAAACTGATTTGAGAAGAGTGATACGCCCACCATAAGAAAGACAACGCGACTTCCATGAAGATAGCCGCTTCTTGATCTTCTCAATAACCGGATCCCAATTCTTCACCAGGTTCATATTAGTAGCTATCGGAATCCCGAGATGCATAATAAGGAACACACCATGAGAGCAATGAATGGCCAAAGCTAAACTTGCAACTTCAGTATCTTCCAATCCAATACCAAAAACCCGACTCTTCTTAGAGCTTATTCTGAGGCCCGAAACAAGATAAAAGCCCCTCAAAAGTCTTCTTAAATTTTTTGCATTCGTAACCGACCACTCACCGCAAAAAATCGCGTCATCAGCATAAATGAAGTGCGATAACAAGGGACCATTGCTACCGACTTTAATCCCGTGGAACACCCCTAGATCTTCAGCCCTTTTCATAATACGAGTCAGCGGCTCCATAGCTATAAGAAAAAGAAAAGGGGAAAGCGGGTCACCTTGCCGGAGACCCTTTTGGCAAGAAAATTCCCCCGTAGGAGACCCGTTAACTAACACCGATGTACGAGAACTTCTCACAATAGACATAATCCACCCGACCCATTTTGGCGAGAAATTCATTTGAACCATAACATCTTCAAGATAATCCCACCTTACCGAATCATACGCTTTTTCAATATCCACCTTTAGAAAGAAAGCTTTATTTTTCGTCTTTTTCAACCATGCCACCACTTCATTTAAAATCAGCGGACCATCTAAAATGTTTCTACCACGAATGAAAGCAGTTTGTTCTTCCGAGATTAGGTTTGGCAACACATTTAATAGACGCATCATTAAAACCTTTGAAAGCACCTTGTTAAGAATTCCCACCAAACTAATCGGGCGATAATCTGCAAGAGTAGCCTGGGACTTACCCTTTGGAATTAAAGCAATAAACGCCGAGAAACAAGTTTCCCGAATAAAACCATTCACGAAAAATTCTTCAAACATCTTGATAAAATCCGTTTTGAGAACCGGCCAGAACTTACGAATGAAAGTAAAATTAAAGCCGTCAGGCCCGGGAGCTTTCCCACCATCACAATCAAAAACGGCACCTGTGATCTCATCAACCGAGAATGGGGCGTCCAGCAAAATAACATCTTCATTTGACAGCTGCATCACATCAGGGATAATAAAAGAAGGACTAGGCCCTGCAACAAAGCTAAACTTATTAGAAAAGAAATCTTCAATTTTTTCTTTCACCACAACAGGATCATCGACCCAGACTCCATCGCATCGAACCCCATGAATCCTGTTTGACGCCATATTCATCTTTAAGATGCCATGAAAGTATTTGGAATTTTCGTCCCCATCTAATGCCCACCTCGATCTCGACTTTTGTTGCGCGTCCATACATTTCATTCTTTCCTCTTCAAAAACAAATTTCTTAGCATCCACCCTTTGTTTCAATTCCACTTCCGACAACGATCTACAGTCCGCAATACATTCTAAATCCGCAACTAATTTCTTACTTTGAACATAATTCGCCTCCCTATTACGTCGGTTAGCGTCAATCCACGTACGAATTCTCCCTTTAAGCCACTTTAACTTAGTCGCCAAAGCAACGTCTGCCGGACCATCGAACACAAACTTGTCAACCGTATGGTTAGCGAAATCCACAAACCCCGGAATATGAAGCCAGGAATTGTAGAATTTGAACGGTATGCGACCATAGTCCGCACTTTTCAATGCCAATAAAAGAGGACTGTGATCAGACAGGTGATGAGGAAGGGCCGTTAAAACTGCATTCGGCCACATAAGCATAATCTCATTATCCACCAAAAACCTATCAAGCTTACTCAACTTAACCCCGTCACTTGACATATATGTAAAAGAATGACCTCCCATATTATACTCATATAAATCAGCGTCCTCAATGAACTTATTAAAATGAACCGCATTTGGCGCAGAAAATTCCGAATTAATCCGCTCATTAGACGATCTTACCTCGTTAAAATCCCCCAGAAAAATCCAATTACCAAGAAAAGTCCGCCTGTAAAACAACAACTCATTCCAAAATCGACGTCTTTCAGCCACATCGTTAGGAGCATGAACGTTTGCGATGTGAACATTAACCCCTGCATTAACCATCACTCCAGAAACAATTAAAACATGAGGAGACTTGACACTACCCGTTTGAGAAAAAACAGCAGGATCCCAAAAGCAGATTAGACCCCCTGCCGAACCTTCTGAATCAACCCAATCGCACATAAAAGCAGAGTTTCCCCAACATCTAGCAATTAACCAACTCGGCGGATCGGAAATTTTTGATTCCTGCACCGCCATAAAATCTACCCCATGATTCAACTTCAACCCCTTTAACCAACCCGCTTTTCCATTACTCCTTATCCCACGGACATTTAAAGAAAGTGTATTCATTGATCAACAACAGTTTCCAATTCCGAAACAATCTCATTAGCAACTTCGCCCACCACATTATTAAGGTTTAACCCAACAAGATTACCCACACGCACAGTATCATTAACTTCCCTATTAATCAGTAGCGCTTCATCAACAACTTCGGAATTAACCGTTGGTAAATTAAAAGGGATACCTGTAATCTCCGTTTCCTGTGCCGGCTGCGTACATACCTGATCCGCATCAGACCTACCTTCGCTAACCTCCATTTCTGCCCCGGGTGTATTCAGATCAGGAACATCCGGAATATCCCTCTGAGTAGCTGCAACCGGAGTAACAGGAATAGGGCTAACATCCTCTGGTGTATTATGAAACACCACTCTAGTTCGTTTCCTGCTTTTATAGATATCCCCATGACCCGTATTAAAGCAAAGCCCATTAGGAGTAAATAAAGACTGCTGGCCCACTCCGACAATCCCAGCTCCAATATTAACCGAATGGGCCACTCCAAAAAATCCAGATCCGAGCCTACATGAAAGGCCCACACAATTTGAATTTTGGGCGGCACCAATACTCCCAGCTCTACAAGGCAAGTCAGCTGGACAATTAACCTCCCCCGTAAATTCCGGCGCTCTTTCCGTAACAGATTCCGGACCTGCAGTTCCACCGGCGTGAATCTCCGGCACCTCCTCCCTGATCTCACCCTCCTCCATCTCATCGAGTACGTCATTACCCACCGGTTCTTCAAATTCCGGAACCCACGAAGAATTCTCCTCTGTCACCCAAACATTATACGCCTTTCCTTTCCAATTGATCAAAATTTGTTCATCAATACGAGACGACAACTGAGTGAGGACGTGTGAAAAGCCAACTGAATTATCAACATCCGACCAGGAAAAATCCGACGGCCAAACGACCTTGCCAAACAACTTCCCCACCATATCATATACCGCCGCATCACGAATAAAGATCGGTAAACCCACCACCTTCAACACAACTATCCGTTCAAATGGAAGGTTCTGACCAACCCAAGGAAGCACCGATACAAACGTTTCCTTCCAGTCCTTCTCACGAAAGATTTCCATCTCCTCCTTGTCTCGGAACGAAATTAAAACTGAAAGACCCCCAATATAAGAGACCGCCGCATCCACAAAACCTGCGTTAGCCAGCATCACCTTGACACCATGCAACTTTCTTATATTGTCTGCAACACCAATGACAGCCCTGCCCCTACAATACAACGGATACTCCGCCTCACCCATATCCACGTTCAAAGACTTCTTCGAACCAGACGTCCCACCAAAGACGGATCTGATAGAAGGAAAATCCTCGTCAACATTGTTCTTCTCCCTCGGTACCCAAGCCTTTTTCGCAGGAACATTTGAACCGTAAGAGATCTTCTGGTGTTGCCGATCAAACATGGCTAATGACACTGAAATCCGGGCCTCCAAAACACAAATCTCGTTGAGCGTTTGCAGTATCGGATACGGATCATTGATTTTTTTGCATCGTACGAAACCAAACACCCTACCCTTTGCTGAACGCTTTCTAGGAACCCAAGCATCAGTTACATGCACAAAAGGATTGAAAGCCTCACGTAGCTTTAAGCCCGTAACCCTATCCGAGATATTTGTGACGTAAAAGGTAGTCCTTGTAGCCGGATCATCGCTGTCGGCAGTAGGGTTTTGTGATCGCCGGTTAGCACCTCTCCTATTAGGGTTTCCCATTTTTTTGATTTCAGTTTTATTTAATATTGTTATTTAGTATGGGAGAAAAAAAAATGAAAATAATGATGATTTATGTAGGATAATAAGTGATCTTGTATAAAGAACAAATTGTGTGAGAAGTGTAAGAAATGTTATGGAGGTGACAAGTGTCCTATATGTTGTCATTTTAATTAACATAATTATAGGAATGTCTACAATTTACTTGGAGCATTAATTTTCGAATTCCATTTGTTTTCTTAAATCATCTTGTTTAGAATCAAAATCATAAATAAAACCATATCTTCTACAAATCAAGATATATATATATATATATATATATATATATATATATTCTTGCAGTTATCATCCTTTTGCTTTTTTTTTTTTACCGATTTCACAAAATTATAAATTCCAAATTCAAACCAATGAGTTTTTTTAGCGATATATAGTGATATAGTGGAATTCACGTTGGGATATAATTTGTTTTATATTCTAACGTGATTCAATATTGTATCAAGTTTTAGGGTGTTTTATGTGCCAAGGTGATCATTACTGGTGTTTTTATGTTCCAAGTGATACAATAGTGTTTTATGTTTTAAGTTGTTTATGTTGTTATAACACAATATTAGGTGTGAATATCACAAGCGTTTGGTGTTTTATTGCATAAAGAGAGCAGGTACATATGGTGTTTTACGCATATGCGTATTGTGTTTTATGTTGAAACATGGTGTTCCTCAAAGTCTTGCTGCTAAAATAACACAACAACATAAAACACAATGGATTTTCAGTTATCAAAATGATGATGCTGTATCTGAATCCTCTTGTTATCATAGAGCATATTGAGAAAGATAGATATTGTTTTCGATGAGAAAGAGAGAGAGAGATTTAAGGAGATTGAATTGTTTTCATTTTTTAAACACACACAATGACTATTATAACCCTATTAACTTTAATTAATCAATAAAATAAGTAACACATATTACCATTTTGCCATTAATCAATCTCAACCATCCATCTAAAGATCTAAGGGCTATAAACACTTCTTACCCTTCTCACAAAAAAACACCCTTTGTACAGGAACCCTACCCACTTAATATATACATACATTTTTTTTTAAATACAATTAGGGGGAAGGGGTGCAACACAAGATTTTTTTTCACTTAACTGATTTTAACCAATCCTACATTGATTTACTTCACTGAAACACTTTTTTTGGAGTCAGCACTCCACCGATTCTTTTATTTATTTTCATTTAAATATATATCTAAACTTTTTTTTTTTGATTTACCACCGTTTCAAATATTTATATCGTCAAATTAGCATTAAAACCGTCAACCAAACCGTTCAAAAAATTAAATACCATTGTATCCGTCCCAGTAAAATTTAATTTTTACATGGAAACCGTGCCAAAAATTAAATTATACAAACCTAACTCTCCCAAAAATTTTATATAAATACACACAACCGTGGGGTTAAAACTCACATTTTTACCATGGTTTAAACAAACAAACACCCATACAAAGATGACTCGCTGGAACGGGAAAGAAGAGATGGCGTTGGTGGTGTGCTACAAAGACGCCGAAAGGGACCTGACCCTACAACAACGCAGGGGGAGGGGCTCGGGGTAGGGGTCGGGCCCTGAGGGGCTCTGGGACCGCGTGTTGGCCAACATTAATCAGCAAGTCGGCATTAACGACCGGGCCATCGAGAGCCTGCAGAGGAAGTGGACCGATCTCAACAATAAGTGTGATCGGTGGACCACCCTCCACTCCCGCACGTTGAGGGAGAACCCGGGCATCGACCTGGAGTTGGCTATCGATTTCACGCATGTGGACTATGTGGCTCGATACAATAGTTTTGACCATGTCTCGGCATGACAACTGTTGTGCCAACTTTAGTTTTTTTATTTCTTTTAATGTATTTTTTATGTTTAATATTAATGAATTTCAATATTTTATGTTCTTCTTTATGTTTTTTTTTATTTAATTAGGTTATAATTTATTTTTATGCTTTAATTAAATTTAAACAATATTAAAACAAATGGTTAAAATAATAAAACAATATTAAACAAACGGTTAAAAGTATTATTTTAAATAAAAAAACCAATTTACCACCCGTTAAATAGAACCAGAAAACGGTTCACAGAACCACTACCTGCATGTGTGGCGGCGGTGTTACCGTGCTGGTAGTGGAGTACCCGTGACCAGTTCTGATAACGCCCCATCCCCCTTATAACTTCATTTACTTTTTTTATTTTGACCTCTCTGACAACTTTGAATTTGAAAGGGAATGTTCGAAAACATGTAGTAAATTAATAGTGTGGTCAGTTTCATTCGATTTTCAAAACATTGTTAAGATGACAATAGCATACATATTCCCAAAAGGTTAACCTTATTTTTTTAATGGCCAGATCAAGTTTTAGTGTACACATTTGTGAACTTGTAAGATCTGAGTTTGATACGAATTACCTATGCTAAAAGGCCTTTCGAGTAGGAATCAATAGGCCTCCTACGATTATGGAGAATACCAATCTTGTTTATAACAACTGTTTGAAACGTTGCCAAGAAAAACAATTAAATATAAGTAAAAACAAATAATATTTATATATTCGTTATTATGATTATAATATCAATATCAGCTGATTATGTACAGTATTCTAATTTCGTTTGTTGGCCCGTCGGTCCTTGCTTTGAGAACCGGTCGTGATCGTTTTTAAATGAAGTCTACCTTTCAAAAAAAATTTACAGTATTCTAGAATAATCGTTGCAATCTTTTACAAGTATACTTATAAGATATTGCTTGCTATGTCAAGTGGACATAAATTAGTTTATTAATTAATGTCACAAGCCAACTAACTAAGCTAGAAACAAAAGGAGACGAAAGACATATAGTTGTTTTATTTTAGAAGAAATTAAATACACGTGGGCTCGGAAGGATGACTTAATGCCTGTAACTTTGAAAACATAACATTTTCTCAAATTTCTTTTATGTTCCTTCGCCAAAAATTTGTTAGACTGAGTGTAGTGGGGCGCTATTATGGGCGTGAAATTAAAATTAAGGATCTGAAGGGATATGGTACTAAAAACCGGTAATACCATATCTTAAAATCATTCCATGAAGCAGCGCCAGGAAAAACCATGACTAACCCCCCCCCCCCCTCCCGTTTTACGTCAGCGGGTCATCTTGCGTCCATCAGACAATGGACGCACGGCCTACCGCCCGTTTTATGTCAGCGGGCAATCTTGCGTCCATCAGACAATGGACGCATGACCTACCGCCCGTTTTACGTTAGCGGGTAATCTTGTGTCCATCAATTATAAGAAGACACATGATTAACACGTATTAAAGTTGAAACTCAAACACCTCAAATACAGAATTAAAATCCATATAAAAGAAAAAAAACTGGAAAAATAAAACGAATGTGTTAAATGAAATCACTTCGCGTTGATATCAAGGTGATGAAGTTGCTCCCTAATTGACCAACAAAACTCACGTCTTTTGGTTCGCTTGCAGACTTTTACTTAGTATGAGCTGAAAGATGGTGGTTTGGATAATATTAAGGATGATCCCAGGTGCCCTGATAAATTTTTAAGAAAATTCTTGTATATCTAAATTTTCTGTTAGTTTTGTAAACCCCAAAATTATTATTTATTTGCTTTAAATGCGAGATGTTTAACGAGTACCAAATTACAAGTTAGATGTGAGTAATTTCAAAATATTTATTACCACCAATCGTTAATGATGGGTAGTTTAAAAAAAATCATGAGTTGATAAAGTATTTGATAAAACTACTATGAAAATTGTCAAGACATCCTTTTTTAGATCAGAGTGTGTTCCCACACAAGGTATTAGGTCAGGTATAGCGTACTATGGTTGCATAAAATATGTACTGGATGTACGAGAAAATCCTTCCAATATTGGATAGTGAGGTGTTGTGCCCTTGGGATATAATAATGGGATATGGAGGGTTGTTTGCATAAATGGTTGTTGTAGTGGTGCAATGTACTGAGTATGGAAAGTAAGTGTATATAAGTTTTGGTTAAATAGTTGAGTTTTCCTTGCAATGGTTGATCAGGACATTCCAAAACTTTATGTGTCAGACACTAGGTTAAGGATGTTGGTAGAAATCTGTTTAGGATAGTAATGGTGTCACACCACGCCAATGGCGGAAACACGTGGCGCGACGCTCGAAAGCATATCAAAGTCAAGATTAACACAAACTATATTTAATTAGAAAAGATCATTATATTAAGATGTCGGGAAGGAGTACCTGGTTTCAAACAATACTTAAAACCACAAACATTAAGTTTAAAGTGAGGTGTTTCCGTTTATGTCCCAACCCGATGGTAACAATAGATGAAACCCCCAACCAGTGTCCGACATCCCAAATTCCACACCGTACTAGCCGCATACCTGTTCAGCACTTAGTTACCTGAAAGATATGTTTAAAAAGACGTCAATATATAAAATATTGGTGAGTTCACAGGTTTTAGTTTCGTAAATACGACATTTTACATCCTGTGCAAATCCAGCACATTTTTACATCCTGTGCAAATCCAGCACATTTTTACATCCTGTGCAATCCAGCACATTTTTACATCCTGTGCAATCCAGCACATTTTGTGGCCTTTGTATGGAGTAGCTAGCTCCTACAAACTATGATGATAAGCAATCCCCTGAGTCCCATAACCAAACCAAGACTAATAAATATGCCCCGCTCCAAGTCGTTACTCGGAACCCAACGACTTAAGTTCAGAATACGTGCACCTCTTGTCTTTACCGGGTTGACGCTATCAACCAGAGGTGGGCCTCGTCAGGCACCGATAGTACTATCCAAATATTCCTTTGGTTTCATTTACCTGAATTAATGGTTACAGTAGCGAGGACCCAACCCCGAGTGGCGACCAAAAACTCAAGTACTCATCATGCCACTTACCACATTTTAACCTTTGAAAACATTTCAATATGTGATAACTTTTGACAAACATATCTTTCCCCCAGTTAAAATAGTAAAATGGGGGATCTTGCCATTATTTTCCCATTAAATAAATATACTAGGATCTTGCCGATCGATAATTCATTTTCAACACCCGACTCGGCTCACTTTACCATATATTTATTTTCCCAAATAAATATACTAGGATCTTGCCGATTCGACATTGTTGATTTAGCTGGGGGCTATCATGCCTTCTAGATAAGGATGATCAAGCCTATTAACTCAGCAAGACGATTCTGCCCTCCAATAGGGGAAAGGAACGCCTGACCCTTGAAGACAACTTGGGCATGTGTTAGATCAAGAATGACTTACTCACAGTAATAATATAGCAGCACACGGGCAACTAATCTCAATACTGATCCACACAGGGTCCCGTGCTCAAAACGCACTGGTTTTGCAGGGACGCACCCTAAGTCTTCACTCGGTTCCAAGTTTAGCATTCCACGCATCGTACCAAGCATTCATCTCTTTGGTAGGCAGTGCATCCTCGTATGTCCGCTCCTTTGAGGAACTTTGCGTGGAGGCATTCAACTCCTATACAAGGAAGTTTTCGTCTCCCGTCCCTATCCGATGCAAGGGTTTACGTCAGATTACTCATATGAATAGACGTTTGAGCTCTTCCGTGTTCGTACCTTAGAGGTAATGCTGAAGAGAGCTCATTCAGTTTGCGAGGATCGAAATCAAGGGATATCAACAAGACCTCCCTTTTTAACTTGTTGGCCAATCACAAGCTAAGACTGAACCTACAGAACAAGAATAGACAAGACAAGGAGTGATCACCAACCCCGGCCCTAGCGCCCACCAAGGTTACCGTGCACCACAAGTTATTATTACGTGTGCACCCGCAATGATAATCGGTGTTGCCAGGTAATTTTGGTGCCCGCTAGTTCCGAGCTTCCTGATCCAAAACAGAGATTTCACACAATAAAAGACCCAGACTAGCTTCGCCTTCACAACATCAGCAACACGACAACGTCCACTAGCACGATAAAGGTTAGCCCTTCCGATCATCCCGTCCGCAAGTAAGCGGGTGAGTTCGTCGTAGACCACCGCTTGTCCTTCCCGCTTGTCGATATCGGTAACCGATGCAAAAGTGCGGACTAAAGTGAAGTGTGAGACGATATCCTTACAGGCAAGCTATCTGTACTACTTATATGCATTAACTAGCACTAGTTAGAAAATCGGATCTCTACCCAATTTAAACATTCATATCCTTATTTTCTAACATTTTATATATTGACACACATGGCTAGTCGGTCGGAATTTCCCCTTGTACAATCCATGTACAATTTTCTTTCTTTTCTAAAAATATTTCGTTGTGTTTTATTTTTGAAAACTTCGTTTTCGAGCCAAAACCGGTTATAGTCTAGATTTTCAAAAATACTAGTTCGCTATAAACTTGGCTCTGATACCACTTCTGTCACACCACGCCAATGGCGAAACACGTGGCGCGACGCTCGAAAGCATATCAAAGTCAAGATTAACACAAACTATATTTAATTAGAAAAGATCATTATATTAAGATGTCGGGAAGGAGTACCTGGTTTCAAACAATACTTAAAACCACAAACATTAAGTTTAAAGTGGGGTGTTTCCGTTTATGTCCCAACCCGATGGTAACAATAGATGAAACCCCCAACCAGTGTCCGACATCCCAAATTCCACACCGTACTAGCCGCATACCTGTTCAGCACTTAGTTACCTGAAAGATATGTTTAAAAAGACGTCAATATATAAAATATTGGTGAGTTCACAGGTTTTAGTTTCGTAAATACGACATTTTACATCCTGTGCAAATCCAGCACATTTTTACATCCTGTGCAAATCCAGCACATTTTTACATCCTGTGCAATCCAGCACATTTTGTGGCCTTTGTATGGAGTAGCTAGCTCCTACAAACTATGATGATAAGCAATCCCCTGAGTCCCATAACCAAACCAAGACTAATAAATATGCCCCGCTCCAAGTCGTTACTCGGAACCCAACGACTTAAGTTCAGAATACGTGCACCTCTTGTCTTTACCGGGTTGACGCTATCAACCAGAGGTGGGCCTCGTCAGGCACCGATAGTACTATCCAAATATTCCTTTGGTTTCATTTACCTGAATTAATGGTTACAGTAGCGAGGACCCAACCCCGAGTGGCGACCAAAAACTCAAGTACTCATCATGCCACTTACCACATTTTAACCTTTGAAAACATTTCAATATGTGATAACTTTTGACAAACATATCTTTCCCCCATTAAAACAGTAAAATGGGGCCGTGAAACTCACCTTAATTTCCATGCTTAGCTAGCAAATAAAATCCAAGCTTTGACCGACTTCCTCGTGCCCTAATTACCAATAAGGGACACCTTAAAGTCTATCATATATAAACCTAGCTTAATTTCCGGTTAAAAGATAGTTTATTCAACTATCTTGACTCGTGTGTACTAACCCGAGTCCTTAAGTGTTTTAACTCGACGAACCGATCGTGACTTATCATAGTTCATGTGTTCACATACGAAATAGTACCCAAGTCGCGCACTTGTTACTATTCGTGTGCAAACTATGTTGGACTAATATCACGAAACGTATAACTCATCCCGAGCCATAGCTTGTCTCGTAAACCAGATAATGTACTCGTCTTGTATAGTTATTTTCGGAAAATATACCTTGCTGAAATATAATATAGTTATTAAAATCCTATTAATAACATTTGTTATTTCTTTTCCCGAATCCGAGTATCTTACAAATCTCAAGACTTTGCCTTTTTTATAAAAAGGTTTTCCAAATAAAACCGAACGTTTATACATCTTTTAATCCGAACAACAAACATATTTTAGTTACCAAGTAACCTTTAAAAAACTCGTCACACTTGACGCTTGGTGACAAAAGACTATATATTTGTTTGAAATATTTCCCGGAATAGACTATTATTGTTACAAATAATATTTGTCAAAAACGTCGTGATTTTGTATATGACTACGTTTGTCAAACGCTTGGAAAGTTGTTTGTAAGAACGCACAATAATGTCACACTTGTCGCGCTTCGGATTTTATAAAAATTTCGGCAGAGTTTTCTCTGTTTTTGTATAAACCAGACAACACAAGTTGTCTACAATTTTCCAAAATCAATCCCTAAACAAAGACGACATTATATTTATCCGCATTTCTAATCCACGAGACTTTATACGTTGTGACTGTTATATAAATCATACTATTTATATAAATATATATATATACGTATAGTCCATCAATTTAGTCCAACAACAACGCAAGTCACGACTAGTATACAAATATTATCTCATAATACTTTTCGTTAATATTTTATCGGTTCGTTCTCGCGAGTTAAAACTTCTTTTATGTTATATTCATAATATGCTTTATAAATGTACGAAAAATAAACACGATTAAATTATACCGATATGCGCGTGCGTGACTTGACACGTCTCGAACGACGCGTTGACCGAGTCAAGGTTTGACCGGAGTTGACTCGTGTTTAACCGAGCTCGAAATCTGATCCGCAAGCAATGTCGACCAGATCTGACCCGTTTGACCGGGGTTGACTAGATCTGACGAAACCCGAACAAAACCCGGACCATTAACGTGAACCCGCACCAGATCTGACCCGAAAACACACCCTTGACCCGAGCCCCGAGTCCCGAGCCACTAAAACTGGCCGGACCCGAACCGCCGGACGCCACCACCGTGGCCGGACCACCACTACCCCGCCGTCCTTCCTCGTGCGCGCCATTAGAACCCGACCACAACCCACTCCGGCCCCTCCTGAACGCACAAACAGCCGGAAATGGCTCGCCGGAATGTGGCCGGAGAACGAAATTCCGTGAAAACTTGTGAGGAGTCCCCCAAAGACCCGATCTAAACGTTTGTACAAAGAAAACTCAAAAACGAGCTTACCGGAAAAGTCGCCGGAATGGTACCAACGTTCAAACCGCTTCGTTTTAGGGAAAACGGCCTTCACCATCGCGTTCGGGGCGTCGAAATTAGTGGGGGTGGGGGTATCACGCGCCGGAAAAAGCCGCCGGAGGGTCGCCGGAAACTCGCCGGACGGCCGCCGGAAGCCGCCGGACGGCCGCCGGATAGCCGCCGGAACGCCGCCGGCCGGCCTCCTCCGGTCGCCGGAATTTCTAGAGAGAGAGAGAGTTGAGAGAGTTTGGTGTTAGAGAGAGAAAGTGGTGTGGGGAAATGAGGAAGGTTGGAGTGGTTTTGGGCTTATATAGGTGGGTTTTTGGATTGGGCTTCAAGCCCGACGTCGCGTACCAACTGCTCCGTTTTAGCCCGTTATCGTTTCTGGACTCGGTTTTTGTTCGTAGCCATAAATAATACCAGACCGAGCAATTCAATAATTATTTTCGTCACCCGACGCGTGAAGACGGCACACGCGTTAAAATCGCGTTAATCGGTTCGGTTGTGTTATCCTTCATTTAAATGATCCGATAACTTTCGAAATTCAACCGATAACATTATTTATAATAAATATTTATTCCGGAAGTTCGGTAACGGTTAAAGCCACGCGTTTCGACGTTCGAATCCCACGTCAGTTCCTCTCCGCGTTCTCTAAAACGCCGCGTTTTTGGCCGTTTATCACGCCGATTTCACATCCGTTCGCATCGATAGTAAATACGTGTCGTATTTTCATAGAATAAGCTTATGTTATTCCAGTTTGACAAATTTTCGCTGATGTCAGTTCGTTACGTTAAACACGCGAAGTCTTTCTTTAAAGGCATCAAGACTTCAACGGACTTTCAAAAGGACAACGTAGGACTCATATTAGCTCAACTAACCATAATTAACCTTAAACCATGTTAATTATTTCTAAAACATGATTAGAATCACGTTAATCGTTGTACGAAATTTGCCGGTTGTCACAAATGGTGATGGGTTAACTCCTCCAGGATATGAACTAAGCCTCCCACGAAAAAGTCAATGAAAAGAATTTGAAAGTACAAGAAAAGCACAAACGATTATAAACTTGTGGGGTATTAGCACATTCACTAGGCCAAATGAGTATACCTTTATGTCATCATGGAAAAATATCACAAAAAGCAATCATAAAGAATCACGAGTTTTGGATTCACAATTGGTTTGACTAAGTATAGTAACAAAAATCATTAAACAACTACGAATAATCATGGGAGGGAAAATGTAACAAAAAGGTATTAACAACCAAGGTTATGAGACGTTGATATGATAATTTTCAAGAATCCAACGCAGAGGAATCATAAGAATACAAAAATACTTGGAATAAGAAGTTAATACATTCGATTATTATGAAAACTGAAACTCAAATATAATTATAAATTGCAACATGAAACTCATGGGGTATAATGTATAAAGCAGTTCATTATGAAAACTAAAGATCAACAATGGAACATAAAACATTGGATTGTTCCCGTCTAGTCATAAGACCCAACAAAACTTTGACTATTCAAGGAATCGAACTCAATTAGAGATTAATGAAGACATGGTTTAGCCTATAAGTGGACACTCACTCAAGGAATCCCTAGGTAAGCACAACAGGATCATCGGTTGTTTCGGATTTATGCGCTATGCTTTGCCTTTGACAGAAATCCGAGTGTACAGACATCCACCCTTCCAGATTACACGTGTTCTCTCACGTAGAGTTCAACACTTTGAAGGAATGAAAAATCAATGAAAAATGAGGTTAGGCAATTAAGCCAAAAATATCCCACATGCTCCAAAAGGTAAACATTTCCCCCAAGTGAAGTCATCCTCAAAGCCCATGATGAAGAAAGAGAGAAATGGAGAGATGTAGGGGAAAGAATGAGAGGTGACAAAGGAGAAAGGTTAGTGGAGCAAACAAACAAATAAACACAACTAAGGTCAAGTATAGGTTCTTAGTTATAGTCTAGGTCACTTACTAATAACCTAATTCCCTATAACCACGGCTCTGATACCAATATGTAACACCCCAACCGATGACGGAAGCATCGAGGTGTCACGTAGTGACGATTGTTCAAAAGCTTATGGTACTAAACTGTAAATATTTTATTCAATGCTTCAAGTTACAATTACAGATATCATCAAGTACAAATACTATTCCACACGTTGTCTTGACTAAGCCTTTACTAAGTCCACATGTCCTATATGAAATATCTCAACAATCAACCTGAAACATGTATGAAAACAATTTTGTCAACATAAATAATGTTGGTGAGCATACTTGGTTTGTATACGTATAAAATAAGTTTAAAGAATAAGATATACAATTCATGTGTAACATCCGGCCCCTCTCACCACCAATATTGTCCGCTTTGCCCCGATGGGTTGCCCATCCAGAGCTCACAGATTTGTTTTTGGTCGCCCCGGTGGAGACTTCCCAGGAGGTCACCCATCCTGATACTACTCCCACCTGAGCACGCTTAACTGTGGAGTTCTCCTCTCATCCACTAGCATTAAGCCCAAAACGCGTTGGTGATTTAAGAGGCTTTGGATTACTTATGAACCAAGGATCTCTCCTGGCCACGGCCGATGTGGGATTTGCCTAGGGTGTCATACAAAGGTCCATGTTAATCTTCTCAGAAATCAGTACTGTTACATCATGTGTCATGTCTCATTCAAGGCAAATATAGAAAACACGTAAGTACACAACGTGAGTTAAATCAAACCTCTTATGTGACAAAGTGTAAAACATTAACAATGACCTAGGACTTCCCACCACCATAGGTACTTTCCACTAGGCGGGTTGTCAATCCAAATAGCGCTATCCATTGTTAAAGTCGGCTTGTACGGAGTTAATGATTTTGTAATGATTGCAAGTATACTACGTTTATGTTTAAGCATAAAGCACAAGAATTCAAAGCATAACACGTGTATGAATTGTATGTAAAAACGTTTATGAATATGTGCAAGTGTAAGTTTCAGAGGTGTACATGTTTCACCCCAAAAGTGTAAGAAAATGAAAAAAGGGTAAGTATACTCACAGTTTTGCTAAGCGATAAATCCAACAAAGCTCGTCACAAAATAAAATTGAGAATTCCAAAAAACTCAACCTATACGTGTAAGATTACTAATGAGGGAAATGACTTAAAAGTCTAACGCATCTAGAATCTAAGGCATTAGGGTTTGCCAGGCATTGTGGGGAAAATGAAGTTTTTACGATAACTCGAAGTTAATAATAATTTCGAATTCAAGAAATATATCATGATTTAAGATAAATATAATAATAAGAAAATAACTATTATTATTTGAATATTCTAAATAAAAATATTCTGAGTAATTTATTCAAAGATTTTAGTTAATTCTATTAACTATACTATATAATAATAATTAAAGTTTATTATGCAAATGAATATAATTTACACATATGACTCCATCGTTAACACTTATAGTTCTCCAACTCAAGAATATTTTTGTTTTATAAGAAAAATATTTATAAATATAATTCATAATTTATATATAATTAAATGATTTATTATGTCTAATTAAGCATAAATAAGACTAAACATACAAGATATGATCCAAAAATAATATTTGACGGAAAAATAGTTACTTTCTGATGTAAAATAGTAAAAGTAAATTTTCCAAAATTTTTCTTAATTTATTTGCCTTTAAAACAGATTTAATAAATTTTCTGGACAAATAATTCTTATTCAATTTCCTGATGTCAATAAATAATTTCCCAAAAATTTTGGAATTAAAATCATTTAAAATGAATTTATTATCAGTTAATTATGATTAAAACAATTTAAATGAATAAAATTATGAAAATAATTTATTTTTCAGAAACTAAAAATATGATAATTATCTATGAGGTCTCAAGATACTACACCTAAAGTTTCATAAATTTTGGATCAACAATGAATTTATTATCAATTAAGTTAAATCACATTATATGAATTCTAAAATGATTAAAATAAAATATAAGAAAAAAAACTAATGTCTGTGATAGGTATCGAAATCCATACCTAATACATACAACCATAGGCTTTAACCACCACATCAAATACTATTATGTTGAAATGTTTGAATAACAAATATACTTATCACATAATGAAGACTTCATCTTCTTCCCATGAACAAACCCTAACCCTAGAAATCTTATAATCATAATTCGACTGCTATGAACCCCGATACTATAGGGCTTTTAAAGGGTAACACCGAACTAACAAAACGGTAACATAAAATTGGACTTACATGGCTCGGATGATAATCGAAATTGGAAGCAAGTTTCGAAAACAAAAGTGGTCTATTGGAAGCTTTAAGACTCGATTTTCGTATGGTTTTTTTTTGGGGGGGTTTATGAAGTTTAAAAGTGCAGAAATAGAATGGTAGTAAGTATTTATAATGATTGCGTAAAAAGACGGACTTATAATACAAAATTGAATTCCGGTTGTTTATCATTAAAAACCGATTTTAATTCAGTTAGAAACGCATTCAAACCACCCTTAAAACTCGTTTAATTCATTAGAATCACTTAGAAACTGAAGGAGAAATGTAAACGAGTTAAAATGGATCGATTTGGAGCGTAATAGTGGCCTTAAATGTGTCGCCGGAAAGTGGTCGGATTCCTGTCCAAATCCCGGCCGGAAAAACATTGGAGAGGAGAGAGGGAAATAAAATTTTAAAACTTTCATGTTTTGGCATAATTGGTCTCTCAACCTTAACTAGGTTTATTTCCCTTATGATTTGGTTAGTTTTTCTTCTATAAAACTTAACCAAAACTAACAAAGTTAATCTTAAAAATGTTTCTACTCTTGTAAAACTTTAACTTTTGTAAACCCCCTTTTTTAATCAACTTACGATAAACTTCAAACGTCTAAATAACTTTAAAATGAAAAAGAAATTTTTTTTTGATTAAACACCCTAATACAATACCTTCAATTTACGATTCGATATGTCTTTACGACACAATTCAAACAAAGATGTAACAATTTACACAACATAAGGTTTTATTAAAATATGAAACGATCAAAGTACAAGGGCTAAAAATGTAAATACAATAATGTTTAGAAAAATCCACAAATGTTACAAGTAAATTAATAAAGTGATTTGATAGTGCAGAATTGAAAGAAATAAGAGTAATTCGGGGTGGCTTCCCTCCCCAAGAGATATGGGATTTGTTTCTAATAAAACGTCTATTTTCATTATAATTAGTTTCATGTAATGTACGTTAGAATGTGATTACATAATTATATATTGTATGGTGTTGTGTAGAACTAATATAATAAGTGGGGTCATAAATGCTGAATCGTCAAGTTGAGTGTCACGGGTACATACATACTCTGTGTCGATGGCTCATGGTTTTACCAAATCAACTTGACTTGTGCTGTCTGGGCCGGCTCACAAAAGGAAATCGTGTGTTGTCATGAATCGTACCATTTTGTCTTTCTTACACAACTTACACATGAGACAATGAAACATCATCTTACCCGTGTTGCAAGTCCTCCCAATCATTCTTTCTTTAAATCATTAAATATTTAATAATAGTACCCCTTGAGAGTACATGAATTATAGGCTTTGGATATTGTCAAATATAATTACACATCCGGATAATCCTATACGTCGCGTATACTATACGCCCCGTATGACTCTATACGCCGTCTATGTTCCTATACGCGGTATAGATGTGATGGATTTTTAAGGTTCCAAACTATGTTTTTTCTTGGATGACGTTTTTTAAAACGTTTGGTATAGGCATGGTTTTCTTTTAAACTCGACGTTCATGTTCCTTTTTTCGTTGTAGACATGTTCTTCATTTTAAACGTTGTAGAATAGACGGGAAATTCATGCATTCATATAAGCCACGTATAGTGCAATACCTGGCGTATAGGTACAATGTCACATTTTCCAAGGTCCTAAGGCTGGGCGACATTGTACTTCTATACGCCGAGTATGACCCTATACGCGACGAATGGAAGTCAGTTGACTGGCTTTAACCGACAATAAATGAGCATCGTAAACCTATATGTGGCGTATAGAGCTACGCCTGGTATAGCTAGGCGTGCAAACAAAATGGTTGGTGTGCCATTAACACCACCCAAATTATATCCATCTTGTACAATCTTCTCATTTTTATTCTCAACTACCTTACAACAACTTAATTACTAGTAGCAGTTTTTTAGCTACCATAAAACACTAGTAGGAACCCGCGCGTTGCGGCGGGGCTGCATATTGTTTGGATACATTTGGTTAATCGTCTCATTGTTGTTTTTTGCTTGATTCAAAGCACCATCAAAATGGTTTGGAAAATGAAGTGACAATCTATGTCGGTTGGTTGGAGTACTTAAGTAATGATACGTGGTTAGTGCAAATATAAATGGTTAATAGAAAATGTAGGGTAGATCTATCAAAATGAACCATCTGAATGTTCAGGCTCATTGTCATTATCTGTAACATCCGGTCCCTCTCACCACTAATATTGTCCGCTTTGCCTTGATGGGTTGCCCATCCAGAGCTCACGGATTTGTTTTTGGTTGCCCAAGTGGAGACTTCCCAGGAGGTCACCCATCCTGAAAGAGCACGCTTAACTATGGAGTTCTCCTCTCATTCACTAACACTAAGCCCCAAAATGCGTTGGTGATTTAAGAGGCATTGGATTACATATGAACCAAGGATCTCTCCTAGCCACGGCCGATGTGAGATTTTCCTGGGGCGTCACATCGTTATCACTAATGGATGAAAAGTGAAGTTACATTGAATGTTATTTGGTTAGAGTGCCTAGGTAATGATATGTGGTTAGTGCATATACAAAAAGAAGTACAATATACTGAAGTTGTATGGTAGGTATATCAAAATGAACTTTATGAATATTCTAGCGCCTCATCATTATCAAGAGGGGATATGTTTACGTCGAGATATAAGAGGAGGTTGGTGTCGGTGTTCTCTCACTTAAGGGACACTTGGTATTCCATTGTTGCAGATGATTCCTATGGGTTCTCTGTAATGCACTACGTAGTCACCTTCTGGCATTGTATGACTCACTGTATCTTATTGCATGCTCCCCGTAACGAATCTGATACAGCTGGATTAGGGCAACATTGTTTGTGGCGGGATGTTTAAGGCGCCTCGTTATGCTCTGGAGGATCCATTTTTAGGTCGAGATAAAGGTGGGATTCATAGTTGTATGTCATGTCGTTCGTATGTTTTAGATGCAGTTGTAGAAAAATCTATACATCTAATAAAACAAAGTCCATGAGGACACTTGGCACTCCCTCATTTCACCTCAATTCCTCTCTCTTCCCATATTGTGCCACGTGTCCTACTCTTGTAATTTATAAAATTTTCCTTTTTTTTAAATTAAAATTAGATTAAAAATACATAAATATGGTCAAAATTGGTGAGTTAATAGTTTCCTAAAATCATTAACCTACCCAATCAATACCCTAATAAAAACACACGCGTTTCTCTTTCTTCCCTCATTCTCTCTGATTCGCTCTCTCTCATTTGAAGAAGAAGATTGCGATCGTTTCTTCTTCATCAAACCAACGCTTCTATCTCCGATCATTGGTAACGATTCTTTCTTTCTTTTTCATAATATTCCTATTACATATTGTTCTTTGTTATACTTATTATCAGTCTGTTTGTTTTGTGTGTGTTCGTCGGCTCCGATCATTCATCTTCTTCTTGTCACTCATTCAAGGTAACCATTGTTTCAATTTTTTTAATACGATTCCTGTTATATATTGTTTGTTTGTTATAATGATTTTCATATTTAGGCGATTGTTTGTTTCTTATAATGATTTCCATATTTAATGATTTTCAGGGATAATCGATTGTTGATATTAACCTATTTTTTTGTATTGTTGATTGCTTTTAAATAATTTTGCAGATTTGGGGGTTTAGGTTTCATGTTCTTCGTCTCTCTCCTTCAAGGTAACGATTGTTTCTTGCTTTTTCATACGATTCCTGTTATATATTGTTGTTTCATTATAATTATTTTCAGATTTTTCCGATTGTTTATAAGATTTTTCTCTTTCATGATTTCATAATAATCCGTTTAATACTGTGGATTTAATGTTAACAAGGATTCACAAGCTGGTGAGGTGTTCAAAGGCATCCGTCTTGCATACGAGGTTAGATTTTTCTTTCTTCTTTTTTGAATTTTAAAAATAGAATAGTCATTAAATGTTTTTTATTTTAAAAAAAATTAAAAATCGGGATTACAATGTTAGGCAAGTTATTAAACACTTTGACCGAAACATTAATGAATGATTTTCGATTTTTAAAAAATTATTTTTTTTATAAAAACATGAATGACTATTTTTTGAATTTTAAAAATAGAATAGTCATTAAATGTTTTTTATTTTAAAAAAAATTAAAAATCAGGATTATAGTGTTTAGGAAAGTTATTAAACACTTTGACTGAAACATTAATGAATGATTTTCGATTTTAAAAAATATTTATTTTTATAAAAACATTAATGACTCTTTTTTTACTTTTAAAAATAGAATAGTCATTAAATGTTTTTTATTTTAAAAAAAGTAAAAATTTGGATTATAGTGTTTAGGAAAGTTATTAAACACGTTGACCGAAACATTAATGAATGATTTTCGATTTTTAAAAAATAAATTCTTTTATAAAAACATGACTCTTTTTTGAATTTTAAAAATAGAATAGTCATTATTTTTTTTTATTTTAAAAAAAATTAAAAATCTGGATTATAGTGTTTAGGAAAGTTATTAAACACTTTGACCGAAACATTAATGAATAATTTTCGATTATTAAAAAATAAAAAAATTTATAAAAACATTAATGACTCTTTTTTGAATTTTAAAAATAGAATAGTCATTAAATGTTTTTTATTTTAAGAAAATTAAAAATATGGATTACAGTGTTTAGGAAAGTTATTAAACACGTTGACCCAAACATTAATGAATGATTTCGATTTTTAAAAAATAAATTTTTTTATAAAAACATTAATAACTCTTTTTTGAATTTTAAAAATAGAATAGTTATTAAATGTTTTTTATTTTAAAAAAAAAACAAAAAATGTGGATTATATTGTTTAGGAAAGTTATTAAACACGTTGACCGAAACATTAATGAATGATTTTCGATTTTTAAAAAATAAATTCTTTTATAAAAACATGACTCTTTTTTGAATTTTAAAAATAGAATAGTCATTAAATGTTTTTTATTTAAAAAAAATTAAAAATCTGGATTATATTGTTTAGGAAAGTTATTAAACACTTTGACCGAAACATTAATGAATAATTTTCGTTGATGTAAAATAAAATTTTTATAAAAACATTAATGACTCTTTTTTGAATTTTAAAAATAGAATAGTCATTAAATTTTTTTTATTTTAAGAAAATTAAAAATCTAGATTACAGTGTTTAGGAAAGTTATTAAACACGTTGACCCAAACATTAATGAATGATTTCGATTTTTAAAAAATAAAAAACATTTATAAAAACATTAATGACTTTTTTTGAATTTTAAAAATAGAATAGTTATTAAATGTTTTTATTTTAAAAAAATTAAAAATTATGGATTATAGTGTTTAGGAAAGTTATTAAACACCCGGCTGTGGAGTAGTCCGGGAAGCAAAATGTGGAAGAAGATTTACACAATGTGGGGTTAGCAACGATTTCGTAAATATGGAGCTTATAATTAGCATTTATCGTGAGTTACACAATATTGGAAACATCTAATGTTAATAATTATGATTACCATTTAATTAATAACCTTTAAACATAAAATTATTAATCATATATAAATTTATTTTTAAACATTCAAAATCAAAATTTAAAAAAAAAAATCCAGTTTTTAAAATTAACGACATTTAAACACAAAATAAATGCTGAATTATTTGATTTGTCACATTACTATTTTTAGCGTATAAATAGCATCTATAAGGTAATAGTCGGTTAAAATTATTGAGTAATGCTCCTTTTACTTATACATGGGTCACTTTAGATAATGTTCCTTCCTATAAACGGGTCAAATAAGGTAATAGTCGGTTAAAATGTTGTTTTAGTGGTGTAGGTTCATGTTTGTTTACTTATAAATCGGTCGATTTGGGTAATGTTCAACTTTTCCAATGGGTCAAACAGGGTAAAAGTCGCCAACAGTGTGTTTATGGTGTTTTGATTAGATTGGTGTTCCTTTTAGTTATACATAGGCCATAGGTGAATTGGGGCAATCTTCCCTTTTCTTAACGGGTCGATTTGGGTAATGTTTGCCTTTTCAAATGTGTCAAATAGAATAAAATATGCTCGAAGCTTTTTTAGCGGGTCGATATGGGTAATGCTCATCTTCTCAGACGTGTCAAATTAAATTGTGAAATTTAGGTGGTAGTTAGTTTCTTATTTTCATTTTTATTACTTTCTTATTGTTGAATATGCCATAAGTCTATTTTTAACACATACCATTTAAGTCGCCTTATTCAGGTTGGATTGTATTTAAGAAACCCTGTATTCTCACATGGCCAGCTTTATGTCGCATTGTCAAGAGTTAAAATCAGGGCAGGCGTGAAGTTACTTATACTTGATGCTGGTGGGAAAGTGATTTATGATACAAAAAATGTGGTTTATAAGGAAATTTTCAGCGATATTTGAATAAATGTGTATTCGTTGCTTTTAAATTTTAATAAAATGTTTCTACTTTATTTTTCTTATACGTTATACTACTCCAAATAATCGTACGTTGTTGAACTGCGTGTCAACGCGGGAAAATATCTAGTATTACATTATACATAATAAAGGTTTGTGGCCAAGAGCATTTGAAGTGAGTTTCACATGTTGTTGTAATTGAAAATTCACAGGGGTATTCACGTTGCAAAACAAACAGATCAGTAATATGTGTACCATACGGTTAGGTTTTCAAAATGCTTGACATACATTACAATGCAAATGACATAGTACTCAAATACACATTAAAATGTTGGAAGCATTAGCAAAATACTAAAAACTGACAGTACCTGTTTTGATCCATTACACAACTCTTCCTAACAACACATCTTGCTATCTCTATTCATTACAATCAATTCTAATACACTTATGTTCCAAAGGTACCATCTAAATACATAGAACATTATAATCACTAATATTTAATCCTATTTATATTGTACCCTATACAAACCTATTAAAAATTTTCTATGGGCCAAACTGGCCAAACAAGTTACAATGAACGGCTATAGTAACCCTCTTTTTAATTATGGTATTGTAAGTAAAAAAACAAAGATTCCATTTTTTACTTGGTCTTCATATCAATTTTCCTTTTTTTTTTTTTCTGTAAGAGGGTTACGAAGGGGAATAGCCGAATAAGCAATACAAAATCGATCTCACTCCATGAGGTTGAACTAATTAAAGTATTAAAACTATCAAGCGTTCTGACTGTTTGCCTTATTATAAAAGATATACTCTTAGTTTTTAAAGATTTTAAAATTCTAAAGTGCCATGTTTTAATCATATAGACTAAAACAAGAAGAAGACTGTGTATAATTATCTATATATTAAATAGCGTTACCTGCTTATTATAAGAATAGTAAATGGTGAATCACAAGGTTATTGTTGTGAAAATTTCAACATATTGACACCATATATCAATTAGCTTATGATCATGATAATTTAGGCAATAATAATTTCAGCAAGTGTTATTAGTATTCTCTTTTATTAATGGGTAATAAAGAAGTGGTTATAATATTTTTAATTTTTACGTTCAAACTTTAGATAAGTATTCTAGCACTATTTATTCTAAAATAAATACATGTTGATTGTATAAACATTTACATGTCATTTAGTTGATTCGGATAAAAGAAAGCTATTTTATTTTTTTTGCTTTTTTTTATTTACTTCTATTTTACTTAAATAAATAATGTTTTAAATATATTATATGATATATTAGATCATAAGTAATGGTTGATGCTCTTTAGGTAGGGGTGTAAATGACACGGAGCGGCTCGGGATCGGCTCGGGATCGGCTCGGTAAAAAGCTCGAACGAGCCGAGCCTTAACGAGCCCGAGCCCGAGCCCGAGCCTGAAATATGGCTCGTTTAGTTATCGAGCCCGAGCTCGAGCCCTAGATATAAAGCTCGATTGGGCTCGCGAGCCTAATCGAGCCCAAACATATTTATAAGTTATTTATATATAAGTTATAGCCCACATCTCTTATTTCATAGGCCCATTAAATATTTAGTGAAAAGTAAAACCCTATATGGCTATTCAGTAATCAGTATTCACCCACACAATTATACATGTCAAAACTCAAACGGTGACTCTTCATTTCTTCAATATCTGACCAAGAATCCAAGAACACCATCAACCAACGCCATCTTCATTCATCACATAGGTAACTTGTTTTTTTTCTAAAAGAACCTGATTTTGAGTATATGGTCATCATTGGCCATTTTATTGATCAAAATTGGAGGTTTGATGAAAGCTCTTATACTTTTATATTTTTATTTATTTCTTTTATCATGTTATGTAGTTCTATCATTTCTCAAGTATTTGATTGTTTGTTTGACAAAACAAAACAGATTGCAAAAACGTGTGCTTAGTTTTGTTCATGTTCCTCCTCCTCGTACCGGGCTTGACATTGCTGATGGAATTTACAAATGCCTAAAGGAGTGGAAAGTTGAAGGAAAGATTTTCTCCATTTCAGTTGATAACGCATCCTATAATGATAGGGCTGTTAGTACATTAAAAAAGAACTTTTCTAAAGTGAAGAAACTTACGTGTGGTGGCAGGTTATTCCACGTTAGGTGTTGTGCACACATACTTAACTTGCTGGTCAAAGATGGTCTTTCACAGATTGAAAATGTAATTGAAGAAGTTCGTGAAGCCATAAAATATATAAACTATTCAGAGGCAAGGCGACAAACATTTTCGAATGTTGCACAACAACTTCAAGTAACTGATCGAAGGTTGTTGATTGATGTTCCAACAAGATGGAATTCTACATACGATATGTTGTCTCTAGCTATCAAGTTTAAAGATGTTTTTCCAAGGTATTATTTTTTAAAGCTTGTACATTGTAATTCGTAAAGCAAACATTTAATGTTTTCCAAGGTATCACAATTCACAACTTACGTTGTTTTCTTGTTGTTTTCTTAGATATGCAGATTATGAACCACATTTCAAACACTTACCCACCGAGAAAGATTGGGAAAATGTGGAAAGTGTTTGTGAAGTTTTGAAGGTTTTTAAGGTGTGCACAAATGTCATATCAGGTACTGATTATCCAACAGCAAATCTATATCTTATAGAAGTGTATAAGGTCAAAGAAACATTGGATAAGGGTGTATTATCTGAAAGTAAGTTTATCCGAGATATGACTAAAAAGATGAAGGATAAATTTGACAAGTATTGGGGAGAGTGCCACTTATTGATGGCCATAGCTGCAGTGTTAGATCCAAGATTAAAAAAGTGGGTAATTGAGTTTTGCTATCCGAAAATATACTCACCCGATGAAGCTTCAAAAAATGTTCAAGATGTTTTAAAAGCACTTGAACTTATGTATGAAGAGTATTTGGAGAAGCATGATGCACTAATCAAGGAAAATGCAAGCCATAGATGTGGATCTTCGGGAGGGAGCACTAGTTCAAAAGCTAATGAAGAATCGGTTGGATCAGGATGGGATGCATTTGATCAATATATTAAAGATGCAGATGTTGACAGATCAGTTAAATCTGAACTAGAAATGTATTTGGAAGAAGGTGTACTTCAAGGCCATGGAGGAATGAATTTTAATATCTTAGAATGGTGGAATACTCACAAGCTCAAGTATCGTGTTTTATCAAAGATGGCAATGGATATACTTGCGGTTCCAATTTCAACAGTTGCATCTGAATCAACTTTTAGCGCCGGCGGAAGAGTTATTGATCCATATCGCTCTACATTGGCGCCTAGCACTGTAGAAATGTTGATTTGTGGAGGAGACTGGATTAGACAACTTTATGGAGTAAAGAAGAAGTTAAAGGTACACTTTGATAACTTGAAAGATCATTAGAATTTGAGATTTCAATTTTCTTTAACTATTGACTTTGTTTTTGTAGAAGGAGGAGACACCGTTTGAAGTTTTACTACCTAGCGGGAAGCAAAACTAAAGTGAAGGTACACATTATTATTTAGTATTTACCAACTTTTACATGTGATTGATAAGTTCCCATTTGATGTTTCAGGTAAAACAATATAAAAGTTGACAACTTTTGGGGAAATTTTAGAAGAAAAGAAATTTTGTTCATTAAAAATGCATATGTGGTCTTTTTGTTCTAAAGAAATTTCAATAGAACAAAGGTTTTGTTTATGAACAATGGATATGTGGTCTTTTTGTTTTGCAAGGAAATTTCATCAGAACATAATTTTGTTTATTAACAATGGATTTGTGGTCTTTTTGTTCTACAATGCTTGGTTTGTTTGTTGTTGGTTTTGTTTCATTTTTTACATACAACTTTGTGCATTAGAGCAGGTTTTATTTTAAAAATAACACTCGCGAGCCGAGCTTTTTCGAGCTCGAGCCGAGCTTTGAGCTCGTTTGAGATTGTTCTCAAATCACCTCGAGCCGAGCCGAGCCGAGCTCGAGCTTTGGATTTTGCTAGCGAGCCGAGCTCGAGCTCAAGATTGTAGGCTCGAACCGAGCCGAGCTCGAGCTCGAGCTTCACAAAACCATAACGAGCCGAGCTCGAGCCCAGTCGAGCTCGGGCTCGGCTCGGCTCGTTTACACCCCTATCTTTAGGGGACATTTTTTGCCACATCATTGTTATAAGACCCCTCAAAAAAAATATGTAACGGTTAAAGTCATTTAATGCCATTTTTAATTACTACACTTTCCTTATTTTTTTAATCCTATTTGGACATTATAGTAGAAATTACCCACCTTCTTAATGCCTATATTGACAAAGGGATGGTGTTGGGGGCATTATCATGCTTATTCATGCCCTTATAATGCCCATTACACATGGTCTTATTTGATCTCAAATAATTAATTAGGCCAAGTTCATTAAATGTTAGTTTTGATCAACCCTAATTACCCTTATGTGGCAGCCTCCTATTGATGTGTGATGTGGGCTAGGGTGTATAAATCCTAAATAAGTGGTGTATGAATCCTAAATACCATTAATACCTTGAATTTGTAGGTTAATTAATGTTGTATTAAATTTGTCTTGCTAAAGAATGAAATTACAATTTTACAATTTAAATGAATATGAAATAACTATTTTACCCATGTTTTTTCCTTTTTTAATCAAAATAAATTGCCCAGTTAATTAAATTTTCATAAAAATAAATTAAAACTAACATTAATTCAAACTAAAAGAAAATCATTAAATTCAAAAAGTTAAATAAAAAAAAACAAGTATGAGAAAAAATTAATTTGAAAATCAAAAGGATAACGATATTTGTGAGCTATTTAACGTTTTTAGTTTTTTTTAAAGATATTTCACGTTTTTAGTTAGAATTACATCCAACATCGGACTGGTCACACGTTTGTGCTTGAATCGGTTCCTGGTGATTTAGTGGATATCTTGGTTTTATCAAACTTTGATTTTTGTTAGTCCATAAAAAAATATTGTTTGTGTATGTGGAATGGTGTTGTTAAATTGTAAAGATTTCTTTTTAAATCACACTACCCGATTTTCATATCCGATAGGTTGGTGGCGGTGTACCTGATCAGGTATAGGTACTTCTACTGAGGTTACCGACTACACCCGCCCACCCTAATGTATTAACTAATTTTATTATTTGGATATTATGAAAGTAGATCATAGCCGGTACGTAAGACAAAATAGGTTCTATATGTGAGTTGCAAAAGGAAGTTTGGATAAAACTGAATTGGGTAAAAATGGATCACTCTAGAAAACAGGTCTAACGGGTCAAAACGAGTTAGATCGATCAAAGCAATGGTGGGTGGAGGCAGTGGTGTGTAAGTGACTGAGGGGGGTGGTGACAATGGTGGTAATAGTTGTGGCATTGTTGATGACTAGTAAGTGTTGAGGCGGTATTGGCATCAAAGATGACTTTTAGGTGGTATCATCGAATGAGATGGCTAAAGTGACAGTGGTGAAACAGACGACTATCGTTAAGAGGTGATAAATCAAATATACGTATATGTCTATCTTTTTCTTTAATTATATCACATGAACATGAACAGAATACATATGACCATTTTGACTAAAAAATTGTTTCACTGAACTAAATAACCCAATTAAAATTGTTTTTCCATATTCTTAGGTATAGTTATTATTATCCCAATATTCATTATCAAAATTTACCTTTCTCCCAAAGTTACTATTCAATTTGCTATATTAATGGATCAATGCCATTCAATTGGATAGACCAATGGATGGATATCACTTTGGTATATGTTCACAAGCTTTATATACGAGCATTATATGCATGTCATGTATTTTGCTTTTCTTCCTTTAGATTATTGATAAAAAAAAAAAAAAAACAAAATAGCTCCCTACATAGGTCTTGTTCATGTTCATTCATTAAGGAATGCAGATGTCTATTAACGGTTTACGAACACTTGCCAAACACGATTTGCTATTCTTGTTCGTTTATTAAGGAAATGAATATATTCATTAACACTTACTAAACGCAAAGGAACATAAACAAATGTTCTTGAACATAAATGAACACAAACGAACGTTATAATTAAGTTATAAATAAAATCTACATTTTTCATCATATGATTACGAAGAATCCACAAAAATAAGTAAGTACTTAACATAATTACCAGAACATAGTTAATATAATTATCATAAATATAATTAACACAAAAAATAAGAAGGTTGTCAAGCTTTAACATAAACTGAAATTGAAATGATCAAATGAGGAATATTGATAGAGGCGTATACTTGCAATTATTTAGATAAAGCTTTCATGTAACACCCCAACCGATGGCGGAATCATCGAGGTGCCACGTAGTGACGATTGTTCAAAAGCTCATGGTACTAAATGTAAATATTATTGAATAAACCAATAACTGTCTTACATTGAAATAGAAATACAAAGTCTTAAATGAAATATAACTGTTGGAATAACTGAATTAAAATAAAGCACTAAATGTCTCTTGCTAAAGCACTAGATCAAACTGCACCTGAAACATGTACAAAATAGGTTTGGTCAACATATGAAATGTTGGTGAGCATTCCTAGTTTTGATATATATAGTAGGTTAAAAAGTTATACAATTCAAGTGCAAGCTACAGTGCAAATATGTAAACTATGTATCATACAAATGAGCGAAAACAACCCTGTGACTGTATAATGTACTGTATGAACTGTAGTGTACTTATCCAATAAATGGATAATAAGCTTAACACTGGCCACGGATTCTCCGATGAAAAAGGGGGAGAATCAATCTAGGCGGGTTGTCAATCCAAATAGCGCTATCAAATGTTAAGGTCGGCTTGTACCATGTTAATGATTTCACTAAGTACAAATGTATTCCACATGTATTGTTTAAGCATAAAGCACGTTGTAAGCAATGCACATAGTACTAGAATTGTATTGTAAAAAAATGTAAACTTGTATTTGAAATTGTAATAGTGTACATGTAACACCCCAAAAATGTATAAAAGCAAAAAGGGGATAGGAATACTCACAGTTCACGTAGTAGTTTGAGATTTAACTGGACAACGAGATATGAATTGAGATTACTCCCAAATGAACAACCTAAAGTATTCGATAATGTGTAAGGGAAATAACTCTAGAGTATATGTATTTCTAGGGCTTCGAATTTGGGGATAAACGTTTATTTGATTAATAAACAAATTGTTTATTAAATATAAGAAATTTAGTAAATAAATAAATAAAAGTCTCTTTGTAAAATTTTAAATTGAATATAGTCATAACATAAGGTTTTGAGTATGAAAATAATTTTTATAAAATTATTTTCTTGAAAATAGAATATTTAATCTAAGTATTTCAAATTGTCAAAATATGACTTTAATATCTAAAAATATTAAAATCAAAGAATTTCTGAATTAAAAATTGTATTTCAGTTCCAAATGAATAGAAATAATTTATGTACAATTTTTGTACAAAAATATTGAAAAATGAATTTATTATGATTTATTTATGATTAAAACTAACAAAAATTGATTAAAAATATTAAGTAAATGATTTTTCTGAAATAAAAATTATTTCAGAAAAGTTTATTGTTATATAAACTTAGAATAATTTTTGTGGAAATTAATAAGATCGTTTTGATATTTTTATAGATTTTTATAAATAAAATAGATTAAACTTGATCTAATTATTATATATATTAAATAAATTAATTTTTGAAAACTAAAAATTGTAGGTGGAACATTTATATCAGATTAACTAAAAGTATTTTTTTTAGAATTTATAAAAGAGTTTTAATAATTAAAAACGAATTTATAAAAGTATATATATATATATTATATATAGTTATTTGATTGTAAAAAAAAAAAAACAAAAAGACTGCCACTGCTGGGTTTCGAACCCGCGTGGACAGCCTTGCAAACACCAAGCACAACCACTTGGTCTAGACCTGTGGTTGTGTTTGGATTCTGTGCGTTAAATATTTATATTTAAACGCGATTATGTGTTCTTCCCCAATAAGCATCAATCGAGCCCTAGGTATCCAATTTGATTCAATGTATGTTTTTAACCTGATTAACCATAGGGTTATCATCAGGTACAGGCCGATAAACACACAGGGACAAAGGATTAAGGCTTACCGATTCGTAGTGCTTCCTACTCGCGAGTCAACGAAAAAGTCAAACGGACCAATAACTCTTCAATTCGCGATGTATAACAATTGTGATATGTTTTTGATGGATGGGTTATGCAAATCGGCCCTTTGGTGGTCTGTGTGTGATTTTAATCGAGCTAACAACGCGTATTTATATGGATTAGCTTTGGGTTGTTTAGGAATGTTAATAATTAGCTTTTAATTCGTTTTTTGGTCAATTCAAACGCGTTAATTCACGCGGTTTGTTAGTTTAGAAAGATGAGATGATAATGGTGCGTAATAATCGGATTTGATTTGTCTATGGCCGTGATTATTGAATCAGCAATGAATTTTCTTGGGTTGTTTAGCTGCTGCGTAACAACAAGGAAGAAGAGGACAATCAGTTTAAGTAAGGTATATATACAAATGGATCTGAGATAACTCACGAATGGAGCTGTAGCTTAGTGGTGATGTGCGTGTGGGTCTGTCCAGCCTTGCCCGGGTTCGATTCCAGGCAAAGGCACTTTTTTTTTAAACAAATACAAAGGGGAGGGGGTTTGGGCTTGAGCTGTTGGGCCTGCTGTCTGGTGGGCCGAATTATTAAAGGGTTTGGATTGGGTTTGGGTTAGTTATGATTTGGTTTGGTGTTGGGTTGGTTTAGAGATGGATGGTTAATGTAATGTCCAAAACCAACTCTAATATTTTATTATTATTATTATTATTATTATTATTATTATAAAAATTAAAATAAGAAAAAGTGACGGATGTCACATTTCATTGGCAAACTCTAGCAGCGAAGTTATATATATATATATATATATATATATATATATATTCTATTAGTTTTTAAAGTTTATGAATAGTAACTTAACGACGTTACTATGCCGTTATTTACTTTCGTTCAATCTAACGGAATATTAACCATGTGCCAAACAGCCTTCTCTCTCTCTCAAACAACCTTCTCTCTTTGTAGCCCCTCTATCTTCAACTCTTCACCATAACAAACTTAATCCGAAAACCCTAACGTCATCATCGGTTATGGAAGGTGTGGATGGTGGCGCTTTTCATTGAGGTTGTGTAAATGGTGGATAGTGACTTATGTGGTGAAGGTCGATCAAGAAGTGGACCGTCGAAGATGAGGAAACGTATCCCTAGAGAATGTTATCCACATTGGATATATGAATCTGGTCAGAGAAGATAGAGTAGATGATGATAGACGATGGTGGTGATAGCGGTGCGAGTGAACCAGTGGGCGTCGAAGATGATAGAAGATTATGGTGTGTGTGATGGTGGTTTATCAAGGCTCCGGTTATTTAGACAACTAGGGTTTTTATTTGCACAATCCCTCCACAGGTCGTCGAGGCCTGGACGGCCCGTGGAGGGCCAAACAGGCAAAAGGACGGGTCGTCCAGGCCCAGACGGCCCGTCTAAAGGCTTAAACCCTAAAACAGACGGCCCGTTGGGGCCTCGACGACCCGTGGACTAGCATCCAAATCCAAAACAATCATTGGTAATCATTGCCAATGATTAGGTGATGATTATTTGGTTTTTTTATAAGTGTAGTGTGGATGTTTAAAATGGGTTTGAATGTTTGGTTTTTATAAATGTTTGGTTTTTTATAAATGTTATTTTTTTATTTGTATAATATGATCTTTTTTATATAATTGTGTATATGAATATGAACGAATGTCGTTTATGTTGCCGAACTAAACAAAACCCAAGATACGAACAATAAAGCATAAATAAGCATAATATTCCAAAAATTTACATAAAACTAAGAGTTCAAATGTACAACCAAGAATATAACCCACCCGTCTAACCCGACCCACCCGGCTGATCCGACCCACCCGGCTGACTGGTGGACGCCCCACCATGCTGACTGCTGGATGCCCAACCCGGAAGTGGACGCGGCTCCAAACCAGCTTCCCGTCATCTCTCATTCTCGCTCTCTAACAGCCACCGCATGTCAACTCTCATCGTCTGCACATCAGCCCGCAACGACCCCAACTGATCCAGGATCTGCTGAAGTACCTGGGTCGTGCTATCATGCAACCTGACAGCATGATAAACGCGGCCAGGACGCTGTCGCTCATCAACGGGAACATCTGGCATCTCTACATCCACCGGTGGGTCGCCGTCGGCAACGTGTGGCATCTGGACCTCAGGGGCATTCGGCCCATCGAGATGTACCAGCGGCTGTGGCACAAAATGCTCGGCACGGTCGCCAGCATCACCGAAAGCACGCTGGTAATAAGCGGGTGGGTTGCTGCCACGGACCCGTGCTGCCACCTTCATATGCTGCATAGTCTTAATATTTAACGGCCTGAAATGCAAAACAACAATAATAATATTAAATAATAATATATAAAATTAAATAATAATAATAAATAATAATAATAATATTAAATTATAATATATAATAATAATCTTACTTGGGCCTCATCGGAGCTGTAAAAAACAGAATAGTGATGTCAATACAGAAAATATGTACGCTTGTAAAGCAAAATAAAAAATAAAATATATACCCGTTCGATCCTGCCCCCAAAGTCGTCTGTAGAGCGCTTCAAGATTCAATTCGTAAGCCTCTTCGTCAGGAGATTTACACAGTCGACCAAAATACTGCAAAAATATTTCCCATTCTTCTTTTGGAAATCCTGCTTTATGATATTTTGCAATATTTCGTTGAATATGATACCTGCAAAACAACAACAATAATATTAATAATAATAATAATAATAATAATAATAATATTTCGTTGAATATGACACCTGCAAAGCAATTTCGTAGCATCCGGGAAAACTGTAGCACATGCACTCATCAGAGCCAGATCTCTATCTGTAACAAATACACGTGGCTCCATACTCTCCTCCAGCAAATCTTTGAGCCTCTCAAGCACCCATATGTAGTTACTCGTTTTCTCTTTAACGATAAATGCATGGACGATACAAAACGACTGGTTTGTCGACGTCATACCCACAATTTGAACAAACGGGATTCTGTACTCGTTCGTTTTGTAGGTGGCGTCGATCAGCATCACATGTGGGAAGGCACACCAGAGATTGTACGAGACCCGGTGTGAAAAGAAAATATTCTCAACAGCATCTGTCTCTGGATTCTGCTTGGTGAAATAAGTAAATTTCTTTTCAACCAGGATACTCTCGAGTATCTGCATAACAATAATAATAACAATATTTAATATTTAACAACAACAAAATTAATAATAGTCTATGACAATAATAGTAATTAATAATAATACCTGCATTGGGGTTTTATCGCCGTAAATTCTATGTTTAATCTTGCTCACTGTATTGTGTATGTCTCGTAGAATACATATATTATTCGGGTTTTGTGCTCTGATGGCCAAATGTATGTTTGCCGGTTCCAGGCCTTGAAAATAAAGCGTTTCCACCATTTCTTCTTCTTGTGGTGTCAGCCGCCTAGCAAAAGCGTGACCCTCAACATGTATAAAAGGGTCGTGGTTATGATTCGCGTGTTTAACCTCCAACTTCCAACCCTCTTTGCGTAGCCTCCCTATTAACATAAATGGACAGTTAATCTTTTTGCTACCCGTAGACCTTACTGTTGCTGTAGTATGGTATTCGCCAGCACGGTCGCATCTCAGGTCTATCCTAATTTTTCTTGCATTATTTCCACTGCCTTTTGAAACAGAACGTCCTGTCACTAGGACGTAACCGCTAGCAAGGGCTCTATCGTAAGCCCATTGTTTCATCTCTTCAACAGACCTGAATACCTGAAAATTTATACAAGAGTCTAGTCTAAATTCATACTACTCTAAATTATATACTACTGTAAAGATATACTAGTGTAAATAAATAAACGCACCTGCTCGGTTTCATACGAAACATCCGGGTTAGGTTCAACTTTTATGTTAACATCTTCATAAGCATCTTCCTGGTTGTCATCATTCGGGTTAGAGCCGTTATAATCTTCCTCTAAGTCCTTAGCACGATTCCCGCGCGAATGGTAACTCCCGTACGTGTATTGCGGGTAGCTTGGTGGCACGAAAAATGACTCCTGTTCCTCTACATATTCCTCGTTGAGATCGGGCAGCATGTTCCCGTCATTACCACGAACCCCGGATTTAACCTCCTCTTCACCAACTTGAACCTCGGGTTCATACCCTACGCTTTCAGAGACGTAAGACTCGTTCTCAGACAGGTCAACGGTTGTAAAGCTTTGTAAATATGTCATCGTGAGACCGGGAAGTCGAAATGGGTCGAGGGTTTTGGTGGTGGTGATGTTTTAAGGTTTGGTTCAAATGGGGAAGAAGCTGATCGTGTACTGGTTAAATCTGGAAATCGCAACGGGCCGTCTAGGGATTAAATGCCCTAACCTAACACATTTCTACGGGCCGTCGGGGCCTGGACGGCCCGTCCTAATGTACCTTTTTCAGACTTTTCAGTCTGAACTGCCTGCTTTTGCAGGAGTTCAGACTGATCACCTCGTACATTGTACTTCTACGGGCCGTCTGGGCCTCGACGGCCCGTCGTTTTTGTCTTTTCTGTAAACAAACGGCCCATTAAGGCCTGGACGACCCGTCCTGAAACCCTAATTTTTCTTAACGGCCCATCTAGGCCTTGACGACCCGTCCTAAGGTTGTTTAGGGTTTTTTGTTGGTTGTGTAAATAATATCACCCTTTATCAATGGTGAAGTTTTCAAAGTTTATGAATAGTAACTTAACGACGTTACTTAACGAAGTTACTATGTTGTTATTAACTTCCATTAAATCTAATTGAATATTCACCCTGTGCCAGGCAACCTTTTCTATGTAACCCCTCTTTCTACAACTCTTCACTGTGACAACGTTAATCCGAAAAACCTAACGTCACTATCGGTTGCGGATGGTGTAGTAGGTGGCGATTCCGACGAGGTTGGGTAAATGGTGGATTATGACTTAAGTGGGTAAAGGTCGATCAAGAAGCGGACTGTCGGAGATGAGGAAATGTAGGTGTAGTGAATGCTATCCACATCAGATATGTGGATCTGGCCGGAGAATATAGAGTAGATGGTGATATATGGTGGTAGAGATGGTTGTGTGAATGAACTAGTGGACGTTGGTGGTGATAGAGGATTATGATGTATGTGATGGTGGTTTATCAGTGGTGAAGTTTTCAAAGTTTATGAATAGTAACTTAATGGCTTTACTATGCCGTTATTAACTTCTGTTGAATCTAATGGAGTATTCACCCTTTCAATACAATGGAGTGCAATGTAGTGATTGAACGATGATCGATTTATATGGCACTAATATCAGATTGTTGGGTATCAAGAATACTTGCAGTAGAATGTAACACAAAAACAATGAATTTGAATGCATATTCGAATTGAGAAAAGAGAACAAAGAGTACTCCAAAGAAATTGGATTAATCGTAATAGAAGTTTGATAATGTTGATAAGGTTCCCAATGTACAAAGAAGATGGTATATACAAGCATTTTTGGCGGTTTAGATGTTGGTTTTTAATGGCAACAACCATTCAAAAACTGTTTCCCAGGTTAAACCTATATCCAACATGCTTACCTATAAACCATACCATATCATAAATAATCTACATTCTAAATAATGTATACGTTACTAATATAAGTAATAAGATACAAATTTAGTTATTAGGTTTAATAATAAAACATGTTACTTGGTACCCCACACATGCATACAAAACTACTCGTAATGCATGCCTTTATATGGTACACCAAACTTAGTTGCTCCAAACATGTTCCTTGTTTTATATGTTTAAATCACATGATCTTAACTACTTCCACATACATTCTATTATTGCAAAGAAATTAAAATTTGAAGGAACTCAATCACAAATTGAAATTTGTTTTAAAGAATTAATATCCATCAAAGATTTTGCATTGAAAAGGTATCTAGGCGACTAAACAACAAATGAATTACATTATCATTGACACATCACCTATCAGTCGTTGCCACTGCCAAGCCTCCCCAGCCTATTGAGTGATACCGAACACCACCACATATTGCTAGTCTTTGTAGCCATCATCATGTTGCCATCTACACCACCTCCACCGACGATGGTAGTGGGAGTGGTGGAGATAGGGGTGGTGATGGCAACAATGTTGGTCAAGGTGTCAGCGAGGAAAGGAGCGGAGACTTGATGGGAATGACGATGAGGATGACAAACATAACGGCGACAAGTGTTCAGAGATTCAACATCTTTAATTGAATTCCTTTTAACTAAAAAGAAGTTTAAAAAAATTAATATAAATTCTAATTTATTTATCAACCAAACTAATTAAAAATAAAATTCATTTCAATTAGAAAAAAATCATAAAACTCAAATATTCGAAACTACCCCAATCAAAAGAGGAACTGATCAAGTCTCCTTACGAATAAAATAAAACCATTATTAACATTATTGACCACACCACAAACTACAAAACCTTTTATCGATACTATCTTAGCATTTCACACTTCACAAGGATCTCTTAATTTTTAAATAATATAATTATAAATGCTTAAAGTATAACACATAATGCATGTAATAACTACTTTTTAAGGATATTTATGTCTTTTTAAGGGTAGTTACAGTTTGCCCCCTTTATCTATCTATAATATATTATAATTTTATACAATACTTACATATTTGCCCCATCAACTTTACTCTTTAAATACTAATTACACTGCATCTTTATTTTAACTAACTACCCTCACGATTTTTAAACGTTCATAACTTTTTCGGACGATAATATTTTCTTAATATTATTACACCGTATAAAAGAGCATTCAATTCTCTTTAATTTGAGTATAGTATTGCTATAGTTTTTTAATTTTTAAAAAATATATATTTTAGGGTTAAGCAATAACCGAAACAAAAACAAAAGAAAAAAACAAAAATGAACTTAAATCATCAAAACTTTATTATAATACATTTCCTATTGATGTCTTAAAATTCAAGTTGTACATATATAATTGCTTAGAGTAAAACACACAATACACATGTTAACTACTTACACATTTGCCTCCTCAACTATACTCAATTCCTTTTATTTAACTAATAATTACAGTTTTCATCCTTATTTTAACCAACTACCACACGATTTTTAAATGTCCATAACTTTTTCACACGTTAATATTTTCTTAATATTATTACACTGTATAAACGAGCATTTTTTTCTTTTTAATTTGAGTATAGTATTGCTATAGTTTTTTTTTTTAATTTAAAAAATGATATGTTGGGTTTAAGTAATAACCAATCTATACTATCCATATTATATTATAATTATAATACATTTCCCAATTAACTCTTAATATTTAAGTTTTACAATTATAATTGCTTAGAGTACAACACACCATATGTTTTTTATACAATACTTACACATTTATCCCCTCAACTTTACTCAAATTTTATTTATTTTAATAGTAATTACATTTTCGCACCCTTATTTTAACCAACTATCCCCACGATTTTTAAACGTCCATTATTTTTTCATTCTTAATATTTTCTTAGTATTATTACACCGTATAGCATTGCAGTCTCTTTAATTTGAATATAGTATTGTTATAGTGTTTTTAATTAAAAAAATATGTTAGGGTTAGGTAATAACTGAAACGAAAACGACCTAAAATCAACTAACGTATCTGTCTTTTATAAACGTTGAATTAACATTGTTTCACAATTTCACCGTATAGCATTGCAGTCTCTTTAATTTGAATATAGTATTGTTATAGTGTTTTTAATTAAAAAAATATGTTAGGGTTAGGTAATAACTGAAACGAAAACGACCTAAAATCAACTAACGTATCTGTCTTTTATAAACGTTGAATTAACATTGTTTCACAATTTCAGGTTAGATTATGTATTTCGGACAATCACCAATGTATTTACAATTAGGGTTTGTCGTTATGTGTGTAACTTCTCAGTTCCTCATGATCACCCTAATTTTTTGCTTCGCGTTTCTCACAATTATTGCTATGTATATATTCATGTGCTTGCACTTCCTCTAGCACATAGGATTTGAATGTTTCGATTGTGGTTAATGCAGTTCAAGCTCCGCTAATGATTTTGCAACACACCAAAACAAATATTTTGGTTAAGTGATCATGACTTAACAAAACCGTTATAAATATTATTTTCCGCCGCAACGTGCGGGCACCCCACTAGTACATATAAGATATCACCTTAACTTCTTAATAACTATTATTTAATTCCTACTTGTAACTAACAAATTGTACTCGCCACCTTCCTCTGTCCCCTCTCACGCCAATATATAACACAACATACCGCTTGATCACAACAAGCATTTCCATTCTGTTTTAATGGCTGCAACCTACAGAACGAGCGACGAGCTTCTAATCCCCAGGAAGAGCTGGACTAAAACCGTAAACGGAGGTTCGGATCAAATTCCAGTATCGGATGAACGTAAATCCAAAACAATGAGAAAAGTTCCCGTTTTGTACTACCTATCTCGCAACGGCCACCTTGAACATCCTCATCTCATCGATGTCCCTCTCTCTTCTCCGCACGGTCTTTATCTAAGAGGTAACAAGTTTTATTCGCTTAATTTCTTAATTAATTTGTACGCCGTTTCCATAATTCTATAAGGTTGTGGTCTTGTATAAATGAAATTAACCAACTAAAAATACAAATAACTATAATAAATTAATAAGGAAAAAGATTAAATACAAACAACTTTTTGGTACGAACCGTACGAATTGAAGGAAAAAACACGCGGGCATGTATAACTAGAGTAATTATATTACTCTAGTTATACATGCCCGCGTGTTTTTTTCTTCAGTTCGTATAGTTCGTACCGAAAAAGTTTTTTGTAAGTGAACTTACCCCTAATTAATAATATTATTTTACAGTTTTAAACTATAGTAATTATAATAAAAAGATGAAGTAGAGTATGATAATAATAATAATAATAATAATAATAATAATAATAATAATAATAATAATAATAATAATAATAATAATAATAATTTCTTTAGTGTTTGCATAACTTACTCTAGTTCAAAAAGTGTAAAATAATAATTACTTTAGTGTAAACATAATTACTCTATTTATTTATTGTATGCTTAGAAATATCTGTATTTTATTTAACAATAATTTTGTATATCACTTGATGATTTACTTTTGTGTTTTCGTGTTCTACAGATGTTATGAACACGTTAAATTGTCACAGAGGAAAAGGAACTGCTAACATGTACTCATGGTCTTTCAAACGGTACAAACTTACATTCACATTTGCACAATTTAATTCACGATTTTCCTAATGATATTCTAAATTAGGAGCTACAAAAATGGTTACGTTTGGCATGATGCATCTGAACACGACTTGATTCAACCGTCGAACAACCACGAGTATGTCCTCAAAGGATCCGAGCTTCCCCAAATGTCGGAAAGCCAATCAGAGACTTATAACCGTACTGGGAGCATGGGTACCTCAACGACCGCACTTGAGGCTATGGCGGTAAGAAGGAATCAATCTTGGAGCTCATTTGACAATCCACATGAATACCTAGTCTTAAAATGCGAGTCAAATAGAGAGCTCGCGGCAAAATTTGCTCCGGATGCCGCTACACAAACAGAGGAGCAACAGCAACCGGAGCATGGGACGGTGGAGGTAAGTATGGAGGATGTACCGTCCCCACCGCCTTCGAATTCGAGCTCATCAGAGGTTTTAGAGGTGAGTAATGGATCAAGACGTGTTGAGGATGAACATAGTAAGATGAAGGTTTCAAGGGTTTTTATGCAATTGATTACTTGTGGGGCTGACTCGGTTAGCAATGTGACACCCGTGGTGAAGAAAAAATGTGTAATTTAAATGTTTAATAGGAGAATTAGAAAGTGTGTGAGTTTGTTTTGTTTAAAAAAATGTTTAGAAGTGTTAGTTGTATGAAAAGTAAGAAAATCTGAATAAATAAAAGCTGAAAAGTTTCCATCTATAGAATAGTAAGTTGATTTAGTGACACTAATAATAATAATAAAATTATGAAAAGAAAATTATGCTATAAATCTATGTTACCAACCGGCAAAGCAATCTCATTTTAGATGTGAATGCTTCCGTCCGTATACTTAAAAATATGTGGATTTTGGTTGCAAATTAAGGGGCGGGAGGAGCAGCCGACTCCTCTGATTTTTCGCTTAGAAGTCCTTATTATATAGTATTTGTATAGAATTTTTTTTGTATATACGGTTTTGACCCTCCAAAGCTGATTTTCGACCCCCCGAAACTAATGATTTCCGACCCCCCACCGTTTCGGGTCAAGCTTCGCCACTGCAGTACCGATCGTCAAATATTTTGGACGTATGTTCTTATGTAATGTAGCATCATAACCTTTTGGTGATTTTAGTGTTTTCGGGCTATTTTGGGTAATCGGGATTCACTTAAGAACAAATGAGAGATTAGAACATACACTGGTACAAGTTAGGAGGTGCGGAGTGCACACTTGATCAGGACTATTTAATTCTGTTACTTAAAAGCTCCGACAGATTAAGTGAGCGACTATCACTGAGCAACTGACACAGTCCCACCGGTGAATAAATAACCACCAATGGTAGTTATTATGTAGAAACTTCCACGGGCGGTTATTGTGTGGAGGTTAATTAACTTTCATGGGTGGTTATTGTGTGGAAGTTAATTAACTTCCAATGGTAGTTTTGATTCCTATAAATACGAGAATTTGGTCTATCTTAAAGTACAGTTCAAAAGATCGTTTTCTCAAGGCATCCCTGTTCACGAATTTATTTTCAATCACATACTAAGTTCTTATTTCTCAATTTGAGTTGTATCTGATTGGATATGTCGGGAGAACCACCCAAATAATTTGATTTGAAAGTGACTACACACCTCTCAGATCATCCGTTGTTTATATAAATTCCCCAACATAACCCGCAAGGCAAGGGAGAAGCTTTGTTAGGGCCAGGGGTGCCCCGTCCCCCACCGATTTTTGGCTGAGTAGTGTAAATTTTCCCGGTTTTATCCAAATTTTTGTATTTTTTGAGTTCAGCCCCCACCGATTTGGGAAAAAAAAAGGTCACGTGACTTTCGATCCCCACCATCCAAAAATTCAAGCTTTTATATACCGTTATAGGAGGTTCAACATCCAATGTATACTAGATCGCAAAAGATTCAAGTAATCTAGTATACCAACAAAAACTAGAAGTACTATATACTTTTAAGTCTCACCATGAAACTTGTCCTGCCTGAAGAAAAAGACATACATGTTTGAGCTAATTTCTCATTGAACGAGTGAGCGAAATTACAAAAAGTATGAGCAAATAATCACAATGTTGTAAGCATGTAAAAATGATAATGGATCTGTTGAGAATACATATGTTGTATATATGTTATGTGTCCAATTCAATGAGTTCTTACCAATGTTTTGTGTGTATTGTGAGGTATGTTGATGTAATTGAAATGGGCTTAGTTAAGATGTAGATGGGCCGATGATGTTGATGGGTAGCGGATTGCTTGGCTAAAGTTGGAGCATAGGAGCTTAATGGGCCACAGGAGCATCTTGGTCTACACTTTAGGCCTTTGGGCGTGGAGGAGGCTCATCATCCATGATGGTCCTCCACCTCAGCTGCCACGTCAGCGTGGGGTAGGAGCATCATGGGGATGATGGTCCTAGGGTATGGAGGAGGCCCATCATTCTTTTTCTTTATTTTATTTTTGGTTTTTTTAATTAAATAATTTTACAATAAAAATATTAATATTCTAATATTAATATTTAAAAGTTAACATTACATTAAAACCATTACAAATAATTTAAAAAAAAAAACACAACTAAAATTAAAGTAACCTATTTGACATAAAAAAATTTACAAATAATCATACTCTTGTCCGTTGTTCCAAATATATTCTACCAAGTCCGCTTGAAGATTGTGATGCGTGAACTCGTTATGTAACGAGAACTCGTTTAAATCTTGTTGATGTGGGTCGACAGGCACGGTATTCTCCGGCGGGGCATTCTCGTCATACTCACAGATGGCGGAGCCTTCGTCTTCAAGTATCATGTTATGCAACAAGATACAAGCGTACATACACTAACGCAACCTTTTTGTGGTGAACATGCGTGCCGGGTTTGCAATAATGTGCCATCTTTGTTGTAGAACCCCAAATAACCGTTCGATGTCCTTTCTTTCCGCCTCTTGAAACTTGGCATATTTCTTTCTTTTTTCATCGAACAGGTGGTGAATACTTTTAATGATCGTCGAGTAAGAAGGGTAGATCCCATCAGCAAGATAATAACCGCGCCTATACTCCACCCCCGATACTGTAACGGGTGGTGAATACTTTTAACGATCATGGGCACCTACACATATTTTAACAAATATAAACTAAATAAAAATCTATATTTTTAAAACATTTAAATATAATAAACAAGTAAAATATACAACTTACTTTTTCGGTCTCTATTTATAGCCGGTTGCCTAGTTCGAGGTACCGATTGAACTTCTTCGCCTTCCTCCTCGGCAATGATCTACGCCGCTTGCGCCACGACGTTTACAACAAACATTACGGCTTCATTCGTAGACGATGAACCCGAAGAAGACGAAGACGAAGAAGAACATGATAATGACATGGTTTTTTGAGGGTTTAGTTTTTTAAAAATAATGGGTTGGTTTAAATATATTGAGAGAGTTTTTTAAAATTTGTGGGTGAAAATGAAATGGTTTGGTTGTTTAAATAAATAAAAAAACGTTTTTTTTTTAATTTCCAACGGTACAAACTTTGAATTTCCAACGGTAAAATTGCCCAACGTTCAAAAAGAGAGGCCCGGCGTGAGAGTCAAAATCCTACCGCCCATGCCGTGCCGGGCCAAGGGGGCCGGTGTTTGCCGGGCCGGCATGGGCAAGCCACCCCTTTCCGCACCTCTTGCCGTAACCACACCCATAGGCCTTAACCGTGTCATTGAAGACACCTTGCTAAATGATAAAGTTCATTTACATGACAAAAGAATGTAGTAATAACATGATATTGTATAAACTATCATATGAAGGTCATTGTCCATTTAAAAATTAAAAGTTGTGATTTGTAAGTTTGTAATAGACTTGGCCAACTTGACCCAACAGCTAAAAAATTGCCCAATGTAGCGAGTGAGTTGAACGATCCCGTCCACTTTGCCGCTGGGTAAACGCATATATATTAAAAGGGTTTATAATATAAGTATTATTATGGCAAAGTTTAAAATTCATACAAGTTTAGCTGAGATAATATTATTCATTGTGGTAACATAAATTATTATATTTTATCGCCATTATATGAAATTTATTCAAAAATATTGCTATCATGTGTGTTTATTTAGTTTGGGTGAATTCCATTTTCATATAAAAGTTAATTATCTTCTAAGGGCATTTAGAGAAGAAAATTGGTAAAATTTAGAAAATTGTAAAGAAACCATTGGTATGCCATCTTAACTTTGGACAATTTGAACATATTTGCCCATGCCTCCTTTATAATCTAGTATAGATATAGATATAGATAATCAAGACCTCTCTCAAACAACTTCTTATGCAATCATATATCCGAAACAGATTTGGCCATCTTTCTTTCAATAACGAATCACCATTCCATCTGTCCAACCAAAACTGAATATTGGCTCCATCACCAACTCTTCCTTGAAAGTAGTATTCCATGTAGCGATTTTGAAGTCTTAGTTTATTAAGACAAACAACAATCATCTTCCAGCAACCTACAACGCTATTATTAACTGGAAGATAATACAACAACAACAACAACTGTACCTAGTAAAATTTCACAAATAGCAAAGCTATTAGCAAGGTCTGGAGAGGGTGGGATGTAGGCAAGCCTTACCTCTATCCCTAGGAATAAAGAGGTTGCTTCCAGAGAGACCCTCAGCTCCAAGGTTATTAAAAGATATAAATAGACATCCACCAATAATAAAAGCAACAACAACAACAATAACAATAACAATAGTGATACTTAAATGAAATAACTACCGAGGGTGAAAGAAACTGATAAAGAAACAGAAAGGGATAACACATCAAGAGTAAGGTGCCCACCAATCGATAAAATTTTGGATTTTCAAGATGAAAGACGATTTTGTACCTTCTCTATTACCACATTCCAATGTGAAACCCTGTTCATGTTTGCGCCCACCTTAATGCCGAGATAGTCGAAAGGAACGTCCCCCTTTTTGCACCCAACCACGGTCGCCATCTTGGACAGCTCTTCGACTTTGACCCTAATACCATATATGTTAGATTTATGCATATTTATTTTTAACCCCGAACAAATATGGAAGATTTTAAGCATCCTCACCATCTTTTCTACATTGTCTTTAGCCCATTTAGCCACAATTAAAGCGTCATCAGCGTATAGCAAATAAGACAAAATTGGGCGTGAAGTAGACAATTGAACTCCTTGTATTTCGCCCAACGCGATTGCTTTATTAATCATACACGTAAACGTCTCGATGACTATAAGGAAAAGAAAAGGGGAGAGCGAATATCCCTGTCTTAACCCTTTTTCACATTGGAATTCATATGTTGGAACGCCGTTCACTAAAACCGAGGACCTTGCCGATCTCAAAATCCCGTCCACCCAAAGACACCAACGATTAGGAAAACCCATTTGTTTCAATATAGATATTAAAAAAATGCCAATCTAAATTGTCATAGGCCTTCTCAAACTCAATTTTGAGCATAAAAACTTTATCCTGATGCTTCTTTAACCAAGCGATTAACTCATTAAGCATAATCGGCCCATCTAAAATATACCTACCACTTATGAAAGCACTCTGTGTTTCTGGTATCACCCACTCCATCACCTTTTTAATCCGACCGACAAGGACTTTAGAGATCACTTTGCTTATGATTCCAATCATGGTGATAGGCTGATAATCCTTTAGACCCGTAGGAGTCTTGGATTTCGGAATGGGCGTTATAAAAGTCGAGCTATATCCTTGATTAATCTTCCCTGTCTCATAAAAAATTTGCATCAAAGAAAGAAAGTCCTCTTCAAAGAACGCCTAGAAATGCTTCAAGAACCGTTAAATCCATCAGGGTCGGGGGCTCTGTCAGACCCACACTCAAAAACCGTTATCTTGATTTCTTCTTTAGTAAAAGGCACCGTGAGCTCTTCAATACAATCACTCAAAATTCTCATCAAGTTATCACTGGAAAAGACCCGGACTTATTTTTAGTATAGTTGAGAAAAGATTTCTGAAATGTTTGAAAACTTCCATTTTCACCAATATAGGTTTTAAAACCCATTCACCGTTCACAATCAAACCAGGAATAGCATTTTTAGCTTTCATCCCATTTACGACTCTATGGAAAAACCGAGTTGTCATCCCCATTAGCCGCCCACTGCACTCTTGATTTCTGTTTGAGACCTTTGTTCTTCAACTGATTAATAGATTCAACACCTTTTTTGCATTCTTCAAAAATCAATGTTTCCGGCTCATCTAAATCCCTCTCATCCAAAAGAAGCTCTAATCTCTCTGCTTCCTCTTTCATACTTCGAAACTCGTCTCCTTCTGTTTTAATAACCCCATCCCACCACTTCTTTAACGCCTCCCTGAGTCTTTTAAATTTATAAGAAAAAACTACATTTGATGGGCCTTCAAGTTGACAATTTTCCAATGTTTTAATCACCACTTCTTCACAACAAGCCCTATCATTTTTTTTTTAACGGGAAATTTTAGTCCACCTTAATTCCACATCACCTTGCATTTGCAAGGATTTGAACCCATAACCTTACATTTGTAAAGGGGACACCATACCACTAGACCAAGATGTCATCTAACCATGAGTTGAACCATCGAAATGGTTAGGCCCATAGCTAGAATTAACCAAGGATAATAAAAGGGGACAATGATCAGATCGGTCTCTCGGAAGATCACGCAGACATGCCTCAGGCCAACTATTAAAAAAATCTCCAACATACTAAAACTCTGTCAATTTCGCTAAACATAGTTGATGAACCGTTTTCTACCATAAAAGTGAATCTAAAGCCTCGCATATAGTACTCGATAAATGCCAACTCATCAATGAATTTATTAAAATCATATGCACTAACCGGGTTGAATTTGGAATTCCTCCTCTCTTATGAGAACCTCACAACATTAAAATCGCCTAAGACAATCCAAAACCCATCTGGACTACTAATAATAGTTTTAATAGAATCCCATAGACTCCTCTTATCAACAACACTTTGGGAAGCATAAATATTCATAACATTAAAAAAAGTGACGTCGTTGACTAAACAACCACTTGTCAACAGAAAATTTTGCTCACAAATATTGTCAGTCTTTCTATAGAAATCTAGCGGAAGCGATATTCTATTTGGTTTAGTGGTTTGTTTCTGCCCCGCAGCCGGAGGGCTGCTTTGGTTTCTAACCGGTGACTTTCAAAACTGCAGGTTTAGTACAAGAAGTGTAGAGATGGAATATGAAAGGAGTATGTACTTTTTATTGATTGAAATGTTTGGTATATAAAATAAGGAGATAACATCCTCCTTAAATACAAGAATGAAAATACATAAAATAGGCAAATAGCAAATCTTGAGGCACGAATCTTGGAGACACTAAGTGTTGGGGCATAGAATAAGGAGGAGACTTTGACTATTGACTTTTGACTTGACTGCATAGTCATTGCATAGTCATTGGAGGGGAAATTATCTCCAATACTCCCCCGCAAGTTGGAACGTGAAGGTTACGAACGCCCAACTTGCCAAGTAATATTTTTCTTCTTCGAACACTCGCTCCCCCTCAAGTTGGAGTGTTTGCTTTTCTTGCGGGTTCAAATAACCCGATTTTTCCTTTTTTTGCGGGCTCAATAAACCCGATTTTTCTTTTTCTTGCGGGCTCAAATAACCCGGCTTTTTTCTTGCGAGTTCAAAGAACTCGACTTTTCTTCTTGCGAGTGCGAAGGACCCGACTTTTCTTCTTGCGAGTTCAAAGATTTGAACCCGACTTTTCTTCTCGTGAGTTTAAAAAACCGGACTTTTCTTTTTCTTGCGAGTTCAAAGAACTCGACTTTTCTTCTCGTGGGCTCAAAGGAACCCGACTTTTCTTCTTGCGGGTTCAAAGAACCCGACTTTTCTTTTCTTACGGGTTCAAAGAACCCGAATTTTGTTTTCTCGCGGGTTCAAAGATATAAACCCGAATTTTCTTTTTCTTGCAAGTTCAAAGAACTCGAGTTTTCTTTTCTTGCGGGCTCAAAAAACCCGACTTTTCTTTTCTTGCGAGTTCAAAGAACTCGACTTTTTTTTTTGTTCTTCGTTCTTCTCCATCTTGTGCCCCTTCTTTTTTTTTACTTTCTCCTACCGTGCTTTTGCTTTCCCTTTTTTTTTATTATTTTTTTTCTTTTTTTTCTTTCGAGCAGGATAGTAACCTGCTCTGATACCATATAGAAATCTAAGCAGAGGCGATTTTCTATTTAGTGGTTTGTTTCTGCCCCGCAGCCGGAGGGCTGCTTTGGTTTCTAACCGGTGACTCTCAAAACTGCAAGATGGTTTTGTATAAGAAGTGTAGAGATGGAATATGAAAGGAGTATGTATTTCTTATTGATTGAAATGTTTGGTATATAAAATGAGGAGATAACATCCTCCTTAAATATAAGAATGAAAATGCATAAAATAGGCAAATAACAAATCTTGAGGCACGAATCTTAGAGACACTAAGTGTTGGGGCATAGAATAAGGAGGAGACTTTGACTATTGACTTTTGACTTGACTGCATAGTCATTGGACGAGAAATGATCACAATTTGGTGTTTTGGTGAAAGAAAGAAGCTGATCTATATCAATAAGAAAAAAAAGGCAAAGGCACGTGAGGAGACCAAAAGAGGTACAAGTGGAGAAAAGAGGAATCTTGTTAGCATGGGGAGTATTTGACAAAAAAAAAAAAAAAAAAAAAAAAAAAAAAAAAAAAAAGTCGGGTTCAAAATTTTGAACCCGCAAGAAAAGAAAAGTCGGGCTTCCTGAGCTCGCGAAAAAAAAGTCGGGTTCCTTGAGCCCGCGAGAAGAAAAGTCGGGTTCTAATCTTTGAACCCGCAAGAAAATAAAAGTCGAGTTTTTTTTTTAAACTCGCAAGAAAGAAAAGTCGGGTCCTATGAACCCGCAAGAAAAAGTTGGGTTTGTTGAACCCGCGAGAAAGAAAAGTCGAGTTCGTTTGACTCGCGAGAAAGAAAAGTCGGGTTCCTTGAACCCGCAAGAAATAGAAAAGTCGGGTTCATTAAACTCGCAAGAAGACAAGTCGGGTTCTTTGAACTCGCAAGAAGAAAAGTCGGGTTCCTTGAGCCCGCGAAAAGAAAAGTCGGGTTCCTTTGAACTCGCAAAGAAGAAAAGTCGGATTATTTGAGCCCGCAAAAAAAAGTCGGGTTATTTGAGCCCGCAAGAAAAAGAAAAGTCGGGTTAATTGAGCCCGCATGAAAAAGAAAAATCGGGTTATTTGAACCCGCAAGAAAAGTAAGCACTCCAACTTGAAGGGGAGTATTCGAAAAAAAAGAAATATTACTTGGCAAGTTGGGCGTTCATAACCTTCACGCTCCAACTTGAGGGGGAGTATTAGAGATAACTTCTCCTCAAATAATATTGTTGTCAAAGTTTTCCTTGCTTTGTGCCCCAAGTGATCAATAATGTTGACCTTAACTATTAACCAACATTATTGATCATTGACCAAGACTAGCTCCTTTCATAATGCCCTAAGATTAGCCTTTTTAGATTACGCCCCAATGTTTAGTCATTTCCTTTTTTCTTCTAGACTTGTATTTGCTATAAATTGTGGCATCTTTATTCAATTGTAATGAACCAACCAAAACATATCAATCTATTAAACATCCTTCATTTCTATTTCTATTTCTTATATAAATCCACGAGCCGGTTTGAGAGTCACCAGTTAGAAACCAAGCGGCCTCCGGCTGCAAGGCCAAACCAACACACCTAAACCAAATACAAAATGCTTCCTCTTTCTTCTTATTTGTGCTATGAAAGAAAATCAATATTATAGAATATCCGATCCCTTCCTCTTTCTTCTTCTTTGTGCTATGACGAAGATGCTTCATCTACCACCTTTAATAGTGCTAAAGAGACCGCAATGGTGTTACTATCATACGGATTAACAGATACCTCCCATTACAAGTGATTCCGATTAGAACTCTAGCGAAGAATCACAAACACTAATTAACAGGTGATACAAATATGTATGAAGATTGACAGGCCTTCAAAAGAAAGAAAGGTAATTTATGCGGTCATCCTACTTGCTATGTGGAAGTTATGGTTAGGGAGGAACGATAAAGTGTTCAACAATAAACATTGCCGTCCCAAAAATGCTCGAAGATGTCAAGGTCGAATCCTTTTGGTGGATGATAAAGCGAGGAAATTTGCAAAACTTGGAAAAGGCGAAGTGGTGGGATTTCTCGATTTTTGATAACGGTTAATATAGGAGAGAATGGTAGTCCTTCGCTAATTGGGCTCCGGGTGTTTTGTGGTGGAGTTTGGAATGAATAAGTGCTCTGTTTGATTGTTCAAAAAAAATTATTAGATAAAGACAGAATCCTGTTGGTGGATACTGAAAAGGGCGAAAATGTCAGACGCGGACAAGAGAAAATGGTGGAATTTTACTATTTTCGACAATGGTTTACCGATAATCTCTAGGAGGAAGGAGCAGGAGGTTGGGTGGTTCTATAAGCGTTGCTCGGGTGGATGGTCAAAAGGGCGAAAATCCCAGCTTTGGACATGACAAGCTGGTATGATTGCTTCTCTGGTCGTTTATCTCCAAACTATATAATAATAATAATAATAATAATAATAGTAATAATAATAATAATAATAATTTATGATTATATTAGAGTTATCAATAATAATAATAAAAATAACCAAGGAGACTCATTCTGGTATAACATGGTGAGGCGCAACCTGAAAATTTTTGGGTGTGTGAGTTTTTGGTTAATAATGTGCACCGGGTGGGTGGGGGGCTAGAGCATTGTGTGTGTTTGGTGTGTGTTTGTTTGCGCGATAAAATGGGGTTTGGTGCTAGTCGTCTCGGTGTCACATTATCGTTTTGTGTGATGGTTTCGTTTCGTGTTTTTATCGCTTTTCCTTGTGGGGATGGTGTAATCTGGTCGGGTCAGAAAGCTTGGGTTGGGACTTAGACTGGGCAGGCAGTACCAGTACCAATCTAATGGATCTTAAAGTCAAATGCGGATATAATGGTTGTTTGCCTCTGTTAAGTGCAGTCCGTACCGGGTCAAGTTGTTTGAAACCTGTTTCAGATTCGGTATGGTTGCGCTTAAATAATAGGGTGGGGGTCAGACTTCAATGGACTGGGTTGGAGATTTAGGCTGGACACTTCCAAGACAATCACAAGTAAGGTCAGTTAGTTTAGTGGAGCCTTCACACTTTGCTGCAACAAATGGGTGCAACTCAAATATAGTATTAAGCTTGCATTTATGTCAGCTAGCATATGGGGTTTTGTCCTACTTGGTCCAGAAGTGCAGCAAAGGGTTGACAAGTTGCTTCCTTATAAAGGCAAATGACAACAACACTCGGATAGTCGGCATCTTTATATGGGTCACAAAGCGATGCGGTTGTTTTACATGGACTAGAGATGCAACATCGCTTTTTGGTGGTTTTTTGGCTGCTGCATAAATTCGTGTCTGGGGTGCTGCAAGGAGATAAAGTCTCTATTAGTTGTTTGGTCATGGTTGTATTGTTGTGTAAATATGTTAATTTTCTTTGGTGTAGTAGGGTGACGATGTCTGGGCGTTGAGAATGGGCACGTTCTGTTGGGCGATAGGTGGTTTGTATTCATGTGGTGGATTGTATCTTGTTTGGCCAGCTTCTTGTTGGTCGTTTGGGTATTAATAAAGTTCCGTTTGGCTTGTAAAAAAAACTAATTAACAAAGTTTCTTCACAGAAATCCATTGTTCATTTAATCATTTATCCACATCCTCGTTGGTGGGGAGTGTGGTGTTTGTTTTTAGCTAAAGTTTATAATTATCATTTCACAAGGATTTAATAGTTTCTAATTATCATTGTAGGAACTGTTCGTGCAAAATAAATAAATAATTCTTATTATTTTTACAATACAGTAAGCAAAGGAAATAAATACTATTACAAATGAAAAGAAAAGAAAATACAAGAAGATAATGAGAAAAACAGAATTATTGTGGCTGAGGATCGTGTTTGACACGGGGCCCTTAAAACAAATTCCGAGCCTAACGGAGACTCGTTTTGTTTCCTGGGTACAACAGCCGAAGCAGTGTGTACTGCCGGAGTGAGCACTAAACCCGACTTGTACCTTGATCTTAAGAAGAACAGAGAAGAAAAATGCTAGAGAGATTTTTAGAGAGGAGAAGTGATTTTTGGTGTGTCTTCTGCAGTGCCAAGGCCTTGGCTTTTATAAGAGCCAAGGGTTGTTACAAGTCAAAGGAATTAAAGGCCAAAATTAAATGTCATTAAACGTCTTTAATGGCATTTAATGCTGCTTTAATTCTCAGTCAAAAACTGTTGACTTGTTAGTTACATTGCAGCTCTGAACTGTTGGGAGTTCGCGTGTACGTCAGAAGCACACTGGTGCCTGACCCGCCACGCAGGCAAGAGTTACGCGCGCGCGCGCCACGTGATCCTGTTGCGCCTCATCAAAGCGCCACGCGTGCGTGTGCGAGTTAAGGGCGTTTCGCACCCTTCGCGACTTCCATAGTGTGTGATTCTATGGAACACTTAGGATGGGGAGTCCTTCCTTATAAACAAGTCCAAGACTCATCTCCCTTCCAATGTGGGACAAGTTCTCCTTGTCACTTTCCATTTCACATTCCCAACTAGTTGTTTCACTCCTCCACTTTTGAGCATCGATATCTCATTCATCTTAGCTCCGTTTTGGACGCGGTTTGGTTCGTTGCGGAGCTCTCACAACATAGAACATAAACCCACAAAGAAATATATAAATAAACCCAGTTTCAAATATATATTTTTGTCCAAAACTTAGGAAAAATCATTTTCCCAAAATTGTGAAAATAGCATTTTCACCTATTTTTCCAACAATCATCTCTATATATTATTATTATAGCTTGTTGGAAGATTTAGAACACAAGGAACGTTTTGATCTTCTCAGGTAAAGAAAGCAAAGTTGGAGATATAGTGGGGAATGTGAAATCAATAGGTTTTCTTTGGTTCAAAAATAAGTATAGATGAAAAATTGTAGATTGACGTAAATGGTGTGCTTTTGATGTGATGTAATCGCTTGGTTTAGCGTCTTCCCTGTTTCTCCTCAAAATAGGGTGGTTCACTTTTTCGTCTTATGAAATTTACTTCTCAAAAAAAAATAAAATAAAATAAAAATTATCATCTTTATATTTATTAAATAGAGCTAAAAGAAACTTGTGATATAAAACTTTAATAGATAATGTTCAAAAAAAAAAAAAAAAAAAAAAAAAACTAAAACTTTAATAGATAAAATCAAAGTAAAAGTCAGGTGACTCAGATATGAGTGGCAAACTTCAAATATTGTTTTTGTATCGATTTAATCAATGTAAACAAATTATCAAGTACAAATTATATTACTAGTCCAACAGAAAATGGAATTGCTGACGAAAATCTATTTCTATCAATAATCTATATTATCTTATTAAGGAGGAGCATAGTTATTTTCATTTTCATACAACTTAACAAATAAGATGTACAATATATTTAAGCAAAAAAATTAAGGGTATTATTGGCATACTTGTGACTATTAAGACACTTAGGAGGGTAGATTAGTAAATTTAACATAATCCAATACCTCACATCCTAAAATCTTATACCAATTATGCCCTTATGTCCAACTTTTAAAACACAAAATACAACCTAACCTTTTTTTTTTTTTTGAACGGCCAACAAATTGGAATCACTCACGGAACACTGGAGTATCATCGTGCCACCAATGGTTCCACGCGATCATATTCCACCACCAAGTTACCAATTCAGGAGGAAACTCATAATTTTGAGAAAACCCCATTTGTAAGATTTGAACCCGGGACCTTATGGCCCCTAAGTCTTATCTCACCACCAAGATGCCACTAGGCTATAATGCCTTGGGCAAAATACAACCTAACCTATGATGCATCTTAAATGTGAGACCTTTCAACCCCCCATCTTCTTGAATGTTAATAGTCTTTTCATATCCTCAAACAAAATCTTAGAGCTAATTTCATGCTTTGAAACATTGTTTTGTCCAAAAATTTTATGTCTTCATAAGATGAGAAGAGAAAAAAATCAATGAGAAGTTAAGACGCTTGGAAGATATGGTTCCCGGATGCTACAAGGTATAAAGATATGAGTTAATCTTTATATACATATATACATTTTTTTTCTACTTGTTCGTATGTTCTTTGACAATTACAAAATTTATCTTCATAATATATCATTGTTTTGCTCCATTTAAATTTAGTTATTTACTATAGACAACGGGAATGCCAGTGATGTTGGATGTAATAATCAACTATGTTGGATCGTTGCAGAATCAAATTGAGGTAATTTAGTTGTGCAACTAACAATTAAAACAATAAACAAACAATATTCAAAATTATTGATGAGAAAATATTTTTCTTTGTGTATATTTAGTTTCTCTCTATGAAGCGTTTAGAAGCCAGCATGCTCTATGACCTATTGACCTCAACTCTACTGAATTGGATGATATGGCCCATATGAAGGTGACAGATCGTTTTCCTAACTATCTTTGTTAAGAAGTTGTGTATCTTGAATCATATATATTGTTAACTAAATAAAACGGACAAAATTATAAATATAACATTCTAGATTTGCTAATATGTTTCTAATATATTATACATATTACTTCCACATACTGCATGGGATGAAAACTGATGTTGCATGGAACAAATGGACATGAATGACAGATGATGGAGAGGATGGTTGGAGAAGGGTATGGAGACTTTCCTCAATTTCAATCAACATGGTCTCCTTGAACGTCATGAAATAATTAACTCGATCTATACGTAAAGGTATTTGTTGATCTATTTAATGTTCTTGTTAAACGTTGTATGAAGTGTGATTCACAATATTATTTTGCTTTCGGCAAATGTATATTGTTTAAGTTCTAGTTCTAATTAATAAAATAAATTAAATACTAGCATAAAGAGAAAACAAAAACTTAACTATGTATTAATTACTTATGTTATTTGTGTTAAGAAATAAGAAATCGAAAAGCCATAAATTCATGCTCACGCTAATGAATCAACCTGAATCTTTATCTTCTATACTATATTATAAAGCATCAATGAAGGATACCCGCAAAATTAAGTAAATACAACCTTTATTGCTTATAGTACAATGCTTATTGAAGTCATTTAGGGAGTAAAATTGTCTTTCTACTTAAATATTAAATTGTTGAAGAAATTAATTTAAACATAATTATAAAATTGATGAGGAAATTAACAATAATATGGTGACTCTTTACATTAATAACCTCCATGTCTTTATTATGTTTGTATCAATGTTATAGTCTTATAAATAGTGGTAATCTATTTGGTATATAAATAATGTAGTGACTCTTCACATACATAACTTACATATCCTTCAATGTTTATAGTAATAAATTACATCATATATTATGTATTTATATCTTCTTTTTAAATTTATGTGGTTGCAGGATGGTATGATGTGACACTTCTGCACACAAATGAATATGTAGGCTTGAAGTTTGCTAACACACCCAACCCATGACACGTTTCAACCCATTAAAGTGGGCGATATATGTAGGCTTGATGTTTATACAAGCAAATATGGTAGAGATACTTCATGAGCAACGTCATCGTCTTCCTCGATTGTTTTTTTGTTTTCTCTACTACTATAAGCTTCTAGAAATAGAATTTAAGTTTCTGATCTCACGAAGTCACAAATTGTTTACATATCCAAAAGAAGACAAGTTCTTATCAGTCGATTTGTTAGTTTTAACTATATTGATTAGTAATTTGTTTGGTCCAATATATTTGTTACGGCGCTTGTCAAACTAACATAAAACGAGAGTATCTATGCAAATCATTGACTCCGCTGCATCTTGCGGGTGCCCTAAAATAATAAAAATATGTTGCACACTACAAACTGCATTTTAGTAATTACATCACTTCCACTACAATCTTATGGTTATTAAGAGATACAACGCCACTTCACTACACTAAGCACCGCTCTACAATGGCATACTTATCTGCCTTTGAGATGCATAAAAGGGTCCCACCGAAGGACGTGGGACAATCTAAAGGTGTTGCAAGGAATAGTACGGCCTATTGTTATGTACCCATTTAAAATTTTCAGAAGATATACTTATGAGTTTCAGTTTTAATAACATATATTTTATACATCGTTGTTTTCTACTTCATCATAACGAATAACCAACAAACACGATACATGAGGGTCAAAACAGTTGCACCCACCGCAACGCGCGGGCATTCCTTCTAGTACATTATAAAGGAGGAGTGATGTACCATTTAGTAATTATCATAGCCGTACAACTTAAGAAGCAATATGTACAACACATTTAAGCAAGAAATTTAAGGGTATTATGGGAAAAATTGTGACAATTAAGACACTTAGAAGGTTATTATAGTAATTTTGTGTTTTGTTTTTAGGTACAAAGTAAAATCTCATTCCCTTACTACCCCTCAATCCTTTCATCTTCCCTCATGGACCATATATGAAGAGCTCTCCCAACTCAATTATTATTATGTTTTATTTACGGGATCTTAAAGGTTACACATATGCAATGCTAGAGAGAGAGAGAGACACTGATTACAGAGGAGAACTCCTCCACCACTTCAATGCCTCGCCACCCCCATCGTCATCATCACCGTTGAGAGCTAGATCGGCAATCGGAACCGCGGGAGGTAGATCAACGGTTTCTTCCGTTTGCGTATGTTTAGTTAATGGATCGTTAGATCTTTGTAACTTCAGTTCATGAAATAACTTCTAATATTGTTTCTATCTTTGCACTTTACAGGTTATTGCTTCACAAGAAGTGGAATAACATTATAGGTGATTATGAAATCAAATTTGTATTGTTTTGTAAGTCAATTTTAAATACTGATAATTATAATGAACCTTTTTAGTCAAGCTATCCTCATTTTTACTCTTCATTTATGCTCTTTTGTTGGATGACTTCATTTACTAGGTATAGTTTTATCTTCTGTAACTGAAAATGCTATTTTTGTTCTTCATAAAGTATAGTTCTTTGATGTCCAGTATAAGATTTAATGTTACACACCTACATGTACCATATTTAGTCTTATTTTTTTAAATTATGAGATGTTGCGTTGTGCTATTTCTAGGTTTCTCATTCAAAGAGTTTGAATCTGATCAACCATGGTTGCTCCGACTCCACTCAGAGATTCCCGAGCGTGTTCTAAGAAGCGCGATTGATGTCAATCATATTTCGGTAGGGAAAGCTTGATGTTGAATGCGGGTAATAACCGACGAGATGGACGAATGCGATAAAAGGCGTTTTAAATCATCATATGAGGACTTGATTAGTACTTCAAAGGATAATCTTTTTACTTTCTCTGATTGTGAATTTAAATCTGGCATTTGGGCATTTGGGGTATATGAATAGGTTTTATCTTCATGATTTATTTATTTTTTCTAATTATTTGTTTTCAATTCTCCTCTCTCATACAAGTAACTTAGTTTAAGTTAAGACCATCTCAATGGAGGTATTAAATTGGCATTGTATTTTGTTCTTCACTTCTAAATGTTAGACATTTACGCTAACCCAAAATGAGGTAATAAGTTTTGTCATTGATATAAGCATCATGTTTTTTTACATATTGCTAGAAAACGTTAACTGAAAGCGGACCATTTCAACCTGTACCAAAAATGACCAAGTACCCTATCCGTCTATCTTGCCACATTTAATATGAGGGTATTAGAGACTCAAGGGAATATTTCAATAAAAAGGTACAATGGAGACACTAATATTTTTTTGACATCTCACTATATGCAGTGGTATATTTGAGGTAAACTTCTCAAAGGATATCAAAATACAAGGCATTCTTGGTCCATGCGCTTCACTTGAAAAGGTTAAAATAGTGTTTTGGATAACTTTTAACTTTTTTATCAGTTATATAATATAGTTGATTGATAATTGTTTTGGTGCAGAAAGGCCCATTGTGCTCTGACACTACTATTGGTCAAGGGGGGGTACTACTGCATTGGAGATGTGTGGGCTTGATAAATCGACTTCATTATGCTTAATATTTGTTATTGTGAATAAGGAAACTCCAGATTTTATTGGTCAAGCCAACGATCAGTTTTAATATTTCCAGTTTTTTACTTGGTATGGACTTTTTTATATTCTTTTAAAGACCGTTTAATTTGGCAAAATGGGTATTGGGTGGTTTGAGTAATGGGCATCGTCAAAATGATAACTTGTTGTTGAGGTCAAAACGGGTTCGTTGGGTTGAATTGGTTGACCCATAAACTTTTTTCTTTCCATTTATTTCAGTTATGGTGCTAAATATGACTATAGTAACTATATTATTACAAGGACTAAAGGGATGTAGGATGTTTTAATGCATTCATACACGCTTTATATAAATTTCAACTCACTTACCAATTTCAACTCATTTGACATGTTCAAGATGAAACATAACCTAAATATGTTAATTGGTTGAAATTGCCACCAGTTATGGGCCTTTTTGACATGAGTAGGACTTTTATTAACTTGCTATAATTAATTTGGTACAGTTATCAGCATAGCAATGGACAAATGCGGCTTCGAGCCACTACCCTCTCTAGAAGATGGGTCACGGGACCTGGAAACATACATGCAAGCTTGTTCATTACTTCTATTTTCATTGAAATTAATTAGATCATCAATACACTTAAATCATATTACAAAACCAATTGATTGCGGACAAACCAATCAAATCATCTTGTTTAAAAACCACAACACACCCATCAGATAACCATCTACCAACTTTGCCACCATCTTTCACTCGCCCACTATTGTGCTTCTTTCTGACCGTTTTCCAACTACCGTACCGATTGCCTTCTCTGTCGGAGCTTGGACCAATCACTGCCTCGCATCACCCTTTGGGTTAAACAACCTGAACTATTAGTATCACATCGCCACTGTCATAGCCGGCATCGTTGCCTTCGTATCTAAGAGTTGTCACCCTCGCCGAACGTCGCCACCGCCACACCGAATGTGCGGGGTCGCCAACAACCATGCGAGACAACAAAACAGATGCACCCGCCGCAACGCGCGGGCATTTCGGCTAGTATGTATTAAACGGTAAGGTCATTTGAACAGTACATGGCAAATTTGTAAATGCCTTCACTTTGAGGGTTTTTTACTTTATCTCTAAACCCTCCATTACCAAACATTATACAACCTAACTTTAACAATCCTCAGCAAAGATCATCCATTCCACAACTTTATACAATCTAACTCAACAATCCTCATCCCTTCCACCTCATGTTTCACAGATTGATTTCTTATTTAGTTTCCAGTTCATATTTTTCTGCTATATATTGTTATCTTTTTCCTAATTTTGGTGAGTTGTGATCCGGCGTAACAGAGATGACGGCGGCGCGGTCGTTGTGTTCCGGCAAAGGGCGAAGTTGAGTGTCGATGGTGGTTCCGTTGGTGAACTATAACGCCATGGGACTGCATGCCGGTTGATGACGTGGCGGTGGTGCTTTATGGTGGTTGTCGGCGGCAGAGGTTGATAGTGGTGGTTGATGATGATGGTTAGGTTGCCGTCGTTGTGCAAAGCGACGGCAGTGGTAGTCAATTGTGATTGAAGACGACCTACACTTATTCCTCCTTACTATGTCTCTTAAGGTATACATCCTTTATTTTCCAATCTTCTGTTGGTTTTAGAATTATAATGAGGCATTGTCTGCCTTCTTATGGTTATCGTAAATAGATACGAGAGCTGGGTTTTAAAAAGCGCGCCAGGCGCAAGGCGCAGCCTAGGGCGCCTCAGGGCTTTGCGCCTATCCTTTTTCCCAAAGGTGCGCGCCTCAGGCGCTTTTTTGTCAAATTTCAGGCGCTTTTCTACCTGAGGGGCACGCCTCACGTATTCTGGGTATTTTTTATGCATAAAAATGTTGTACCTTGGTGTTTTTGGCTTGTACATATAGGTAAAATCACATAAAAACCTTATTTATAGCTATATTTTGGGTAAACGAAGCTAAAAACTCATGGAATATATATGGGATATATAAAAAAAATTATATAATTAGTATGCGCTTCGGGTATGAAAATCCCACGCTTTTTGCGCTTTACGCTTCGCGCGATGCGCTTAGACCTCGTCGCTTTTGTGCGCCTAGCGCTTTTTAAAACCAAGTACGAGAGTTTAATTCATGCTCAAAATCTCATAGATGCTATCATCACTGGTCAACGCCTTAAATTAGATTGAGATGTTTTTAGGAGATTTGGGGGTTTTAAAGGTTCAAATTCGAATTGTTACAGTGATGATGACGCCGACGTGTTCAGTTGATGAAGGCGCGCTTAGGATCGACTTCTGTTGATCATTGATTAGAAGAAGGTTACATTTTTTTTTCGATTGGTTTTATTTTTTTGTCTCTGCTTAGCATTGCTTCTTATTTGGCAGGTGGGTTAATGATTTTGTAACCCCGAATTTTGGGCAGTAATTTATTTTTGACTTGAAGCAGAATTAGTATTCTCATTTTGTGCATGACCTCTTAGTTGATTTCGTTTAGTTTCATGTTTTACAGGTTTGAAAACGTGATTGCATCTCCCTTCAGTGATGGATACACGCATCAGTTTTTTTCCACATATGTATACGTGTAAAAGATTCTCCCGTCCACTTTTTAGTATATGTCTTCAAGCAAATCAAGTGACTCCCACCAGTTTTCTGGCTGGCTACATCTCCGGATAAACTTCTTCGGTGGCGTACGCTTGGTTGGATGGTGGCGTGAAAAACTGCCGGATTATTGTTCACTCCACTGCCTAAAACCAAACGTTCTCCGGCAACCGAGGCGCCATGTAACGGTCTAATGTATTCGGATATTTGTTTTACATATGAGTGTGTTCATTGTATTTCCCGTCGACTAATGTTCATGCATATCAAGTGTTTTTTTACTGTTGAAATGGAGATGGCTTAGGAGGTGGTTCTATCCGGTCGTGCTGTGTGGAAGCGACACTTTGGTGGTGGTGCAAAATCGTAAAGCCCAAATAAACGTCCTTACTTTTATGCAGGCCAAGCTACATGTAGGACAAAAAGATCGAAATGCAGGTGTTGTGGTGCCTGTTTTGGAGCTCCGAGTAAATAGTTTTATCCATTATAATTGGTCGATGAGTTTTAGGTTGGTCATTTGCCGAGTCTCGGTAACTTCAAAGGAAATGCATTGCAAAATTTGAAAACACTGTAGATGGTTGAGTTTTTAGTGGAAATTAGGTAAACAATTTGATAAATTGCAGTTAGGTTAGATGTATCGATGCTTCATTATATTCGTGAATAAGGTTGGTGAAATCTAGGCAGAATTTGAATGTGTTTGGAATTAGTTAAATTTGTAAACATTTGTTGTGTTTTTCTTTACATAATATGTGTGTTTTTCTTTTAAACATTTTGTGTGAAGACCGAAGAATACTTCTTCAATAATTGTAAATTGTAACAAAATCTGTATGTCAAAGCAAAGTTCATAAATAATACTTACGACTGAATTTTGCCCAACTTTTAACTGACCAAACAGGTAACAACCTTATTGTCGCAACAGAGCGCCTAACTATACAATGTCATGTTATTTATGTTAAATGTTATTACCTTGCTGCCATATATGTTTAGAACTGTATTTGGTTCCACACCTTCGCGCAAAGCTCGGATTGAAAACCACTAGTTTAACATTAATCAAAGAGAAAACTGCACGGATTGTTCTTGTGGTTTGCATGAATTGCACCGATGCCCCCATATATTTTCAATTGTCCCCAACGTTGACATTTTATAACATTTTGGTCCTTACCAGCTAACTTCGTTAAAATTTTCTGTTAAGTCAATGTAAAATGACTAAACTACCCATAGGGACTATCTGAGCAGTTTAATCTTTTTTATATATTTTCTTGAAACACCACCACCTCCTCCTTAAACAACCAACATCACCCCCTCTTCCTCCTCCTCTAACCACCACCACCACCTCCTCTAACAACCACCACCACCACCTCTTCAAAATCCCAAAACAACACAACAAAGTTTGTTAACTTACTTAAAAAAAAAAAAAAAAAAAAAAAAAAAAAAAAATCTTAAACATGAGTGTAAACAGAACTGGAAAGAATACATGACAGCTTGTAATTATCAATTACAATACAACCAAATTGATCTACACGAGATAACTAAATTTTGAGCCCATGTCGAATGGAAGAAAGGTGGAAATATGGAACAAAATGTTTTTTTTTTCAGGAGCATTTGGTTAGATTCCAGATCGAAAATCCCTGCAAATATTCCTCTGACCAAATTCTCCACTCGCTTTGGTTCTTCCTCAATGGCGTCATTCAACTTGACAACATCCTTAAACAAGGAAATTACTTTGGCGTTTTCTTCATCCTAATGCATCAAACCCAGAAATTAAAAGCCACTTCCCCAAATCACAAACCCTACCTTTCCGATTTCCTTAAAAATAACCAATGGCACCAAAGGCAAAGAAGAAACCCGCCGAGAAGAAACCAAAGGCCGGAAAAAAACTTCTCAAAGAAGCCGGATCTGCAGCCGTTGATAAGAAGAAGAAGAGAACGAAGAAAGCGTGGAGACGTACAAGATCTGCAGCCAAACACGCTGTTTCTGAGGGCACAAAGGCGGTTATGAAGTTTACTAGCTCTTAGGTGGTGGTGTTAGATGATTGGTGGTGGTGGTTGTGGTGGTAGTTGGGGGAAGATGGTGGAGGCAGTGAGGTTGAAGAGACAGAGATATAAATAGAAAGAGAGAGAGAGAGAGAGGGAGAGAGTTTATAATATGTTTTATTTTTATTTTTTAAAAGAGGTACCTTAGTAATTTCACATAGGCTTAACTGAAAAACTTAACCTCCATCCAAGTCAGGGACCATCGATGAAACAAAATACAAACCACATATCCCATACGTGTAATTTCGAAAGGCTGAGGAGCAGAGTTTAAATTTGGGCAAACCACAGTGACCATCCGTACAGTTTACTCTTAATCAAATGATTAAAAAACACATCAAGTGATAATACAGATGAAGATAGAGAGTAAACTTATAATCGAAAGCAATAATGCTAAAAAATTAAAATCGTTAAATAAAACTAGAGAAAAACTAGCTCGAGTATGGATTTGTAAATTGTATAAAGCAACTGAATCAAAAAATAAAAAAATAAAAAAAATTGGCCTAATTGATCTTTTAGAGAGCCTTGAATCAGTTTTTTGTATTAAAAAGTTATACTAATTAAGGGGTGTTTTGTAAGCCTCTTAACGAGGCTATGAACCATTCAGCGCTGAATGATTTAACATTCAACGCGTTTGTTTCAGCTTCTAAATGGAATGGTTAAGGCTGAACCATTAAGACATGAGTTGTTGCTGAACCAATAAGCATTGAACCATTAAACACTGAATTATGTTAAACCTTAATAATGCTCTGCTACCAATGTGGGACAAGAATACTAACCATTAAGAGATCATACTTATTGATTCAACACTTATGGGCTGTTTTGTGCAGTGCTGAACCAGTAAGTGCTGAACCAGTAAGAGGTCTTAATTGGTAAGAGGCTCTGAACCAGTAAGTGCTGAACCATTAAGAGCTGTGTGGTTGTTATCTCTGAATGATTGTGTAGAATGACTATTTTACCCCTCTGAGCTATTATGTGTTGAATAAAATGTACCTGTTTGGCCAGAGCTCTGAATAGTGTATAGATTGATGAAAAATTGTAAAAGGAAAAATACAAAACGTCATAGAAAATCCAAATTACACATAAATCTTTCAAATTCCATGGAAACATACGAAAATCAAAACACAAAATAACACAACATATGAAATCCAAATACAAATAACACAACTCTGCATATTTGAAAGCAACTGATTAGCAATCTGGTTACATAAAGAATTCATATAGTTAATACCTTGTGAACCCCACTCTATGTCTTGAACTAACATGCCATCATTTTCCCCACTTTGCATTTCATGAAACATCGTGTTCGCATCATAGTCCATTAACTGATCATAAATATTGCATTTCCTTATAAAATTATGGACGGCGAAACAAGCAATCACTATGTCTCTTTGTATTGGAAAAGAAAAGGAAGCCATTTGCTTTAGGATTGGGAATCTCGCCTTTAGAACACCATATGCACGTTCAATGACATTTCTGAGTTGTGCGTGAGCATGATTGAAGCTTTCTTCCTTAATTAACGCACGTTGTCTTCGAAAATCGGCTAACCAATACCTCGTACCACGGTAGGGAGTCATAAATCCACGAGGGTTGGTGTACGCAGCGTCACAAAGGTAATACTTATCTGTATCAGTATCAAAACTATCATATAAAAAAACAAATAATGTATGAAATGAATATTGAAGAATGGTTAAAAACCTGGTGGCGGAAAAGGAAAGCCAGAATTTGGGCTGAATGCAACTACTTTTAAAACTCGCGAATCATGTGCAATGCCCCCTCCCCCCATCCGGCCCATACGAATGTGAATATCATATCAAAGTCACAAATTGCTAATACATTTTGAAAGCATTCACCTTTACCTCTCCCTTGTAACAAGTCTGTTGATCAACAGGCATGATCACATGTATAAGAGTTCCATCTAAGGCACCTATTGCTCCAGAAAATATTTCTTTTGGCCTTCTATGTCGTTCGGAGTTATTTGTGCTTACATTAGAAGATGTTGGAACTATAACTTCTTTTGCGAAATTCATCATTGCCTTTAGGACCTCATGAAAACATCTATGAATTGTTTCTGTTGAGTGTTGAAACCTTCGTTTAACCATTCGAAAACGTTCATTATGTCCCATGACCATGAAAAACATAGCCAACCTTTCTTCCAAGCTTATTGACCTACTACTTTGCAACCAATTTTTTTGTTTAAAATGATTTCACAATAGTATAAATGCATCACGTGAAAGACGCATCATCTCATGACATTGTGTAGAAGTACCATGCAATAATTCTTGCATGTATTCATGACCGGTTAATGCCGAATTCAAGTCTCTTATCCTTTCAACATTTATTCTCGAGGCTAATGAAACCCAATACCAACAAAAGATTATGATAACTATAATCTCATCGTCCGAAGCCAATGTACCTATCATAACATAAATAAACAACTATATCATCCACATTAACATCTAAAACATAACATCCACATTTAACATAACATCCATAACATCCAAAACATAACATCCACATTTAACATAACATCCAAAATATAACATCCAAAAACATAACATCTAACCCCCCCCCCCCCCCCCAAAAAAAAAAAAAAAAAAAAAACAATCAAAGCACAATCTTAGTTAAACAATCCATACTTCGCTCCCGCATTCTTAACACATTTCTCACAATTCCGCGGCTTAAGACGTACCCATAGTTTCCTAAGGCCTCAAGGGGCCCTTGTAAAAAAAAATTTCTTTCACTGATTTTAGCCAATTATGCACTGCCACATCACTTCACTGATTTACTTCACTGAAACACCTTTTTGTAGGCAACACTCCACTGATTCTTTTATTTATTTTTTATAATTTCATTAAACCTTTTTTTATTATTATTATTATTATTTCACACGGTTTAAAGGCTAAAATTAATTACCAAAACTATTTCAACTGTCCCACAACCTCACGGTCAGAATTCAGTATGGAAACCGTTCAATCGAATTCAATGGCATTGATATCGTTCCACCAAACCGTTTGAAGTTTTTATATATAAACATAGCACACCGTGGGGTTAAAACACACTTTTATCACCGTAGATACAAAGAAACACACACGAAGATGACTCGTTGGACCTCCCGAAGAAGAGATTGCATTGGTGATATGCTACCAAGACGCCTCGAACGACCTGACACTTCAACAACGTTGTTCGCAGATTTTTTGGGAACGTGTCCTAGCCGATTTCAACCGCCATGTTGGCATCAATGACCGGACAACCGTCAGCCTGCAGCGGAAGTTGACCGATCTCACCAATAAGTGTGATCGGTGGACCAGCATGTACTAGAACACGTTGAGGGAGGAGCCGGGCATTGACCCGGAGTTGGCTATCGAGCTCACGCATGTGGACTATGCGGCTCGATATGACAACAACTTTGACCATGTCGAGGCATGGCAACTGTTGCGCCAACCCTAGGTTTTTTTATTTCTTTTAATGTATTTTATTTTTAGTTTTTTTATATTTAATAGTTATGAATTTTAGTTTTTTATGTTTATTTATCTTTAATGTTCTTATTATTTATGTAAATTTTAAACAAACGGTTAAAATAAGGTAAAGATATTTATAAAACAAACGGTGAAAATACTAATAAAAAACAAACGGTTAAATACACAAAAAAGGTATATATAAAAGTAAAAAAAAACAACCGGTACTAGCACGGTAAACAGAATTAGCAAACAGTCCACGGGACCACTACCAGCTTGAGTGGCGGCGGTGCTATCGTGCTGGTAGTTAGTACCCGTGGACAATTCAGGTGGCGCCCCGTCCCCCTAACATCGGCACTCTCACCAAAAAGCAAAAGCGCTGTTTGGTATTTCGCATCCGACTTATCCCAACCCAATGTCTCCAACTTCTCCAAACATGCATCTATATCATCAGAAAGTGTGTGTTTCTCAATCATCATCTTTGCCAACTTGCTAATATCTTCACCAACTTCTATAAGCTTTAACTCTAATGTTGCCTTATGTTTTCGTTTCTCTCCTTTTTCTTTGTTTTTTTAGGACCGAATACTTGACTCCTGACTAACACCTTTACATGGGAAATCCACTTGAATGCACTCGACATCCATACCATCCATATTGTGCTCATACACTTCCTCAGAAGGATGAGGAAGCGTAGAACTTGGCCCCCAACTATCAAGCCCATTTGAAGTAGACCCCTCATACAATTGACAACAAAGCTCGGTGTAAGCAAGTGGCGCAGTTCTCAAAGCTTCTACATGCTTGTTAGACTGTGTGAAGAAATATTTTAAAATACTATTAAATTAATGAAATATACCACTACTAATTTTTAGTATAAAGCAGATACCTTCATCTCAATTTGCCACTCTTCTTCTGACAAGTTAAAAGTGTTTGTAACTGGATCATAGACATTCCCTGTTTTGATTTTAAGATTTAACCAAGCTGCAAATTTTCCTTTTAGAAAATCATAGTGATTCTTCATTTGACGTTGTTCCACTATGAAATTGTTTTGCGTTTTCAATTTTCAGCTGCAGTTTTCCATGACGCTTGTTTAAGACTACTTCCTTCACGTCCATTAACGGTTACTTTATGAAGACATGCTTCAAGAAAGGTTTTTTCAACACCTTCTTGCTTCAAATTAATCCTAATCCTTTTAGCCATTTCTTTGGATATTGGTTCATAAAGATCAGGGATTTAAACCACCTCAATCATACCAATTATCCAATATTTCAAATATAACAACTAATAACAATCAACATACAACATAGCGAAAACATGTATCTTTTTTCATAACCAATTATCCAACATAGATCAACCCGTAATATGTATCCATAAACAACATAGATCGACTAATAACAATCAACATACAACATAGCCAAAACATGTATCTTTTTTCATACCAATTATCTAACATAGAACAACCCATTTATAAAAACACAAACCAATTCAAATGATTAATATCATAATCAATAACAAATTCAGAAAAAAAAAATAAAAAAAAAACTAACAGAAAATATTTTAGAAAAAATAAAGAAATTCAGAAACTTTTTTTATAAAAATGGGTCAGGCATAGATCAATTAACCTGCACCTCCCACAACATCCCACAACACCTCACAAACTTTTTTAAAAAAAATGGGCCAGGCATTTCGTCGAGCATCTACCTGAATATATGTTTAATAGAAAAAAGAATAAAAACTAACCTCTACCTGTGGTGACGCGAGCCGAGGGAGGAAAGAGGGGTGGGCAGCGCTGCGACTGAGGAAGGAGGCGGAGGGTGGGGCGGCGCTGCAGCTGAGGGAGGAGGAGGAAGGTTGGGGCGAGACTGAGGGAGGTGGAGGAGGAGGGCGACGGCCGACAGAGGTGGTGAGGAAAGGGGTGGGGGTGGAGGTTTGGGTGATGATAGCTGAAATGGTGTGTGTAGGGTTTCTTTTGGATACAGAGAATGGAAGGGTAGCAAGTGTCTAGTTTTCATTCAACATGTTGCTATGTATGTATGATATAGACTGAAGGGTTCCCATTAAGAGGTTGGTATTTTGCCAACCAAACAAGTAAACCTCTGTCTGAATAAGATGGGAACCTCTTAATGAATCATTAAGAGGGTAACAAACAACTCCTTAACCATTAAGACATTCTAACCATTCAGCACTTAATCAACGAAACAACTCTTAAGAGAGATGGTGACGTATGTCGCACATAAAGTATCATCGGGTGTTACAAGATTTTTTAACAATAGATAATATATTTTACTTACACTTGGATTATTCTAGTTTGCTACACCGACGACTTAAAAAATAAAACAAAAAAATTATATTTATTCAAATATTATATTTTGACTTATTACTTTTACTAATATAGAACACGACATTGTTAATTAAATATTAAAATTACAGGTAATCAGAAAGCAATAAAAAAAAGAGAAAACACAATATTATAGTTATAGAAAGTAACTACAAAACCCAGATATCCACGACTCTTTTGTATATCCGTAGAAACAAAAAACCTTGCACCGACTTATGATTTTTATGATAATTATAAAATAAAAAATTAGGTAAAATAATTGGGAAAATGGCCAAAATAGCCCGTTGACCGTGCAATTTGCCTAAATGGCCCTCTCCCCCCTCTTTGGAGAGACCGGTCACGTTTCCCAACCAGTCTGAAGCGTCTCCCGAGAGGCTTCCCACATGAACCAATACAAAACCAACACCTCAGCCCTCTCCCCCCTCTTTGGAGAGACGGGTCACGTTTCCCAACCAGTCTGAAGCGTCTCCCGAGAGGCTTCCCACATGAACCAATACAAAACCAACACCTCATTAGACACTCTCTCTCCTCGCTTTCTCTCTCCTCTCTCCTCACTCTCTCTCTTCCTTTTTTCTTTCCTGAACCCCCTTTCTCTCTCCTGAACAGTCTTCCACTACATTCGGAACCACCGGACCCTTAACGGGATCGTTAGTTCGTGACATTACAACCATGGAGGACGAGCGGAAGATGAGTATAAGTCAAAGTCTTGGAAGGAGTATCAGTCGCGGTATTAGCAGAGCCGCCGGAAGTTGGCGGATGGAGGACGTGTTTGCTCCAGGAGGTGGTGGCAGCCATGACGGCCGGAGCAGCCGTCACTCGATGGAAGACGAAGAGGCGTTACGATGGGCTGCTTTGGAGAAGCTACCTACGTATAATAGGTGAAAGCGGAAAACGTTTCCGGTGAGGTCACGGAGGAGGGAGTCAACGGTGGAGGTTGGAGAGAGTGTAAGACTGTTCAGGAGAGAGAAAGGGAGAGAGAGAGTGAGGAGACGGTTCAGGAGAGAGAAAGGGAGAGAGAGAGTGAGGAGAGAGGAGAGAGAAAGCGAGGAGAGAGAGTGTCTGATGAGGTGTTGGTTTTGTATTGGTTCATATGGGATGGGAAGCCTCTCGGGAGACGCTTCAGACTGGTTGGGAAACGTGACTGGTCTCTCCAAAGAGGGGGGAGAGGGCCATTTAGGCAAATCGCACGGTCAACGGGCTATTTTGGCCATTTTCCCAAAATAATTTATATCAAACTAGCTGATTACCCCAGGAGGGTCCCGGGGTTGAAAAATCTAATTTTACGTGATAACCTATTGCAAATGGCTCAAGTTAACTAACCACAAAATTTCTCAATCATTGCATGTTCAGAGTATTCTAATTATTGATAACTCATATTCCCTAATCTAAAACCTAATCAGTAATCATCTAAAGAATCACTTATGTAAGCTGCAACTATTAAAAAACTCATCACATCTCTCTAATTTGTCACATTCTAATGGCTCTTATAATTCCTAACCTAATCAACTAAACAAACACTTAAGTTGGAAGTTGTAATCATTGCATCTCATTATGCCACGTGGCATAATCAAGAGATGGTTGAGGCCACCATTGAACGCCGCGTCAGCAACTATCAATTCTTTCCGGGAGCCTCCCGGGGTTGAAGAATATAACCATTCTAATAATACTAATACTAATAGTAATAATTATTACTCTTGTAATTAAATAAATAAAAAATAACCTTGCTATAAGGTGACACCATGTGTTGCAGTGTTGCGCGATTCTTTCTCCTTACTTCTCTTGATGAAGTATACCTAGTAAAATTCCAATGATAACATGGCGATTAAGCTGATTTTCAACATCGTAGATAAAAACCTGGTTTAAAAGAAAAAACATGATTAATGAATAACATGAACACTTTGTGTGTTTTTTTCCTGTATGAACGAAACCCCACAAAAAATAGTCGATTTTTCTCCGTTTTTTATATAGGACTATGGTACTCGTTGGAAAGATAATAAAACGCTCATTAATTTGGTGTAATTTTTTTCCTTAAAAAATCCCGTATATAAAAGATATAAACGTTTAAAAATTATGAGAGGAAACATGAGAGAGAAAATTTTAAATTTATTTTTAATTTCTTTTTTTCCTAAAATAACTCAATTTAATTTAGGGTTTTTGTTTATCTTTTTTTTTTAATTAAAAATGAAATAGTTCAAAAACACTAAAATCTTTCAATTATGATGCCACGTGGCACTCTCAAGAGGAGGTTGAGACCTCCATTGCACGCCACGTTAGCATATACGTTTTCTTTTATATATATATAGATTACAAATTTACAATATCTTTAATAAGATTTTAAAATTATTACTTCATTTACATAGCAGATGAGCTTAATATCTTGCTTAAAATAAGTTTGATAAATTTACAAGTTTTAAAATAGTTTTCTAAAATGGATTTTATTAATTTCAACAACGAAAATTGTTTTTTAGTTAGTATGACAAGATTATAATATATCGGATCTAACAACGTAAAATTGTATTAAGATTGAAAAATCCTTGAAACATGTTAATAGTGATTTACATATTGATGATCTTGATTCAAATTGAAGTTTTTAAAGTATATTTACAACTTGACACTCTTATAAATAAAATAAAAACTATTCTTACGAACCGATAAAACCGGTCCAAAACCAAACCGATTTGACCAGGAACCGGTATTGTAGCGAATCGGTTTGACAAAAAAACCGATTTATACACCTCTACTATCAGTCATGAAAGATATTTGCCACGGGGATTGAGCGACAACCAAGTATATTGGTTGCAAATGATGTTTACAATTGATTTGTTGGTCGCTAAAGGTTCTTAATTTTAAACACCCATGCTCATCTGAACACAAACTTAATCCACCGGGTAGAACTAAGTAGATATAATTTAAAATTTTGTTATGGGTTTGTTTTAATTGTTTAAATTTGTTTGTGATGGCGGCGTAGCTTGTTGCCCGTTTGCCCATTATGTTGATGTAATTTTTCTTGTTCTGGAATAATATTTATTTATACCAACAAACAACTATTAATATAAAAAAAATTAATTTAATTTATAAAAGTAAAATGAATCTATTCATCTATTTAACTTGCATTTTGAATAGTCAACGTAAACTAGTCCATAGTTTCTAGTAACAATACTTAAATATAAAAAGTATAAATTTTGCGTCGTAGATAAAACATGAATCACACACTTTTCTACTAGTTGAATAAATACAAGAATAAGAACATATTAAAAATATAAATTTTGCGTCCTAATAAAACATTTCACACACAATTTTGTACTTGTTGAATAAATACAAGAATATGAACATATATAAACTTAACTAAGATATTTCCAACTGTGACTCTTCTAGAATCCGTACAAGTCTCACTTTAGGTACCGTTGAATTTTGTGCTGCCCAATGAGTTACGGTTTCTTTGTCATGTACACGTGGTCCATGACGGCTATCAACCTTTGACTTTTTACTCACTTGTTCGTTTCAATACCCCTTTACCTTTCCCACAAGCAATTACGTGTCACTTTCGTCATCCACACTCTTTGGTCAGACAATATAAGTCAACACTTTGTCACCTATATATACCCCATCCCCCTAAACAACTCATATTATTTCATTCACCTCCTATTTCAATACAAAACCATATTGTTTGTTTTCAGTTTTCATACAACAACCCCATTAAGTCATATTTATTTTTACATTCAAGAAAAATATAATATAACTTGTTTCTTGATCTTCTTTGTTATTTAAAAAGATGATGTACGTACCCATGAAGAGATCGAGAGAAGCTGAGCTAGACAGTGCCCTAAACAACATGGCTAATTGCTTGATGCTACTTTCAAGGGGTGCGACGAGCAACGAGTCATATGACAACACACCTGGCCGCATCTTCGAGTGCAAAACATGTAACCGTCAGTTTACATCTTTTCAAGCACTAGGTGGCCATAGGGCTAGCCACAAGAAGCCACGACTTAATAATGATCATGGTGACTTGACTCATGGTACCAACTTGGTGCCCGCGAAGCCTAAATCACACGAGTGCTCGATATGTGGGCTAGAGTTTTCGATAGGGCAAGCCTTAGGAGGACATATGAGAAGGCATAGAGCGACTACGAACGAGAACCAGTCTTCTGCGTCGGATGATTCGTCTTCTTCGGGAATGAAAAAATTGAACGACCAAAAAGTTCTTAGTTTGGATTTAAACTTAACACCCATAGAGAATGATTTGAAGTTTCAGTTCAGGAAGGTAGTTCCAACAACAATTGAATTATTTATATGAGATGTAATTTTGTATTATTGTAGCAAATTTTCCTCTTTCATGGTTCTGTTTATATGTGTAAATTATAATTACATATTTTGTAGATTTTAAGAAGTGCTTACTATATATACAATTTTTATTTATACCAGATGATGATTTTAGCTTCTTTTCAATTATTTCTTCGAGAAGAGATCAAATAACGTGGGAGATGATGGCATATGTTATTAATGAGAAATATTGTTTTAGTTTTTTTTTTTTAATCAAACCAAATTAACTTTGATTCTGACAATAAATAAAGAAAAACTAAAAAGTCAATGTTTTTAGAGTTGAACTTTTAGATAAGGGGATTATCAAGCCACTGAAATATTTTTTATTCCTATAATCTATTTAATCCAGTTCTATCAGAACTAGAATTTATTTATCTTTTTATAATTCATCTTATTAAATATTGCAAAAAATTCGAGAAAGTTTTAGAATTAGACATTCCCATCAACCTTGACAAGAGAACTGACCGATCCATCTCCACGAAAAATTTAAATAAACATCAACTATAAAGCTGATAATTAAAGAGAAGTGGTTATATATGTCATTAGATTTTTTTTTTTTTTTTTTGCCGGATTACTCAACCTCTAATCCTACTTCTATAAATTTAGGCAAGAGAAGTTGTTATGTCATTAGACTTTTTAGACGGCTTACTCAACCTCTAATCCTGCTCCTATAAATTTAGCCATTTATTTGTTCAGTTCTAAACCTCAATCAAACCTCTAATCCTACTCTTACAAATTTAGGCATTAGTTCAGTTCTAAACCCCCATCACACAGGGAGGGACACATCCTCCTACACATCTTTATATCAATATGTCACATGCCTTGAGTGGTTACATGTTTAAATATATCTATAATATATTATAATATATAATACATATAAAGAGGAAAAAATCATTTTTACAAACTTTTAAAAGTTTATGTAATTATACTTTTAAAACATATTTTGACTTTTATACATGAGTTGTAAATGACTATCTTTTTCATACATTAGTAACGTTTAAAAAAAAGTACACCATATAAAAATAAAGGAATATCTTATTTTCTTTGATTTGAATATGATATTAATATAGTTATTTGTTAAAAAACTAACATGTCTCGTGATCATCACCATCCCCGTCGAATCGTGCGGACACACAAAACAACTACTTCAACAACAATAATAATAACAACCACCATCACCCACCCACGCGCGCACAGTGTTGTAGAACTCACTAGGCGCTAGTCGGCCGGTGTGATGGGGACTAGCGATTAATCGGATTTGGATTTTTATATGTAATTTTTGGTTTTTTATATATATACACATTTTTATAGGTAAATATGTTATATAGACAAGTTTTAACCCCTTGTCGACTCATTTTTTAAGTATACATAACTAATCGCCAGAATCTACATAGTTTGGTTGGAAATTTGCCGGAATTTATAGAATATGACATCAATTACAAATTTTTGCCGAAATCTTGTTGGAATCGTTGATTTTTGGCCGCCTACTAGGGCCAATTACGTCAAACTAGGGCCGACTACCGATTAATGAACTGATTAACAAAAAAAATACTCAGTAACTAGGGCCGACTAGCCAATAATCACCGAGTAATCTCGATTTTTACAACATTGCATGCATATACACACAAATACATATATGGGGGATGGTTATTTTTATAAGACTAGTTATCGTGAGAAACGGGAGAAGAAATCTAGACCGCACGTTATTTATTCAATCTTAAAAAAAAAGTATTTCTCCAATTAATTAGTGTTCATTTGTCTATCTAACTAATTCAAAATTTCTATTATGTCTTAACTTAATTAAAGAAAATATAAACCTACACAATATAAAAATTATGTGTCCTACAAATATTATCAAAAATTAACCTACACATATTGAAACTAACTACACATGTCGAAACATATCATGCACTATATCAAAGCTTTTTCTATGCATGTTCAAAATTGTCGTACATATATACAAAACATGTTACACAAAAAAAAAAATATAACCTAGATATAACAACAAGAAAACAATTACATATAAATCAAGAAAGTGATTTTATGTTTTACGTTAGGGTTTTGACTTTATTGGTTTGCTTTTGGTTAGGGTTTGATGATAGCGCGAAGCATTAGAAGGGCCTGGGGGTGTTCTGACCTCATTGTTTTTTGGCTCAGTTGTGTAACCCCGTTTCCGTCCGTAAATTTTGTATATATTGAGTCTGACCCCATCGATTTGATTTGATTTTGCGAAAATTTGAGTTTCATAACTTTGAGCCCCCCATCATCTAAAAGTTCAAGCTCTGCTATTGTTTGATGTGTTAGGTTCAACGTTGCTGAAAAGAATTCAACCGAAGTTTGTTTAATTCGGTTCCTCACTTTTTTTGAACTTACCCTGAACCTACCACTATATAATATGTGGGTGTATATAATGTGTATACTTGAAAAAGAAAGAGAAAAACAAAAAGGCAAAAAAGACTTTATTGAGATATTTCTAACCCGTACACAGAAAAGTTTTGTGTTGATTAGTACTTGTAACAAAAATATTGACATGTCCGTTTGAATTTTCGCAAAGTAAACAATATAAAGATGATCATTTTCGAAATACCCTTTGGAAGATACGACCATCCAACTACAAATTAAATTTAGTTGAATTAAACGATGAATTAGCACTTCGTTTTTAATTATATAGTCGAAGAAGCTTTGAGATCATTCAATGATAACCCTAAAATGTCAATATAGCCACTAGTCTAATTTTGAAAGTTTGGCCGGTATAAGTTGACTTTAAAATGCTAATAATGTGGACTTTTTATCTTCTAACTTAATTACGTAGTAGAGGCGGAATACATGCGCAAGCGAACCCAATCACATGCATTTTTTTAAATATTATTTTTAATAGCACATCATGTTGCCTAAAAATAATCTACTATTATAATTGTTGGAGAGTTGTATCTTATCATAACTTAAGTCTATGATGTTAGACCAAGCAGCGATTATTAAGTGTCGCTGTACTTTAATCTATATTTTAATTGTCCGGAAAACAACTTGAAGATATGGCGGTTAATATTTAATATGCAATTGCCACCTTTTATCTTATAGTTAAAATACATCAATCTATGTAATTGCTACTTCAAGATATGAAAGATATGATGATTGATAAAGAACCTCTATCGACACTGTATTTCTAAATTGGTCTCGTTACACACAGTTTGGTATAATTAGTAAAACTTAATTTGTTCTAACACGAATAAGGGTGGGAGATCTTAGTTGGGTAATCTACAAATTAAAACTAACAATTTATGTGGATAGTTATGGTCCCGGCGATGTGAAAGTCAACCAGATAAGACAACACAAAACAAATAAATATATACATAGGTCTAGGTCTGTAAACGAACCGAACGAACACGAACAAAAGCGTGTTCGTGTTTGTTCATTTAACTTTAACCGAACACGAACACGAACACATAATCGAACAAATTTTTGTGTTCGTGTTCGTTCATTAAGAAATTTGTCGTGTTCGTGTTCGTTTATGTTCGTTCATTTAAACCTAAACGAACAGTTCATGAACATAAACGAACACAAATGATCAATATAAACGAACACAAATGAACATAAACGAACACAAACAAAAACAAGTTAATAATGATCCATGAACATAAATGAACGTTAGGATTAGGGTGGAGAGCGACTGTGAAGTGTGGGGCTGTGAAGTGTGAAGAGCGGCTAATAAGTGATATGTTTAGAATGTTAGGGTTAGGGTTAAGTTTTTAGAACATATGAATTAAGGTTACTTAACAAAAGGAAATAAATAATAAAAATAAAGCTAAGTTTAATTAAACGAACATAAACGAACAAAATGAACGAACATAAATGAACGTTCATGAACATAAATGAACGAACACAACGTGTGTTCATGTTCGTTCGTTTAATTAAATGAATAAAAAATTGTGTTCGTGTTCGTTCATTTATTTATTTAAATAAACGAACATAAACAAACTTCCCGCCAAACAGTTCACGAACAGTTCATGAACGTTCGGTTCATTTACAGGCCTATATACATACTTACTACTTCAAAATTGGGCAATTCTCATAACTAGTTTAATATTAAACAAAAGCACCTATCCTACCGGTAAAGGTAACGGCTTTAAAAGAAAATTTTAGAGGTCTACCAATTTTTTGCATACGTTCATACAATATAAACTAGCGGAAACCCGTGCGATACGGCGGTGATAAAAAAACGACATTGATTCATATGCATGCTGCTAATTTTTCTTCATCATAATCTCCTAAAATGTTAATCAAACAAAATAGCAAACTTTATGGTTTATAACACGTTTCTTATACAAATCATAATCACACTCATAAAGGCTTATAAAAGTATGTCCTTATCAAGGTTAATGAACACTATAATGGCTAATATGGTAATAATAACACTTTGCTGCAAGATAAAAACTCTGGTTGTTGAACTTTCATATTTTATATTAATAGAACATCATGTCAAATTTGTAAGTCAATTAAAAATATGTTTGTACATTTAGACTCTTAACTCTTTATAGACCATCTTTAATAACTTTGACACAAATCTTGAGTTTTATCTTTATTGCGACTTAGATAACATCCATGCCATCTTCGACTTAACTTCAATCTCATCTATGAAACTCAATCAATTGGTCCAAACATTAGAATAACACACATGGGTCGAAAGGACTATAACATTGATTAATGACAGTCTATGATGCCATACAAAGGAATAATAATGATGCTCAACCATGATTTATGTACCAAAAGCGCAAATTATATTAGTTCAAAAGATTTTTTTTACTTATTCACTTTCTTTTAGGCGTTGGATATTTTTGTTTCTTTTCTTCAGAAAAAAATTATTATAAAACTGTATCATATATTTATAAGTTAGTTTAAACCCATATATTCAAACATTATAAAACAAGAGACATAACTCAAGTATTTTATATTTTTTTAGCAAACCTTATTGTAACCTGTGAACATGTGATAAACTATTAGACTATTTGGAGTGGAGTCGGGGAGTGGATTGGGGGTGATGACATGGACAAGTCCCCCAAGGGGAACACCGCCCCCCACATCAATTTTCGGTGACTTGGCGGTTTCTTCCCCCTTCTCCCCTTGTAATGTGATTGCCTCCCCCTTTTATTAAATCAAACTTTATATAATAAAAAAATGAAGGGGGATTGGGGGAATTAGAGGAATACCATTTCCAAACTTTGGGGGAGGAAAGGAGAAAAATGAGGTGACGCTGATGTGGCATTTGGGGGAGTTAGTCTCCACACTATATAGTCTTAGATGTGAATAATTTATCTTATACATTATTAAACATTTCAACATAGTTAGTCTAACCCTCCACATACTCCATGTTTGGAAATTTAGTGAAAATTCCACCGTGATGCAGCTTTATGGAAAACACATCACTAAATTGCCCTGAAATGAAGAAAAATAACATTTTTTTATAGCAATTAAGCTTTTAGGACACCAACATTACACTTTTTTTAAGAAAAATGAAGGTAATACGTACCACAGTACCGATCAACTTCTTCTTGTTACATGTTTGTACGAATACACAACTTTGGTTGCCTCTCCTCCATTGTCGAAAGCTCAAACTATGGTTTAAAGTTTGTGTTTTGAACGTCTTTTTAATTCTGTGTTTGGGAAAATGAATTATGAATGTGGGTTTTTATTAAGGGGTGAGAGAAGAAGGGTGTAAAAGGACGGTTGTGCCCCCCACGTAAGGGGCACATGACTAGGTTTAACAGAGGTTTTAAACGATGGTTAGTTTAAAGGACATAATGGGTGCAAAATCAAAAATTAAAGGACATAATGGATGTAAGTGGAAGACAAAGGACAAAGAATGCAAAATTGGGCCATAATAAAAGGACAATCTGTGTAATTCTATCTTTGACCTTTGTGTTTTTCTATTGACCACATCATTTGTATTTTACTTTATTCACGAGTTCTAACCCTATATTATATAAAAAACGCATTATCAACATTGATTTCATTTTAACTCCTCACGATGATACAGTTATCTATGCATGATTTTGATGATATAGTTAATCTAAATCTATTATTATATTTGACAAGGTTATAATGGCTAATGCAAAATAGGTGTTTGTCAAACTGAAGAGAAAGAAAAATGATGTCAAGAATATATACCACATATTTATAAAAATTGAAGCTCCTACAATATGATCAAATCAGAACAATGTCTTGTATGAACAAAAATAAATCATCTTTTTAAAACTACATCCAAAAATACATACAAAATAACCAAAGTAGAGACACAACATACAACACTTGAGTAACATTGCTTGTCAAAACACATTCACTTCTTTCGATGTATTAAAACGGAAAGCATCTTGTGTGGTTGCTTTCCCTTAACATTCACCTTTTGTCTAACCATTCTTTGTATGAATAAAGAAAATTAGTGTATAAGAGTTTGTTGTCTCTTTAGTTTTCTCAACTAATTACTAAATCATTTAGTTTTATAAGGAGTTGCATCTCTTCACTTTCTTCTTTTTAATTATTATCATGTTACAAAAATATCATGAGATATTACGATTATATAATTTAAAGCAATTTAATTGTATTTATCAATTTATCCAATAATTCATTTATCAAATTAGTGCTCATGTAAAAGGACTATTTTGCACCCTTACTCACTTCATTAAGTTGTTGTACCATAATAATAAAATGTTGTAATTACCTAAATTTGGTTGAAATCCTTACTAGATGCTTTACAATATAGTATAGATGAAAAAAGAAAACATGAAAATAAATAGAGTTGAACAAATACCTATTAGATTCCTCTCTACGCTTTTTTAAATCTTAAAGTCTAGCTATTACATGGTCATTTGTTACCTAATCAAATGTTTATCTTTTGGCCGCTAATCGATGCATACGAATGGTATATATTAAATATATCACTTACACAAGTTTTAAATTTATAAAACTGAAAACTACTAAAAACCAAACTTCACATATGACAGGCAAGTGTACCTGTCGTATATGCAGTATAGAATTGGCAAGAACCAAGTATCCACTAATAGAAAAGTGGTCATTTACTACATAAGTTTTCTACAGAAAAAAATGCGCCACAAAATTTGACAAAGTTGCTACGCATTTGTGAAGACAAAAAACCTCTAGTTTTTTAAACAAATTTGATATACAACAAGGACAAACACTTAGGTAATTTCGTAGGAAATACATCGCAAATTCCCACACCATATTTTCGTAGGAAATACGTTGAAAATTGCGTAGTAAATGTGTAGTAATTGGTTTTTAACGAGAGTTTTTCGAACATCAAGGTTTTGTTGAAAATGCGTCTCAAATTTGAATTTGAATTTGCTATGCATTTGTAACGAAACCTTGATGTTAGAAAAACCCTCATCGGAAATCAATTACTACACATTTACTACACAATTTTCAACGTATTTCCTACGAAAATATGGTGTGAAAATTTTGTGATGCATTTCCTATGCAATTTTCTAAGTATTGGTCGCTATTGTGTATTAAATTTGTCTAAAAAATAAAGGTGTTTTTTGTCGTCACAAATTAGTAGCAATTTTATCAAAATTTGTAACGCATTTTTTTCCGTAAGAAAATTTTGTAGCAAAAGAGCTACTTTTCTAATAGTGATCGACCTTAAAGACAATACTTAATCGTCTGTCCATATTTAACCGATGTAAAAGTGATTTTTATTAAAGGAACTAATGTTTGCAAATAAAAAAGCAAACTGAGCACGAATCGTGGATTTAGAGAAATCAAAATAGAGAATTAACCATTTATAGCTCGTCTTAACTACAATGACTATTGGTTTTAATTAGCTATGAAGAATGATTTTCTCATTAGTTAAAACAGTATGTGAAGTAATAAAATGGATTAGAGAATCAATGTTATGGACATGAACCAAAGTCTAATCTCATGAAGTAAGTCTTAGTTATCATCAAATGTAATTTAGGGTTTCTAGGTCGGGTTCTAGAGGTATTAACGAATATTGAGACTTACGAACTAATCAAGATCAACCATACTGAAAACTCTAACTAGCTTTTAGATTCTTTCCTTAGGTAGCTCACAAGGTTTACCAGTTGTGTCACCAATTTGTCTATTGTCGGTTAAGGTTTTAAGCCTTAGATAATAAGTGCACTTTTATAACCTAAAGATAATAGGAGCTTTGGATTTAAATAATCTCAACTATCAGCAATTGGCCGTCACTAGTCTCAACTAACGAAATGTGTACTTACAAATGTGAGCTGGCGGTCTCACCTTTTAAAATATTGGCCACTAACGGACTATGGCTAAAAATATTTGTTCCATTTACGTAATCAGTTAGAATTCTGTTAGTCATAGTTCGTTGGTGGCCAATATTTGAAAAGGTGGAACCGCCATTACACATTACGTTAGTGACAATAACTGAGATTATTTAAATCCAATACTTCAGGATAATATGTTGTAGGATCCTGTTCTGATATCGAATCCACAAAATGTTTGATATGATGCGTTGTATCCGATATGAAGGCGGAATCAACGGATTGGTTAGTGGTTAGATGTTATGGATAAGTGTTATATAATGATCAATAAAGCAGACACACAAATCACAAAACAATTGGGCAACACTGCGTCGTGTAACGGAACAATGTGTCACACCCTCAAGATCCACTGCGGGATTTTATCGCGAGGCGCATGACAAACCATGATCTTCCTTGCCATTAGTTACATAAACGACTGTAATTGTATGAAATCATTTAGCTCGTTGTAAAGTCCAAAAAAAAAAAAAAAGAATTTCAGAGTTTATCAAAAACATTGCGGAAGAGTTAAATATAAGTAACCATTTAAATTATCGCAAATAAACGTGCCCAAAACCATTGTAAAAGTAATACAAAATAAAATCGTAGTTTAATGTTTGTTAAAGGACTCTATGAATGCATGTCCTAAAGTGAGCCGTACCTAGCGATCTACAAAAGCATGCTAAGTGTGTCAACATTAAGCTTGTGAGTTCACAAGTTAAGATAATCAAGAGGTAAGAAAAGAATACAAAAGTTTTTAAATACAAGTAGTACCAAAAACTGACTGAATTGAGTTTGTGCCTTCCACCATTGTTTATCAACAATGGCGATAAGCTAAGGTACAGTTCACGCCCGACTACTAGCAAGATTTGAGGTTTGTCAAACCTAGTATCGCTAGCAACTAATACCCGTTTGCCCCCAGCAACTGATTCGGTATATGAGTAAGGACTTTCAATGACAGAGGTAGTTTAGTTAAGCTATGGACATGGAATTTAAACTAGAGTATTCTAAGTAAACCGATTCCTCCCAGGAATCCAAGTAGTCCCTCTTAGGTAGTTTAATACCGAAAGTGTTTAGTTTTACTCAAGTGTAACACATACATCAATTTAACCCGACGTTTCGTTAGTGACCATTAGACCCTCATGTCATTCAAATCGTCATACAATGTTCACACAAGTTCATAGTCATCAAATGGTCTAAGTAGAAATATAGCAATGTAATGAAATTCATCCATCATGCAAAGCTGCCATACCATTAGTTAACGACTTATTTAACAATCAACAACTATAAATAGCACCAAAACATGCATCATATAGTTCAAAAGACTCATCACACGAGCTATTATCATCTGTTTCAAAACTCTGTGTTTTATGGCAGATTTTAGGGTATCAAAACAAGTTTTTATAAAATATTTATCCTCCAAATATGACTTTGTGAATTTTACTGGGTGCTCCCATATATTTTATTGGGCCAACACTATTTTTATTTTGTCATATAAACACGTTGAAAAATATTTATTACAGCAAGGTGTTTAAGACGAGCTGTTCAGGTCAGGTTACAAGAAATTCACTAAAAATCATGTGTTTAACTTTTTAAGGGGAATCCACTTGGAAAGTTTTGTAAAATTATAAAAGCCACCATTGTCCAAATTTTACACTTTAACTCTTTATGAAACTCAAGTTATAACTTTTGCAAGTAGACCAAATTTGTTGTTAGAAATCAGCTTTGACTTCAAATTTTATAAATTCAAAAAGACATAGTTCCACACGTCCAAATCATGCATGGCTAAACTTTTATAAATCCTTGTTTTAAATATGAAGTTTTAGACTAAAAAAACGACCCAAATTGGACACTTTATTAACCAGATATGAGCTAGAAAGTTCCAACATCGAATCTGTCCAAAACTTTTATCATGCAAAACAAGCTCTAGAATAAACCCTAATCATCAAAAATCATTCTAATAACATATACCTAACATCATATTCACCAAAATTCAAAACCTGTTATAAATATATTACATTAATGTGGTTATCACCTCCTAAATTAGATTAGCTTATTCTCCAAGTTTTGTATTCCTATATATGCCCTCATTGTACCTCATTGTAAATACACCGAATAATAATAAAACATCCCTTTCTCTCCCTATTATCTTATCTCATATTCTTGCTATTAGGCTAGTTTCACAACACGTTATTAGCACAAATTGCTTTGGAGTAGGATTACATCATCATAAGGTAAATGGGTATCGTCTTATCAAATTATTATTCATTCTCTCAAGCATAAAATCATATTGTAATTCATACAAATTTTAGCTGTCTTAGATATACGTTTTATTTATCTATTTGATCTCCCAAAATAATTGATATTGTACCTGATATAAAATTGGGTTATATTGATATTTATATTAATTACTTCTAATACGATTATAAACCATGTATGATTCAACAAATGAATAATTTTTTATGATGATTCTGTAAGATTTGATGGGCAAAAGGATGCGTGTGTATAAGCTGGTTGGGACTCTGATGAAATTAATTTTGGAAACCGAACAATATGTTAAATGAAAATTGTTTTCAATCTGATTTTGAATTTGGGCTTGGGAGACTAGTTTTGCTCAACAAATTTCTTTTCGATTCATGAATTCATATGCCTATTTAAACAACCAGTAGTGATTATCAATTAAGTATTTGAGATTTAATCTCTTTGTATAATTTAGTACAAGATTTTAAGCAAGTAAGACGTACATATTTATTAGAAAATGGGAACTTGATTATGTGAATTGAAGTTTTTTCTAGCAATTGGTAATTGGCTTTGGATGGGAGTCGATTTTTTTTTAATCTAACAGAGGCCGCCTGAGGTTCTTCTTTGAATAACACGATCTCCGGCTAAGTTAAAGGGTAAGCCAGAATTGGATATATATATATATATATATATATATATATATATATATATATAAGTGATTAGAAATCCAATTTCATAAGGTTGTATCATAACTTGTTTTATTTGTTAACATGTTATAACATCATGAAGTATATAATACAACTTTATGTATACATTGTTTTCGTATATTATCAGTTTTGAAGAGAGAATTTTGGTATATTATCACACAGTTATACGATTAATTGTGATCAAGATTCATTTATAATATGACACTTGAGTTATCACACTCTCTAAGGTTTATTATAAATTTATGGAAGCTTGTAAGAATTTGGATCGATAAATCATAATGATTCGGTCATATAACTTCTTCTCAACTAATGTTATGTGATGAGAAGATTATTTATACAAGTTGATTAAAACAGTTTCCATTGTCATATTATGCTCTTGAAGTAGCAAATTATCAAAGAATATATAAGGGTTGAAATGACCACAACATATGAAAGTTGTCATTTTAATCCATTCCTTGAAGTGAATGCTATGACATAATGATTGGTCTTAAAGTCGTGATAATGTACATAACTCAGGAAACTGTAATGGTGCAACCATGAAAATTATGTTGTTATAATCCATTCCCTGAAGTGAATGCGATGCTATAATAAAATCACGATTATGGTAATTGTGAAAATTTTTATGTTGCTCATGTTAATGAGATCAGTTTTGTTAATAATATGATGATTACAAAATGATCGTTATAGAAGTTATGATCATAGTAATGAGAAAGTTGTAATGATCATCATGTTCATAACAAGATCAGCCCTGTTAATACTGAATGAGGAAATTTTAATGATCATCATGTGGATAATAAGATCAACGATGTTAATATTGAAATAGACCACAAGAAGTGGCATACTAAGGAAGTAATTATAAGAGAATAAGATATATTATTCTCTCGTATTTCTTGTCGTGTATTAGACAAGAAAGAGTGTAACATGTCTAATAATTTGCCACATATGAGATGTGCTCATGAAGTAACCATATCATTAAGAGAGTATGAAAAGTTTGAAATCATCTCATATTCTTGTGATCGAGTAAATAATGAAAAGTTATGAAGCTTGTTTCGCTTATACTCCATTCCCTGAAGTGAATGTGACTACATATTGATCATTGTAAAGGCAATGATCATGGACATCATTGAGACATTTGTAATGATGAGATCGACCATTTGGAATTGTAATGATGGTCATGTTAATAATGAGATGATGGTTTGAAGATTTCATATACATACTCTCATATCTTACGTTTGTATTACATACGTGCAAGTAATACATATTCGACCATAAACTAGAAGTTTTGTTTATGGATCATAATTATTTAATTAGTTGGCATGACCGGTAAGACCACACTGAGTCGATGATGATGTGAACATAATGAAAAACTTAAAGATTCTTCAATCTGATACATAGCATGTAATGTTTTCTCTTAAGCAAAAATATATATTTGCCATATAAAGTAGGGTGAGTACCACTATATATTTTGGAATTGATTTAAGGATACGCATATCCTAACATGATACCATTTAGTATTTAAAATCGATGCATCGTCTAAATGGTTATCAAGTTTGCAACCTGAAGTTTGCTTGATTTATGGCTTAGCTAATAAGATAGCAAGCATATTATTCTAGATTGGCATATTTAATCAATTCCTAAGATAATAATGATCATTGGAATAAGTGTTGAACTTCATATAGCTTTTGTTCATACACATATTGCTTTCATTGAAATGATCACTAAACATCTACTATTGATTTCAATGTCAATGATCTTGAGAGCAAAAGTTCATGTTTATGTTTAATTAAATGTGATTTACATACAGTAGCATTTATTCACATCAAGCCAATACGTGGTAATAGTTTCTCCCCATTATAGTTGGTTTTTGGTCAGAAACCAAATATCGCCCATCTAATATTTTTTGTTGTGCAACATATATTGAAATTGATCCACCATGACGCACAAAGATGGGACCTCAAAAGGTGGTTGGGATATACAATGATGAATATAGCCTTTAATAAGTTATTTATTTATGGCTCAATTAATTGTTATCCATCTCAATGGATTAACATTCCCAACATCAGGGGGAGATAAAAGGCAATTGGTAATGAAAGGAGTTGGTATGAGTTATAATTGATCCTCAAAAAAATGAAGTTCGAACATAATTTCAAAGCATAACTCATTTACAACGATTAACAAATCATTTACCAAACAGATTAACTGACCTAAATATGTGGACTAGCTAATTAAGTCACATATACCAACTGCTAATGCTCCAAATAATCTTATAAGTCTATTGCTTGCCTGAAGCGTGATAGACTAGTTGATTCCATGAATAAAAAAAATCCTCGAGAAATTGGAGCAAGTAATAAAGATGGTCAAGTCGAGGTTATAGTAAAAAAGTCTCCTGAATAGACATTAGACATGATGGTTCAAGAAGAACCTCAGGTACCTAAAAATAAAGAGATCTCGTTATATAGTATCATGTCTACGAAATGTATGGAATCGAAATAAAATCGACGTCGTTATAAATTTTATTTAATGTTGCGCTTGAAATGAGGATCAAGATTTAAGATCTGCCTATGAATGAATACAAAGAAATGATTGGCCAAAATGGAAAGACGCAAATACGGCAGAATTAATTTCTCTATTGAAAAGGAAAGTTTTGGACCAATAGTCCATACAACAAAAGTTGTAAAACATATAGATACGAAAAGGTCTTTTGTGCGAATCAACATTTGAAAAGAAAATGATATAAGGTAAAATTGGTGGCACAAGAATTTCGCAAAGACCCATAATTGATTATGAGGAGACACATTCTCCTGTGGTGGATACAATGATTTTTCATTATGTTATTAGTCTGGTAATGCAAAGAGGTTGACAATAAGTTCTTTCAAAATTGACTATTTGTCCCTCTGTTAGAGGTGTTCCAGAAATGTCTGCGATCGAGTAAATAGCTCTACGAACGAATGGATTGGATCGACTTGGAAAATTGAAAGATTTGTACAAGTTATACGTTTCGTCACCACTTTGTGGAAAAGCCTTAGGTATGAATATGTTAGATACATGTGACTCGATTGCTGAAATAGTATCTCTCCCCCAAAAAGCATTTATGTTATTAGTCTGGTAATGCAAAGAGAGAATTGAAATGCGTCTAATAAATATCATGATTCACTTGACACTAAAAGTTTACATGAAAATACCAGATGAAGGATTTAATGTGTCAAAATCTTGTAACGTAAGTTCTTGAGAACGTTATGATCGGAATAAATAGATTCAATAATGAATACGTTATGTTTGTTATACGATTGAATCGAATATAAGTGGAACTCCTCATGAGTATCCTAAAGCAAGTGAGTGCTTAAAAGGTAATATGAAACATCGTAGGATGTAATTATTGTGCACCAATACACCACATGTAATAAATTGAACCTGGTGATTACAATACTTCAATGTATAAGAATGGTACTATATATATTGGAGAAATAGATGTTATTGTTTTTCCAATTGAAGAGTGAATGCACTTGCTTAATTGGTCAAGATGGAAAAGTCCTTCATGGATTGATGATGCTTGCAATAACATAAGGGGGTTGAGTGTTGTAAGACTCATGAGATATCCCGATAAAGAAGTATTTTGTAAAGGTAATATAATATGTATGGACTAAAATAAGGGGGTTGAGTGTTGTAAGAATCATGAGATATCCCGATAAAGAGCAACATAAGTTTGATTGTATTATCCAGTTTTTAACAAAAGTTCTCTCTTAAAAGTTCACTCGCAGTTTACAGTGATAATGTCTTAGCATTATCGAGAGACTCTGTAAAACTTTTAAAAAGGGGATTTTTGAAAGTCATTGACATAGTGCACTTGTTGCTTGCCTACAATTCGAGTACATGTGTAATGATATGTTTACCAATCCATCAAAGTATATCTTGAAAAGATGGTGAGACATTTTACAGTGGACATAGCTTATACTTAAAGTGCATTAAAGGTTGTCCAATTACTTGATATGGAAAATTATTCATTTCATCTCATACCAAAGTAGAGATTTTCATTCTAAAAGTACCATAGTTAAATGCACATGGGCATTAGTGTCTTACTAGGTATTCATGATTATTATATCTTCCACATGAACTTATTATCATAATATATAGCCTATGTCAAGTGAGAAGACACCGGAATGAGTTAAAACAAATATTTCAGGTATGAGTGATGTTTGATTATATTTCACTAACCCATGAAAACAAGTTTGGTTAGTCTTGTAGATGCAGGGAATATAACACATCACATTTGTTGATCTTGTGACTTTATTTACGAGAAGAGAAGACATTAGTTTTACAAACAGAGATCAAGTTAATGAATTGCACTTACGAGAGCACGGACTAAAAGTTTGGAATGAATATCATACATCAATGTTCGAATTAAAGATTTTCACGTCAAGTGATCAAGACGCAATTCATTGATTACAAAAGATTTGAGAAAATTCTACGGAGATCTACACCAGTCACTTAGAGAATAGATGTTCATATGAGGGGGAGCATTATACAAGTTGCACTCTTTTTCCCTTCACTAAGTTTTATCCCATTGGGTTTTCTTAGTAAGGTTTTTAATGAGGCAACATTATCAGGGGGAGACAATACGCGCTGCACTCTTTTTCCCTTAGCTATGGTTTTGTCCCACTGGGTTTTCCTAGCAAGGTTTTTAACGAGGCAGCATCTCAAAGCGTATTAAGTTGATAACCAAGGGGGAGTGTTATAAATATATTACATTAATGTGGTTATCACCTCCTAAATTAGATTAGCTTATTCTCTAAGTTTTGTACTCCTATATATACCCTCATTGTACCTCATTGTAAATACACCGAATAATAATAAAACATCTCTTTCTCTCCCTATTATCTTATCTCATATTCTTGCAATTAGACTAGTTTCACAACAAAACCCTAGTTATAGATTAATTAACATATTTATTCAAAACATTCATCTTAATAATCACTAACAATCCATAAATAGATACACTTTGAAAGTTGATTAAAAAATAATGGGTTTGGGGTGGGAGGTAGTTAACGACGCAAAGGTTTGGGGTAGGGTTTGTTTGTTTTTTTTTTTTTTTTTTTTTTTTTTTTTTTTTTTTTTATAAAAACAATGTGTAAGGCTTGTTTTGTTGGGTCTTAGGCCCAACTAACGGGCTATGCGGGGCCTTTTACCGCTAAACAGACCCGTTAATAGAACTTAATCTTGGAAATAAGTCTAAAAATAATTTTCCCACTAAATTACATAGAAACAATAGTCTCGACAATCATGTAACATAATATTCCACATAAGGTTCACGTGTTGCGCATATTTCACAGTATACACGTAATGTTTATCTATTAAGCATTAAATCATGTAACATATAAATTCATAATCATAATAATCCACTACATATATGTAAATATTTATTTGACAAATCACCAACCTTTGGAGTACGGGGACTCGTGTGTGTTTCAATAATTCTCTGTATTACCGTTACATGAGTTATTTTGATGTAACTGTGTATTGATGAAAACTCATTTAACTAACCTTAGTCAAGAATTATGTGACATAGGTATATGTAAGTTAACTAGAGTTAGATTAAAGTATTAACCTGAAAATGCAACACACAATGGCTTGTTTAAGAATTAAAGATGTATTTGTCAAATGAGCAATTCCAATAAAGCCCTCTTTAGTAACTCCAAGTTTATCAACATATTTCACTACTATAGCCATTTGTTCCTCTAAGAAAATTAGATTTTAATAATCTCAACTTTTACATGTTGTCCGGCAACAGTCCCATTTAAATCAAGAACGGAAAGTGAAGTTATTGACACAGAAGATGATTACGAAATTTATCCCCGTCTTCTTCACAGAACTGTTAATCAAGACAACCAAGATTTCTCCATTCCTCCTAAGTTATCGAAGTTAATCGAAGACCAAGACGAGATATCATGAATTTGCCGTGTATATCCCAAAGTTGAATATTGCCGGATAGGAAGACTTGAAGACCGAAGATCATTAGCTAGACCTTAGAGGAGTCTGTGATCGCTTATTCCATTCATCCCCGGCTAAGTGATTGGTCAATTCAATAGCTTACTAGCTAGGACCAAGGGGGAGACTGTTAGTACAATTTGTATATATCCCTAGCTAGTGATTGGTCTATATTAGTCGTAGGCTAGGCAAGTTTAATGTTTATAGTGTTCAGGGAGAGTTTTTGTAGCATTTGGATGTAATCGTGTGACATTTTCGTGATTTTGGTTTTCCACGCATTACGGCTCATACGCCTAGAACACTCCGCGTATGAGGATTTCCTATAAATTGGATCCTTATGCTCATCTTTTGTAACTTTTGCAGTCTTGCTAAATACATGTCGAAGTGCTGTCAAATTTTCGTGTGATTGTGTTTTTGCTTGTTTATCATTTCCAATCCTTTACACGACTAACAACAATCTGATCTGTTGAAATCTGTCTTCAAATCAGACATATGCCCATAATGAAATCTTGTTAATTGAGATATTGGTCCTGCAAAAAAAATTAGGGATATTGGATTTTAATAATCCAAACTTTCACCGATTGGCCAACAATAATTTGTACTTAAAAAATTCCTAACAACGATCCCAACTTTCAATGTATTGGCCAACAATGAACCTTTGTTAACTGAGAACTAATTCAGATAGTGGATGATGACGTGGCATGCCAACACAGGCATGGATGATGATGTGGACGCTGACATGGCATGCCACATCATCATCCTCGTCAGCGTGAGCATGCCACATTAGTGTCCATGTCATCATCCCCTAACTGAGTTAGTTCTCGGTTAACAAAGGTTCATTATCGGCCAATACATTGAAAGTTGGGATCGTTGTTGGAATTTTTGATGTATAGATTATTGGCGGCCAATGAGTGAAAGTATGGATTATTAAAATCCAATACGCCAAAAAATAATTAAAATACACAGTAGAACTAAAATTAATAATTAAACCCTAACCTAGAATCTAATTTTGTGTGTTTTGTGCTAGATAAATACCATTATTATATATAACAATTCACATCGAATGAAAGTGACGTTTGCTACAGTAATACGTCGCTTTCTGCTACAGTGCACCAGCAAAAAGGCGATTATGCCCTTATTTCAACTGCAAAATTACAGGACTAACTCTACACTATCCGACTACCGACGGTGTCGTCGTCACCACCAGCGAGATCACCACCGTGGTCGTCTACCGACGCAGTTGGCCATTTCTAAGACATCACCAAGGTCTGATGTGCCGATAATGGTTATAACCGTCACAAGAAACGCTACGACTTCAGGCCGTTAACATCGTGTTTCGGAGAATGAATGCAAATACAACACTGAAACGACATAGAAGTTGAAGGTTTGTACTTTAATGATGCCGATCTACACCAAGACAACACATGCAAGCTTAGATCAGCTTGCCAGAAGTTTGCCGGTACTCTAGATTTTCGATGACGGTGTCGTCATGATGGTTTGCTACGTGGTAGTAGCAGTTGTCTGAGAAGGTTGTTGCGGTTAAGTAGTGGTGCCGTGCTGTTATGGTTACGATTAGGCGGTGGTGGTAAGACAATGATATGAGGGTTTTAGAGATTAACTTGAGTGATGTTGATTTTAAATCATCATTGAAGATGAGAAAAGGAAAATGTGAGGCATTGAATCTCAAATTGAATTAATTAAAGATGAGAAAATCAAAATGTGAAACAAATAATAATATAGATGACTTGCATTAGTCATTTGTACAATTGTAATCAAATGTTGCACATAGGGGTATAAAGGGAAGGATTTGTCAAAAAGATAGTTGTTTACCTTGTGACCTTTTGTATGCCATCTTAAAATTGACATGAAGTGACTATTTTAGCCATCTCTTACTTTATAATATAGTATAGATTATAGATAAATAATATACTTTACTATTGTTTCTGGGTGTTGTGTGCAACAACACTGACATCTTGAAATTGCATTTTTAAGCTACAATACTATAGATTATAACCATCTTTTACAAGTTTAATCTATTTTTTTTAGGTAATTACAAAAATGACATCACAGTAGTTTTATTACTAAATCCTCTTTTTCAAGCGGTAGTTCATTGCAATCGCGATGACAGTGACGTCGTCGGCTGGTGGCCAGGATCGTAGATGTTTTCTTTTATCAATTGTTTCCTAACGGTTTAGACGTTTTGCTCGGTGCAACGCGCACCGGCGTACCTACGAAACAATACGACTCTCTACGTTGTGTTATCCGATTAACAGACCCGCGCAATACCGCTAGTGTAACTCCACAGTTCGTCGGAAAAATTTGCAGGTTTTCACGAATCGGCGCCGGTTATGTTTCTACGCCGCGCTTAGCGCGGCGCGTAATTTACTAGTTTGAACATAAAACGCTAAAACTTAAAGTTTACAAGATAGAAAAAAAGAGTAATAGATTTAAATAATCCCAACTATTGACTATTGGCCAATAATAGTCCCAATTACGAAAATAACCACTAGCGGTCCCAACTTTCGGACATTTTGCTCTCAATAGACCCACGCGTTAACTCACACTAACGCCGTTAGCTGAAACTCACAATTCTTGGCGATTTTTTTACCGGGTTTGAAAGAGGGAATCGAGATGATGATATTGGTATGTTCATTTGCATAAATGAGCATGGTTCGATGGTTTAATCGTTGGTTCCGGTCATCCCATCCGAGGAGAACATCAACCTATAACTGACGAACCATACTTATTTCTGCAATTAAACATACCAATATCATCGTCTCGATTCCCTCTTTCAAATCCCGTGAATTATTGCCTAGAATTGTGACTTTCAGCTAACAGCGTTAGTGTGAGTTAACGAGGGGTCCATTGAGAGCTAAATGTTTGAAAGTTGGGACCGCTAGTGGTTCTTTTCATAGTTAAACTATTATTGGCTAATAGTCAATAGTTAGAATTATTTAAATCCATTACTCCTAATTTTAAAATTAGAAAAAATACCTTTACACATAAATCATAATTTTTCCCTTTGCGCATAAAGCCTTTTGAATTTTGTGGTTGACAGGCCATTCGATTTTTTGTGAAGTGTCCAATTGTGGCATATCTTTCTATTATTTTTTTTTTTATCAGCAAATTTTATTCATTTATCACCCAAATTATTTACAACCAAGGATTATTAAGGTACTGGTCCTCATATACATGTATCACCAAAATGAGCCATCAATCTAGACATTACAATAATACTTATGTTATCGAATCATTAGAAGAGACCCAATTCTCCCACGTCCAAGTGACTCGCTTAGACCAACGCTTTGCCCAAAGGAAAGCCGTTTAGACCGACGCTTCGCCCAAAGGAAAGCCGCAGTTTGGATTTATGCAAGTAGGCTCTGTGTACATATTCTTTTCCCTGCAAATATTAGCCCACTAGATATTTGCCCGCGTGGACACTTGGCTCACCAACGTACAATTATTTGGAGTAGTATAACGTATAAGAAAAATACAGTAGAAATATTTTATTAAAATTTAAAACCAACGAATACAAATTTTATTCAAATATCACTAAATATTTCCTTATACACCACATTTTTTGTTTTAGTTTTGACATTCCCATAACTATCTAGTATAAGTAATTTCACCACTGTCCTGCTTTTAACTCTTGACAATGCGATATAAAGTTGGCCATGTGAGAGTACGGGGTCTCTTAAATACAATCCAACCTTCGATAGAGACTGTCCTTGGCTTTTATTGATGGTCATTACGAAACATACGGATATTGGGAATTGACGCCTTTGGAACTTCACTGGAATCTTGTTATCAGATGGTATCATATTTATTCTAGGAATAAGAGTTTTGGTACCAATGTTTCCACCTTATATGATTTCGGATTCAATAACACGCTTTGCAAGTTTCGTGATTCTTAATCTCGTGCTGTTGCACAAGCCATTTTGTTGATCTATGTTTCTCAACAACATAAAGGGTACACCCACCTTTAGTGCTAAGCGGAATAATTGGACAAAACTTTTACAAAGTGTACCTCTAATGCATACAACCTACTAACCAAAAAATAATATAAAGTATAAAAACAACTTAACAACGTTTATGCGAACATATACAAAGTAAACATGACACCGCTAATGCCCCGTGTGTAAGACTTAAAATATAACAAAAAAAAAAAAAAAAACTCGTAGACTCACATAGCCAAGCACTGTAGAAAGAACAGGAACATGAATCATATGAGGCTAATTTGAAAAAAAAAAAAAAGTTCTAACTACCAAGCAAACGAAATAAAAGGAAAATTCTTTAATGTATGTTTGAAGGGAGTACAATATGCTTGAAAATGTATGATTACCATATTAGACATGATGCGTCCATAATATTTGTAGTGTATTTATGACATGACCACCTATGCACCACATTGCTTATAGCACTCATTATATTTTACGACCTGCCATTTATAATTAAAAAAAGAGGAAACAAAATAATAGTCAACTCACAAAATTGAAATAAAATATCTAAATAGATAAAATAATGTAATTGCATAATAGTCTGAGGCAATGCTTACTTTGACTACATATGTAACAATGATAAACAATCTCATCATTCAAACATAAAACAATGCAATAATAGACAACTTACCATTTGGTTTCTTCAACCATTTGGTCAAACAGAGTGCATTTGCTCAATCTAATTCTTACTTATATTTACTACTCCTTCTCACATTGATGGTTATGAAAACACCCCCCCCCCCCCCAAAAAAAAAAAAAAAAAAAAACACATAAGACTATATAGAGATCTAGTAGTATATATATAAACAACTTAGCAAAGTGTAATTATAACTTATTGAATTTACCCTAGTTAAGTGTATTCCAAGTTACATTGCCATTACATGAATGTATAATCAAGCGAGTCAACTTAAAAAAGTTTAAATCATTCATCTTGATCAGTCGAGTCAACTTAAAAAAATTGTGATATAAAGCTTTTGTATCCATCCACTAAGAGGAATGAATGATACACACAAGACGGTTATAATTAGACTTCAAGATCAAATGCACAAATTTTCAAAATAATAGCTGAATTTTTTTTTAAATGATAAGTTAAAATGAAAACAGTCTCGTTTGACTTTTAAGGCCTTATAAATTATAAGAGCCATGTTTAATAATGAAATGTAACCAATGAAATTAAGTCAGAGATGATGTAACAATAAGTTGTGTAAAAAATAAATGAAAATATGGATAGATAAACAAACTTTATTACCGAAAATAAGTATACATAATTGAATATATAAAAGGTAAAACAGGCGTATTAATTGTGATGAAAAAAATTCAATTTTAACTTTGTTTATAAATGTATTTATATATGATTAATAATTTTGTGTTTAAAGTTTATTAATGAAATGGTAATCATAATTATTAATATTAGATGTTTCCAATATTGTGTAAATCAATGCTAATTTTACACTAAAAATAGTAATGTAACAAATCAAATACTTAAGCATTTATTTTGTGTTTAAATGTCTTTAATTTTAAAAACCGATTTTTTTTTTTAATTTTGATTTTGAATGTTTGAAAATAAAGTAATTCAAATGAAAATATGTGAATTAATTTTTGATGAAAAAAATTCAAATTTAACTTTGTTTATAAATGTATTTATATATGATTAATAATTTTGTACTTAAAGGTTATTAATGAAATGGTAATCATAATTATTAATATTAGATGTTTCCAATATTTTGTAAATCATGATAAATGCAAATTATACGCTAAAAATAGTAATGTGACAAATCAAAGAATTAATCATTTATTTTATGTTTAATGTCTTTAAATTAAAACCGGATTTTTTTAAATTTTGATTTTGAATGTTTGAAAATAAAGTAATTCAAATGAAAATAGGCGAATTAATTGTGATGAAAAAATTCAAATTTAACTTTGTTTATAAATGTATTTATATTTATATATGATTAATAATTTTGTGTTTAAAGGTTATTAATGAAATGATAATCATAATTATTAACATTATATGTTTCCAATATTGTGTAAATCATGATAAATGTTAATTATATGCTAAACAAAGTAATGTAACAAATCAAAGAATTAAGCATGTATTTTGTGTTTAAATGTCTTTAATTTTAAAAACCGGATTTTTTTTTAAATTTGATTTTGAATGTTTAAAAAAAATTTATAAATGTATTTATATATGATTAATAATTTTGTGTTTAAAGGTTATTAATGAAATGGTAATCATAATTATTAACATTAGATGTTTTCAATATTGTGTAAATCATTATAAATGCTAATTATACGTTAAAAATAGTAATGTGACAAATCAAAGAATTAAGCATTTATTTTGTGTTTAAATGTCTTTAATTTTAAAAACCAATTTTTTTTTTAAATTTTGATTTTGAATGTTTAAAAATAAATTTATAAATGTATTTATATATGATTAATAATTTTGTGTTTAAAGGTTATTAATGAAATGATAATCATAATTATTAACATTATATGTTTCCAATATTGTGTAAATCATCATAAATGCTAATTATACGCTAAAAATAGTAATGTGACAAATAAAAGAATTAAACAATTATTTTGTGTTTAAATGTCTTTAGTTTTAAAAATAGGATTTTTATTAAATTTTGATTTTGAATGTTTGAAAATAAAGTAATTCAAATAAAAATAGGCGTATTAATTGTGATGAAAAAAAAATTCAAATTTAACTTTGTTTATAAATGTATTTATATTTATATTTGATTAATAATTTTGTGTTTAAAGGTTATTAATCAAATGGTAATCATAATTATTAACATTAAATGTTTCCAATATTGTGTAAATCATGATAAATGCTAATTATACGCTAAAAATATTAATGTAACAAATCAAAGAATTAAGCATTTATTTTGTGTTTAAATGTCTTTAATTTTATAAACCGATTTTTTTTTAATTTTGATTTTGAATGTTTAAAAATAAAGTAACTAAAAACTTTGATATATAAACTTTGATCTAAAAAGTCATACGTTGTAATTCTATTTTGACATAAACAGTCAAACACAATCTCACATTTTTAGCAAACTGTGCAATAACATTAGTTTAAGTAATCTAACCACTCACCATTGACTTTGTGTATGAACTGCTTTTTAACATGACCATCTTTAGTGAGATTGGTTGTGTGTATGACAGGTAGCCACCAAAGTTTTCCTCATATGACTTGTGAGACAGAAACCATCTATTTTCAAGGTCATCATTGGGTGTGAATATACCTAAAAATACGAATGCTCCAAAAATTTTTAGGGAAAATTATATAACATTGGAGAACATAAAGATATAGCGGATAAATGGAAAATACATAAATATAACCAAACAACTATAACAAATATGTGATTATAATTGATAGCATACAACCGAAACAAATATGCGAATATATATACATCGGAGATAACGTCGGAATAAATAGAGAACGATTGTCATACCGGATTATTGGACTGTGTTCAAAAGGATTCAGATCTGAAACATTTAATGGATGAATCAAACACAAATATCGATATAGATCTGAAAAATTCTAATTACTTTACAATTGAGAAGAAAAAGATATAGGGTTAGTCAGACACAATACCTTTAGAAAAGGATATTTCAAGGCAGCAGCGGCGGTGGTAACAAAACCTGAATTAAAATTCATACTCACTGTTAACAAAATTCGTATAATTAGCTACAATGGACATTGTTCCACATCCCAAACTTACAAATAACCTTTGGACTATTGGTGTTCATAACAACTTACATCAGTTGAAAATAAACTACATTAAGGGTCAAAAATTCACTTAGTAGTTTGATTAGAAATTGATAAGCCTAACAACATATGAATTCTTATCTAAAAGGCACAACAAAAACAACTTTTTCATTCTTTAATCACCAATAGCTCTAGAATATGAATTATTAAAACATACTCTTTGTGTAAAGATGAATACTTTATAATTTTAAAAGATATACTTTAATACTATTCTTTATAATACTGTAATTTAACGAACTTAAAAAAGACAAAGAATTTAGGCTAATACCTTTATTTTTCTTCCGATAGTCCAAACCTAATTCATTTGCACTAAAAAAAACAATTTTATGAACTAATAAAAAATCCTAACTAATGAAGAATATAACAACCTGAAAGTCGACACCAGATGCTGCTGTACGTAATCAACTTCAATTTATCGTTGAAACCGCAATTGATGAAGAACATAACCTGAAAACCAATACTATATATTCATACACCACTTAATTAGGTAGCTACTATTAATCCATTCCAAAAATAAGTCGGATCCCGAAGCAGCACTTTGTTTGGTATTGATTTTTATTCTGATCACCCTTACTTTCTTTCTTTATTTTATTTTACTTTTTATCGCAGCAACTTAAAACTGAGTAGGGGAAGTCGTATCTTAGGGTTCGATACTCGGTACTTGCTACAGACTATACTACGCTCGATATGTGCAATTGCTTATCGTGTGGGTTTAGAGTAGTCAGCAGCTATCGTTTTACTTTTATAAATTTAAAACTTAGATAAGTGTTTTAATTAAAAGGTTTTGTTTAATTACCCTTTTTACCGAGTCTTGACACTTCTTTCGAGAAAGTGTTGGTTTTAAAAAGGAAGTTTAAAAAAGACCTAACTCACACGACATCAAAGTTTTTGGCGCCGTTGCCGGGGATACGACATATTCCAGAGAAAGGTTTTAAGTTGCTTGTTACTAATTATTTTCCAGCTTGTGTTTGTTTGCTTTTCAGATGGATCACATGGATGAAGATCGGTTCGTGATAGAGAACTTTTTCGACTATGAAGGGTTTTATGTTCAACAGTTTTGTGAGTATTGTGGTGGACCTTCGTTCTACCACAACTGTGAGGACTATTTGTCCTGGTTCTGAGTACAACATCCACTATTCACCCCCATTTGAACCACCACCTTATAACCCTTCACCATTTCCTCAAAACCCCATTGAAGAAGTTTACCACATCGATGGTTGCCGATTAAGCTCTCAGCCACCCTCACCACCAAGATCTCCACCACCACTATTTGATCCTATTCCACTATCACCTGATGCACTCGACAGAATGTATCACTTGAGTGACTCACCATCATATATTTTACCACAACCCTACCAATTCATTCCACTTTTACCTACACCTACACCTACACCCATTCCTAGCCCACTACCTTACATGGCATCTCCATTAGCCCACTTGTTTTCCCCACTACCACCAAGTCAATATGAACCTGAATCCGAACCAACACCAGAACCTGAACCCATACCAGAACCAAACCCTCCATTGATTTACTTGAAGAAGTTTGCGGAAAATCTTGAGGTAGTAAAAAACTACCTCAGGATTATTTATGCTATGGAAGATGCCGCTGACAAGGAAGAAATTAAAGCCGAGCCAGAGGAAGAAGTTTGTGATTTACCATTGGGAGCAGAGGAAGAAATTGAAGATATTCTTGTTCCCACCATGGAAGAAAGACTTTACGCATTCAATTCCTTTATGACGGAAGTACAACTCAACATCCCCTATGCCGATTGTCAGCTCGGACTCCCTACTCACTTTAAATTTCTGAAAGATATCCTCTCCAAAAAGGATACTCTTGAAGAAGGAGTCATCATACCCATCAACAAAGTCTGTTCAGCCATTGTCCAAGGAAGATTACCCCCTGATCGAGTTCTGATCTGTTGCACCGTGGGAGAAAATATCTACACCAAAGCTATTGCCGATTTGCAAACCAATGTCAACATTCTTCCCGCCTCAATATTTTGAAAGTTCCAGCAGCAAAATCTGAGACCCATAAAAATGGAGCTTTACCTCACCGATCATTTGGTGCGGTACCCCCGGGAAATTGCTATAGATGTTTTGATTGGTCTTGGTGATACTCTTTTCCCGATGGATTTTGTGGTGATTGATATCACGGGGGGACGATAGTCCTATCATTTTGGGAAGACCTTTCCTCAACACCGCATTAGCGTTACTCGATGCGTGGGGAGGAAGACTGAAAGTAGTAATCAATGGTGAAAATTGGGTTTTGATTTGAAGAAAACGATGCAATGTCCGAGTATCCAAGACGATCTGTCTGCCCCCATCACAGACTTCGATCATATTGCAGGGTATTATCTCTGTAACGTTTTGGGGAAGGGAAATGATTTTGAAGAAACCGCTTCCTTGATTGGTGAAAATGATCCTATGGTTCTTGAAAGTTATCGCATTGAGCAAGTTTTTCCTGAAGAAGAGCCCGAAGAAACTCAACCCCCAGAAAGAAATCCTGAAGAAAAATCCAAACCCTCTATTGAAGAACCACCATCCTTGGAAATCAAAGAATTACCATCCCTCCTAGAGTATGCTTTTTTAGAAGATGACTGCAAGCTTCCCATTATCATAGCAGCCGATTTATCACAAGAAGAAAAAGAAAAGTTGATGGAAGTTTTGAAGCAGCACAAGAAAGCAATCGCCTGGAAGCTGATGGATATTAAAAGTATTAGCCCTTCTCTTTGCACACACAAGATCCTCATGGAAGATGATTACTACCCTTGTGTGCAAAGGCAGCGAAGAGTTAATCCCAAGATGCAAGGGGTCGTAAAAGAAGAAGTAATTAAGATGATTGACGCCGGCTTGATTTATCCTATTTCTGTCTCACCTTGGGTAAGCCCTGTCCAAGTGGTTCCAAAAAAGGGTGGTATGACGGTCGTGACCAATGCAAAAAATGAACTTATTCCCACAAGAAATGTCACGGGTTGGCATTCGGGCTATGTAATGCCCCCGCTACTTTCCAGCGCTGCATGGTGGCTATTTTTCATGACATGATCGAAGACTTTATGGAAGTATTTATGGATGACTTCTCGATTTTTGGTAGTTCGTTCGATCATTGTCTAGGCAATCTTGAGAAAATGTTGGCAAGGTGTGAAGAAATGGATCTGGCACTTAATTAGGAAAAGTGCCATTTTTTGGTAAACGAAGGAATTGTTTTGGGGCATAAAATTTCAGACAAAGGGATCGAGTTGACAAGGCCAAAGTTGAAGCAATTTCATTGCTTCCCCCCTCCTACTACGGTTATGGGAATTCGTAGTTTTCTCGGTCATGCCGGTTTCTATAGAAGATTCATCAAGGATTTCTCGCAGATCGCTCGTCCATTCACTCAATTTATTGAAAAAGATCGCGAGTTCGTGTTTACGGAAGCTTGTCTTGAGGCGTTTAATTGCCTAAAAAGAAAGTTGGTTGAAGCACCGGTTGTCATTTCTCCAGATTGGGACTTGCCATTCGAATTGATGTGTGATGCAAGTAATGTTGCGGTAGGAGCAGTTTTGGGGCAGAGGAAAGACAAATATTTTCACTCGATTTATTATGCAAGTAAAACCCTCAATGTTGCCCAAGAAAATTGCACGATGACCGAGATAGAGCTCCTTGCTGTAGTATTTGCTTTTGACAAGTTTCGTTCGTACCTTATTTTGTCAAAGACCATCATCTACACTGATCATGCCGCTCTGCGCCATCTCTTTAACAAAAAAGACGCAAAGCCGAGGCTCATACGATGGATTCTCTTACTGCAAGAGTTTGATATAGAAATAAAAGATAAAATGGGGGCCGAAAATGTTGCAGTCGATCATTTGTCTCATCTCGAAGAAGTACCACCCTGCAAAAATGGAGACGAAATCCATGACGACTTCCCGCATGAACAAATCCTCCGGATCGAAGACCCCGACTCATATCCCTGGTACGTTGATTATACAAACTATTTGGCCAGTGGAATGCTCGTTAAAGGACAACCACATTATGAGAGGAAGAAACTCTTTTCCGAATTAAAGTATTATCTATGGGAGGACCCATATCTATTCCGTATTAGCCCCGATCGTGTTATTCACCGGTGTGTTCATGGGAAAGAAGCCCAAGAGATTCTACGTTAGTGCCATGAAGGTCCTACAGGGGGGCACCACGCGCCGGGAAATACGGCTCGAAAAGTTTATGAAGCAGGATTTTATTGGCCCACATTTTTTAAAGACATTGCTGTTCTCGTTCAAAGTTGTGATGCATGCCAGAGAGCCGCCAATATCAATGCACGTGATGAAATGCCACAGACCGGATTAGTAGTCTGTGAAATCTTCGATGTTTGGGGTTTAGATTTTGTGGGACCATTCCCACCATCTAAGGGGAATCTCTACATTCTTGTTGCAGTAGACTATGTTTCTAAATGTGTCGAAGCACAGGCACTACCAACGAATGATGCCAGGGTTGTTGTCAAATTTTGAAGACTCTTTTTGCTCGGTTCGGTGTACCAAGAGCTCTCGTCAGTGACCGAGGAACCCACTTTTGCAACAAGTAGTTGGAGAAAGCACTACAGAGATATGGTTGTCAGCAAAGGTTCTCCACTCCTTATCACCCCCAAGCTAATGGTCAGGTAGAAGTCACAAGTCGGGCCATCAAACGAATTCTTGAAAGAACCATGGGAGTTGACAGAAAAGATTGGGCCGATCGTCTTGACGATGCACTTTAGGCACTATGTACAACATATAAGACTCTGACTGGTACCACACCGTACAGGCTTGTGTACGAAAAGGCGTGTCATTTACCGATAGAAGTGAAGCATAAAGCTTACTGGGCATTGAAAGCATCAAATTTTGATCTAGAACATTTCAAGCAACACCGACTCTTTCAGCTTCATGAACTTGAAAACCTCCGCCAGCAAGCTTATGATAACTCCGTCATCTACAAAGAAAAGACCAAAAAGTTCCATGATCAAAAACTTGGAAGAAAGGAACCGTTCCAAGAAGGTCAGAAAGTATTACTTTATAGTTCGAGGCTCAAATTGTTTCATAGGAAGTTGAAATCAAGATGGACTGGGCCTTATGTTGTGAAGAAGATCTATCCATACTGGGCGGTGGATTTGGAGACAGGGACGGGAGTTCTATTCAAAGTTAACGGTCCTCGGCTTAAACCATATTTCGAGTTCTTGGTCAACGAGGAAGTAGATGAAATACCAACACATTCATGATCAGACCGCCTTTGTCCCGCCAAAGACGTGAAACGCGGCTCCACTGTGGAGGCAGCCCGGATTGGGAGCTTAGGAAGAATAAATTGAGAGGTTGGTGCATACGGTAAGAAATCAATCGAGGACCCTCATGTATGATCGTTCCCCTTTTTATTTTCTCACCGCCAGGTATGCCCTCTCGGCATTAGGACTTAGTAGTAGTAGTAGTGGTAGTAGTAGTGGTGGTAGTAGTAGTGGTAGTAGTAGTAGTGGTAGTAGTGGTAGTGGTAGTGGTAGTAGTGGTGGTAGTGGTAGTGGTAGTGGTAGCGGTAGCAGTAGCAGTAGCAGTAGTAGTAGTACTTTTTATTTTTTAGGTTGTAGATAGCTATATATATATATATATCCATGCCAGGTGTTTTCTCTCTCTCGGCTCGATTTCGATTTACACCCGAACAACTTTTAGCCTATTAGGGGAAGACGTAACTACGTCCCACTTGATTCTTGGCGTATCTTTTTGCAAATCTATAATTTAAAAAATATGCCAACAAATTAAGTGTGAGGTGATAAAATTTTGTAAATTTTACCACCTCTCGAGCCAAGCAAACAAAAACCTATTTAAAGGCAAAAGTTTTCAAAATGTTTTTAAAGAGTAATTGGAAATCTTTTTCAAACCCTTTGAGTCCACCCCAAAGACCTGAATAGTAGATTTTTGGAGGTATTGGCATTTCCGAATGAACCAACTCAAAGTGTTTTCTACTTCATATTCGAGTGTCTATCCCTTCCATGTGAGTATCTTGAGCCTTATCGAGCACACTCACTTATATATAGATACCACTGACGCCCGTTCATTCGATTGAGAGAGACATTCACCCATGGCATGTTACAGTTAGAACTTGTGCATCTTATGCGTTTTGAGACCGCACTCGAGGTGAGAGATTGCAGAAATGATCAAGGCACTTAGGACATAACCCTTCCATTTTCATTGGCCTTCCATAAAATTATCCCTCACCTAGTCACCCCATTTTAGCCTTAGCCTTTTTCCTTTCATTCCACCCATCACACTTAGCCCCTGTCGTGGTTTTGGCAAAGAAAGTGTGCTATTGGCTATTGGGACACTCTTGGGCCGTCTCGAGATGAAGAAGAAAAGACTAGACGTCGCGGTATTTATCGAGAAGAGTTGTGGCAACTAAAGAAAAGATTGCTACCTAGAGTTGACATACCAAAGAATAAGCTTCACAAAAAGCAAAGTTTTTATTAAAAAAAAGTTTGATGAATAAGTCAAGAAGCTCGACAATAAGCTGGCTAAAAAGAAACAAGTCTATTTGAAGGTTTATTTCTAGGACATTCCTAGCGGAGGTGATTAGGTGTGAAGACTGAAAGATTCGCAGAGTAGGGACGTCAGAGCAGTAAGTCTTCGGGGGAGGAGTTTCATGAAGCTCCATAATTTAGAGTTTGACATTTGCCCATTATGTCGCAGCCACTGCCTGAGCCAGACACAACAGCACATCCCCTTCCTACCCATTCTATCACTTTACCATTTTTCACCCTTCAAAAGACCTTGTGATTTGCAGTTTCTCACCATTATATAGCGGTGGAGATCCGATTTGTTTACAAGCTTATGATCTGTGCGTGCCTTGGGATGAATCTGAGAGATCACCCCAAAATTACACCCGAGTGAAAAGAAAGGAAAATATGAAGCAGGCACTTGAGGGAAGATTTGATTAGGTGCGCCAAGGCTATCCAAAACATCTTCCAAGGATTTGTTGAGTAGGTGGGATTCATTGGAGGTGAGTTGTTGTGACTTGTCACGACATACTCACTCGATTTTACTCTATTTACATTGCCTAGGTTTGGTTTGCTTGGGGACAAGCAAACGTCTAAGTGTGAGGTGATATGATGAGTCCCAAAATTAACAAGTTTTATGTGCATATTTTCACCTAATTATCACCTAGTTTTATGAATTTATCTTGGCATTGTCACACTTTGTTCTCTTTTGTTGATAATTGCCGGTATTGAAGGTGGAAAGTGAAAAGAAGAGAAAACCGGCGAAAAAGACAATGATTTGAAGACTTTCGGAGAAGATCCAGATGAAGCACGTCCGCGCTCAATGCTTGTGCCCGGCCGTGCACTTATCCAAGGTCTACCAGTCAATATTTCCCAGTCAATAGAAGGCAAAACTGAGGTTTTCATATGTGCACGGGCGTGCTCCACCTTATAGCACGACCGTGCTCTGCTGCAGCGTGTTCTACAAGGCTCAAAACGACAAAGACTGACAAAACGGTTACTCCCAACAGTGTGCACGGGCGTGCCATTATCACTGGCACGGGCGTGCCAGGCCTGGAATAAACATTACTGCATGAAAGGACTCTGCAACAATACACGTTGTCGAGCATGGGCGTGCCAGAAGCTGTCAAGGGCGTGCAAGAGCTGTTTTGCCTATAAATAGAGTTTTACTCACACTTCAGCCATCTCAAGGGTCTTGCAAGTCACCTTTGGAGCTTGGGATCACTCCATAAAGACTTGGAGATTGAGAGTAGAGAAAGAGATCACTAAAACTTATCCAAACCACCCTCTTTAATCCATATCACACTCACCACCATGTACTCCTCATCCACCATTGATAGTGTGATAGTTGTAGAGCCGATGTTGGGCTAGATTACTTGAGTCTTGCTAGGGTGAAGACTTATTTTGGCATAGATTTATATAGTTTTATTAGTTAAGTGGTGTTGTGTTCTTGTTAAATTCTTTTACTCAAAGTCTTGTTTGATTAACTAAATAACTAATTAACTAATCTTGGGTCTTGTGGGTGTCTTGATAGGAAATGGGAAGGACTCATGAGTGTACCCATGGTGTGTAAAAACCCATACACTTGGGAAAAGCCATGAGTAGTGATTAGTCAATTTGTGGGTAGAAATACACACACCTTGAGACTTAATCCTCTACTATCAAGATCTCGCTTAGGGTCGGTACGGTCTTTATATTTGGTCCTTGCGATAAGTCAAGTCTTAGTTGTGCGACTTAGCTTCATCATCTATGTGAAAGCTTTGGCGCAAACTATGGTTTGATGAACCCGCGTTGAGAGATAACGGTCTTTATTTTCTCTCATCTTTATACTGCCGCACAGTTATTGATAGACCACTCACTTTTTAAAATAGTTATTTGGGTCAAGTAAAGGATGCACATGTGCCGGTAGGTCACGACTCCTTTATGATATCAAGTGGCTTCTTGTTCGGTCATGCTCCGGCCACTGACAAGTTGTCCATAGAGGTTTTGAGTATTTAGATGTCATTATTGCAGCTTTGGGAGTTGGATCATTCGGGGTTGGGTATACACAGTCTTGAGTCATCCATTTGTCATAGTTGAGAGGTGAGCTTACGAGGTCGGGAGACCCTCATTTTCAAATAAGAACACAGCTCGTATTGCGATAACAAACACCACTTGACAATGCTGTAGCAACTCCAAGTTCAGTAAAAGTGGGCACTTGTTTACACCACTTAATTAGGTAGCTACTATTAATCCATTCCAAAAATAAGTCGTATCCCGAAGCAGCACTTTGTTTGGTATTGATTTTTACTCTGATCGCCCTTGCTTTCTTTATTTATTTTATTTTACCTTTTATCGCAGCAGCTTAGAACTAAGTTGGGGAAGTCGTATCTTAGGGTTCGATACTCGATACTTGCTACAAACTATACTACGCTCGATAGGTTCACTTGCCTATCGTGTGGGTTTAGAATAGTCAGCAGCTATCGTTTTACTTTTATAAATTTAAAACTTTGATAAGTGTTTTAATTAAAAGGTTTTTTTATTACCCTTTTTACCGAGTCTTGACACTTCTTTCGAGAAAGTGTTGGTTTTAAAAAGGACATTTAAAAAAGACCTAACTCACACGACATCATTGATATTAGCCATATGCATGATTGTATAGATTTTGAGACGTTCGGGTAGCATTTTATAGGCTTAGGGGTATTTTGGTCATTATGCAATGTAGTCTCGGCGTATGAAGCTCTGGCAAGATTAGCCGTATGGCCTCATACGTGTCCAATGTTAGGCGTATGAGGGTCATGACTATAAATACCCCATGCCTTAGCTTATTTTGCAACTTTTGTCATTTTCTAATACAGGTGCAGCCCTTAAGTGTGTGTTTTTTAATCTTTTATTTATTTTTATGGGATACTTTCCTTAGAGGGCGTTCACAATCCGAGTCACTATCCCAGTGCACAGTCGCCATAAGCTCCGTATTTATTCGATGTAGTACGTTTTGGCTGAATTAAGAAACTTGGCTTAGCGGGTATGTTCAATCAAGGTAACTATCCCAGTGAGCAATTACCATAAGCTTCTAAATTATATATAGTATACTCCACAACGCACATTGGCTTTCCTCTACGAGTAGCAGAAGACGAAAGGTGCTCTCACTTCGCAGTTAAAATTTTCTCATTGTTTGTACGAGAATTAGGGTTTGGCTATTGATGGATCTTTTAGCACGTTTTAAGAACGCCAGATCAACTCAATTGAATTTGCGATAAATCCAAGATTTGATCAGTTGTTCTCTGATGTATCACATACTTAAAGATCCGAAACCTCAAATTTTGGCAACACATCAATCGAGATTTTGGAACAAAGACCATATGCCAATGAGGAGGTGATGTGCTGAAAAATTTACATGTTTTACACACATATTATCACTTGTTTTCCACCAAAAATCGTGCTTTTATCTCGGTTTTATCATGATTTACCTTCCTTTGATGATGATTGCAGGTTTTAAGGCTAAAAACTGAAAAGAAGAGAAAAACGGCAAGAAATTGAAGACTTTTAGAGTTGTTTCAGAAACAGCATGACCGCGCTCACGCAATACACGATCGTGCACCTGTCTCGGGTCAAAAAGTCAACATTTCCAAGTCAGGAGGAGGCCAAAAGTCAACTGAAAATACCAAAACGGGCATGCAAACCCTTGTGCACGGCCGTGCCAGTTGAAACGTGCTCCCAAGACTCCAACAGACCAAGACTGACAGACATTCGTGCATTACCGACGTGCACGGGCATGCAAGCTCTGAAGAAGGAAAATTTCAACATGAAAGGACTCTGCAACAGCATTAGCTGTCGAGCCTGGGCGTGCCAAACCTTGCTGCACGGTCGTGCACCTCCTGATTTGCCTATAAATAGAGACATCCACTCCACACTTTGGCATCTCTTATACCCAAAACCATTAATTCCACCAACTTCTCCATGATGTTTCAGCCATCTTTGGGACTTGTGAGTATCCTTTGGAACCTGGGATCACTCCATAAACACCACATTCGAGAGAGAAACAACCCGAAATCACCCCAAACCACTAGAAATCTCTATACAACCCTCACCATGTTTTGTACACAAAACCAACCTTGTGAGCTTGTTGTATCAACCATGCTACTCTACATTTCTCTTGGTGTTGCTAGGGTGATGTTGAAACTTGGTATGAAATAAATATTTTATTTTTGTTTAAAGTGGTGTTTTGTGTTCTTAATAATTCTTTCTACTCTAACTTTGTTTAACGAATTAATTAATTAATTAATTAATCATTTAGTATTTGGTCTTGTGGGTGTTTTGATAGGAAGTGGATGGACTTGTGAGTGTACCCGTGGTGTGTAACAACCCACACACTTGCAAGCTAACCAAATTCCACGTGTAGTGGTTAGCTCATTTGTGGATAGAAATATACACACTTCGTGGCTTAATCCTCTACTATCAAAATCATATTTAGGGTCGGTTCGGTCTTTATACTTGGTCCTAGTGATAAGCCAAAACTTGATAGTGTGACTTAGCTTCATTGTATATGTGATAGAAAACGGTCTTTATTTTCTAACATTATTATATTGCCGCACAATTAGTAATAGACTAATCACTTTTTGAAAATTAATTAATTCAAGTAGGAGATGAGCGTGGGTGGGGTAGCTACGACTCCGCTATATTGTTAAGTGGTAGCTTGTTCGGTCATATGCTCCGGCCACCGACAAGTTATTCATAAAAGTTTAGAGTCATTAGATGTTTATATCGCAACACTGGGAGATGGGTTCTTCAGGGTTGGGACGTCACAGTGTCGGGTGATCCTCCCCTCATTGTTGAGAGGTGAGCTTACTGGTTTGGGAGACCCTCATAAAAATCTTAAGAATATAAATTGTTTTTATAGTTATGCGATAATAGGAATCTTTTGAGTATGCGGTAATACGCATCTCAAAGTTATGCGAAAGTACGCATCTTGAACACACCACTTTAACAAGAGGCGACTATTGTTTCATACTAGACAACATATGATCCCGAAGCAACACCTTTGTTTTGCTATTGATTTGTCTTACAGTTTATATCTCTCTTTTACCTTTCTTCTCGTACTTTAAAACTCTTATAGTAAATTTTAGGAAGCTGAGTAGTCATAATTGTGTCCTTGGATTCGATACTCGGTACTTGCTCATTTCTATACTACTCACGATAGGTACACTTGTCTGTTGTGTGGAGTTTAGAACACTAAGCAATTATCTTTTTAGACTATAAATTTAAAACTTGAAAGCGTCCCACTGTTTTTCGACTTAATTCCCTTTTCACCCACTTTTGGCACTTCCACTGGGAACTTGTTTTTAAAAGAAAAGAAGTTTAAGTCTTGTTAAAACCCCACGCTTACTAGGAGGGTAACCACTCAACTTTAATTTGTTAATGTTTATATCACCGTGCCAACTTTGAAATGATTTTTAGGCTCACCGATGTATCACTTGTAAGACTGATTATCATTTGCAATTTTAGTGTTTTGGGAAATCAGACAGTCCACTGATATACTATCCTTTTCTCTTATCCACACAGCAAGAACTCGATTTTTGATTATCTGATGTTTTGAATTTTTGATATTTTTCAATGTTTTTGGTTTTTGTTGGTTTTTCAAATAATTTTGTATTTTTTATAACAAAAACTATGTGCAAATATAGAAGTGCCGATGTGGACTAATCTTATTTTTCTTTGACACCATTTACAAGAAGCAAAAACTCAAAACGAGATTTGTCGAAGGCTATCGTAAATAGGTCAGCACGTTGTTGGTCGGTATGAATTTTAACAACATTTATTAGCTTATTTTCATAGTAATCACGTATAAAATGATAGCGAACATGGATGTATTTAACCTTAGAGTGGTTGACCAGGTTCTTAGTGATAGCTTTGGCTACTTCGTTATCAACTTAATTAGGGGTAGTAAGAATTTTCAAAAAGTAATCTCGCATCTGCTGTTGGATCCAAATCACCTGTGAGCTGCATGAAGAAGCGACAACATACTCAGCTTCACAAGTGGAAACAACAACCAATGTTTGTTTCTTGCATTGCCAAAACACGAGTCTACTCCCTAAGAACTGACATCCAGCTATTGTGGATTTAGCATATGTCTTGCAGCCAACATAGTCCAAATCACTATAGGTAGGGAAATCAAACGTATCGTCATAAGGGTACCACAGACCTTTGGCCGGACAACCCTTCAGATACCGAAAGATTCGCTTGACTGCGATCAGATGTGAAACCTTTGGTTTAGATTGGTAACGAGCACATAGGCATGTAGCGAACATTATATCCGAACGAGAGGCAGTTAGGTATATGAGAGAGCCGATCATTCCGCGATAAAAAGAAGGATCAACGTTGATGCCCTTCTCGTCTGGTCCAATCCCGTGATTGACCTAAAGTGGAGTTGAAGCAGGTGATGCATCAGCCATCGAGAACCGGCTCAGGATGTCTGCTACGTATGTGGTCTGATGAATAAAGATTCTAGTAGGTTTCTGTTGAACCTGCAGACCCAGGAAAAACTGCATCTCCCCCATCACATTCATCTCAAAATGATTCTTCATAAGTTTCTCAAATTCCCTGCACAAATGATCATTAGTTGAGCAAAAAATGATATGTCTACATATACCTGTACACGCAAAAGATCTCCATCTTTTTCCAAGGTGAAGAGTGTACAATCAATGAGTCCTCGGATGAACCCATGAGAGATATGGTAGTTCGAGAGTGTCTCGTACCATGCTCCTGGAGCTTGATGAAGTCTATAGAGAGCCTTGCTTAATCAGTAAACACGGTCTATGTGCATTGGATCTTCGAAACTCGGTGGTTGCCCCACCTGCACCTCTTCTTTCACTTTACCATACTGAAATGCGCTTTAAACATCCATTTGATAGACTTTGAATCGTTTATAGGATGTAAATGTGAGAAACATACGCATTGCTTCCATGCGAGATACCGGAGCATAGATCTCATTGTAATCTATCCCTTCAATCTGTCGAAATCCTTGAACAACTAAATGGATCCGATCCTACAATTGCCACGACCAAAACTCAAATCAACAAGTATTCAAGTCTTCATGGGGAAATTGTTAGTACACTGCGGTGTATGTTCCCAAGTTGAAGATTGCCAGATATGAAGACGTGAAGAATGAAGATCATTAGACAGACCTTAGTAGGAGTCTGTGAACGTCTTTCCAGACATCCCAGCTTAGTGATTAGTTAAGTCTGTAGATCACTAGTTAGGTCTATGGGGGAGACTGTTAGTGCACTTCGTGTATGTCCCAAGCTAGTGATAGGTCGATATTAGTTGTAGGCATGATTGTATAGCTTTTGAGACATTCGGGTAGCATTTTATAGGATTAGGCGTATTTTAGTCATTATGCAATGTAGTCCAGGCATATGAAGCTTCATACGCCATGGGAAGATCACCCGTGTGGCCTTATACGCATCCAATGTTAGGCGTATGAGGGTGTTGACTATAAATACCCATGCCTTAGCTTATTTTGCAACTTTTTGCCATTTTCTAATAAAAGTGCAGCCCTTAAGTGTGTGTTTTTGTGTGTGTGCTCTTCATAATATTATCCTTCTCATAAACACTCACCTATAACAACTAACTGGATTGTTGATTCCACCTTCAATCCGATACGCGCGTGATACTCGTTTCTTGTCCGAATCTGATTCTACACATTAACTTCAATATGCTTAACCTCGACGACATGTCATTGATTAGAATGGGCTAGGAAGTATTCAATCCCTTTATTTAGTGTTAGGGTACTCCCCCACGGTGACTCCCTTTGGTCATATGATTAAGTTTACCTATTGAACCATGATCTTCAGATCTCTAGTCAACTAGGTTAGGTTTCCCTCATGTTCCCTTTTCCACGGGCTTTAGTCCCATTCTTCTTGACAGCTTATATACTAACTCTTTACTTAAGCCTTTGTTAACGGGCCATCAATGTTATCTTTTGACTTCACAAAGTCAATCGTGATAACACATGTTGAGAGTAGTTATCATATAGTGTTGTGTCAACGTCTATTGTGCCTCAATTTTCCATTGTACATTGAGCTCTGAGTTCTACCAATCGCCGATTGGCTATTACAATGTATGCAAATAGCTGGAAATGGTTTTGTCCATTTTAGAATATCTTCCATAAATTGTCGTAGCCATTCCACCCCTTCTCCCAATTTATTAAAGGCGATAAAGACATATTCCATCGTGGATCTTGCTATAAGAGTTTGCTTCGAAGACTTCCAAGCTATAGCTGCACCCCCAAGTGTAAACACGTAACCACTTGTTAATTTTGAATATTTTATATCCGAAATCCAGTTTGCATCAGTGTATCCTTCAATCAATGCTGGATCGTGGGTATGATGCAGTCCATAATCCCATGTGTATCTTAGGTATCTAAGTACCCTTGTTATACTTTTCCATTGTTCCTCACTTGGATGACTTCTATATCTACTTAGCATACTCACCGCGAATGCCAAGTCAGGCCTAGTACATGTCATTGGAAGCTACATGACTTCGGGCACGCACCAGACCCGCGGGTCAAACCCATACGTGAATCACGTTCTACGTGACACACGCATCAGACCCGTAGGTCTGCGCAACACGTGTGCAATGTGTGCTATCAAAGCATCACATTGCGCCCATTGCTTAGGCCGCCGCGCGACTTTGTGTGCAGTTGCACCCTTCGCAAGTCCACTAGATCAATTTTATTAATTAAGATAATTAATTAGCTTGTTCGGTCATATGCTCCGGCCACCGACAAGTTATTCATAAAAGTTTAGAGTCATTAGATGTTTATATCGCAACACTGGGAGATGGGTTCTTCAGGGTTGGGACGTCACAGTGTCGGGTGATCCTCCCCTCATTGTTGAGAGGTGAGCTTACTGGTTTGGGAGACCCTCATAAAAATCTTAAGAATATAAATTGTTTTTATAGTTATGCGATAATAGGAATCTTTTGAGTATGCGGTAATACGCATCTCAAAGTTATGCGAAAGTACGCATCTTGAACACACCACTTTAACAAGAGGCGACTATTGTTTCATACTAGACAACATATGATCCCGAAGCAACACCTTTGTTTTGCTATTGATTTGTCTTACAGTTTATATCTCTCTTTTACCTTTCTTCTCGTACTTTAAAACTCTTATAGTAAATTTTAGGAAGCTGAGTAGTCATAATTGTGTCCTTGGATTCGATACTCGGTACTTGCTCATTTCTATACTACTCACGATAGGTACACTTGTCTGTTGTGTGGAGTTTAGAACACTAAGCAATTATCTTTTTAGACTATAAATTTAAAACTTGAAAGCGTCCCACTGTTTTTCGACTTAATTCCCTTTTCACCCACTTTTGGCACTTCCACTGGGAACTTGTTTTTAAAAGAAAAGAAGTTTAAGTCTTGTTAAAACCCCACGCTTACTAGGAGGGTAACCACTCAACTTTAATTTGTTAATGTTTATATCACCGTGCCAACTTTGAAATGATTTTTAGGCTCACCGATGTATCACTTGTAAGACTGATTATCATTTGCAATTTTAGTGTTTTGGGAAATCAGACAGTCCACTGATATACTATCCTTTTCTCTTATCCACACAGCAAGAACTCGATTTTTGATTATCTGATGTTTTGAATTTTTGATATTTTTCAATGTTTTTGGTTTTTGTTGGTTTTTCAAATAATTTTGTATTTTTTATAACAAAAACTATGTGCAAATATAGAAGTGCCGATGTGGACTAATCTTATTTTTCTTTGACACCATTTACAAGAAGCAAAAACTCAAAACGAGATTTGTCGAAGGCTATCGTAAATAGGTCAGCACGTTGTTGGTCGGTATGAATTTTAACAACATTTATTAGCTTATTTTCATAGTAATCACGTATAAAATGATAGCGAACATGGATGTATTTAACCTTAGAGTGGTTGACCAGGTTCTTAGTGATAGCTTTGGCTACTTCGTTATCAACTTAATTAGGGGTAGTAAGAATTTTCAAAAAGTAATCTCGCATCTGCTGTTGGATCCAAATCACCTGTGAGCTGCATGAAGAAGCGACAACATACTCAGCTTCACAAGTGGAAACAACAACCAATGTTTGTTTCTTGCATTGCCAAAACACGAGTCTACTCCCTAAGAACTGACATCCAGCTATTGTGGATTTAGCATATGTCTTGCAGCCAACATAGTCCAAATCACTATAGGTAGGGAAATCAAACGTATCGTCATAAGGGTACCACAGACCTTTGGCCGGACAACCCTTCAGATACCGAAAGATTCGCTTGACTGCGATCAGATGTGAAACCTTTGGTTTAGATTGGTAACGAGCACATAGGCATGTAGCGAACATTATATCCGAACGAGAGGCAGTTAGGTATATGAGAGAGCCGATCATTCCGCGATAAAAAGAAGGATCAACGTTGATGCCCTTCTCGTCTGGTCCAATCCCGTGATTGACCTAAAGTGGAGTTGAAGCAGGTGATGCATCAGCCATCGAGAACCGGCTCAGGATGTCTGCTACGTATGTGGTCTGATGAATAAAGATTCTAGTAGGTTTCTGTTGAACCTGCAGACCCAGGAAAAACTGCATCTCCCCCATCACATTCATCTCAAAATGATTCTTCATAAGTTTCTCAAATTCCCTGCACAAATGATCATTAGTTGAGCAAAAAATGATATGTCTACATATACCTGTACACGCAAAAGATCTCCATCTTTTTCCAAGGTGAAGAGTGTACAATCAATGAGTCCTCGGATGAACCCATGAGAGATATGGTAGTTCGAGAGTGTCTCGTACCATGCTCCTGGAGCTTGATGAAGTCTATAGAGAGCCTTGCTTAATCAGTAAACACGGTCTATGTGCATTGGATCTTCGAAACTCGGTGGTTGCCCCACCTGCACCTCTTCTTTCACTTTACCATACTGAAATGCGCTTTAAACATCCATTTGATAGACTTTGAATCGTTTATAGGATGTAAATGTGAGAAACATACGCATTGCTTCCATGCGAGATACCGGAGCATAGATCTCATTGTAATCTATCCCTTCAATCTGTCGAAATCCTTGAACAACTAAATGGATCCGATCCTACAATTGCCACGACCAAAACTCAAATCAACAAGTATTCAAGTCTTCATGGGGAAATTGTTAGTACACTGCGGTGTATGTTCCCAAGTTGAAGATTGCCAGATATGAAGACGTGAAGAATGAAGATCATTAGACAGACCTTAGTAGGAGTCTGTGAACGTCTTTCCAGACATCCCAGCTTAGTGATTAGTTAAGTCTGTAGATCACTAGTTAGGTCTATGGGGGAGACTGTTAGTGCACTTCGTGTATGTCCCAAGCTAGTGATAGGTCGATATTAGTTGTAGGCATGATTGTATAGCTTTTGAGACATTCGGGTAGCATTTTATAGGATTAGGCGTATTTTAGTCATTATGCAATGTAGTCCAGGCATATGAAGCTTCATACGCCATGGGAAGATCACCCGTGTGGCCTTATACGCATCCAATGTTAGGCGTATGAGGGTGTTGACTATAAATACCCATGCCTTAGCTTATTTTGCAACTTTTTGCCATTTTCTAATAAAAGTGCAGCCCTTAAGTGTGTGTTTTTGTGTGTGTGCTCTTCATAATATTATCCTTCTCATAAACACTCACCTATAACAACTAACTGGATTGTTGATTCCACCTTCAATCCGATACGCGCGTGATACTCGTTTCTTGTCCGAATCTGATTCTACACATTAACTTCAATATGCTTAACCTCGACGACATGTCATTGATTAGAATGGGCTAGGAAGTATTCAATCCCTTTATTTAGTGTTAGGGTACTCCCCCACGGTGACTCCCTTTGGTCATATGATTAAGTTTACCTATTGAACCATGATCTTCAGATCTCTAGTCAACTAGGTTAGGTTTCCCTCATGTTCCCTTTTCCACGGGCTTTAGTCCCATTCTTCTTGACAGCTTATATACTAACTCTTTACTTAAGCCTTTGTTAACGGGCCATCAATGTTATCTTTTGACTTCACAAAGTCAATCGTGATAACACATGTTGAGAGTAGTTATCATATAGTGTTGTGTCAACGTCTATTGTGCCTCAATTTTCCATTGTACATTGAGCTCTGAGTTCTACCAATCGCCGATTGGCTATTACAATGTATGCAAATAGCTGGAAATGGTTTTGTCCATTTTAGAATATCTTCCATAAATTGTCGTAGCCATTCCACCCCTTCTCCCAATTTATTAAAGGCGATAAAGACATATTCCATCGTGGATCTTGCTATAAGAGTTTGCTTCGAAGACTTCCAAGCTATAGCTGCACCCCCAAGTGTAAACACGTAACCACTTGTTAATTTTGAATATTTTATATCCGAAATCCAGTTTGCATCAGTGTATCCTTCAATCAATGCTGGATCGTGGGTATGATGCAGTCCATAATCCCATGTGTATCTTAGGTATCTAAGTACCCTTGTTATACTTTTCCATTGTTCCTCACTTGGATGACTTCTATATCTACTTAGCATACTCACCGCGAATGCCAAGTCAGGCCTAGTACATGTCATTGGAAGCTACATGACTTCGGGCACGCACCAGACCCGCGGGTCAAACCCATACGTGAATCACGTTCTACGTGACACACGCATCAGACCCGTAGGTCTGCGCAACACGTGTGCAATGTGTGCTATCAAAGCATCACATTGCGCCCATTGCTTAGGCCGCCGCGCGACTTTGTGTGCAGTTGCACCCTTCGCAAGTCCACTAGATCAATTTTATTAATTAAGATAATTAATTAAAAATAATATCTTATGAAGTAGAATATTGTTGTGCTTGAAAAAATTGATTAAGTGATTTGAATAAAGACAATGATAATAAAGAAGTAACTCCCTCTAAACTTCCGGTTCTAGGTTTTACACAGTTTTCAGTTTAGAGATTGGGAACCACATAGACAGTTCTGGAAATTAGTTGATTAATTGGTAGCACAAGTTTTTGTCATCAAACCATATTATCTACCCAATTGTAAGCGTCAATTCAACCCTCTTTATGTCACCCAACCCGCTACTAAGTTTTGTCATCAACCGAACAAGTTGTAAAGAAAGGACTCAAAACACAAATTAATTGTTTCAATTAACTAATGCATCAATAATGTTTTAATTGTTTGTCATCACAAGCAAAACAAAATCCAATACTGAAAATAAATAGAAAAAAATGTGAAACCTAATTGAACTATTCGTTTACATGAAGTTACAAAAGATTTAGCCTAGCATGTCGCCCGTTGCAGCTTCTTCCTCTATTCTTTCTTCGTGCGAGATGTGCCCTCCACAGCCGTCTGTGCGTGACCTCTAAGCTGCCTTCATATCTCCTAACTTCCTAATCTACGGCCCAAAAACTTCCTTTTCCTTTATGCTAGGCCCACCTTTTGTTTTTCCTTTTTATGTTGAGGTGACCCAAACTTAAGTCCACAACCAATATAACATTTGAAGTCCACCCATATTCCACCTCTTTTGATAAATATCCAGCCCGCATACAATATTAATATTGTAGAAGTGTTGAACTCATGTAGTGATCATTCGTAAGTTCCATTTTCATCTAAATACATTAATAACACAAGTTAGCTTATTAGATATATAACCCTTATAAAATGCAAATTCAAAATAAACTACATAATTAACAATAAAAATAATAGATTTGTGTAATATCTAATATCAAATAAAGTGTACATAAATATACCGATCAAACACTAATATATATATTGTTAATATAAGTAGGAATGCCCGCGCGTTGCGGCGGGTGCATCTGTTTTGCCCCTCGTTCATCGTGTTTGTTGGTTATTCGTTATGATGAAGTAGAAATTAATGATGTATAAAATATATGTTATTAAAAACTGAAACTCATAAGTATATCTTCTGAATATTTTAAATGCAACACCCTTAGATTGGCCCACGTCCTTTGGTGGGATCCTTATATGTATCTCGAAGGCAGATAAGTATGCCATCGTAGAGCGGTGCTTAGCGTAGTGAAGTGGCGTTTTATCTCTTAATGACCACATAAGATTGTAGTGGAAGTGATGTAATTACTAAAATGCAGTTTGTAGTGTGCAACATATTTCTATTATTTTAGGGCACCCGCGAGATGCAGCGGAGTCAATGATTTGCATAGATACTCTCGTTTTATGTTAGTTTGACAAGCGCCGTAACAAATATATTGGACCAAACAAATTAGTAATCAATATAGTTAAAACTACCAAATCAACTGATAAGAACTTGTCTTCTTTTGGATATGTAAACAATTGGTGACTTAGTGAGATCAGAAAATTAAATTCTATTCCTAGAAGTTTAAGTAGCAGAGAAAACAAAAAACCATCGAGGAAGATGATGACGTTGCTCATGAAGTATCTTTACCATATTTGCTTCTATAAACATCAAGCCTACATTTATCGCTCACTTTATTGGGTTGAAACGTGTCATGGGTTGGGTGTGTTGGCAAACTTGAAGCCTACATATTCATTTGTGTGCAGAAGTGTCACATCATACCATCCTGCAACCACATAAATTTAAAAAGAAGATATAAATACATAATATATGATGTAGTTTATTTACTATAAACATTGAAAGATATGCAAGTTATGTATATGAAGAGTTACCACATTATTTATAAGAATATAACATTGATACAAACATAATAAAGACATGGAGGTTATGAATGTAAAGACTCACCACACTATTGTTAATTTCCTCAACAATTTTATAATTATGTTTAAATCAATTTCTTCAACAATTTAATATTTAGGTAGAAAGACAATTTTACCCCCTAAATGGCGTTCAAGGAGACCATGTTGATTGAAATTGTGGAAACTCTCCATACCCTTCTCCAACCATCATCTCCATCATCTGTCCTTCATGTCCATTTGTTCCCTGCAACATCAGTTTTCATCCCATGCAGTAAGTGGAAGTAATATTTATAATATATTAGAAATATATTAGCGAATCTAGAATGTTAAATTTATAATTTTGTCCGTTTTATTTAGTTAACAATATATGATTCAAGATACACAACTTCTTAACAAGGATAGTTAGGAAAGCCATCCGTCACCTTCGTAGGGACCATATCATCCTATTCATTAGAGTTGAGATCAATAGGTCATAGAACATGCTGGCTTGAGAAAGCTTCATGGAGAGAAACTAAAAATGCACAAAGAAGAGAAAAAAAACTGTACTAATTAGTTTTGAAAAAAAATTTCTCATCAATAATTCTGAATATTGTTTGTTTATTGTTTTCATTGTTAGTTGCACAATTAAATTACCTCAATTTGATTCTGCAATGATCCAACATAGTTGATTATTACATCCAACATCAATGGCATTCCCATTGTCTATAGCAAATAACTAAATTTAAATGGAGCAAAACAATGATATATTATGAAGATAAATTTGTGTAATTATCAAAGAACATAGGAACAAGTAGAAAAAAATGTATATATGTATATAAAGATTAACTCATATCTTCATGCCTTGTAGCATCCGGGAACCATATCTTGCAAGCGTCTTAACATCTCATTGATTTTTTTCTTTTCTCATCTAATGAAAACATAATTTTTTTTTGGACAAAACAATGTTTTAAAGCTTGAAATTAGCTCTAAGATTTTGTTTGGGATTATGAAAAGACTATTATCATTCAATAAATTGATTATAATGAAGTATATATAATAATATAGATGAGGGGTTGAAATGTCTCACATTTAAAATGCATCATAGGTTATATTATATTTTGTGTTTTAAAAGTTAGACAAAAGGGCATAATTGGGATAAGATTTTAGGAGGTAGGGTATTGGATTATGTTAAATTTACTAATGTACCCTCCTAAGTCTCTTAATTATCACAACTATGCCAATAATACCCTTAATTTTTTGGCTTAAATATGTTGTACATGTTGCTTGTTATGTTGTACAGAAATGCAAATTACCATGTTGTACATCACTCCTCATTAATAAGATAATATAGAATATAGATAACCAAAAGTCATGAGTTAACTTTCATTATTGGTACACTTATTGAAATTTAAATTTAAATTAAAGTTATTTTGTTTAAATGAAATTTAACAAATCTAATTATTAGATTTGAAAGACAATATGATATTATGTAGAAAGACAATTTTACCCCTTTACCAAGTTAATTAAATATTGTACCATAAGCATAAGATATTGTAATTACTTAAATTTTGTAGACATCATTCCCAAATGCTTTATAATATAGTACATAGAATATTGTAATTACTTAAATTTTGTAGTCATCCTTGCTAAATGCTTTATAATATAGTATAGATATTGATATTTGCCAAAGAAAATATAGAATTCATGATGATAGAAAAGTACTAATGGGTCAAGAATCAAAATTAAGGGAATAAAAACATAAAGAGATAGCACGTATTGAATTTTATAAACAACATGTAGCAAAATGCTTGATACGTATAAAATTTGATACTTAAAACAAAAATCACTTCTGCTTTTGAAAATCTTTATAAGAGTATAAGGAGATGATGAGACCTTTCGCGTTTTCCCCGGTGATCTCGAATCCATCTTTTGCCATTTAGAGACAATGTTAATCCCACCTGTCAATTATCATCAATCACCATAAATCCACAAACTCATTTTTTTTCCATTAACACGGTTTCATGCTTAAAAAAACCATATAACCCACTAAATCAAGATTCCTAAAAAAAATACTAATTGACATGACAATGTATATGTATCAAGCTTCAATGAAATGCCATAGAGAAAAAAAAAATAAAATGATAAATAAAATGAAAGATATGGTAAGGAACCTGTGATGATAGAAGTGTTTTGAGGCGAGAAACCAAAGAATTGCGTTTGGTGATTTATGTGGTGATTCTTGTTGTTGTTGACCCTATATAGATAATATATAGATATATAAGAGGAAGAAGTTACTAATGAATTAATCATGATGATGATGAAAGATTGATAATTATGATAGATTGATGTTATGAGGGGTTGAAAGGTCTCATATTTAAGATGCATCATAGGTTGTATTTTGTATTCTAAATGTTTGACATGAGGGTAGAATTGGGATAAGATTTTAGGATGTGAGGTATTGGATTATGCTAAGTTTTAAGGGAATAAAAACATAAAGAGATAGCACGTATTGAATTTTATAAATAACATGTAGCAAAATGTTTGATACGTATAAAAATTAATACTTAAAACAAAAATCACATCTGCTTTTGAAAATCTTTATAAGAGTATAAGGAGATGATGAGACCTTTCGCGTTTTCCACGGTGATCTTGAATCCATCTTTTGCCATTTAGAGACAATGTTAATCCCACCTGTCAATTATCATCAATCACCATAAATCCACAAACTCATTTTTTTTCCATTAACACAGTTTCATGCTTAAAAAAACCATTTGACCCACTAAATCAAGATTCCTAAAAAAATACTAATTGACATGACTATGTATATGTATCAAGCTTCAATGAAATGCCATAGAGCAAAAAAGAAAAAAGAAAACAATAAATAAAATGAAAGATACGGAAATGAAATAATGTTTGCGCATCAAGCTTTAATGAAATGCCATAGAGAAAAAAAATAAAATGATAAATAAAATGAAAGATACGGTAAGGAACCTGTGATGATAGAAGTGTTTTGAGGCGAGAAACCAAAGAATTGCGTTTGGTGATTTATGTTGTGATTCTTGTTGTTCTTGACCCCATATAGATAATATATAGATATATAAGAGGAAGAAGTTACTAATAAATTAATCATGATGATTATGAAAGATTGATAATTATGATAGATTGATGTTATGAGGGGTTGAAAGGTCTCATATTTAAGATGCATCATAGGTTGTATTTTGTATTCTAAATGTTTGACATGAGGGTAGAATTGGGATAAGATTTTAGGATGTGAGGTATTGGATTATGCTAAGTTTTAAGGGAATAAAAACATAAAGAGATAGCACGTATTGAATTTTATAAACAACATGTAGCAAAATGTTTGATACGTATAAAAATTAATACTTAAAACAAAAATCACATCTGCTTTTGAAAATCTTTATAAGAGTATAAGGAGATGATGAGACCTTTCGCGTTTTCCCCGGTGATCTCGAATCCATCTTTTGCCATTTAGAGACAATGTTAATCCCACCTGTCAATTATCATCAATCACCATAAATCCACAAACTCATTTTTTTTCCATTAACACAGTTTCATGCTTAAAAAAACCATTTGACCCACTAAATCAAGATTCCTAAAAAAATACTAATTGACATGACTATGTATATGTATCAAGCTTCAATGAAATGCCATAGAGCAAAAAAGAAAAAAGAAAACAATAAATAAAATGAAAGATACGGAAATGAAATAATGTTTGCGCATCAAGCTTTAATGAAATGCCATAGAGAAAAAAAATAAAATGATAAATAAAATGAAAGATACGGTAAGGAACCTGTGATGATAGAAGTGTTTTGAGGCGAGAAACCAAAGAATTGCGTTTGGTGATTTATGTGGTGATTCTTGTTGTTGTTGACCCCATATAGATAATATATAGATATATAAGAGGAAGAAGTTACTAATAAATTAATCATGATGATTATGAAAGATTGATAATTATGATAGATTGATGTTATGAGGGGTTGAAAGGTCTCATATTTAAGATGCATCATAGGTTGTATTTTGTATTCTAAATGTTTGACATGAGGGTAGAATTGGGATAAGATTTTAGGATGTGAGGTATTGGATTATGCTAAGTTTTAAGGGAATAAAAACATAAAGAGATAGCACGTATTGAATTTTATAAACAACATGTAGCAAAATGTTTGATACGTATAAAAATTAATACTTAAAACAAAAATCACATCTGCTTTTGAAACTCTTTATAAGAGTATAAGGAGATGATGAGACCTTTCGCGTTTTCCCCGGTGATCTCGAATCCATCTTTTGCCATTTAGAGACAATGTTAATCCCACCTGTCAATTATCATCAATCACCATAAATCCACAAACTCATTTTTTTTCCATTAACACAGTTTCATGCTTAAAAAAACCATTTGACCCACTAAATCAAGATTCCTAAAAAAATACTAATTGACATGACTATGTATATGTATCAAGCTTCAATGAAATGCCATAGAGAAAAAAAGAAAAAAGAAAACAATAAATAAAATGAAAGATACGGAAATGAAATAATGTTTGCGCATCAAGCTTTAATGAAATGCCATAGAGAAAAAAATAAATGATAAATTAAATGAAAGATACGGTAAGGAACCTGTGATGATAGAAGTGTTTTGAGGCGAGAAACCAAAGAATTGCGTTTGGTGATTTATGTGGTGATTCTTGTTGTTGTTGACCCCATATAGATAATATATAGATATATAAGAGGAAGAAGTTACTAATGAATTAATCATGATGATGATGAAAGATTGATATTTATGATAGATTGATGTTATGAGGGGTTGAAAGGTCTCATATTTAAGATGCATCATAGGTTGTATTTTGTATTCTAAATGTTTGACATGAGGGTAGAATTGAGATAAGATTTTAGGATGTGAGGTATTGGATTATGCTAAATTTACTATTCTACCCTTCTAAGTGTCTTAAATGTCCATAAAGTTCCAATTATGCCCCCATCATGTAAGCATAATTCAATTGTACATGTTGCTTGAATAGTTGGATGCTTGACAAAATTACAATCTTGGCCATCACTCCTCCTTAATAAGATAATATAGATAACTAACATATTAACAAGTGTTTTCACCACCACATCACTAGTGCGTGCTTCTATGGAACAACATGGAAGCAAAGTTCCCACTTATAAACTACTCCAAATATTGTCTTTCCACCGATGTGGGACAAGTTTTACTTGTCCACTTCATTTCCAGTTTCCATCTTTGAATGTTTTTTTTCACTAAACTTTGAGCATCAATAACTCATTCATCCTAACTTCGTTTTGGACGTGGTTTGGTTCGTTGCAAAGCTCTCACAACATTAAACATAAACCTACAAAGAAATATATAAATAAACATCAGTTTCAAATATAAATATATTTTAGTCCAAAGTTAGGAAAAAAAATAATTTTCCTATATTTGTGAAAATACACTTTTCACCCAAATTTCCAACACAAATAATGTTTAGTTTAATTGTTCCATCTAAGACTATGTGTTGTGGCTAGAGGTGCGCAACAACTTAATCCAATAATATTGTGCCAAGGAGGTACCCTCGTGTCACTGACTCGCGACCGTTATCTGCTCACTTCATCCCGTTGTGGGTTAAGGTGAGCGTGTCATTTTTTTACCAATTAATAAATATAAAACATAAATATTTTACAAAACATTTTTTAAAGCATTACATTAAATAAAAAATACATTGCATGAACATTACATTAAAAAAAAGTTATACAAAAAAATAAAAATCTATATATATATATATATATATATATATATATATATATATATTACAAAGGGATTAATCCTACATGTCATAATCTTATGCAATCTCTCTTTTGAAAGATGCCACATAGGATGTGATGTGACAAGTGTCAACCAATTAAAAAAAGAATAAATATGATTTAACCTAATCTATTATAATCTTTAACCTAATCTATTAAATACCTAATCTACTAAATCTAAATATTAAACCTTTATTATTTTCTCTCTCATGTTTCATCCCATAACTTTTAAACGTTAATATCTTTTATATACGTGATTTTTTAAAGAAAAAATTACACCAAATTAACGAGCGTTTTATTATCTTTCTAACGAATACCATAGTGCTATATAAAAAACGGAGAAAAAATGACTATTTTTGGTAACCCGACAGGTATTGTGTCGGATTTGGGATTAGTTTAAAAAAATTGTGGGTTTGGGTCGGGTCTGGGATTAGGTGATACCCGACCGGATTACCCGAAACAACATACCCAAATACCCGAACTATATACCCAATCATATACCCATGAATTTTTTAACGCATCACATAACCCTTAGACTAATGCGTTCGATATTTCAATAATTAACTTTATTTTCTTATTTCATGTTAGTTTTTTAGAATGATCGATTACAAACTTTCGAATTCATTTGTAATGGCACTAGATTTATACCCCGGCGCAGAGATTCGTTTTTTTATGTTTGAATATCATAACTTATGGCAGAGATTTATTTAAAATAATAATAATAATAATAATAATAATAATAAATTTTATTATGTCATATTAGATATTTCAACCCGGGACGCTCCTGGGATAAAAACTAGTATTAAACTAAAGAAAATTACACTTAAATAAAAACCATTGCAAATAAAAAATAAACTAACATAAGGATGAGCTTGAGCTTGAGCTTGAGTGTAACATTTTCCACGCCGAAACGTGGTGAAAGTAATGCCTAACCTCTGAAACATACTCCATGTGCGTAAAAGCTAGTAGCACATCTTCGGTTTCACCGGGGAGATATTTGGAGACTTTTTTATACGCGATTTCGAAGTTTTTACATTTCAATTTCAAATTCCCGTACTTGTGAGAGATTGAATCACAAGTACGTTTGGTACCTCCGACAAGGTTACCAAATTCCACTAGGACTTTTCCCCACTATGGTCCGTGGCTTCGAGAACCACGACTTGTCGAGGCGTTGTCACCGTGCACTTGATTATACGCGATTATTAAGGCTAGTTCATCCTCCTCGGTTCATTGCACCATGATTTTGGTTGATTTTGAAGATGAAAAATTGAAAATTGGGTGAAGGTGTGAAGAAGATCACTACAACAATCTGGAGCTTTAGGGGCGACGCCTGTCGCCCCTAATAATAGGCCATTAGGGGTGAAGGTGTGAAGAAGATCACATTTGCTTGGTCCCTAAAACCCTCTGTGGCCCCTAAAGGTGTCGCCCCTAATGCCTTTTTCCACGTGGCATTTCTTTTTCCATTTTTTTTTGCCACGTGTCATGCAACGGGTCGCCCCTAGAGGTTTTTTTTTTTTTTTTTTTTTTTTGCTTTGTCCACACACGCACAATCAAACGAAATAATAACAAAACAAATTAACCAAACATACCAACATTACATATATATATATATAAACATACCAACATTCGTCTAAACAAAGATACAAATATTTACAATCAAGTATACCAACAAAACTAAATAAACATACCAAAAACGCCTAAACGTCTTCGTCGGCGTGATCGCCACTATTGCCACTTCCGTCTTGATTTCCAAACATACACTCATACTTAGTTATAACTCCTAGTCGTAGAGCAATGTAATCTGGTTCGGTGACTGATCCATAGAATTGCTTGACAAATGATTGCTTCAAATTCGATTATAACATACGAATTAAACAAAATTAGATGAAAAAAAATCATTATCATAAAATGTTCATAATTTATATATAACAAACAACAGATAAACAGTTTTCATTATTCTTTAGTTTTGTAAAGCATTAAAATGATGTGAAACATAACAAAAAGTGGCCAAACAACGATATTAACTTACCAGCCAACCTAAAAGAGCTGAACGTTTGCCAACACCAACGAAGCGTTTTACAATGAAATCATGCACTTGAACATATGTGAGTTTTGGCTCGATAACCGCAACCATCATCACCATAATATGAATGATCTTATGCTAGTTAGGAGAACAAAACAAACAAAGGCTGTACACAAACTGTAATCAAGTTATAAGGGTTGAACTAATTACAACTATACATTTTTTTTTTAATTTCAAATTTTACACAGGCAGCTTGTTTATTTAAATACAACCCAACCCAACCCAAACATGGTTCATTCCATTTATTATGCAGGCTAGGCATGTCAACATGTCTACAACCTGACCTAATTACCCAAAACATGAGTATTTTCATGTCCATGTGAGGTCACAAGATGACACTCGGTGGAGCCCTGAAACGAATACTGAGGAACGATATATATTACCAGTTGAGATTGAAGGATATGGTAGTAGAATGGCTGGTTTGATTTACCTTTTGATGTGTCGAAATTATCTTGTTTTGTAGATACTTCCCATTGCTTCCATTGGCTTATCTAATTTCCGGACAAAACAGGTCATAAACAAACCTTCATATGCCACTGCGAGTTAAGAAAACAATCTGTTACTAATCTTAGCCCCTCCAAACACAACAGTAAGAACCGAAAATGTCACGTGGACAATACCAAGTACAAATATAAACATGTGTAGATGATGCACTACCTCCAGAGATAACAATGGGACCTTATTCTGTTAAACAATAGTGGTAAACAAAAAACAAGAGAACATTGGTTATATATAATTCTTGAAAGCTCAAAGAAAATTGTTTATGAGCCGGCCTGACCTGACCCGTACTAAAAATGACCCGCTTTGCTTTTTATCTTTAGTATGTGATGTGTCGTAAAACACATCCATTTTCCTATGTAGTTTGAGTCATAATTTAGTCTTTTGTATATAGTTTTTAGTAGTTTTAGGCGTGTATTCGTTTGTTGGCCTATTTTTATCATTGTATAGTTTTTTATTAATTTTTAGTACTTATTTATTTATTTTATATTTTGGTAGGTGTTCGTGTGAACGTTGGAGCGTAAACGATGAACTTTGGTCAAGCCGAGAACACCCGAGTCGAGAAGTACGGAGTTATACTACTACTACTACTATTACTACTACTACTACTACTAATAATAATAATAATAATAATAATAATAATAATAATAATAATAATAATAATAATAATAATAATATAATAAAAAAAATAAATAAATAATAGTTGATGGGCTCGTGGCCCACCCTAAACAAAACAAATGGCAAAGTCGGTGCACAAAAAAGAGATAGATATATGTTTCAAGGAGAGCCGCCAGAAGAATAAGAAGGGACAGCGACATTCATTCAGGGAGAACAAAAAATTCCAATTCTTGGACAATTGCTTTCGCACAAAGACAAAAAGGAACCGGCCATAAGCGGTGACGAGCGGAAGGGCACGGAAGGAGAAAAGGCCACGGGCACGTTAAAGATCAATAGCCAACGAGCCTTGGGTTAGGTTTAGTTTTCGCTCTATATTTTTATAGACATGATGAAATTGTTTTTTTATAAACTTTGAATTTATGTTTCTAAATATTATGAGTAGCTAGACTTTTATGGTTGCTTAGGTTTATGAACTAGACACGTAATTTGCAGTTTTTAATGATTCTTGGTTTTTAATTTTGATGTGTAGGATTACATGATTTTAATTTTATTGTTTGATTTGATATATGTGTGTTGGTGTTAATTTTATTTGAAGTTTGTTTATTGGTTTTGTAGAGCTAGGCATGTAGAGATACCCCCTAGGTCTTGAAATCAATCTAGTTCGTCAACTTAGGTTAGCGTGCTAGCATTTGGAGTTGGAGTACGACACAAGTATAACAAACTAATATAATAAATTAACTAAGACGTGCAGTCCATTCTTGAGGGTGAGAAATCTAACTCGAGATTGCTAGGTAACTAACTAGGCATTGTTCGGTAGTTGGCAAGCGCTAGGGCGAGAGTCGCTACTTGTCCGTGTTTAGAGTTTTCCTAGGTTTTCTTCAGTAGAGTTTAAGTCTGCTTCATAGTTTGAGGGTTTTAATCCAGGAGAGGTTTTAATCTGATTTCTGTGGGATTTTGGTACGCTAGGGCGATCCAGATCCATCTTAGCATTTCTACACTTGTCCCGCCTTGAGTCTAGTGAGCTATCTTTGACAGGAGGTTTGTTAGATAAGAATAGGGTCTCAAGTTAATTACCAGATTCAGGATTTATTGCTAGTGTCTAGGGATTTTACCTAAGTAACCAGCCTTCTTCCTATCTGATTTCTCCAAGTTCCTAGGTTCGTTAAAGCAATTGAGGTTATTTAATTTATATTTAGTTTCTTCTAAGTTTATAATCATTAGTTTAACCCCCCATTTAAGTATATATTTTTTTAGGCTAGTATTCGGTATAGGTTGTGATCTAGAGTTGCATTCGCGTCTTTGGGTTCGATACTCGGTCTTATCTGTCTACTGCTTTGCGACCGGTACACTTGCCGTGCGTGTGTAGTTTTTAGGTGAGTCGTTTTAATTAAAGCTTGTGTTATTTATATATATACATTTACACACATCAAGTTTTTGGCGCCGTTGCCGGGGACGCAATTCGCACTCTTGAGAACTATCCGATCCGTTTCTGGTCTACTATTTTGTGAATAATTTTTACTTTTATTCTTTTTTTTATTTCTTATTATTTTAATTTTTTTTATTTGTAATATATATTTTTTATCATGTGCGAGATCTGCGGAGGACCCCATTTTACCATAAGATGCCCTCATTCATATTCATCGGGGTATTCCACGGATTATTATTCTAACACGTATTTGCAGCCGCAGCCATATCAGTCATACTAGCCTTCATACCCACAGGCTAACCGGTGGTTTAACCCTGCAACATCTGAGTCACTAGATAGAAGAAAAAGTCGGCATGATTATCTACAAGATGAGATGTATGAGGAAAGGCATGGTGGTTGCTCGTCAGAGTATCCACCTAGCCAACATTTTTATCAACATCCCGATTATCGGGATGTCTTGTCTCACACTAGACCCGATTTTGCCGCCTTACTTGCTAAACAACAGCTCATGCTCGAGGATATCGATTCTTTGCTATCCAAGCGCACCGACTCTTTGAGGGAACAAGATGCGGCACTTAAAAGGCTAGAGGCTCAGGTGGATGAACTGAAGACCATAATGGACGTTGAAGTCCCACCTCCAGTTCAGCAGGTTTATTTCACAAATGATGACCCAGACGAGATGGTAACATTTACATTACCTGATTGCATTAGGCCCGTTGCTGAAACTGTTTGTCCTTACTCATCTGATTCTATGCATGATTTAACTGACCCATATGATTCTTTACACTTGTCTTGTGAGGATGATATTTTGCAGGATTCAGGGTTAGAGCTAGAGACCATAATGGACGCCTTAGTCCCACCTTTGGTTCAGCAGGATGAGCAGCCATGCCAGATCTCTAGTTCAGCAGCATATCCTTGGGAGGCGGATGTCTGGAGTGATGATGAGGAGATAGAAAGGATAGCCTGGGACGCGCATAGGAAAGCCATGATGGAGAAGATAGGGAAGGCTGAGGAAGATATGGATTTTTCAGAATCCACAGGCTGGCTATTTGAGGAAGAAGTGGTGGAAGAGGAAGACACCACTGACCTGCTTGAAGAAGCAGCTGATGGGGAAGCGGAGTTTGGTGACGAGTTAGTTGATTTGTCAGCTCCAGAAGTGGACAAAGCTTTTGATCCAGTGTCACCAAACAAGGAAGATGAGAAAGAAGCAGTGGTGGAAGAAGAAGAACACCACAGCCGGCCCGTGCAGGCATTGGATATTACACTGCTACTAGTGCCACCACCATGGCCACCACCACGGGAGAAGGCGAAGAGGCACCTGGACCGACACAGGGTGAGGGTTAGGAGTTGCAGAGACAACAAGTCCCCTCACTACATGCCAAGAATTAGGTTTGGTCCAGGTAAATTTAAATATTGGTGGTCCGACCCATTTAAATTCGATAAAATATTTTTCAATTCCACTAATTTAATTTTTCTAAATAATATGGACCGGGTGGAATTAAATGGGTTGGATCGGGTCCAGATAAAAGAGAAGCCCCCTGATTTAGTTTAAGTGTGGGGAGGCTCTGTAGAGTTTGTAAATTTATATTTATACATATTTATTTATTTATTTATTTTTTTCTTTCTTTTCTAGCTTTTCATTTTTTTTTTATTTTTTATTTGTGGTCCGTCCTTTGGTAGTAGTTTGTAGGTTTTTATCATTCTATTTTATCTTTGTTTTTTGTGTCTTTGAGTCTGTTTGCAGGTTTGCGTGTTTGCCTAGGTAGTGGAAATTTCACAATGAGCGGATCCCATGTATTATCTTTATATATATTTTATGAGTGGGAGTTTTGGTAAAGGTTTGGGTAATAAAAGAGATTTTTTCTTAAAAAAATTAATTAACTTTCTGTGAAAAAAGATTTTTCACGTAATGTGAGGAGTCTGGGCTGACCTGTTCGCCTTATGCGACCAGCTATTACCCCGGAAAGTTATATATTTTTTTTCGCTTGCAACGCGTGTTGTGATCACCAGTGTCCTTCACGTTGAGCGAGACCCATATTTTTTTTTTCTTTCTTTCTACCCATTTGGTTCTACCAAAATTCACCGCCATTTTGCCAAGCAGGTACGTCTTCTTGTTTGTTGTTATATTTTGAGTCTAAGTTAGTAGTTTGAGTCTTTTTATTTTTGTGTGGTTCGGTATTATGCTCGGGTTTTGTTTGTTTTGTTTTGCGCAGGTTTGGATTGTACCACCCGTACTCAATCTCCATTCGGGTGATTCTGGACCTGTACGTTATATTGAAGCAACCCGAGAGTTTACCATTGTGTCAGAGCCGATCGCGACCAAAATGCTATACGATCGAGCTGGATTGGACTAAAGTTTTAGAGCTTACAAAGAAAAATGAACCAGCTAAGTCCTTTCCAATTTGCCCTCGTCTTTTTATTTTTGTATTTGGATTTTTTTTTATTTTATTTTTTTTGTGTCGTTTTCTATTCCTACATTGAGGGCAATGTAGAATTTAAGTGTGGGGATGGGAAACTGTCGTTTAGTCTGTATATAGAGTCGTTTAAATCAAAAAAAAAATTAGAAAAAAAAAAAACGAAAAAATTAAAAAAAAAATTGGAAAAAAAAAGTCCCTGATTTAGAAGTTTGCATTATATAAAATATGGAAAATGATAGGTAAAGTTAGGTGTCCGGTTTTCAAATAGTATGTATAATAAGAGATTAAAATTGATTGAAAACGTGTCTGATTTGGGATATGTGGGTAGGCTCGGCCGGTAGAAAGGTTTCCTTTGAAAAGTAATAAATTAATTATGTTAGGCTATTTTGTGGGTTCTCATCTAGGAGAAACGGGGAGACCGAAACCGCCAAAAATAGTATAAAAAGCACCGTTATAAGTAGAAAACCGTTAGAATTTCTAATCACTTAAAAAAATTAGAAATCAAACCAAAAATGCTGAAACTTAAGGTGCCTGGCCACTGGGATAGCAACTTGGATCGGTCACACCCTCTGAGTTAAGTATGCTGAGATGAAAAAAAAATGCTGAAGCTTAAGGTGCCTGGCCACTGGGATAGCGACTTGGATTGGTCACACCCTCTGAGTTAAGTATGCCAATAAAAAAAAACAAAAAGGTGATTTTAAATTCTGTTGGTTTTCTACATAAGACGGTTGGGAAATGGTCAATTGGTCGTTCCTTTAGCTTCATAAGCTTGAGGCGGGATTAGGAGGAACTGTGGCTTCCTTCGAGTGAGACCCTAGATAGACTAATCAACATGAACTTAACATAAATAAAAAGGGGCCTGGAAACCGGTGTGGGTTTAAGAGGATCAATATACCTGCAATCGCAATCAACACGTTAGTAGATTATTAATTAAGTAACCTATGTTTTGAAACTGGATGTAAACCTAACTGTGATTCCATAGCATAATTCTATTTCAGGGACGAAAAAGAGTCAAGTGTGGGGATGTTTGATGTGTCGTAAAACACATCCATTTTACTATGTAGTTTGAGTCATAATTTAGTCTTTTGTATATAGTTTTTAGTAGTTTTAGGCGTGTATTCGTTTGTTGGCCTATTTTTATCATTGTATAGTTTTTTATTAATTTTTAGTACTTATTTATTTATTTTATATTTTGGTAGGTGTTCGTGTGAACGTTGGAGCGTAAACGATGAACTTTGGTCAAGCCGAGAACACCCGAGTCGAGAAGTACGGAGTTATACTACTACTACTACTATTACTACTACTACTACTACTACTACTAATAATAATAATAATAATAATAATAATAATAATAATAATAATAATATAATAAAAAAAATAAATAAATAATAGTTGATGGGCTCGTGGCCCACCCTAAACAAAACAAATGGCAAAGTCGGTGCACAAAAAAGAGATAGATATATGTTTCAAGGAGAGCCGCCAGAAGAAAAAGAAGGGACAGCGACATTCATTCAGGGAGAACAAAAAATTCCAATTCTTGGACAATTGCTTTCGCACAAAGACAAAAAGGAACCGGCCATAAGCGGTGACGAGCGGAAGGGCACGGAAGGAGAAAAGGCCACGGGCACGTTAAAGATCAATAGCCAACGAGCCTTGGGTTAGGTTTAGTTTTCGCTCTATATTTTTATAGACATGATGAAATTGCTTTTTTATAAACTTTGAATTTATGTTTCTAAATATTATGAGTAGCTAGACTTTTATGGTTGCTTAGGTTTATGAACTAGACACGTAATTTGCAGTTTTTAATGATTCTTGGTTTTTAATTTTGATGTGTAGGATTACATGATTTTAATTTTATTGTTGGATTTGATATATGTGTGTTGGTGTTAATTTTATTTGAAGTTTGTTTATTGGTTTTGTAGAGCTAGGCATGTAGAGATACCCCCTAGGTCTTGAAATCAATCTAGTTCGTCAACTTAGGTTAGCGTGCTAGTATTTGGAGTTGGAGTACGACACAAGTATAACAAACTAATATAATGAATTAACTAAGACGTGCAGTCCATTCTTGAGGGTGAGAAATCTAACTCGAGATTGCTAGGTAACTAACTAGGCATTGTTCGGTAGTTGGCAAGCGCTAGGGCGGGAGTCGCTACTTGTCCGTGTTTAGAGTTTTCCTAGGTTTTCTTCAGTAGAGTTTAAGTCTGCTTCATAGTTTGAGGGTTTTAATCCAGGAGAGGTTTTAATCTGATTTCTGTGGGATTTTGGTACGCTAGGGCGATCCAGATCCATCTTAGCATTTCTACACTTGTCCCGCCTTGAGTCTAGTGAGCTATCTTTGACAGGAGGTTTGTTAGATAAGAATAGGGTCTCAAGTTAATTACCAGATTCAGGATTTATTGCTAGTGTCTAGGGATTTTACCTAAGTAACCAGCCTTCTTCCTATCTGATTTCTCCAAGTTCCTAGGTTCGTTAAAGCAATTGAGGTTATTTAATTTATATTTAGTTTCTTCTAAGTTTATAATCATTAGTTTAACCCCCCATTTAAGTATATATTTTTTTAGGCTAGTATTCGGTATAGGTTGTGATCTAGAGTTGCATTCGCATCTTTGGGTTCGATACTCGGTCTTATCTGTCTACTGCTTTGCGACCGGTACGCTTGCCGTGCGTGTGTAGTTTTTAGGTGAGTCGTTTTAATTAAAGCTTGTGTTATTTATATATATACATTTACACACATCAGTATTTATGCCTTGATTTATTACATTGCTCTATGGATCAGTCCCCATATTACATTTCCGGGCATGTCTTACTAGTCTCAATATGTATTAACATATAAATCTAAATAAACATACACGCATACACTCATACACACACACTCATACATACATATACATACATACATACATACACGCATACATACATACATACACTCACACATACTCATACATACATACACATACTCATACATAAATACACGCATACATACATAAATAAAAATAAAAAAAACAGAAAAAAATAAAAAAAACGAAAAAATTAAAAAAAACAGAAAAAAATAAAAAAAACAGAAAAAAATAAAAATAAAACAGAAAAAAATATAAAAACAGAAAAAAAATATAAAAACAGAAAAAATAAAAAAAACATAATAGATACCTAAATACACACATACATACCTATTTACACACATACAAACCAATAAATAAAATATAAGGCATAAATAATAGAAAATAATAATTAGGAGCGACTACTAACCGGTATAAGGGGCGAATCTTCAGCGGGTTTGGTAGATCGGAGCTTCCTACAACTCATATTATTATTATTAAAAAAAAATTAAACATATATACTTCAATAAAAAACAATAAAAAACGGAAAAAAAAAAGAAAAAAAACTTACGGTTAGGAGGGCAGGCGAGAGAGAAGAGCAGAGAGAGAGGAGGGTGGTTCGGTGGTCCCGTCGTCCGGTGGTGGGGTGGTCCGGTGGTGGGGGTGGCTTCGGTGGAGGGGACGGTCTTGAGAGAGAGGAGAGTGAGAGATTGAGAGTGGAGAGAGTGAGATGAGAGAGGGCAGCAGAGGTTTTGAGAAAGAATGAAAAAGAAAAAGAGGGAAAGAAGAAAAGGCGGGTGTTTTAATATTTTTTTTTTTTGACTTTTAGGGACGACTGTCGCCCCTAAAGCGTATAGGTACGATAAAATGTGGGTCGTTGATCTGCTCGTTGATCCAACGACTGAGGATTTGATTGACCTTTAGGGGCGACTACCTGACGGGTCGCCCCTAAAGGTGTCGCCCCTAAAGCTCGAAATTCTTGTAGTGGATGAAGATGAAGATGAGGATTGGTGGTGAAGAATGGTGGTAAATATATATTAAGTAAATTGTAATAAATGAAAATGGTAAATTTTTTTTTTTTTTTAATTTCAATCGGTAAAATGCCCGCTAACGGACGTGACCGCCATCGCATTGGGTCGTTCGCGTAGTCAATGACGTGTGGGTGTTCTCGTTTACGCAATCCACGTGGCTAGTTTTGTGGCTCGCGGAACACACATTCTAATAGTTCTTCGATGCTTAGTAGGAAGGCTATTGTTGGCTTCAATCAATGCCTTTTCCATTTGCTTGAAATCAAATCTCATTTGCATATTATTTCTGTAGTTGATGCTTGTTCCACCAGTTTGGAATCAAATCTTTTTTCTATACAATCTTTCAAAATCCTACTAGATTAAAGCATGCATATAACATCGATCAATCTATGTCAATCAGAATAAACAATGATTATTCGCAATGTACAACACTTGGTCAATCTAGGGGAACAATGATCGAGGTAACACTATAAACTGAATTTTGTTTTTTACATCTATCAATAGTACAAAAAATCTTTGTTTTTCTACTAAAATAGCAAAAAAAAAAAAAAAAAAAAAAAAAAAAAAATCAAATATACCAACCCATCAATGATGTCTTTACACACACTCGATTTTCTAATAGACTTTCCAAAATAAATTACCAGTGGTTGTTATATTTGTCATTTACAAGAAGGTGGATTGTGCAATATTAAGCAAGCTATCTAAAAACACCTCATTTGATATATGATCTAAAAAGTTTGGGTTATGATTGTTAAATCAATCACTTGATAAACAAATGATTGTATGTTTGACAACAACTATTACATATTTTGTGTACATGAGAAGAGGATTTACATTAAGGGATCTAAGAGTTAGGGTTATGATTGTGTTGTCATGAGAAAGACATATTTTGAGGTTAGGTTGCACCTACGCGACAACGTTTTGAAAGCCTCATATTACAAACGCTCTAGCGTAATAATAAAAAAAATAAAAACAAGTTTTTTTTTTTTTTTTTTTTTTTTTTTTAACTTACATGTACTGTTAAACTAGAGGTCAAGTTAAATCACATATTATAACAGATCACAATAGTAAAATATTCTAAAACAAACCATCATATACGAGTCAAATTAGTTAACAAAGTTTTAAAACATTCATATCCGTACACTTTAAAGGTGATGTATCGGACTATCTCTATATGATGCATTGCAGAATTCTATTGTTTATTGTGAATATTAACTTAAAACGATCATCTATTTGTTAAACCAAACGTGTCAAATATATATATGTGTTCGTGTGTCATATATCCTTTTTGAAGAGGAAAAAGATTACCCCTGGTTGGATGGATTGATTAGATCTGAGTGACAAGACACGGGGAAGAGATGGGTAACTAGATCTGGATATAACCTGCAAGAAAGAGCACCGTTAAGCTCGTCACAGGGGAGAGGAAGGTCTCCTCTGTGACCACCCTTCGGCGTGAGAATAAGTATGGTTTAAAGAAGTGGGAAAGTAAGTACGAAAAGTACAAGAAAGTACAGAATAGTGAAGTTCCCAAATGAGGAATTCTGGGAGCTATTTATACTTTCCTAAATGGGCTTCGGCGAGCATGGGCCCATGGGCCATTTGGCCAAAGCTGATCGTTCGGTTTTCCTTTGGCTTCGGTCTCTGTGTGGACCGAGCTTCGGTCCAGAACTTGGTTCCTTATAAGTCTTTGGCTCGGTTCCTAATGATGGTCCAAGCTCCGACCCATAACCACATATTCTCTTCAAGTCCCCGGAAGTCTTTTTGAATGCTTTGGTTTTTAAAAAGGACTTTGTAGTTAATTTTTTGTTTTTTGGGGATTTCGACTTTTGGGATTCCTTCGAGCCTTGTATGGTACGGTGTGTGACAGCTGTTTGCCTTTCACCTGAGCGAGTGGATGACAGCTATTTGTCATTTACCTTGTTTTACTCCCTCACCTACCGGTTCCTATAGCGAATCCCTTTTTTGATTGGTTCGAGGGGGTCAGTTGGTGACCTTTGATTGGACGGTTACTCAACCGTCATTTTACCCCTTTATAAATGAGTTTTTACTCATTTTATTTTCACTTTTTCTCTTTTACAATTCATCTTCTTCCCTAATTCCTTAGTTCTCCGGCGAGGATCATCTTCTTCCTTTTCAATCAGCGTCTTCCTCACTGCTATAAGGTGTGTAATCTCATCCATATCCTTCTTTTAATCATGCCTAAAGATAATATGCTTATATCATTTAGCGTTCTTAGTCAAGCGAAGCTTGACGAGTTCGTAGAAGAATTTAGGATCCCTGTAAATCTTCACCCTACCCTTCCTGCTCCGAGAACTCCCATATATCCTCTTCCCCCTGGGAAGTTTGCATTTTACACTCGGGTGTGTAATTATGCAAACTATCGAGTCCCTTTTACCCGTTTTTTAATGAAAGTTTTACAATTTCACAAGGTTCACATTTCTCAAATGACACCTTTTGGCCTTAGCCGGGTGAACCAATTTGAATTGTCATGTCGGTCTTTAGACGTAGTACCCGACTTGAACCTGTTTAGGGCTTTTTACCGATTGAACCGTACGGGTAATTGGTATACCTTCGAGAAGAGACAGTCGAAGGATAAGAAGTCGGAGGTAAAGAAGGAAGACCGAGAGTGTGTTGGTTGGGAGGTATCTAGTTTGAAGGATTGGAAGGATAGATGGTTTTGGTTAGATGATTTGTGTCTTCCTAAAGACATGGTGTGGAGGAAGAAAGACGATCCCTTAGATGGTGACTTGCCGAAGGGCTTTACTGTAGATAAGACCCTTTATGCTGCATTGGTGAATAACAAGTTTGACATAAGGAGATTGCCGGAGCACGTGTTGGTGATTGGTTGTGTTAGTAGGAATTGGGAGTTTTCGGACCAGTGGCCTATCGTTAGACGAAACAACATAGGTTCGTCTCATGGTTTTTATGATTTTCCTCTTTTATGAACTTCTGATGTTTGTTAATAATGCCTTGTTTTTTGTTTTGTCTAGATATGTCTCTTCGTGACATGCTTCATTTGGAGTCGTTTGATGATGATGACATCGAGTACACGTCTCTCCAACAGAATCCAGGGGACAAACCCTTTCTTGAAGTTTTAAAGGCCCCATCTTTTAAGATCCGAGAGCCGGATGTGGATGCTCCGGTGAACGTTGGTGGCTCATCGTCGTCTGCTGCTGTGGTGACGTCCGAACGAGATGTGGGGAAGCAACCTGAAGGTACGTCTGCTTCAGCTGCGACTGACGATTCGTCGAAGCATAAGAAAAAGTCATCAAGGAAAAGAAAAGATAGTGAGGAAGGAGGTTTGGGAGAGAAGGTTAAGGGGACACCAAAAAGGACGAAGACCCCTTTGGCCACTATACACGAAGCGTCTTCAGGGGGTCAGGCCGCTCCATCTACTCTTCTGGAGGCTCTATCGGACCATCTGGATGGTGGGAAGTCTGCTCGAGACGAACCTCCAGTGGAAATTGATCGACACCCCAATCCTTCGCCGCTTCATTCTCATCCTCATTTTGCCGGTCCTTTTAGCCCTGCTGGTAAGTATGATGATGGTGTAGATTGTTTCCCTCTGTACTTTACTTCAGACGACGAAGGTCCTAAGGATTACCTTGAGCGTCTGTGGTTTGGTTCAGAGTCTAAAGTAGATGACTTCCCTGTCATTGTAGATTCGGTGGAACTGGATCCTTCGGTGGCTGAAGCAAAGTTTATTCCCAACTAGGATCTAAAGAATGGGGACAAGATACTCGATGCTTTGACAGCTCGAACCATGCTTCTGAATATCAATACCCCAGCCGAAGAACACAGGTTTCGGAATGCAGCCCCCTTGGCCTTAGCTGATGCCTTGATGATCAATCAGGCGCAATCGAATGGTATTGTGGTGGAGGTGTATCGACGGTGGGTGGATCTTGAGATAGAGAAGGAGAAGCTAAGCTCGATGCTCGGTGGTGAAGATGTTACTGCTTGGGGTAAGAAGCATGAGGCTCTGTTGGGTGAGAAGCGTGCTTTGGAGGAGAAGCTGAACCAGTCGTTGCTTCAGGTGAAATCCCATAATGCTGCCATGGCTTTAGCTTCGGAAGAGAGAGATAAAGCACAGAAAGAGGCCGAAGCATTGCGGGCTGAGAGAGACGAAGCTTTGCGAGGTAGTAGTTTCCTATCCCTTTTATTCCTTGATCGGATGGTAATGTTGGTCCAGTTTGTTTAGTTTTTTTTTTTTTTTTTTTTTTTTTTTTTTTTTTTTGGCCTTTTCTTTCTTTTTCAGAAAAAGTGTTGTTTGAAAAGGAGGCGTCCCAGTTTCGGACTCAGCTAGAGGAGATGGAGGCTAGGATGGAGGGGCAGGTCTCGGCTTTGACAGAGTCAAATTCCAAATTGTCAGATCAGATTAAGGAGCTGTTGGAGACGAAGAGGTGGCTTTTGACCGAAGGCATGCTCCTTGTGGCTCGGAGGATTCACACAGGAGAGGAGCTCCGATCGGCTGTGGGAGCCATCAACAATGCCATGAATACTTGTGGTGTTAATGTTGGTATTAAGGCTGGATACCACTATTCGTCGAAGGCCGTTCCTGTCGAGAAGGTGCCGAAGCTGAAACCGAATGCTGAAGAAATGTTGAATGGTGCATTGGATAAGTTCGATACTTTGGAATTTCCATTTCTTCAACACGTTGGGCGCCTTATCTCCGAGCCTCTTGAGACGATCAAAGCTGCCGGTCTTTCCGGCGATATGTTCAACCCTCCTTCAAACTAACGTCCATATGCCACATCGGCCCTTAATATCTTTTTGCTCTATGAACGGATGACCGAACCACTTTGGTTCGGCCTGTTTGTGTATTTTGTTAAAACAATCTACCTTAGACTTTTTAATAATGTTTGTATGTTTGAATATGCCATGATTTTATGTTTATGGGGTTTGTGTTGGCCCTGAATTATATTCGAATTCTGTTGCAGCTGCTTGGTTCGCGCCTCGAGCGAAATCCCCGCTTCGTCGTAAAAAAGGAGAGGGGATAACTTTGAACAGCTTGCAATAAGCTAAGGGTTTGTATAACCTCTTTTTTTTTTTTTTTTTTTTTTTTTTTTTTTTTTTTTTTGCTTCGAACCATGATATGCGTCCATATGTTTCGGTTCGAATTGTGATCTTATACTTGCAAGTTTTTTGTTTGTAGGATCGTTTATCGATCATTTGTACGCTTGGTTGAGGCATCGGTTTTTGTTATGCCCGTCCACCGGAGCCTTTCCTTCGGCGTTTTTAATAAGTAGAAGGCGAACTTATGATTTTCGACGTCGATATGATATTTATTTGTTTGCATGCTGTATTATTATTTAATGTGTTTTAATCACATTCTTTATGTATTTGTTTGAGATAGACATGGTTTGTGGTTCCTTCTTTTTTTTTTTTTTTTTTACGAGGCATTTTGAAGAGTAGGTTCGACTACTTCGATCTTTCTTGTGTCCAATCTCATTTGACCTGTGGGTTTCATGTTGACCAATTATGCCTATCATCATGAGTTCCAACATATTGCTTGTTTTTTTTTGTGGGGTCGGAACATTGAAGATTTGCTTATTAGGGTGACTTGTTCCGACCTTCTTCACAATGTTTCTTACTACTTTGACTAGTTTTGGTACTTATTTTGCTTTAAGCGTAAGTAGCCGATGCAGTGAATAGGTTGTACCGAAGGAAAAGTAAGAAAGAAACTTATTATTGGTGGGGTAAACACTTTCCACCTTTGATTAAACAAAGTTCGGGGTAATAATCATCCCGAATTACAAGCAAAATAAAGAAAAAGTTCAGGGTATGTCTCATCCCGACTAACAATTTTGAAATTTATTGAAAACAAAACTTGGGTACTAGCTTCAAGCTTCGGCGCCTTACATGTAACATTTCTTCAAGTGGATTCCGTTCCATGTTCTAGGAACAGGAGTTCCATCTAACTTGGCTAGTGTGTATGAACCCTTTCCTCCAACGGATGTTATCTGGTATGGGCCTTCCCACCTAGATGACAATTTGCCTAAGGGTTCGATTCGGCTTGCTTCATTACTTCGGAAGACATAGTCTCCGACTTTGAACGTTTGTTTTTTCACCCTAGCGTTGTAGTATCTTTCCAGTTCTTTCTTATACCGGGATTCTTTGATGGAGGCCATTTCCCTTCTTTCTTCTAAGAGATCCAGGTTCAGACGGAGGGATTGATCGTTATCAGACGTATCAGCTCTCCGGGGGCTGATCATGCCGATCTCAACTGGGATCATTGCCTCAGTACCGTAGGTCAGGCTGAAAGGTGACTCTCCGGTACTTGTTTTTGGCATTGTCCGGTGTGCCCATAAGACGTTGGGCAATTCGTCTGCCCAACCTGCCTTCTTTCCTCCCAACCGCCGCTGGATTCCTTCTACAATGCTTCGATTGGCCCTTTCGACCTGGCCGTTGGCTTGAGGGTGAGCAACTGATGAAAATAGCTGCTTAATGTGTAGGTCCGAGCACCACTTCTTGAAAGGATTTTCAGCGAACTGCTTTCCATTATCGCTGATGATGTAGAGTGGCAACCCGAATCGGCAAACAATATTTTCCCATACAAATCTTTTCACCTGATGTCCTGTGATGTCCCCCATTGGCTTGGCTTCGACCCACTTTGTAAAGTAGTCGATGGCTACCAGCAAATACTTAACTCCCCCTGTGGATTTGGGAAATGGTCCGACAATATCAATTCCCCATTTTTGGAACGGCCAAGCTGCCGTTACTGGGATCAAATCGTTTTTGGCTCGAAGGCTGACCGGGGCGTTCTTCTGACATTCTTGACAGCTTCGGAGTTCTTGTACGGCACTTTGGTGCATATTAGGCCAATAGTATCCAGCATTCATTGCCTTAGTAATGACCATTTTTGGTCCGGCATGTATGCCACAGATGCCGAAGTGAATCTCTTTGATAACGTATGCTGCTTCATTTGCCGAGAGGCACCGGAGGAGTGGGCCTAAAAATGTTCTTCGGTATAATTGACCATTTTGAACCTGGTATTGTAAGGATTTGACTTTGAGTTTTCGAGCCTCTGCTCTGTCTTCCGGGAGCCAGCCTTCGGTGATGTGTTTCGTAATGGGGGTCATCCATGTGTCTTCTTGAGCTTCTATTTGCAGAACCTCACTTTCTTCAATCGAGGGTTTTGCCAATGTTTCGATTTTCGTGTCTTGAGTTGAGGTACCCATGTTAGCCGATGCGAGTTTGCTGAGAGCATCGGCTTGTGTGTTTTCCTCTCTTGGGACGTGAAAAACCTTGTATGTTTGGAAAGCAGTTACGAGCTCTTGTGCTTTTTGGAGATACTTGATCATGTTTGCTTCCCTTGCTTCATACTCACCTCGGAGCTGGTTAGCCACAAGCAGCGAGTCGGTATGAATTCTGAGGTTCTTTACTTCGAACTTTCGTGCTATCCGGAGGCCAGCCAGTAGTGCTTCATACTCTGCTTCGTTATTCGAGCTTGGAAACTCTAACCGGAGGGCATAAGCAAACTTGGTGTTATCTGGACTAATCAACACGAGACCTGCTCCAGACCCTTTGATGCAAGATGCACCGTCTGTATATAAGGACCATGCCTCTTTTTGCTCGTTTTCTTGCTGGTCTTGCTCTTTTGACTGATCTTCTTCGTTCGGTAATTCAGCTATAAATTCCGCCACAGCTTGTCCTTTCATGGCCTCTCTTGTTTTGAAAGTTAGATCGAAGGCCCCCAGTTCGATGGCCCACTTAGCCAACCGGCCAGAGACCTCCGGCTTTCTTAGCACATGTTGGATGTTTTTATCCGTTTGGACTTCTACTTCGTGCGCCTGGAAGTATCTTCTCAACCTTCTCGAAGCGTGGACCAGGGCTAACGCCAGCTTTTCCAACATGGGATATCTGGTTTCGTAGTCTCGGAGAGCTCTGCTGACATAATAGATCGGTATTTGAGCTAAATGCCTTTGTACCATGAGAACTACACTGATGGCACCTTGAGATGCTGCTAGGTAAATAGTGAGGACCTCACCCGGCTTCGGCGCGGTGAGTGTTGGCAACAGTCTAAGACATTGTTTTAATTCTTCGAATGCTTGTTCAGCTTCATCGGTCCATTTGAAGTCATTTTTGCCGAAACTATTTTTTAGCACCGTCATGAAGGGTAAGGTTCTTTCGGCTGCCTTGGAAAGGAAGCGATGTAGGGCTACCAATCTTCCATTTAATGATTGAATCTTTTTAACCGTCTTTGGAGGCTTCAGTTCCATCACTGCCTTGACTTTTTCAGGGTTTGCTTGGATTCCTTCTCGTGCAACCATGACACCCAAGAATTTTCCCGACTCCATTCCGAAGGAACACTTCGCCGGGTTTAGCTTCATGTTGATACTTCGGAGACAAGTGAATGTTTCTCGAATGTCAGCCATCATGTCCGCTTCGTCTTTGCTTTTTATCACTACGTCGTCTACATATACTTCCATGTTTTTGCCGATTTGATTTTTAAATGCTTTGTCCATCAACCGTTGGTAAGTGGCTCCGGCATTCTTGAGGCCGAAGGGCATCTTTGTGTAGCAATACAACCCTTCGGCTGTGATAAAAGCGGTCTTATCTTCATCTTCGGCTGCCATCTGAATTTGATGGTAGCCCTTATATGCATCAAGAAAGCACTTTAGCCGAAAGCCAGCCAACGAATCGACCTTGACATCCATCTCAGGAAGCGGGTAACAATCTTTGGGGCATGCGTTGTTCAAGTCTTTAAAATCCACACACATTCGCCAACCACCGTCTTGCTTTTTTACCAAGACTGGGTTCGACACCCAGGTTTGGTACTGAACTTCTCGAACGATGCTTGCGTCTAGAAGCTTTCGGAAGTCTTCGGCGATGGCTTTGTTCCGATCCAACCCCATGCTTCTCTTCTTTTGCTGCACTGGTCGGACCGTTGGATATACATTTAACTTATGTTCGGCCAGATGCCTGGGTACCCCCTTCATGTCCGAATGCTGCCATGCAAAAGAGTCTAGAGATTCGGTTAAGAGGTTCCATAAGCCGACTTTGTAATCAGGTGGGAGCTGTGCTCCAACGGTTACCTGCCAATTCTCGAAATGATTAATTAAAGAGTTCTTATGAGGTTACTTAAAACCCTATAATCGTGCGACTACCTTTTGTTCCGGAAAACATGGGTTAATCGACCACTTTTCTGACAACTCTTGAGTAATTGGTGTGACCTGGGAGCTCGAAGCCTGTCGGATTTCAGCCACGTGGTGCATCGGTTCAGTATGCACAGTTGCTACCCCGTCTTCTGTTGGGAACTTGATAGCTCCATGGATGGAAGAAGCAACCATTCCGAAAGCACACATACTTGGTCGTCCTAGAATGACGTTGTGTACAGAATGTGCTCCGACCACCAAGAAGGTTAGCATTTCTGTTCTGCTGCACCCTTCGGTGCCTAGGGTTACTGGGAGAGTGATTCGTCCCATGGGTTGGATCACTTCTCCCGAGAAACTGATCAATGGCATGGAAACCTGTTGTCATTTGAAACGTATTATTATTATGCCGTAGAGCGAAGGATGCTTCTTTAACTGAAGCGTATATTTGATTTGGGGCAGATATTTGTAAATACCTGTACCATCCTTCTTTGAGTTTCGGGTGCCAATCGTTGGAAACAATGATAGTACATTATTTCCGAAGCACTGCCGTTATCGATGTAAATTCTCTGAACTCTGTGTCCGGCAATGATAGCCGATATGATTATTGGTCCTTCCAGAAACTGGTCTGGTGTTACATCAGGGAACGATATTACCTGTCATAAAAACAAATCGTTTTAGAGAGAAAGGTAATCATACACTTTCGGTTTTTAGATGTTCTCTCTTTTTTTTTAATACAACTTTACTTAGCAACCTGACTCATGAATGGAGCTAGATGAGAGACGGAGCGTTTCACGCCCTGTGGTGCAGCAGCCTAAATCATGTTGATTCCTGCTTGGTTATTGGTATTGGTAATCGCCGCGGGTTTCCCTTCTTTCACCTCTTTGATAAGGTGAGAAAGTTTTCCGGACCGAACGACCTTCTCTATTTCTTGCCGAAGGGACCAGCAATCATCGGTGTTATGCCCTTTAGCTCGGTGATACTCGCAGTACTTTTTAGAGTTCCTATCAGCCGATGGTCGCTGCTTAGCTGGTGCAGGGAGTTGTAAGTTTTCTGTTAACAGGATGTCTCGGGGAATCTTGGTTAAATCGGTTGCATTGCTGGTCCTTCCGGCACCTTGAGACTTAGAATGGTTTCCCCGGTCCGTTCGCTCGTAGGGTTGCTGCCTGTTCTTGTTCCAATGACTGTTGCGTTCTGCGTTATGGGAACCCTTCTTCCATGTGTTACGACCTCCCGAACTTTTATAATCTCCTTCGGTGGATTGCCCACAGGCACTTTTTCCTCTGGCGAAGGCTCTGGCCCTCTCAATAAGTACTTCCATTGTCTTCGGCAAATCTTCATGCAATTTTTCCACCAACTGGTTGTTTCGAACTCCGTGGCAAAAGCCGGATACTCGGAGCTGATCCATTGCTCCATGAATCTGCATACTTTCTTTGCTGAAACGATCGATGAAGGCCTCCAAGGACTCACCTTCCTTCCTTCGGATGTTGTGTACCTCCGTGATGTCCTTAGAGCATCGTCTTTGATTTGCAAAGTTTAGTAAAAACATCTTTCGAAACTCGATCCAATTGGTGATCTCTCCGGCGGATAACCCATCGAACCATACCCTAGCTGTTCCGGTGAGGGTTTGAGCAAACATGTGGCACCATGCAGGCATGGGCCAAAGTTCGATCTCAGCTGCTCCCTCGAACGCGAAGACATGGTCATCTGGATCTGATGTCCCTGCATATGTTTTAATGGTGGCTGGCATTTTTAGCTTTGCCGGTAGGCGTGCTGTTGCAATCCTTTGAGAAAATTTGGAGAATGACGTCATATGGGTAGGGCGGTATGGGGCCGTTAGTTCGTCATCTCCTTGTGGTGTAATTAACGTTTTCTCCGGAGCGGACATGCTAACTTGCATCGGTCCGGTGTAACTCACAGGTGTTTGTTGCCCATGTGGAGTCTGAGTTTGTACGGCGGTGACTACTGTTGAGTAAGTAGCGAAAGATCCTAGACCAGGACTTGCTTCTGCCGAAGCAGCAGATCCTCCAGTGGCGAACAAATTAGCTTTTATGCTCTGCATTACAACCTCCCTATTTTGCTGTTCCTTTAACCGAAGCAATAGCTCACGGTTTTTCTGGAGAAAAGCGTCATCGAACTCCACTAGTGGAGTGCTTGTTTTAATGGACGAAGCATCAACAGATAGAGATGACTGTTGAGTGCTTCCCTGTGCTCCAATGGAGGTAACAGCTGGTGCTGACGTGATGATGACCATCTGGTCATCATCTACCTCAGTTGCTGTTACGTTTTCAATCGTGAATCCCTCAGATCGTGCCGTCATGGGTAATTATTACTCTGTTCTTTCGAAAAAGGAAAGAATCACAGCAAACTCACGGATGGCGCCAATTGAAGAGGAAAAAGATTACCTCTGGTTGGATGGATTGATTAGATCTGAGTGACAAGACACGGGGAAGAGATGGGTAACTAGATCTGGATATAACCTGCAAGAAAGAGCACCGTTAAGCTTGTCACAGGGGAGAGGAAGGTCTCATCTGTGACCACCCTCCGGCGTGAGAATAAGTATGGTTTAAAGAAGTGGGAAAGTAAGTACGAAAAGTACAAGAAAGTACAGAATAGTGAAGTTCCCAAATGAGGAATTCTGGGAGCTATTTATACTTTCCTAAATGGGCTTCGGCGAGCATGGGCCCATGGGCCATTTGGCCAAAGCTGATCGTTCGGTTTTCCTTTGGCTTCGGTCTCTGTGTGGACCGAGCTTCGGTCCAGAACTTGGTTCCTTATAAGTCTTTGGCTCGGTTCCTAATGATGGTCCGAGCTCCGACCCATAACCACATATTCTCATCACTTTTTATCCAAAAAAAAAAAAAAAAAAAAAAAAGCAGAAAAAATACAATAGGAAAAAGAAATTATATATGGGTCCAATTGCTCAACCCAGCCCATATTATATGCCCCATTACATTTAAAAAAAAAAAATATCCACCTGACCGTGATCCTATATTTCTGCCCGACTAATTACCCGATTCCCCACATCTAAACGAAAGAATATTCAGTTGCCACTTATAAAATTCAGTGCTTTGTGGATTCATCGATTAAAAGCAATAAGCAAGAATCACGTATTTATTTATTTATTCTTTTGCGTGCATGGTGTAAATTACTTTCGATATGTGTGTAACAAGAAATAAAATGATGCAATCATTTTAGTTGTAGATGCGCAATAATACACCATTCATTCTTGAGTGTGGGTGCATACAATCATACATTTACAAGTGTATGTGTGTAGACAAGCACCATTTCCAAAAAAGTAAACATGTTGAGCCGTGTTAGCAACGCATTAGATGTGATAGTTGCACAAGATATGTAAACATTTATGCAATATATTCGATTGAATAACTTCTGGACGAAAGTGATGTCCAGTATTACAAGAAAATATTCGTATTAATCGCACTTCAATTTCCGTTAACTGTCTTAACTTTTCCATCGGTTGATGGTATTTCTATGGCAACAACATCATTATCCTTCTTTCCATATGTTGTGCCATTAATTGTCATGGGTATTTGTTGATCAACTGATGGAAACTCATTAGGGTCACATTTGGAACTTGGTGGACCTTCATCTTTCATCTTGCCCCATATCACTAAATATAGTCCGATAACAATCACAACTGCTCCTAGAACCCTGTAGAATGATTCAATATTATTTATATTTATTATTATTATTTTTTTTTTTTGATATGTTATAAATAGGGAAATGTTTTTGGATGATGATATATATATGTACCTTCCTAAGTTTAGTTTTTCAGACAAAACAAATGATCCTAGAACCGCAACGATAACCATGCTTAGAGGGCTAAAAGCTGTAACGAACACCGGGCCTTTTACCTTCATTATTATTGAGGAAAGATAGTAACCCAATCCTGAACAGATTACTCCCTGTAGTTAAAGATAATTAGAGATCAGAATAATCTTGTAAAATTTAATATATTTGTTTCCACTAGCACTGCGAAACAATCAGGAGTTTGCAATGCATTTTTGGTCGAAAATAGTCTTTTGTGGCCGAAAATGTGATCGCAAAAAATCTCTATGAAAAATCCTATTTCGCGACTGGAAAGGAGTCGCGAAAATCTATGTGGGTTATTCTGTTATGTGACCGAAAAGGCGGTTGAAAAAATATTTGTGGGTAATCCTGTGTTGCAACCGAAATTATGGTGTTGCAAAAATCTCTATGGTTTATCCTGTTAATTTTGCAACGGGTGGTTATTATGTCCAATTTTATAGAGCAATGTAATTTATGTATTTGAAGAATATAGTTTTAAAAATATCTTACACCATAGACCATAGTTATAAGTCCAGCATCTAACTGTAGCTTCCATGCTTCATATTTACCACGTTCAGCTATTACTGTCACTATGCCCCCTTGCAATGTTCCAGCTGCACAAATTAGAGCTGTAAGAGACAGCTCTGCAGGGTATGACTTCAATGTAATTGCCTATAAAACAAACTTCATTTAGTTAGTGACCAATTTATACTAATACTCTAATAAGTAACCCTAATAAGCAAATTAAATACACTTGAAAGTGAAGTGGCGGCGCTTGAACAAAAATACAGAGGGCGCCGAAAGTCATAGGACCCAATTCATAGGGGCCGGACTCAATGTGTATAAAATTTTCGGACGAAATACACATTAATTTACACTATTGCGCAAAAAACAGGGAGGGGGGGGGGGGGGGGGGTTGTCCCTTTATATCCTTCGCCCATGCTTGAAACACCATACCTGAACAATGTAAAAGCAGCTCCATGACAAACAACCGGCTATTACCATCATCGAGCCCTTCATGTTGTCTCCAGTGCTCACATGGGTTGTGGCTTGTTGCTGTTCGGAGACGGTTGAACCCTTGGTCCATGGTAAACCAATAGTTGGCCCAACAACTAGTGTCATTATCATTGCTCCTCCCACAGTCACTAATGTCCCTACTATCTTCCCAATGCTATGTATTTTCTTGATGTTCACCTTCTCCAACCTGCCCAAAATAAAAAGTTTATTAATTAGACATGAAGGAATATTTTATTTAATTATAAACTTTTTAGGGTATGATAAGTAAGATTTTAATTTTTCTCAAACATGCTTTTGATATTTCTCTATGAGTGGATATTACTGAGTAAGTTTGTTTGTTTGTTATGTCATGTTGCAGATATTGTTAGTAGAATTTAAAATATATAGGCATTAATGCTTACGTGAACATGTGGAAGCTAAATATAGAAATATTACCTGCAAATCCAAGCCATGAGAAACGTCATGGCAGGGATAATATTAGTCATGGCTACCGCGAAAGTTGCGGTTGTATATTTCATTCCAGCATAATATAAGTTCTGGTCGACAACGGGCCTGGATAAAAATAATGAAAAATGATTAGAAACGTAATAAAAAAAAAGTTATTAGGGTAAAGATAATGAGAAACTATACATACTCTAAAAAGCCTAGCAACATGATCTGGAGAAAGATTGAGAATGTAAGTTTTGGCCTTGTTTTCCTGTCATTACAACAATATTAGATACATGTATATACATTAAGATATAGAAGTAAAGATCTAGAGCAAGAAAACGATGATGACCTTTCAAAGACGAGGGCGAACGGGGCCATAACAATGGTGGCAAAGAGGTTTCTATAGGTGGCAAAAGTGTAGTGATTCATGCCATGGTTAAGTGCAGCTTTGGCTATTATGACCAAACCAGCATTCCCAAATTGCAAAAATGTGACATATAAATATGGCTTTAGTTTTTCGAACATCATATTGTTTAGATGTTTATGAACTCTATGTATATGTGTGTTCGATCTTATGTGTGGAGTTATTTGGTGAGTACAAATGAAGGGTAGTGGGGTTTATATATAGAATGGTAGTAGCCTCAAGTTTTTGCATGTCATGGTATATTTTGCACATATTTCAATTCAGGACTCCACTGTCATTAATGGAATCTGGAATGGAAACCCATTTGATTACTTTATTTCTTCAAAAGTTATACCACTATATGCAACAGTAAAGCTAATCAATCAAAATGATCTTTTTAAAAATAGGATGATATCATCTTGTTTAATATAATATCAATTTCCATTGAAACCGTATTAGGGGGAATGCCCGCGCGTTGCTGCGGGTTCTTATATTTTTTTTTTACAAATGAATAGGGTGACATCTGAAGGACCGCAGGATCGGTTTTGAGGGAAAGGATCTTGAGAGAGAATATGAGAAACTATAAGATTCAATACATATATGAAATGATACAATGTTTGGGGTATTTATACTTGTGAAGGGGTGTGTCCCCTTTGATAGTAACCAACATGTCGGTTGGATTATTAACTAACATACCTATTCACTAAACTTAGGATATAATATATGTAACATATAATAGATATACTATAGGTTTGGGAAATAAGAATTATATGTCTAACATTCTCCCCCTTAATTCTTGATTTCCCCAAGGTCTTCAACTCCTATGAGACGTCGCATCTCGAGAAATTTTATTCTTGGTAGTGCCTTGGTGAGTATATCTGCTTTCTGCATCTCTCCACTGATGTGATCAACTTGTATCTGCTCGTTCTCTATGCATTCTCTGATAAAATGATACCTTATGTTGATATGCTTTGATCTTCCATGAAACACTGGGTTCTTCATAAGTTGTATTGCTGACTTGTTGTCTACTAGTAATGTTATCTTCTTTGGTTGTTCACCCGTGAGTTCGCTGAGTACTCCTTGTAGCCATATTGCTTGACATGCTGCTGATGTAGCTGCCATAAATTCTGATTCGCATGATGATAGTGCTACTATACTTTGTTTCTGACTTGTCCATGTGATGGGTGAATCTCTGTAGTAGAATATTGTTCCTGTTGTTCCTTTTCCATCATCTTGGTCTCCATAACTGCTGTCGCTGTATCCAGTGATTTCTGCTTCTTTACTTCTGCTGTATTGAATTCCATGATCCAATGTGCCTTTGATATATCTTATTAAGTGCTTAACTGCCTTCATGTGAGTTGTTTTTGGCTTCTCCATAAATCTGCTAACGTATCCAACTGCGTAGGTGATATCTGGTCTGGTATGTGTAAGATACCTTAAGCTTCCAATTAGCTTTCTATATTCTGTCTCATTGACTGGTTCACTTTCGTCTTCTTTAGTGAGCTTTAGACCTGATTCCATTGCATATTTTGTTGGATTGCAGTCTTCTAGTTTGGCTTCTTTAACGACTTTCTTCGCGTAGGCTGATTGCTTCAATTGTATCTTTCCTTGTGTTTGACTAACTTCTATCCCTAGATAGTAAGTGAGTGGTCCTAAGTCACTCATTTCAAACTTGCCTTGCATTTCTTTCTTGAAGCTTGATATGTCCTTGATTGAACTTCTTGTCACTATTATGTCATCGACATAAACTCCTATAATGATTGTTGACTCCTTTGAAGTTCTCTTGTATATTGCTTGCTCTTGTGGACATCTTATAAATCCAATTTCCTTTAGGATATTATTCAGCCTTATGTTCCATGCTCTTGGTGCTTGCTTCAAACCATATAGAGCTTTCTTTAGCTTGTAGACTAGATTTTCTTTTCCTTTCTTTATGAATCCATCTGGTTGTGAAACGTAGACATCTTCTTTTAATTCACCATGTAAGAATGCTGATTTTACATCTAAGTGATGTACTTGCCATCCTTTATGTGCTGCCAATGCTAATAGTAGCCTGATTGTTTCTATTCTTGCAACTGGTGCAAAAACTTCATTGTAGTCTATACCTTCTTGTTGTACATATCCTTTTGCTACTAATCTGGCCTTATATTTGGTGATCTGTCCACTTGCGTCTCTCTTGACCTTGAATACCCATTTTAGACCTATTGGTTTCTGACTTGAGGGGAGTGTAGTCAGTGTCCAAGTGTCATTCTTCTCTATTGAGTCTATTTCGCTTTCCATTGCTTCTATCCATTGTGGGTATTCTGCTGCTTCTTTGTAGTTTGCAGGTTCTTCATCATATGCTAAATATAGATGTTCATATTCTTCTGGTCTAAGAGGTCGTGTGGCTGCATAGATGTCATTAAGTGATCTAAGGGCTCGAACTGGTCTATTTTGAGAGCCTGGTGAGTCTTCTAACTCTTGAGTACTTGTCTCAACTGCTGGATCACTTGTCGGTGTTTCTTGAACTGTTATTGGAGTTCGTGTAGCTGTGATTGGACTGCTAAAAAATTCATTATCACTTTCATTCTCTTGATCTTCATTGTCCTCATTACTTTGCTCTTGTACAGCTTCACTTTCGTGATCTCCATAAACTTCGAATCTTGTCCAAGATGGTTCGTCATTGCTTCCTTCTTTTAAGTAGTTGTTCCAATCCCATGGTTCGTTTTCTATGAATTGGACATCTCTACTAATGTGTATCTTTTCTTCTACGGGATCATATAATCTATAGGCTTTGGAACCATTTTCGTTTCCTAGATGTACCATTTTCTTGCTTCTGTCTTCTAACTTCTTTAAATAGGGCGTTGTTACCTTTGCATATGCTATGCATCCAAATACTCTGATGTGCTTGATATTTGGTGCTTTGCCATTTACTGCTTCGTAGGGCGTCATTCCCTTTAATGCTTTGGTAGGTAACCTATTCTGAATGTATATTGCTTGTCGTGTTGCTTCTGCCCATAAGTTCTGTGGTACATTCATAGCCTTTAACATGCTTCTGGTCATACTCATTACTGAACGGTTCTTTCTTTCTACTACACCATTCTGCTGTGGCGTGTAAGGTGCTGTAAGCTGTCTAAGGATTCCTTTATCCTCACAATATGCGGTAAGAGCTTTAGAAGTAAACTCTCCTCCACGATCCGTTCTTAATCTTTTGAGCTTGTGACTTGTCTCTGTCTGAGCTTCACTTAGAAACTTCTTGAAATTTTCATAAACTTGATCTTTTGACTTAAGCATGTAGATCCACATATATCTTGAATAATCGTCAACTATCAGGAAGAAATAGTTGTTGCCTGCTAATGATGTGGGTGAAATCGGTCCACATAAGTCTGCATGTACGAGTTCTAGAGGCCTAGTAGCTCTAAAACTTGCTTGAGAGGGAAACGGAAGTCTGCTTTGCTTTCCCGTAATACATGCATCACATACTTGAGATGGGTGCTGAATCTTTGGCAATCCACGTGCCATTCCTTTTGTGCTTAATTGTCTAAGTGAATCAAAATTCACATGTCCCATACGTGCATGCCATAGCCATGCAGGTGTATCTATTGTAGCTTGTAAACAAATCGGATTTGTTATTCTGAGCTTTACTTTGTAAAGTCTATTTTTAGCTCTTGGGACTTTCATCAATAGGTTGTTGTAGGCGTCATAGATCCATAGATGTTCATTTTCCATAATTACTTTACATCCTGATTCTGTAACTTGCCCGAGGCTTAAGATGTTGCTTTGGAGCGTTGGAATGTAGTATACTTCTGTGACTAGTCTTTGTTCTCCATTGTTACATTCCAGTACTATTGAGCCTTTACCTTTGATGTTAACACACGATCCATCTCCAAATTTTACGCTGCCTGCTATCTTTTCGTCTAACTCTGTGAAATAGGAGCGTCTTCCTGTCATATGATTGCTTGCGCCATTGTCTAAATACCATACTTCATTTCCATTTTCTTCATTGTGATAACGTTCTGGTATTATCTTCTTTTCTTCGAGAACTACACTTCTTTCTTCACCTACTGCCATAAGTAATGTGGGATCCTCTTCTTCCATTACTAGGTGAGATTCTTCTTGTTTATTTCGAGGTTTAGGACATCTGGGAGCTATATGTCCTAATTCATTGCAATTGTAACATCTTACATTGCTGCCATCTCTTCTGGGCTTGTAACTACTGTTGTCATGACGGTTCTTAGTGGGATTTCGATCACTTCTCTGATCTTGATGGCTATATCTGTCAAAGCTCTTCTTCTCATATCTTTGACTCTTATTGAACTTCCTAAAGTTCTGTCTACCTCGATTCTGATTGTAGTTCTTGTAATTGCTGTTAGGTCTTCTCTCTTGTCTTGTAAATAACAGCTTCTCTTGACCGGCTGGTCCATATTTCTTTTCATCTCTTGACTTAAGGCGTTCCTCATAAGCTTTAAGTCTTCCAAGCGCTTCATCTAACGTCATGGAATCTATATCTGAATATTGCTCTATGGATGCAATAATCTGTAGGAACCTTTCTGGTACGGAGTCCAGCAATTTTCGTACCAACATCGACTCTTCAATTGTCGTTCCTAGGGTTTTTGACTTTGTACTAATCGCACTTAACCTACCAGCAAACTGGTCTAAGGTTTCTGTCTCTCTCATCGTAATCATCTCAAATTCTGTGCGTAATGATTAAAGTCTTGCTTTCTGGACTCGGTCAATTCCAATAAATCTTGTCTTTAATGCTTCCCAAATTTCTCTTGCTGTATTATGTGACGCCACCTGCATCACCATATCTTCTGGAATTGCCTGGAAGAGATAGGCAATCGCTGTCCTATCCTTCTTTACATCTACCGTTGACGTGCCTTCTATGGGTTCCACTACTTCCCAAAGACCATTTGCACTCAATATTGCTTTAACACGAACAGCCCAAATCGTGTAATTTGTAGATGTCAACATCGGTGTTTGGAGGCTAAAAGTGAGAGTCTCCTTTGTAACTGACTCTCTTACTACTGTCTCTTTCGACATTGTGGGTTTAATGGGCGTCTTTTGAGGACTGTTATTCTTCTTCTTCTTCCCAATTGTCCAAATCTAATATGGACTACCCACTCTTCTTTAGGAACTTTGTTCGACAAATGGTCAAACTTAAATCGATATACTTAAAATATTATTTTGGTTAACAAAGGTTTTGATATTTCGTAGGCGCCTTAACAAAGTATCAAGAACTTCGTTATAATATTTTTGTGTATCAATGATGTTCCTCTAAATAATATCTAAAGTCAATCCTTTTGACTTGATAATCCTCCAACAATTTGATTAGTGTTCTTTTAATAACACTCAATCTATAAAACACCCTTCTAAAACAAACCCCTATGTTTGTTTAATAATATATCTTTATTACTTCAATAAAATTCCTTTGACTTCAATTTTTTTTCGGAATCAGTGAGTAAAACCCAAAAAAAGTCACTGATTAACAATCTAATATATAATATCCCTCAATTATTTTTTTAAACTTTCATACGTTGACTTTTCCAAGTCAACTTCTTCTTTCAAAACTTGACTGCCCAAACAAACAACCACCCTTTTTTTTGTTTGTATGATCCGACTTCAATAATATGTTCCAAAAACAATTACTACGGATCTTAACAAGTTTCTCTAACTTGTTCTAAAATCAATCGAATACGAAAAAATTTCCGGAAAACGTTTTTTTTCGTTCTTAAAACCAAATGAAAATCTTAATCCCTTTGATAAACTTCGATGTTTTGATAAAAATTTGCAAAAACGATTCTGTTTTCGTATCAGGAATGTTCGAAGATAAGTTTTAAAGTATAAAAACTTGATTTTTGTTTATAAAATTTTTGGCGAGAACGAAAGTCTTTCGAACAAAAAACAGGGTATCAAAAAAAAAATCTGATTTCTGACTTGGATTAAGGTTTTGTGTATTTGATTATGATAAACTAATAGGGCAGGGATGATATAACCGTTGTAACGTGATAAAACTTTCTGTTCGTCGGTTCCGGTGATAGCCGGAGAAGATGAAGTTGGCCGGAAATTTTATCCGGTTCTTGTTCTTCTTCTTTTGAACGGTTAAAACTGATGTATTGATCTTCTGAAAATCCTGTTTGGCCTTTAATAATTCGTTCCAACGTATGATGATCAAATTCGTTTGTCTCTGTTTTTTGAAACACGAAACAGGGGATCGGACTTGATCTTCTTCTACTTTGTGACTTCTGTAATCGAATGGAACTTATGATAAACTCTTGCTCTGATGCCAAATGAAGGACCGCAGGATCGGTTTTGAGGGAAAGGATCTTGAGAGAGAATATGAGAAACTATAAGATTCAATACATATATGAAATGATACAATGTTTGGGGTATTTATACTTGTGAAGGGGTGTGTCCCCTTTGATAGTAACCAACATGTCGGTTGGATTATTAACTAACATACCTATTCACTAAACTTAGGATATAATATATGTAACATATAATAGATATACTATAGGTTTGGGAAATAAGAATTATATGTCTAACAACATCTACAAATTGGCTTTGCATGAGCAAGCTAGAACAACTCTATATGAGCAATTGTTAGCATGAGACAGAAATCACACCATCATCTACGACATATTTGATTGATCTAATATACCATATCAGCAATCATATGATACAATGATTCTAATACTAAATTCCTTAATATCAGGGTGCATCAGGAGATATTTCAGATTCACCACCTTCATCCACTTCAGATTCATCTGAATTCGAGTCCTCGTTGTTCTCAGTTTCATTGCTAAAGTCACCCTTAGGTTCTTTAAGAGTTTGTGACCGTATTTTAACACGTTTTCCTTTAATGTACCTGTACTCCCATTCAGATGGTGGGTATTGCCTCTTCAATTTCTTATACTTGTCCAACATCCCTAGCTTTTGAAATACATCTCCAACTATATTAACAATCGAAACAGTAGGCCGTATGCCAAGTTCTTCCATGTCAGCAAATACCTAATAACAAATGCTAGCGTTAGATGTATAAAAAACATATATATGCACACACATATTGATGCTTTATTGAAAGTTCAAGGAGTGCTAAAAGCACAAAATACAACATTTGGTTCGAAGCTAATGATCCAAATACAAAAGTACCTCAAACATTTTGTCATGCATATCTCTCTTGTAATAAATGGCAATCATTCTATCAAAGAATATTCGAGGCATGCTTTTGAAATTATCGGGAAATAGTTTCGTCCATAGCTCTTCAGCTTCATCAATTCTCCCATCGCCTGCCAAAGCGTATAGCAATAAATAATAGCTCCCCATTGTTTTCCCTTGGCCTTTACTTAACATCCACTTGGTTACCTTTAATCAGAGTGATTAACAAACTAACTTTTTATCTGACAAGTAATGTAGAACACGTTAATAATTCCTCATAGAACATGATATGACTCAACATTACAGAAAACTATTTATCTTGAAACTAACAGCCATACTGAGGAAACTAACTTACACATTCGACAAGTTTCAATGATTTAGAAATTGTTCCTATTTTGTTCTTGTTTCTCGTGGATATATATCTTGGCCGAGGACCATTAGCTGCACATACCAGGAAATTATGATAGCATGTATAAGAAAAAATAAATCAAATACTTTTATTATATCTTTATTGTTAAGTTTACTCACTTTGTACTTTTAATCGTCATCAAGGTGACGAATAATATCATTGAAAAAAAAACAAACAATAACTATAATTAATGTTAAATATAAAAAAGACAACCACGCATATTGTCAACAATATATGATGGAATTAACCGAACCCTTTATGTAGTCATTGTTTGGAAGAAGGCTTACTCATTATCAAGAGTGAATCATCTCTGAACAACGTTCATGCTGGAATCGTCTTCCATGGCGGCGTAGTGGCGGTGGATGAGAGTCACCATTGAGAAGAATAAGATTTGAGGTGGTTTATATACAGATTCTCAGCCATGGTAATGATTTGAAATGGCATAAATTAATGATTGATGAAAGCTAATAAATTGAAAATGGGGAAACGTAATTGCAAAAGTTAATGATTGATGAAACCTAATGAGTTAAAATTGGGAAAACTTAAAGGTTGATGAATGGAGGGTCTGAAGAAACTTGGATAACGCATGGACTGATAAATGCGACTAATGAAGGCGACGTCAGTCTTCTTTGAGAAGCGTACTTAATAGTTAATACAAGGGAAGGGTTTCTTGACTGCATTCAAGAATGGTATCGAAAGAGATGGTTTCAATAACAATGATTAATGATGAGTTGCATTAGTGTAATGTACCATTGCCATTAAAGATTGTACAAAAGGGTATAAAAGGAAGAAAATGTGTAAAAATTAGAGATTTATACATGTGACTCTTGACATCTCATCTTAAAATGTGTGTATAATTACTTTTCTACCCATGTCTCCTCCTTAATAAGGTAACATAGATTGGCAAACATACTCTCTCTCTCTCTCTCTCTCTCTCTCTCTCTCTCTTATGTTTGAGTCACGTAATTTTTATTGGGTGCCAAGATACAACAAAAGTTGTTGGATACATAGACTCTAGCTTAATTACCTAATGACAAAACGCCTAGGCATAGATATATAGTTTGAAATGATGGTAACCCTTTAACGGAAACATAAAATTATAAACATCAACAAAATAACACGTATCTATTGCATATTATATGGGGAAATGGATTTAAATACTCTCGAACTTTCACCTATTGATGGATAATACTTCGAATTATCAGTTTGACCAATAACACTCTCAACTTACAAGTTAGTTTGTTCTATCACCCAAAAACTAACGGAGGTCTAACCTGATTTTCCTATACGATAAAAATGGCTTACGTGACAAAGTGAAAAATATAAAACACCTAAACTTAAGGGACCTTTTCAAAACTGTTATTGTTGTTGTTGTTATTGTTGTTGATGTTGAACACCTAAACTTAAGGGACCTTTTCAAAACTGTTGTTGTTGTTGTAATCTCCACCACTACGACCAGGTTATCATCTCCACGACCAATAACAACAATGGTTCAATAACCTCAATCCACCCACATTCTTCAATAACCTCGAATATTCTTAAGGCTTGAGAACAAGTGTTTAGTGTTGAAGATGCGAAGAAACGAGAAATCAAGCAGAAGACGAAACAAATCCATCCCTACATCAATGCAGTGAACGAACCGATGAAAAATGGTATGTGGATATCTGTCCCGTTCAACCATCCACCAACAATTGACACATCTGTGCTCAATTCTAATCTGAAAAACAAGATGAAACAAGATTTAGAATCGTTTTTGAAGTCTAAACAATATTATCATCGAATTTGGGGTTTTGTTTGATTCTGATCTGAAAAACAAGATGAAACAAGATTATGATCTAATAAGTTTATGGGTTTTGTTTGAATTTGGGGTTTTTTTCGAATTTAGGGTTTTGTTCAAGCTAATAAGTTTAGGGTTATTATTATTTTTGTAAATCTTCAATGCAAATGCTAACAATCTCGGATCTCTGCTTCTCTTCCTTGATTCACCATGTTAATGGCGGTGAGCTGCAGTTACAGAGGTGTTGTTACTTTGATATTATGGTGCATCATCGTATATAAGAGGACTCTCATCTTCACCTTCCCGCCACCATTTCCGTCAAGGTATCCTTCGATCTAACTTGAATATGAGTAGGAATAAGTCTTAAAAGCGATTTGTTGTGTGTAATTGGTTGATATAGTGATACGATGGATTTAGTAAAGTTGTTTGGATTTTGTTTTGAAGTTTAAGGGGATTAGATAATAAGAGTACATGCTAATAAGTTCTTTTTTTCTTTTTCGGGAGCTGGGAGGTGATGGTGGAGGTGGCATGCCATGTCATCTTGCCACATAAGTAATTATGACAACTCGGTTTGCCACTTAAGCCATTTTTTTCACGTAGATTAACCAGGTTAGACCTCCGTTAGTTTGAATGTGGTGGGACAAACTAACTTGCAAGTTGAGAGTTTTATTAGTCAAAGTGATAGTTCGGAGTATTATATGTTAATGGGTGAAAGTTGGAGCATTTAAATCCATTTCCCCTATAAAGATTTATGTACAAAAGGTTAAATTCCTTGAAAGAATAAAAAGCCATAGGAATTTAACATGTGACAATCATTAGAATTAGGGGTGAAAAGTATAAGAGTAATTGAATTAGTAAAATATAGATAAAACACCATTTACCTACAAAATTAGCATCATATACCTATTTTTTACATGCAAAGAACCAAAACACTATAATTGTAAATAAAACACCATGTACATGCTATTAATAAAACACTGCCTAATAAACATTTTATTACTTGCAAAATAAAATACCATGTATCTGTCATAACTAAAACACCATATAGTAAAAACATCAAGTTGAAACGTAATTTTTTATATGTATATGTAGCAATATGGAACTCATATTAATAAACGTTGGTTGTTATCATTAATTTAAAAACAAATTATGTATAAAAAATTATAGGCATTTAAAAAGACACTTCAAAGTTGTGTCATGAGTTTTTAAATTTAGAATACATCAAATTTTGTTACTACCTCTGGGTGGTCAAAGTCTTTATATATAGGTAGGTATACACACAAACGAGTTCGTTTAAAGTTAGAGGAGTTCTCGTTTCATACTTCAATCTTTTTATCCTATTATAACAAAGTGTAGCCTTATTTATAAATGCTTTATTTAAACCCAATCAAGGTTTTCACTTAAATGGTTACTACGTGATGATCTAGAAATCTTGATATAGAACAAGGCTTCCATATATCAGAAAAATGAATGCCGTTAAAAAAAAAAAAAGAAAAAGAAAAAAAGAAAAAGAAAAAAAAAATGAATTATGTATGATGCTTTGAGACCAATGATGTCCAGTCCAGCTGATCGGATGTGGGAGGGTTTACTCCTAGGGAGGTTTCCGTCCGGGCTTGGTCACAGTTTTGAGTCCCCCTCGCACTAAGGGGTGAGAAATTCAACACCCACGTTTGACCTGGATTCAAACTAGGGTTGAGGGGTTGTGCGTCATTTAGATTTTTTTGAAAATTGACTTTCATTACCAAAAGAAAAAACGCACCCAACGCCTATCCCCAAGACAGGGATACACGCCGAAAGCCAAAAACAATACAAAGTCACGTTACATCAAATTTACACCAACTAGTCCAATCCACTACCCCTTTTTTAAACCTATGCTTGTACCAGAGGAAGCCCAGCGCCTTGATATCCGCAACCATGTCCACCACCTTAGTATCCTTACCAGAAAAGATCTTCTCATTTCTCGCTCTCCATATTCTCCAACAAGTGATAATGACAATACCATGGACAATCGATCTCTTGTTTCCCGCCGCTTCACTGACTTTATGTATCTCCACCAGATCACTCACATGAAACACAAAGGGCCGCGGAATCTTGCACCACACAGCAATCGCGAACCAAACACCCGAGGATACAGCACAACCGGTTAAAAGATGTTCCAAAGATTCTGAATAACACTCGCATAAAGCGCAAACTTGATCATCAATAAAAACGTGCCGTCTAGCCAGAGCCTGTTTAGTCGGAAGACGATCCAACACCGCCCTCCACATAAAAATAATACATTTTTTAGGCACCCACTCACTCCATTGAAACCCAAAATTCCCGGTACCCACCTCAGCCCGTAACATCCAACGTTTAAACGCAGAAACCTCGAAGTCTTTGGAGCTACCAATCTCCCAAACCCACGAGTCATCCCTGTCAACAAACTGGACCGCATCAAGAAGGCCCTCTAAGGCACCCTTCTCAATCAGCTCCTGACTCGAGAATGTCGCTCTCGACCAATCCCAAACATAAGTGCGACTAAGCGAAGTAATAACCACACGATCATGAATCAAAACTCTCTTGCTCTTTTCTAACGCATAAAGAGCCGGGTATTTGTTCTTCAAGAGGTCATCACCCAACCACAAGTCCAACCAAAAACGGATACATCTACCATTACCAACGATGCCGCGAATAATCCTGTTGAAACCCACCCCATCCACCTTAAAGCCATTCCAAAAAGAAGCATAAGTTTTCCACACCCCTGTAATGGAATTATTAACCGGCACCAGACCCCACCAACGAGAAGAACCATGAATAGACGTCACAACCCTGCGCCACATAGCCCTATGTTCATTATGATAACGGGCGAGCCATTTGGAAAGCAGCGCCCAATTATTAACTTCAAGACGCGCTATGCCTAATCCACCATCTTTTATGGATTTCGTAACCACATCCCATGCCACCCAACTCATCTTCCTCACCTCCTCCGTACCACCCCATAAAAACCTCCTCATCAAACCTTCTAGATCAGCGATAACCTTCTTCGGGGCCTTAAATAAGGAAAAATAATAAGTTGGAAGACTATCCAATACAGATTTAATAAGCGTTACTCTCCCGGCAATAGACAAAGACTGCACTTTCCAATTAGAAAGCCGATTTTTAAACTTAGTAACCACCGGCTCCCAGTTGGCCACCCTATTCATGTTAGCACCAACCAAAATCCCAAGATAAGAAAACGGAAGTCTACCCGGTTTACAACCCATATAACTAGCTTGAGCGTCAATTTCACCTTCTTCAATACCCACACCATAAAGCACAGATTTATGAAGATTAATCTTAAGGCCTGAGCATAAATAAAAAATACGAAGAATCCGCTTAAGATTATCAAAATTAAAAGCGGACCACTCTCCCATAATCATAGCATCATCCGCATAAAGTAAATGGGAAATAGTAGGGCCGCCATTAGGAAGGCTAATACCGTGAAACGCGCCCACATGACACGCTCTCTTCAGCAATCCTGAAAACGCCTCCATCAAAATAATAAAAAGAAAGGGAGAAAGCGGATCACCTTGACGAATGCCCTTATAACACCCAAACTCGAACGTGGGAGACCCATTCACAAGAACGGACGCCCTGGACGACAACAAAATGCCACGAATCCAGTCACACCACACCGAAGAAAAACCCATTTGAGCTAAGACCGATAATAAGAATTCCCAATTCACGTTGTCGTACGCTTTATCAAAATCGATCTTGAATATAAAAATTTTCCTATCTCTCTTCTTAGCCCAAGCAATAATCTCATTAGTAACCAGCGGGCCATCCAGAATGTATCCCCCAGAGAGAAACGCCGACTGTTGCTCAGAAACAATCTTATCCATGAACGGCTTTAAACGATTCACAAGCACTTTGGACACAGTCTTCAGAATACAACCAATAAGACTTATGGGTCTAAAATCCACCAAAGACGATGGACTATTAACCTTGGGAATTAATGCAATAAAAGACGAGCCAACTCCCGCGCAAAACCGTCTATACCTGTGAAAATGGCCGAAAAAATCATTAAAATCGTTCTCGAACACCTCCCAGAAAAACTTGATGAATCTAAAGTTGAATCCATCCGGCCCGGGAGCTTTATCACTACCACAACCGAAAACCGCATTCTTGATCTCACTGATTGAGAACTCTCCCACCAAAGAACACGCCTCCACCTCAGACAAAGGCGTAAGACCGTAACAATCCAGCCGCGGACGAAACTGACATGATTCCTTGAATTTCCCAGAAAAAAACCGCATCACCTCCCTTTTAATAATTGCCGGTCTCGTTTCCCAAGCGCCATTGACCTCCAACCCTGGAAAATAGTTAGCATTTTTTCTCTTATTAATAAAACCATGAAAATAACGGGAGTTTTCATCTCCATGAGTGGCCCAATTACACCGAGCCTTCTGCTTCAAATCCCGGTGATGAAAATCATCCAACTCGCCAAGTCTCCTCTTAATTTCAGTTAAAGACCAAGACTCCTCTTCTGCTAAATCCCGAACCTCCAACAACTGATCGAAGTCGCGCAGCTCCTGCTGGTGGTGGCGTAGTTGGCTAGCGCGTAGGTCTCATAGCAAAGTGCGTCATTTAGATTCTCCAAAAAAAATTGTATGATGCTTTGAGCCGGTGTGACCTCTTGGGTGCGCTTTATTAAAAGCATGGGCATTTAGACTTCAAATGAGCTAAATATAGAAAATGTTAGTTTTAGATAAGAGTTCACTTTATTATGCTATTATTTTTGGATAATACATTTAAGTCCTTCTTATTGGATGTTTTTGTTCATTAACGCTTTTCTTTTCTTTTCAAAAAAAAAAAAAAAAAAAAAAAAAAAAAAAAAAAAAAAATTAACGCTTTTCTTTCTCTTTTTATTGTCATTGTTTTAAAAATGTTCACTACTATTGCTACCTATCTACATGCTTGCGTATATATATCATTATTATTATTATGTATTATTATGCTAGTACAAAGTTATTGAAAGAGAAATCATTCTCGACACTTCCAACTTAAGTCCATATTGCATAACGAACCCTCCATGTTTAGTGAATTTGAAAAGTCCTAGCTAAAAGAAAGCTATCAAATTCGATGGGATGAAGAACCTGATGGAATGAAAATGTCAAGAAACTGCATTTCAAGTCCAACTAACTGTGTAAAGAAGTCAAATCTGATATCGTCAAGAGAAAAACAGAGAAATCTTATCATTAGACGGTGAAACTTTCTATCGTACCATATACAAATATAAAGTTTAGAGTTAGACTGTTAGAGCCAGTTATGTTTGTGAGTAATTTCACTACGATGAGTAAGAGAGTGCTTGGGATTGCGTTATGAATCTGATTTTTAGATTATTGCGTTTTAAAAACGCAGATAATTAGTTTTTAGTGTTTGGATTGCGTTTTGAAAACGCAGATAATCAGTTTTTTTTTGCTACCAAAACGCAATAATCTATAAGCAACTCCACCCCTGCTTTTCCAAAACGCATAATCTGTTTTAAATAATCAATCCTGAACACCTCCTAAGTCTGGTTGGCCATCAGAAGTTGTTAATGTTACAATATTCATGTAACACTCCTAATTTCTAAATCCAAAAAATGATTAAAATAATATTACTTGTGCTATATAGTGATCTTCAAGAAGTTAACTGTAAATAGTTAGAATTAATAATTTAAATATTAAAATAATATAATTTTCAAAAGTTTTACATTGATAGTTTTAATTTAAAATTAACAGTAATCTATATCTATATCTATATCTATCTATATCTATCTATAATATATTATAAAGCATTTGATAAGGATTTCTTAAAATTTAAGAGATACAAGTTATCTATACTATATTATAAAGCATTTGATAAGGATTTCTTAAAATTTAAGAGGTACAAGTTAATTTGCTTATGGTACAACACACAATACACATAATAATTATGTTTTGAGGGCAAATTAGTCTTTAAAACACCATATTTAATCTAAATGAATTCAAGAGTCAATAGATAATTATGATAGCTTTTTTTTGTGAACATTGACTTTCATTATAAACACAAGGGAGGGTCCTCAAAACAAGGACCACACCCAAAAACTATAACATGTACAAGGGACTATTACACCAATCCTTCCAACATAAAACTGTAAATTGGGACCTATTCTTTAACCACAAAAACGAAGTAGCTTTTATACTACCAATGACACTAATTATCTTCGGCTCTATCTTGTTGAAGATCTTGTTGTTTCGGGCCTTCCAAAGCATCCAAAGCGTAACCATAATGATCCCATGAATGATCTTCTTTCCCCTTTTCCCACCGGACACTTGTTTGTATAGTAAAAGGAAGTCGTTCAATTGCATGGGCAAGTTAGCATTTAGACCACACCACTTCCCAACATACAACCAAACTCCGCATGAGAAACCGCACCCACTAAAGATATGCGTCGATGTTTCGAAGTCAACTTCACAAAGTTTACACCTATCGTTGGGGATAAAAACATTCCTTTTGCGAAGAGCTTCCACCGTAGGGATCCTGTCCATCTCAGCCCTCCAAGCGAACACTTGACATTTCAAAGGCACCCACGAAACCCATTTGAACTTGAAGCCGCTAACCGCCGTTGGCTGGTCCTTTAACTTCTTTTTGACCATCGCTACAGGGAACGACGCCGAGCCATCCCACTCCCAAGAGTCCCGCTTATCAGTGAGTTGGACCTGGCCCAACAACCCAGCAAGAATCGTCCACTCTTGGACTTCTAAAAGGCCCATGGGCCGCGTATAATCAACTGGAGCCCATAGCTAATGACATTTATTTCTACAAATACTTTGAACATATGAAATATAAAACATATAACAAACAATTTATAATGTTACATGTTTTGTTGTAATCTTTTATATAGAATTAGATAGTTTATAAAACTTTGAATAATTTGACATCATGAGAGTAACTAAACAACGTAAAGTTGCACTATTCATAGGATAAGGTGCTTTTATATTTTTCTATAAATCATTTTATATGACATAGGTCAAACTTATTGTTTTTTATAATATTATTTTGTGCTTAGAAGAAAGAGAAATAAGAAATTACTTTATTGATTCTATTTTTATATACGTTTCAATGTAAACTTTGTTTAAAATAGACTTGCGTTTGATAATGTACAAATCATCTAAACATAGGCGAACAAGTCGTTTCAGTTTTTTTTAGTTTGTTATTTCTTTTCTACATGGATTTGTTACGGTTTCGACTTGACTATTTCTATGATAATTTTTAACTTTTTTAATATGGTGAGTAAACTTGCCGCCATGCATTTGTGTGATTCAACGTTTTTTAATCTATTTTTTGTTGTTTAACGGTTTCGCCGCAACGCGCGGGTTTCCCACTAGTAATTATATATGCTACACTCACGTATAATAGCTAGAATTATTTTTGTGATGATTTTTCTTTAACCAAAAATAATGTATAGTGATTTAAAATGAGTATTTATATATGTTGTAGATGGAAACGTGCAATTTATATATATTTTTTTAACGGCTAACAAATCATACCCGAGCACTTTTGGTGCACCTGTCTTTCGACAAATTCAAGCACAGAGTATCTGAGTTGTCAAACACCAGTTCCGAGTAAAACCTGGTAACCCACCCGTCTGTATGCACGACGATGAAATTACAGATAAAACATGTCTGGCTCAAGAGTCGAACCCAGAATCCCCAGTTCTTTTATCATTGCTCACCAATATCTCTACCGCTACATTATAATGGTATTAACCCGTGCAATTTATATTAGTTGTGATAATTGAATCTTTAAAGGTGTTACCACGGTATTTTCCCATCATGGAATGTTGACCATGTAAATGGTGTGAGTTACCGTCATGAAGATGCAGCAGTTTCGTCAAATAATGAATGGATATATTTAACATGAAGATTTTAGTTTTGGTTTATATTTACGTTTAGGTTGTGTTTCCAAGTTCACTTAACAAGAGAAAAGAAAGTATTTGGAAGGAAATGAAAATTTTCTTGTGTTTTCGAGTATCATTTAAGGAATGAAAATAAAGGAAAACAAAACATATTATGTTCCCGAGGGTCACTTAAGAAAGAAAATGAAAAGAAAACTAGTTATGCTAAATCTTTTAGTTTAGTTTTCCTTCCGATTTGAAAGGAAATGATATGTATCATCTCCTTTCCTTTTTTTTGATTTTTTTCATTTCCTTTCCCTCCTCAAATAAACTCGGGAAGATGGCGTAAATAAATGATATTAAGATATATAGTATCTTCATTTGAAATATATTGATCTCAAATAAAATGAAAGAAACTAATATATATGTACGTATCCATTAGGATTAGTCTACCAATTCAAATATGGGTTACCACCATTTTCCTTTGCTACGAGAAAAGAATACCCCACCGATCTAACTCAAACATATCATATCGGGTATATTTAGTATGGGGTAATAGAATAGATGGGAGAATGGTGTGACACCCGGCATGTTTGGGTTAAACATATTAGTAACATCTAAGTCTACCTTAGCGAGAAACGTTTATAAACGAACTTAACTGGGTTAGTTGAGTCGGGTCAAGTTAGGATTGTCCAGGGTACAATGATCTGGAGGATCATTGGGAGTCGTTTTGGTAATACACTAGTACCGGGTTTCGTTGTTGGTGACATTACATGAACTAATTAAGTATATGTGTAGATTATGGGTCGTGTGGTGGATTATATACATAGATGTGTTTAAATGATGTGTAAATGATTATCTATGCTTAAATATGTTAAATATAGATTAAGGATGCATGCTTATGTGTTAAGATGTGTTAGAATGCGTTAAACATGACAAACTGGAAAATTAGTTAAAAAAAATGAATTCTGGTTCGACCACTTCGAATGGTCGAAGGAGAACATTGTGCCTGGTTCGACCCTTTGTAAATGGGCGAACCAGGGGAGTGAAATTGAAATAATTCCTTTCGACCAGGACAGGGCTCATTCGACGCTGTGGAAGGGTCGAAGGAGGCCACCTTCGACCATTAAGTTGGGGCGAAGGAGGATTAGTATAAATACCAAACTTTGTCATTTTTCATCATTTCACAAACCCTAACCGTCCCAAAACGCTCTCAAACGATCTTAATCACTAAAGAAGGAGTTTTTGCTCTTCTTTTTCATAATCTAACCTATCTACAACATCTAAACAAGAATCCAAGGTGTGTTCTTAATCCTAAACCTTTTAAAAGCATTTTAATTCGTTTTCATCTAACCCTAATTGTCTGGATCTGTTCTAAGGGTGTTTTTATGATTAAAAACCTTTTAAACATCTTTTTAAATCAAAACATTATCATTTAACATAGGTTTTCATGGTGAATAACATATGAAAATTGTGTATTATGTGGTGTTATGTGTTGTTCAATGATTTGCTGTTGTATCTATGATAGAAACATGATATAGGATTGTTATTGATGCTAGATTATTGTTGTTTAGGGTTAGGATTGGATATGATGATATTATGGGTATTTGGGGGTTTTAACGAATCTAGACTTGATGCATGATATTTATGATCAATAGAATTGATAAGAAAAGATCGAACACTCGACAAACTGAGCATTTCAAGTTGAATATGAATCGATTTCAAAAGTTTCCAAATTGGGTAACTTATTTATGCATGAAAGTGATGTTTCCATAATCTTTACCATTTTAGGAAAGGGTTGAAATGGACGTATTATTAGGGGAAATCGGTGGGGTTTTGTAGGGATAAGTTATTCATGATTGACTGCTGTGTTTGATGATGTTTCGAGTCGTTTTGAATGTGTTTGAAGCGTTTTTAGGAAAATTTGCACAACAGGGGTGAACCTGGCCTCCTTCGACCGATCGAAGGTGCGAAATAGGGAACCCAGGGTCGAACCTGGGTTTTTGTTGGGCGAACGTGGTAAAACGGGCGAAGGAGGCATCAAATGGTCGAACGAAATGTAAAACGGGCGAAGGATGCATGTGGTCTGGATTGATCATGGGTATTCATTTGGGAGTTAGTATTCAGTTGGAGTCGATTTTCACTTGGAATTGGTATACATTTGGAGTCGGTATTCATTAAAAACCTGTGAACTCACCGGCATTATTTGCTGACGTATTTAGCATGTTTGTCTCAGGTCGCTAAGGTAGCAGCTGTCGATAGGCGCACGGAGTCTCACGGCGTCTAGGATTCATGTGCATCTCATTTAGTATTTTCAGACTTTCGTACTTTTGATTTCATGTTGTAATAAAGTTTTACGCTTCCGCAGCGTTGGATCATTTATGAAAACTTAATGGTTTGATTATGTCATTTTTACGTATCATATAGTGTTGTTTATTGTGACCGTTGACTTGGATCCTGGTGTGTCATGCGCCTCGCGGTAAAACCCCGCACGTGGAAATTTGAGGGTGTGACAGTAAAGGTTGGGCATTATGTGTAGATCGATTATAGGATTGGAAACGACATATTTGTCCTAGAGAATTATGAAGGAAGGGTAACATGACGGGTCAAGGTAGGTGGTGTGTGGGAAATTGTATGCATATATGTATTGTAGGGTTATTAACCTTTTGTTATGAGAATGGTAATGAAGATGCATGTATGTAAGTATGAATGCATGGGACTTGGAGGTTCGGATCGGGGTATCACACCCGAACTTGCAAAAAAAAGGCGTTTGAACAAGATCATGGAGTATTGTTGGATGTTATTTTCGCATTGTGAGTAATGTGCATGAAGTCACTTAACGAACTAACGAAACGGTTATGTGGTGATTGCAGGTTGTCTTGACTACCTAATGAAGTAAGGAAGGGATGGAGATCGAGCGAGGAAGCGGATTGCACGTGGTCACGGTCACATAACCTAATAAATACGAGTCATGTTAAATGTAATAAGAAACAATAGGAGATGTAACACCAAAAATATCTCTTAGATATGTTTTCCAAACCTTTGAGAATGTTCTATTAAGAAAGAAATTTTCTAGTCCGTATTTCCGTTGCATATTTTCTGTAAAACAGTTTAGGGTGTTACAGCTTTACAACGTTCAGCAAAATTGATCATATGTCGTAAGCAATGGCGAAGCTCGGTGATCGAATCGGCAGGGCCGGACTCATTTTTTCCAATCGGTAGTGAAGGGATAGAGTCCCAAATAGCTCAGAGTTATAAAACATCTGCGGGGTAACCCAACAGCGCTAAACATAAAGCCAAGAAGATAAGGGTAATGGGGTCTCCCTTTCATAGGCTATAGCATCTGTGCAGGCCTCCTCACGTGTCACCGCGGGGGTCCTGCGCAGACCAATTACAGAATGATGCATGGCAGAGTTGGCCCAACAACTCTGACCACCAACAGTGAAGGTGCAACCTTTGTTCCCACCATGCTGCACTATTCAGCTTTGCATCAGACACCTTTTAGAAGAGCAGACTGGCGTTGTCAAAAGAAGATGCGCCTGCAGCCATTCTTGTCGCGCCATGTGGACAATTGGCAGGGCGGTACACTCTTTCTCTATCTTCAGTATTAATTACACTCAGTCTTATCTTAATTACTTGGTCCAATCCTAACTAATTGGGCCGAAAGGAGGCAGACCCATACCCCGGGCCCAGACCCATCGTTGAGGGGATGGGTTAGTGATGTATGGCCTATTCATGCAATATATAAAGGAGCTCTCCCCTCCTCGTATAGGCATGTTGTGACAACCTGCACCCTTCATTTTCATTAATGTGCATAATTGGTTCCTCAATTATTTCAAAATTTTCATTTTTAACCCTCATATTTTAATAGGACCAAAATTCACAATTTAATATAACTTATAATTTTTATAAGTAAAAGTATGCACGTTTTATACTCACATCTACACCCGAGCACGTATGTTTCAGACCTTGATACTCAAAGCCCTTAATTTTCGGTCCTAAAACCAACTTAGAAACAGAAGGAAACAAGTCCGAAACTTAAAATTGATTAAACTAGAAAAAAATGATTTTTTTTGCTCTCGCGGTCCGCGGAGACAGTCAAAGTCCCCGTCAAAGTCCTAGTCAAATTCCTAGTCAAAGTCCTAGTCAAAGTCCTAGTCAAATTCCTAGTCAAAGTCCTAGTCAAATAGTCAATTTATCTTAAAACCTTCCTTTATTGTGTTGACCAATTGAATCCAAAACTAGTATAAAAACCCACCTATGACCCATTACACTTTGCACCTTTAAATCGATTGTTTCAATTCGATTAAACTCTCCTTCTTACCTTTCTTCTATAGTATATTACTTATACATTTGAAGCTTTTGATTATAAGCTCTCGTAAATGGCGAATTGGAAGCTGGATATTTTTCTTATTCAGTTTCTTTTCTTCTAAATTTGGACTAGTTTTGTTGTTGAGTCTTTGGATTGCTTGCATTTTCACGCTCGCTTAGTCATCTAGTTATTTGGCGAAAGTGAGTATTTCCTATCCCCCTTTTGTCTTTATTCACTTTTGGGGTGTTACATGTACACTTATACAAAATACACATACAAGTTCACATTTTTACAATACAATTCTAGTACATTGTGCATTTGCTTACATACGTGCTTTATGCTTAGATATTACATGTAGAATACATTTGTACTTAGTGATATCATTAACCATGTACAAGCCGACCTTAACATTGGATAGCGCTATTGGATTGATAACCCACCTAGGTGATTCTCCCCTTTTTTCATCGGAGAATCCATGGTCATTTTTAAGTTATTATCCATTTATTGGATAAGTACACCGCCGTTCATTTTAGTACATTTATACAGTCACAGGATTGAATTCGCGCATTTGTATGATACATAGTTTACATAAATGCACTATAGCTTTGCACTTGAATTGTATAACATTTTTCCAACTTACTAGTCAAATTCCTAGTCAAAGTCCTAGTCAAATAGTCAATTTATCTTAAAACCTTCCTTTATTGTGTTGACCAATTGAATCCAAAACTAGTATAAAAACCCACCTATGACCCATTACACTTTGCACCTTTAAATCGATTGTTTCAATTCGATTAAACTCTCCGTCATACCTTTCTTCTATAGTATATTACTTCTACATTTGAAGCTTTTGATTATAAGCTCTCGTAATTGGCGAATTGGAAGCTGGATATTTTTCTTATTCGGTTTTTTTTCTTCTAAATTGGACTAGTTTCATTGTTGGGGTGTTACATGTACACTTATACAAAATACACATACAAGTTCACATTTTTACAATACAATTCCAGTACATTGTGCATTTGCTTACATACGTGCTTTATGCTTAGACATTACATGTAGAATACATTTGTACTTAGTGAAATCATTAACCATGTACAATCCAACCTTAACATTGGATAGCGCTATTGGATTGATAACCCACCTAGGTGATTCTCCCCTTTTTTCATCAGAGAATCCATGGTCATTGTTAAGTTATTATCCATTTATTGGATAAGTACACCGCCGTTCATTTTAGTACATTTATACAGTCACAGGATTGATTTCGCTCATTTGTATGATACATAGTTTACATAAATGCACTGTAGCTTTGCACTTGAATTGTATAACATTTTTCCAACTTACTATATGTATTAAAACTAGGAATGCTCACCAACATTTCATATGTTGATAAAACTTATTTTGTACATGTTTCAGGTGCAGTTTGATCTTAGTTCCATAGCATTGGAATTTAGTGCTTGCTTTTAATAATTTATTTCAAATATCCTGTTTTGTTCAGACTTTTGTATTTTTTTCCATTTCATCCATGTAAGACAATTTAAATTATTCAATAATATATTTACATTTTAGTACCATGTGCTTTTGAAACAATCGTCACTACGTGACACCTCGATGATTCCGCCATCGGTTGGGGTGTTACAGATTGGTATCAGAGCCATGGTTATAGGGAATTAGGTTATTAGAATGCCTTTTAGCCTAGTCTATAACTAAGCTTACATTCATGAGTCCTCTCGTGTTTATTTCTCTTTATCCTATTATTTTCTTTCAAGATATTTTCGCTATGATTCTTTCTCGTTATTCTTTCGGTGTGTTGTTTAAAGAAGAAGATACTCGTATTTCACAAACGAAACGATATCACCAAGTTAGGAGTGACATCCATACCTTGGTGATTAGTTTCACTCCTCTATATGTTATTTATCTTAGGAATATATCTTTGAGATAGGAGTGACATCCACACCTCAAAGAGTTTCTTTCAAAAAGGAACTTAACCACTAAGCTGGGAGTGATATCCTTAACTTAGTGATTGGTTTCATTCCACAATCGTTTTCAATTTTGAAATACATCTTTAACTTAGGAGTGAAATCCAAATCTCAAGGATCTATTTTTGCATCTCATTTTTAATCTCGCTAAAGTTTTGGAATTCACTATTGATGGGGCACGTGCAATCTGGAATGGTGAGCGCCTATATCCTGAGTTTTCTGTCTAGGCCTGGTATTTCGTATAAATCCCAATCAGACGAGGAACCCGTATACCTACCTGCGAACTCTTGGGATGAGCATTCACTTATAGGCTAAAGTACGCCCCCACAAGTCACTAGGAAATTTCAAATACTTGGGTTAGTCAAAGTTTCCTATGGAAACAATTCCAATGTTTTATGTAATTGATATTTATGTTTGTTTATCATTTGAAGATTCCATAATCACTTGATGTTTCATATGCCATTATTCATTGATCATTCGCTTTTGAATCCCTTATCATCATTACTAAAACTTTTGTTCGATATATTATCGCATTAAAGCTTACACTATTTCACTTATGCTCATGATTTTTACACTATAAGGTATTACTCGTTTTGCGTTAAAACATTTTTACCCACGACTTAAGTTTTAAACTCTGTGTTTAACTTTGATCACATCCTGATTTTAGGAATGTTGCGTCATCATACAGTTAAAAATGAACATGGTTTTTCCAAACTTATTATTTCAACCTGTTTTATACCTTCATGTTTACAAATTTACTTGATCGAAGTCACAGTATATCCTCATATACCTAATACTAATATTGCTGCACCGAGTCTCCTAAGACATAGCAAACTACCATTAGTTAGAACTTCTTAGTCAGACTAAACTCATACATAAATGCCTACCTACACGATACGCACTAGTACACTACTCTCTAAAACGATTAATTTGACAACTTATTCTATAAGTCTTTTCACAAAGCCTATTCGCCAAATTAGAACACACTTTTCATACACCTTGTGCCTTGAAACAAATAGCCCGCTATGAGCCCAAAGAGATGCCTTAACGATCCTGCAAATAAATGATCTTTCAATGTATAAATTTCGTAAAAGTTTGAAAATTTAAAAGGTTTCAAGGTTACCCAGTCTTAACGGGTAACACTTCGATTTTCTCAACATTTCATAACAATTAAAAATTTCCGACTTTTCAACCCACAAGTTAAAGAAATGTTTAAATACAGGAAACTTTATTTTCAAAATTCTTCAAGGCATCTGGGATCATTCACTACCTTCACATCATTTTAAATCTTGTTCTTTCTAAACACATTAGATTTACACACACTTCATGAAATGGTTTCATCTTGCATTTTATAAACTTGCATTGCATATTTTACAAATCAAATGTAAATATGCATGTTTTCATATAACGTATCCAATATATGTTTTCGGGAGGAATTTGCAACTAATAATATACCTTATAACACTTTTCAAACTCGACTTCTCGTAAACACATGAAAATGTGTACCTACGAAATCTTTTCAAGTGAACCTGTTTTGAACTTAAAACATTCTTCGATTTCCAAAAGGTTATCCTCATACCAGTAGACTATACGTCTGTTCTGCGCACTTTCATTTACAGTAAATTTCATTATTTATTTTACACCATTCTATTTATAGTTACGTTCGTACATTATCTTATTATTTTTGTATTATTCTTTTGTTGGTAGTTATTTTCACGCATTATTCGCAACTATTCTCGCACTAGTTATTAGTAGTTATTCTTACAACTCTAGTTTTGAGCATTAATTTAACTCGTTTACTTTCATTTTGTGCAAATTGTGCGATTTACTCGATTTACGTTATGCTATTCTTTCAATCGAAATTTTATGCTATACTTATATACTTACATGAACGCATATTTGGTATGCATATTTTTTTTTTGTAAGCAAAACCCTGTTATACTTTACATTATTTTGTTCATCATCATGGCCAACGAACATACTAATTGATAGCTCGTATGAGATCTAAGCCAGTTCCCATGTACGACTCGGTTCAGAGTATTCCTCTAACCCGAGGGGAACGGTGTAATCCTCAGAGTTTATCAATATGATTGTTTAGAGCCCAATGATGTGAACAAAAATTTACCGGCTAAGGGTGAACCCAAAGGTGAAGAACCCATAATCATGTCTTATACTTACACATTAATCTCATTACGGTTAAAGGGTGAACCTGAAAGGGGAAGAACCTCTAACCGCAACTTATACTTGAGCAGTATCTACTACTTAACACATTTTGGTTGCATGCATTGTTTCTTGTATTACTTATGTTAGTGTTATGAAAAAACATAGCACCCTAGTATAAGGTAAATCGATAGTTACGGTCCGGAACGCAATCATGGATTTACAGGTACATGGGGGTGGTGTGTGATTCTACTTAGGCTATTGGTAGACAATCAGTACGAGTCCAAAGTATCAGTAGTGTGGTGGGTTAGCTGCGGTACACCCTATATATAAGCACGAGCGATACTGCAGGAGCGGACTAGGAGTCTGGCCAAGAACCTACCCATTACTATCTCTTTATTAGATCGTTAACTAATAGCTAACATTTTCGATAAGAATGTTCTTACATGAGCTTCAATTCGACTTCTTAGAGTCTTTCTCTGGACCATCCACACGGAAAACACAAACTTTGTATACTCTTACACTCTTTGTTAGTCGAAATCCTATTACATGTCCTTAATAAAGTTCGGTCATAAACTTCTCTAAAATAAGGGAAGCTATTATAACACTGCCCTGCCCTCATCAGTTACATACTTTTCCCAAACCTTGCTCATTATAAACTTTTAATTCTCTAACCATGGGTCAAACTTTAAGGATTTTCAAACTCTTATTTTGGGTATTAAACAACTACTGCAAACTTTGTCAAATCATGGCTAATGCATTTCTTAAAATCTACTTGCCTTTTTACAAATGTCTTTTGTTTCATGGATACCTTCACTTGAAGGTAATTTCGGGACGAAATTTTCTAAAGTAGGGAGACTGTGACAACCTGCACCCTTCACTTTTCATAAATGTGCATAATTGGTTCCTCAACTATTTCAAAATTTTCATTTTTAACCCTCGTATTTTAATAGGACCAAAATTCACAATTTAATAAAACTTATAATTTTTATAAGTAAAAGTATGCACGTTTTATACTCACATCTACACCCGAGCACGTATGTTTCAGACCTTGATACTCAAAGCCCTTAATTTTCGGTCCTAAAACCAACTTAGAAACAGAAGGAAACAAGTCCGAAACTTAAAATTGATTTAACTTCTCGCGGTCCGCGGAGACAGTCAAAGTCCCCGTCAAAGTCCAAGTCAAATTCCTAGTCAAAGTCCTAGTCAAATTCCTAGTCAAAGTCCTAGTCAAAGTCCTAGTCAAAGTCCTAGTCAAATTCCTAGTCAAAGTCCTAGTCAAATAGTCAATTTATCTTAAAACCTTCCTTTATTGTGTTGACCAATTGAATCCAAAACTAGTATAAAAACCCACCTATGACCCATTACACTTTGCACCTTTAAATCGATTGTTTCAATTCGATTAAACTCTCCTTCTTACCTTTCTTCTATAGTAAATTACTTATACATTTGAAGCTTTTGATTATAAGCTCTCGTAAATGGCGAATTGGAAGCTGGATATTTTTCTTATTCAGTTTCTTTTCTTCTAAATTGGACTAGTTTTGTTGTTGAGTCTTTGGATTGCTCGCATTTTCACGCTCGCTTAATCATCTAGTTATTTGGCGAAAGTGAGTATTTCCTATCCCCCTTTTGTCTTTATTCATTTTTGGTGTGTTACATGTACACTTATACAAAATACACATACAAGTTCACATTTTTACAATACAATTCTAGTACATTGTGCATTTGCTTACATACGTGCTTTATGCTTAGACATTACATGTAGAATACATTTGTACTTAGTGATATCATTAACCATGTACAAGCCGACCTTAACATTGGATAGCGCTATTGGATTGATAACCCACCTAGGTGATTCTCCCCTTTTTCATCGGAGAATCCATGGTCATTTTTAAGTTATTATCCATTTATTGGATAAGTACACCGCCGTTCATTTTAGTACATTTATACAGTCACAGGATTGATTTCGCGCATTTGTATGATACATAGTTTACATAAATGCACTGTAGCTTTGCACTTGAATTGTATAACATTTTTCCAACTTACTATATGTATTAAAACTAGGAATACTCACCAACATTTCATATGTTGACAAAACTTATTTTGTACATGTTTCATGTGCAGTTTGATCTTAGTTCCATAGCATTGGATTTTAATGCTTGCTTTTAATAATTTATTTCAAATTTCCTGTTTTGTTCAGACTTTTGTATTTTTTCCATTTCATCCATGTAAGACAATTTAAATTATTCAATAATATATATACATTTTAGTACCATGTGCTTTTGAAACAATTGTCACTACGTGACACCTCGATGATTCCGCCATCGGTTGGGGTGTTACACATGTAATATTGCACTTAGCAAGAAAACGCCACTTTTGTGACTGTACATTGGAATCTTACGATTGCCTAGCAGTCGCCTCTTTTCATACGGCCTGCTTCACTCTTTCATTTCAAGTTTCGGTTCGATCCACGAGTGTGTGCTAAAGGATTATACCTTGCAGCAACCACAAGTTCAACACAATACGCACCTCGGTTGAAGTAAGTATAACTTGTTGTTTCTTCAGGTAGGAACCGGAAGATCAAATCGGTGGGGGCCGGACTCAATTCATATAAAAATTACCTAGGAAAATTGTAAACTTCCACCACTGCGCCAAAAAAACAGCCGGGGCCGGGGCACCCTGGTCCTCACAAACCTTCGCCTCTGGTTGTAAGGTATGGACTCTAAACAATGTTGCATGACGGGTTTGGGTTCTTTACTACTTCGTAGTCGATAATTCAAAATCGATATTGATTGATATATTACATTGTATTGTTTATATATAAGTATTGATTGTACCACTGAACTACTGCATCAAAAGGTGACCACTAAAACCACTGTTATCACCACAATGTGACCACTGAAACTACTGATATCACCGGAAGGTGACCACTGAATGTGCTATTGAGTGTGCTACATGAACTACTGAATGTGCTACTAAAAGTGAACCACTAAATGTGCCCCTAATTGTTTATATACGTATTTAACAGATATTGTTTGGAATCGTATTGTTGTTGTCCAAATGAGTAAATTTTACTCAGGCGTGCATATGTGTTTTATGTACATTAGGTTCAGGAACTCAAAAAGTGTAAGAAGTGGGCTCGAGGGAATAAAGATAAAGGGGTTAAAGACTCAAAGATATTTTTTTTTCCTAAATGAAATTAATGATGTTTAATTGTAAACCATTGTAAAAATTTTATTAGTTATGAATTAATGTATTGAATTCTAATCACTGTATATGTGACACGTTAGCCCTAGAGCAGGCTGGGTGTTACACAAATATTTATGGATCGTGGACGAAGTGAATGTGGTAATGGTGGACAAACTACTAACATACCTTTTGGAACAATCTTGGTAAGAGATAACCACACAGATAGTCCATATGGTTTATAGAAAGTAATATCTTAGAGTACTAACTTATTTTTTTAACATGTTAAGGATTTATGGTTTCAATTTTGTAACATGTTAGGGTACTAAAGCCACTCCGTTAGTTTTTCTAGTTAAGTTTTGATAAAATGACTAATATGCCATATAATAACTAGATATTCTTATAACTAACTCTTTTTTATTACAAGGATAATTTTTGTAATCTATTGAAACTAAAATTATGTATTAGTATTATTAATACATAAATTATTAATACATACATTTTATAAATTATAAAAATATACTAAATTAAGTTATCTCCACGCCATTGTTGCCACGCGTTATCTATATATTTTGCAAGGTCGTCTATATTTTTAATACTTAGGATTATCTATTAATATTATTTAATAATTTTAAATTATATAGATATATTAAATTAAAAAATTATATTATTTGCGTTTTAATAATATATATAGATAATTCTTCATCAAGCATCACATCAACTTTATGTGTTTTAAATATAGATAACTAATGGCAATAATGGTATTGGAGATGAGAATTGAGGTGGTGCTTGATGGCATATACGATTTAGGCTTATTGACAGTGGTTTATATGGATAAAAGTATTTTTCTACAAACATACATACTAAAACACATATAGTATAATTATTAATTTAATATATATTTATAAGTTAATTTTTTTTATGTTTTAATAATATTAATAGATAATTCTAATTTCAATAAATTGAAAAAATTATATTTGTAAATAGAGTTAATTATAAGAATATCTAATTATTATAGAACATTTTAGTAATTTTGTCAAACTTAACTAGAAAAACTAACGGAGTTAGTCTTAGTACCACAACATGTTACAAAACTAAAACCATAAACTCTTAAATTGTTAAAAAAATTAGTACCCTAAAATATTACTTTCTATAAACCATAAGGACTTCTTGGTAATAATTCAAACCTCCATCTCAATCCTTCTTGGACTAAAAACTACCATGCAGTCGATCATCCACATTATTGGAATCAATGACATTAAACACCACTAAGTGACCAAAACCCACCGCCCTCACCTCGAAACCAACTTACTCCACCTTAAACCTACAAACCATTTCCACCAAAGTTCACATTTAGCCCACAATCATCCCATGACCATTCTAGCCAAGTTAGGAATCACTCTGTGCCCTCCCTTATATTTGATTGTCATTCCAAACTAGCCAGGGATAAAACGATTCTCTAATTAAGATCCACTTTCATACAATATGGTGAATGATGGATCTAAGGATCTTATTAAACATAATACTTGGTCGTTTTTACCTAGACCCCCCCCCCCAAGTTACATCTTTTTAATAGGGAAATGGATCGACTTGATTGACATATAGTAAAATGGTTAATACATAGATGCTTACAACAATACAACCTTGACTAGTTCTTATTAAATCGGTGCTTAACTCTTTACCAACCTACTATTTCTCTTTATACAAAGCGCCGATTAAGGTCTTGGATGACTTAGACCGGATGAGAAGGGTCTTCTTTTGGGGTGGGTCGGAAGAAAAAGCAAAGTTGAATTGGGTCAAATGGGATGGCGTAATCGCTCCTGTTGAATGTGGCGGTTTGGGGTTTGGGTCGTTACGTGATATGAACCTCTCTATGCTCTCTAAGTGGTGGTGGCGCTTTAAAGCGGACCCGAATGCGCTTTGGAGAAAGACGGTATGGACCATACATCATTCATCTCGGGCATGGAATGCCATCCCTAGAAAGCTTTCTATAGCAGGTGTATGGAAACAGATCGCAAATGCGATCGAGGTGTTAAAAACTGTGGGGGTGGACATGGAAGCTGGAATAAGAGGCGTCGTGGGAGACGGGACCACTATGGCGTTCTGGTTAGACAACTGGACTGATTTGGGCCCACTTGCTAATCGATATCCTGTTTTGTTCTCATTAGAGACCAATAAGTTCGCTACTGTGAAGGAAAGGGTGTCGCTTTTGGGGTCAAGTTGGGAGTGGGAATGGGCTGCGGATCTACCGGGGTCTATCATTAGTGGGGAGTTGGCTGATTTGCTAAACAACATCATGGTACCAATGCTATCTCCAGGTAAGGACAGGTGGAAGTGGGAGCTTGGCGACACCGTTTCGTTTTCAGTCGCAGGGGTTAAAAAATGGTGCAGGCGTCTAGTTATGTACCTGCTGCGTACATTGTGAAACAGAACCAGTGGGTGCCGAGAAAGGTCCTCATCTTGGCTTGGAGGGCGTCTCTCGACAGGCTGCCGACTAAATGCGCTCTGATCAGAAGGAATATAAATGTGGGGTCGAATCAATGTCCATTTTGTGAAGAATTTCCTGAATCGGTAGAACATGTGTTTTCGTCTTGCGCGTTTGCTCATTCAGTTTGGCAGTTGATCTCACAGTGGTGCAAGGTGGGTTCGGTATTTGCGTTCGAATTCAAGGATTTGTTGGATTTGCACGAGTATATTGCTGGTTCGACTAAGGTAAAAAAGGTGTTTCACGCGGTGTGCCTCACTACCATTTGGTGTATATGGAAGTGCCGAAACGAGATCATATTTGAGAACAAACAACATTCACTGCAAAGGATAATAGGTGATATCAAGTCTTTGAGTTTGTTGTGGTTGAAGTCAAGGGCGAAGCAACCGGATCTTGATTGGGGAAAATGGTGCAATTTCAATTTATGTAATATGAGGTGAATGTAATATGATTATGTATGGCGGTGTGCTAGTAACCCGCTAGCATTTGGTGATGAATAAAAAATTTTTTGTTGGCCGTTCAAAAAAAAAAAAAAAATACAACCTTGACTATGGTGAAACATTTAGCCATGTGGCGAAACCCGTAACTATTCATAGTGTTCTATGTCTTGGTCTCACTTATTCATGTCCTATTTACCAATTAATTGTCAAAAATTGCATTGTAAAATGGTAAAGTTGATGAAACAATATATTACACTCAACCACCTAGGTTCATTGATCTTGACAAACCTAAACACGTGTGTCATTTTAACAAGGCTCTTTGTGGTCTAAAACAGACCTCTGTGCTTAAAACTAAGAACACCATGGCCATCATATTGTTATATGTGTTGACAGCACAATCATCAAGGCCTCCTCATAGACTCTCATTTCCACTCTTAAGCTGTCTCTCAGCAAAGAATTCTCTATGAACGATCTAACTAACTTTTGTTTTTGGTATTTTCATAACTCACAACAAAGACGGTTATTCCTCTCATAACTAACATATGCCAAAGATACCATTCAGAAAGCAGGGATAACAAATTATAATCTGTCTTCGGTTGAGCTAGAACCCTGGATGTCAAGAGTCAAGAGAAGCAACACCTTAACTACAATAATAGCTTTGCCAATTAAATCCTACCCGCACCCTTTCAATACACATCTAGTTCCATTATACTTCAATCCAACCCAAAATGTTATTAGGGGTGTTTAAATGCTTATAATTCAATTTTAAAAGTGTTTAGTTCAATCCATTAACTAAAGTTGTTAATCTCATTAAAGCCTTGTTTGATTGAAACTTGAAACTTTTAGGTTAAGAGAAAAGCTCTATATTGAAACGATACTAGTAGTAGCGTTTAAGAAAAAACTTACTAATTACAAACTTATAATTAGTAAAATGACACAAATATTCATTTTACCATTAAAATACATGCATACAAGCTTTTAATTATACCTATTTTGGTCATCTTATACATTTTATTAAAAGTTTCAGCTACTCTGTCAAATAACAAAATTATTTAAAAAGATACAGCTAACAGCTAGTTTTGCCAAACATACTCTAAACCATCTATACTGTTAAAAATGGAAATCAAATACTAACTAAATGTAAAATAAATAAACTAAAACAGCACATCTGCCTATTTTATATGGATCTAAATGCATCTTTGTACAAATAAAAATGCACGGTAACCTTTTTAATGAATGGATATAAAGAAATTGTTTCAATCAATCCTTCCTTAGATTAAAAAAAAAAAAATGAGAACGACAAGCATTGGTCAAGGGAGTTGTTTGTAATGTCAAAAGTGCTGATTCAACAATCCGGTGACGGTGCGATCATTGTCCACCTAAAAGCTTCAGTGACGGGACATAATTGTCCATTGAGGATAGATAATACACCTTGGATAACAATTAAGACGAATCTGAATTTTCAAATTGGTTAAAACTGAATTGGGTAACGTCTCCCCTTGTAATCATACTATTACAAAATAAATAAATAAATAAATAAATAATCATGACATTTAGAAAAATAAGATCAAGTTAAAGTTTTATACAACAGTGTATTGGATTTAAATAATCCTAACTATCAGTTGTTAGCTGTCACCGGTCTGAACTAACAATATGTGTGCTACCGGTCCCAACTTTTAAGATATTGTCCACCAACGAACCATGACTAACATATTGCCCACCTTTTAAGCATTAGTTATTGGCAGCCACCGGTCCTAAGTCCTAACTGATGTGGCAAGTCTGCTTGTCAAATTCTCTTTTATGTGTTAAATTCCCTCTTAGTATTTTGTTAGTTATAGTCCGTTAAAGGACAATATGTCTAAAAGTGAGACCGTCAGTACATATTTTGTTAGTTAGGACCGGTAGTAGTCAATAGCTAATAGTTCAAATTATTTAATTTCAATACTCTTTAGTCCTTATGCAACTTGATAAGACTTTGAGCTAGCTACTAGCTATTTAGATATGTTTGTATTAGAGCATTCACAGCCCGTTTCCCATCCCCAACTATATAATTTAACAAAAAATCATAGTTTTTTAAATTTGTCTTTCACTTTTTTAAATTATCTTCCATCTCATTCCCTATTCACATCCCCTATAAATTTTTTTTATTATTATTTTCTTTCTTTACAACCAACATCAATCAACTCCACCTTCCATTTGTATTATTTTATTATTATTAAACTAGGTTTGAGACCCGTGGGTACCCACGGTGCAAACCAAACTAAATTAAAAAAAAATATTAAACTAAGACTTGTAATATTCAAGTTGAGTGTCCATCAGTGTTTTGAAAACCGGACCGGCCGGTCGGACCGGGCTCCGGGACCTGGACCGGTCCGGTTCGGGTGGTTGGACCGTTTCTGCAGCGAATCGGCTTCGGACCGGAAAAGCGGCCGGTCGGACCGGAAAACCGGCCGATCGGACCGGAAAACCGCTGGCCTGACCGGTTTTTTTTTATTTTTTTGATATTTTGGGTTTCGAAGCATTTTTTGGCCCGGTTCGTTGGATCGGTCGAACCGGTCAGACCGGTTGGACCGGTGAACCGCCCGAGGGTCCGGTTCGACGTCCGGTCCGGTTCTGAAAACCTTGGTGTCCATGATGTAAAGTCTTAAGTATTGGAATGGTAAGACTGATATTTTTTTCTTATATAAACGTCATATTTCAATGTTGCGTTGATATGATCTGGATATTAAAACTAAGGAAAAATGGAAATAAATAATCCCAACTATTGACTATTGGCCAATAACAGTCCCAACTACGAAAATCACCAATATTGGTCCCAACTTTCGACATATTGGAAACTAACGGACCCAAACTAACGGAGGCTAACTCCATTAGTGTGATGCTGACGTGGCATGCCTAGGTGGCAAGATGATCCTACGTTGGGACCAATATTGGTGATTTTCGTAGTTGGGATTGTTATTGGCCAATAGTGAATAGTTGGGATTATTTATTTCCATTATTCCTAAAACTAATATATAACTATGGCATAACTATTTAGACATCTCCATTTGATGAGTTGCAACATATTTAAACATCTCCATGGCATAACTATCCCACAACGTTACAAAGATGTTCAAACCCCTTCAAAAATTAAAAATTATTTTAGTATAAAAAAACAAATTATATACCTCCGTAATTTGTAGTTTGTATAAGATGCAAAAAATAAAAACACTACATACTCGATATCTTGGATTTCCATTGTTAACCTCTTCTTATCAGCGACAACCCTTTTATCTTTATCATCATTGTTGAAGAACTTGTTAACATGTCCTATAACATCTAAAATCAAATATAAAAGAAACATTAATGTAACATCAAACCAAACAATATTAGTATGGTTTGGGTTGTAATGAAAAAAGATGATATTTACGAAATATACCTATTGTAACATATTCATCAACCTTCCTATCCAGAATTCTTTGATAGGGCACAAAAGAGAACCCAAAATCTGGCCCTTGAAAACCAGCATAATCGCAAACTTGAGTATTCATATTCAAGCACAGTTTGTTTGGGTTTGGAGCATACTTGTACTTAGAAGAATTGAGCCCAACTCCTGGATTTTTTATAATAAGAGAAGCATTTTCCAACAAAAACCTTCTCAAATCTAAAAAACAACCGCTTAAATACGTTCGCTTGAATCCTGTCACCCTATTAATTATATAAAAAAAAACAATATAACTATGTGCGTAATGAATTGACGTTTTTTAATGTACGACTATATTCAAATTTGTATTTAAAAAATATTAAATAGTGTAAAGTAAATAATGAAATTGCCAAATAAAAGGCTTTAATAAAAACTTGTAGTTGAGATTTACATTTTCGTCTCATATGATCATTTCGATTGAGTAGACATCATTAGGATTACGACGATCGAGTTGACGCCGAACCCGAATAATCTTTAGCTTTAAAGCCACACCGGTTCGGTTCACATGAATTTGGTTAACCATGGTAAACTCATTTGCTTCTACGGCAGCCATTGATCTTTTTGTACTGTTTAAAAAATAGGTTAAATTCACGTTAACACTTCAATAATACAATCTGTAGACAGCATAATAATAATGAAAGTTATATTAAATTTAGCGAACATTCGAATGTATGGCAGCATACATGTATGGATTACATTGATCTTTTTGACTGTTAGAAAAAAAAAGGTTAAATACATATTAATACTGTCGAAACAATCTGTAGACAGCATAATAATAATGAAAGTTATATTAAAATTAGCTTGCACTTCGAATGTATGGCAGCATACATGTATGCGATTGATTGAACAGAATGTATGCCAAACATCTATCTAATCTATTGATACATAACAAATAGAAAAAATAATGTGTATCTATTTAATTATGAGAAACAGAAAATAACCTAAGAATATATGTATGCGATTAATCAAAGTGCAAGAAATGTGTGATAGGATAATCGTATGAATGGTGATTTGACGTTTATATAGCTATTCGATCGATAAGGAATGGATGAAATGGTGGAGTGAAATTAGCATTAGCATAATTGTATGAACGGTTTTTTAAAGTTATCTAAATAGATGCACTACTTTCAAATATGGAGGCGAATTTGGACTTCAAATTTGCATGTTTTAGTATGAAATTGGTCAGACTTAATTGTGGAGTATAATTAGGAAATCACATTCGTTACATAAAATTAGATTGACTTCATTTTGAAATTGAAAGATAACATTAGATTACCGAATTTGATCCGAATAATAGCCAGAAACCAATTGTTTGTACATTTGATCGGAAAAATTCAAATGGTATTATACCAGATTTAGATGATTTATGAAACCACTTTTCATACATTTGATCCGAATTAGACTGATTTCATTTTCAAATTCAAACATAAAATGCCAGATACAAAATTGTTTGTATATTTGATCCGAAAAATTCAAATGGTAATATACATGATTTAGATGATTTATGAAACCAATTCTTTATACATTTGATCAGATAAACATAAATCAACGATTAAGGAGTATAACTATTCCATCACATTCGTAAGGAATTCAATTCACACAATAAATGTTATATATTTGGAAAACTTTGAATAATTAATTTTAATTGGAAGTCAAATTTGTTATAATACGGTCAAATTAAAAATAATTATACATTAATTTCGATTATGGCATTAATTATCAATCGACGTAAATTGTGTCAATCTCCTTATAACAGTCAAATTCGAACCAAACTAATTGTTAGTCAATTAGTTATATAAGGGAGTCAATCTATACAATCAATGTATAACTCACGCATTTATTGAAAATGTTTATAATGAAATCCACAATAAATACATTGGAGTATAATTAGGAGATAACATTCGTTACATAGAATTAGACTGATTTAATTTTCAAATTGAAACATAAAATACCAGATACAAAATTGTTTGTATATTTGATTTCCGAAAAATTCAAATGGTAATATACATGATTTAGATGATTTATGAAAACACTGCTTTATACATTTGATCAGAAAACTTAAATCAACGATTAAGGAGTATAACTATTCCATCACATTCGTAAGGAATTCAATTCACACAATAAATGTTATATATTTGGAAAACTTTGAATAATTAATTTTAATTGGAAGTCAAATTTGTTATAATACAGTCAAATTAAAAATAATTATACATTAATTTCGATTATGGCATTAATTATCAATGGACGTAAATTATGTCAATCTCCTTATAACAGTCAAATTCGTAATTGACTAATTGTTAGTCAATTAGTTATATAAGGGAGTCAATCTATACAATCAATGTATAACTCACGCATTTATTGAAAATGGTTATAATGAAATCCACAATAAATACATTGGAGTATAACTAGGAGATAACATTCGTTACATAGAATTAGACTGATTTAATTTTCAAATTGAATCATAAAATGCCAGATACAAAATTGTTTGTATATTTGATTTCCGAAAAATTCAAATGGTAATATACATGATTTAGATGATTTATGTAAGCACTGCTTTATACATTTGATTAGGAAACTTAAATCAACGATTAAGGAGTATAACTATTCCAAAACATTCGTAAAAGGAATTCATAACTAATTTACAAAATTCATATTCAATTTATCTTTCGAAAATTACAAGTATATCAAAGTCAGATTGTACAACTTAAATTTGTGATTAGATTTAGGACATCACATATTGATTTTTCCTTATGTAATTGGCCAAACACAAATATGGATAACATTAAACACGTCAAATTCTTTTTTTCTAAACAAATTAGATCACCAAGCTGGAGACGAAGATCACTTATGAATTTGAGCCAACCATTAGAAAAACAATAATCACGACCTATCTTTTCTATTGCAACGTTCCATTGATGTTCACCATCTACATACATACTGATTCGCACATTAGGGATTCCATTGGGATACTGCTTATTAATAAAGGAATAAGGTATAACCTGAAAGCAAAATTAGCGATAAAAAATGGACAATTAACATATAAAATCATGTAAAATAAATTATTGAAATTAATCATGTTTACCATAGGTGTGGTCAATTCATGTTCAATCATTTTGCAGAATGACAAATCCAATTGCATGGATGGAGAATGATTGTAATACTTCATCATGAAAGTATTTGGAGCAATAAAGTCGAAGATGACGTAAAACATCGAGAAGCATAAATCATGTACAACTTTTGACCATCCATTTGTTAAACAGAAATCATCATCTATAAATTCTAACAACACAAACCAAGATTGGCCATGGTATGTGGAAATTTTAATGTTGTTGTTGTGTATGTGTTTAGATAGCAAAAACCTGTTCATGGATTTCGGCAATGTCTGGATGAATATGTAAAAAACAACATTAAAAAAGAAATAATTATTTTAATTTAAAACAAAAAAATAGAAAGATTCATACCACAACTCGTGCGGAAGGGTCATGAATCACCTTGAATAATTTGTCACCCTTGTGATAAGCCATAGTCAACTTTCTTTCTTCTAATGGAATCCTGTCTTTCAAATGAAAAACGAATATATGTTAAATAAACCCATAAACTCAACACAAAAATTGTACATTTGATCCAAAAACCAGTTTAATCCACTGTAATCCATAAGAAAATACGAATAAAAAAAATATATTTGAATATGATATAAATTCAAAATCACAGATATCGTATTTGAATATGATATCGAAATCAATTATTAATTGTTCAAAATCTATCCACTTTGTTTTTATAAAAACCGATTTCGATTTATGGGTAAATAAACAGAAACCTCTTTAGTTTACTAATATTTTTTGTATTTGATGATTCGGAAATCATAAAAAAAAATTATAACAAATCTATCCAGTTTGATTGATAGATATCGCATATGAACTATTAATTATAAATAAAAAAACGTATACACAATTTTTTTAACATTATATCCGAAAATATTTGTAGATGAATTGATGTAATATCATAAATCAAAGATGAGATGAAGAAGATACCTTGGTAAAATAATGGACACGAACAATGAGGAAGGTAGGAGGAAGAATGGTTAAGGTGTATTGGAGTTGATGGTAAATGGAGAAAACAAAAAGAAAAAACTCTTTTTATACTACAACTAATGGAGCCCCATTTCTAATTTGGATCCAAGTAGACACTCTCTAGCTAGTATTCAACCCGAGTGTATTGATTTGTTATATAAATAGAATAGATGATATGGGGAAAGGATGGAAGACCTCATATATAAGGGTTCAATATAGATTTTTTTGTAAATTTTAGAAATGAGGTGTGATGAAAGGGGTTGGGATTGAGTGAGTTTTGTGGGATTTTTTTAAATTTTAAGAATGTGGGAGGGAATGGAGGATGGGTTGTGAATGCTCTAAATCAATTATTTACATTTAAACGGTGCTAGTAATCGCAATCTAAATCTTTTGCTTTTGTCTTTTACATATATGACGTGCGAATTGCATGCTCGTTTAAGTTTATTTGATGATGAACCCAACATATGAGATGGTTCAAGGGGTCGCTGTAATTTAAATTAACTAGTTCGGCTAGTTAGCGAGTGGGCCAATATGGTTTTCCGGCTACCAATTGTATTAAATGCCTTGTAAGTGAGTTTATTTACATTTTACAGAGTCTTGTCTGACAAAACAAATTACAATCCTCAATGTTATTAAAAACACAGCAACTCATGGGAAAAAGAGGCATGACTGAGATACCGACAACGATCAGCTAAGGAGATCATCATCAGACCATTGGGACAATATTACCTAGGCCCATCATATACAGGGCCGGCTCAACCATTTCGAAGGCCTAAAGCGAACAAAAATCTGAGGCCCTTACGTCCTTTCCAAAGGTCATGCGTTAAATAAAAAATTTAAGATTTGGTGACTCACAAAACACTTCCATTTAATAAACTGTTTGTTTTAAGGACCCCGTGTTCAACACGATTCTCAGCCACTAAATTTTGCTTCTACCCATTTCTTGTAGTTTGATTAATTTTTCAGTTGTAATCGTAATAAATATTTTTTATTTTATTTTATATACGAACGGTTCTTACAATCTTAAAATAAAATTTTAAAACGCCTTTCATGTATTACAAAACCATTCTATTTGTGATTCAAACGAGTTTTGTTTCACATAGTTTGTGTTTTTTAAAAAAAAAACAGATTAGTTTTTTGGTTTTTGAAAACAAATTCGATTACTTCAAACCTTTGTCTAAAATCGGAAAATCTTACTGTTTGGTGTTCAAAGTTGGACTTAGAAGCCTACGGTTTGATTTTTCTAAATTAAAAGTTGACATTTTATAATCTTTTGAGTTTTATAAACTGAAAATATTAACTTATTTTGTTTAAAATTTTTAGAATGTCAGCTAATGAAAACAATGTTATCGTGAACCAAGTTGTTCTTGATACCCCTTTGCCTAACAACACAGTGGGAGCGTCCACTGTTGCCAATCATGCGGAAAAACCTAAAAAAATTTCGGGTTTGCACTTCAAGAGGTGACAACAAAAGATGTTCTTCTACTTGACCACCTTGAACCTTGCGATGTTCTTGACAGAAACCGCTCCCCAACCTAAGGAAGGGGAGAACGACGTTCAATTTCAGAGCGCGTTAGATGCGTGGAAGCATTCGGATTTCTTGTGTCGTAACTATGTGTTGAACGGACTCGTGGATGGGTTGTATAATATCTATTACACCATAAAGACCGCCAAAGAATTATGGGAGTCTTTAGACAAGAAGTATAAAACGGAGTCTTTAGTGAGACCTTTCATGTTGCTATATGATTGAAAAGTTGCCTCCTTCTTGGGTTAAGTTTAAGAATTATCTTAAACATAAACGAAAAGAGATGACTATGGAGGAACTTGTTGTTCGTTTCGGATTGAAGAGGACAATAGAATTGCTCAAAAAGGTAGTATTATCCAAGATTTGGCTAAGGCTAATGTGGTGGAAAATGGGCAATCCTCCAAAGGCAACCAGAAGAATAAGGGGAAAAAGGACAAAGGGAAAACAAAGGTGGACCTTGGACCGAAAAAGGGTGCTGTGAAAAAGAAGTCTACGCCTTTCCAAGGTATTTGCTACAACTGTCAAGAGATGGGTCATCGCGTAAAAAACTGCAAGAAACCAAAGCGTGAGCGCTCTAACATGGTGGATGAGGACGGCATGCCTCTAGCAGCAATGATCACTGAGCATGGTGCTATGGTGGAAGAAGTCAACGTGGTGGGTGAAAACCCGCAAGAATGGTATGTTGACATGGGTGCAACCCGCCATGTTTGTGAAGATAAGGCTCTTTTCTCTACATTAACTCACGGGTGACGAGAAGCTTTATATGGGGAATAAAGTTACTGTCGACATCAAGGGTGAAGGCGATGTGATCTTGAAGATGACTTCAGGAAAGGAGCTCACGTTGAGCAAAGTGCTCTATGTCCCAGATATTCACAAGAATCTTGTCTCGAGATGGATGCTCAACAAGTTTGGATTTCGTCTATTGTTCGAATCAGATAATTTTGTTTTGTCAAAACGTGCAATGTTTGTTGGTAAGGGCTAGGCCCTTAATGGAATGTTTAAAATGATGTAATGGTTGTCAAAAACGAAATGAATAAAACTGCTACTACTTCTATTTATATGCTTGAGTCTTCAATTATTTGGCATGGTAGACTAGGACATGTAAATTTTTATTCATTGTGCGTTTGATTAAATTAAATAGTATACCAACATTCCATATTGAATCTGATTCGAAATGCGAAGCATGTGTTGAATCCAAACTTACAAGATCATCATTCAAATCAGTTGAAAGAATAACTGAACCCCTTGATTTAATTCACACTGATGTTTGTGACTTAAAGGCAGTTCTTACAAATGTTGGGAATAAATATTTCATCATGTTTGTTGATAATTGCACCAAATATTGCTACGTATACTTACTCAAAAGTAAGGTCGTAAGGATGAGGCAATAGATAAGTTTACCTTATACAAGAATGAAGTTGAGAATCAACTTAAAAAGACAATAAAAGTTGTGAGAAGCGATTGAGGTGGTGAATATGTTGCACCTTTTGCGGATTTATGCGCAAAAAAGTGGCATAATACATGAGTGTACACCAGCTTATTCCCCACAATCAAATGGCATAGCGAAACGAAATAACCGCACATTGAAAGAAGCGATGAATGCTATGTTGATAAGTTCGGGAGTGAAGCGTGAAATGTGGGGGGGCGCCATTCTCTCGGCTAATTATCTTTTGAATAGGATACCTCTAAAAAATAGGGATGGGACTCCCTATGAGTTATGGAAGGGTAGAAAACCTTCATACAAATACTTGAAAGTGTGGGGGTGCCTGGCTAACGTGACTGTACCACCTCCTAAGGCTCTTAGGATAGGACCCAAAACCGTTGATTGCATATTCATTGGTTATGCATATCAAAGTACTGCGCATCATTTTCTTGTATATGAATCCAAGAATCCTGATGTACACAAAAACACTATCATAGAAGTGAATCCTAATATTTTTAAATATTTTGAACATGTGTTTCCTATGCTAGGAGAAACACATATTAATTCATCAAGACTGATTATGGATGAACAAGCAGGTCCATCAACATCGGTTAATGATGACGTTCATAATGAAAGACATGAATGACCCGACGTTGAGGAAGGTGAGCTTAGACGAAGCAAATGGGCAAGGATTGAAAAATCCTTTGGTCCATACGTCATAAGCTATATGGTTGAGGGTGAGCCCAATACCTACTACGAAGCGGTTTCCTTATCGGAATGACCACATTGGAAAGAAGCAATTACGAATGAGATTGATTCTATATTGCAAAATCATACTTGGGAGTTAGTAGATCTTTCGCCGGGTTTCTATCGTTGGATATTCAAAAAGAAGATGAAAATTGATGGAAGTATTCATAAATACAAGGCTAGGTTAGTAATCAAAGGATTTAGACTGAAGGAATGTCTAGATTACTTTGATACTTACAAGCCTGTGACACGAATAACCTCTATAAGATTGGTTCTTGCTATCGCGGCTTTAAAGAATTTGGATGTTCACCAAATGGATGTAAAGACCGCATTTCTAAATGGCGATTTAGAAGAAGCTATTTACATGGAGCAACCTGAGGGTTTCTCTGCCCCAGGTCAAGAGGGCAAAGTATGTAAACTAGTCAAGTCTTTATATGGCTTGAAGCAAGCTCCAAAACAATGGCACCAAAAGTTTGATCATGTCATGCTTGACAATGGTTTCAAAATTAATGAGTGTGACAAATGTGTTTATTCAAAAGACACACCAGGGGGTTATGTCATATTATGCCTTTATGTGGATGATAGGCTTATCATTAGGAGTAATGATAAAATGATAAAATCCACTAAAGACATGTTGAAAACAAGATTTGACATGAAAGACATGGGTCTAGCAGATGTGATTCTTGAAGTAAAAATCATTAGAACCCAAAATGGTCTTGTTCTAAGTCAATCTCACTATGTGGATAAGATTATTGAAAAATTCAATTCGGGAGACACGGCTGTAGCGCACACCCCGATTGATACCACCCACCATCTAAGAAAAATAGAGGTGAGGGTGTTGCTCAGTTAGAGTACTCAAGAATCATAAGCAGTCTAATGTATATAATGACATGTACTAGACCTGACTTGGCATACACCGTGAGTAGGCTAAGTAGATATACAAGTAATCCAAGTGATGAACATTGGAAAAGTATAACGAGGGTACTTAGATATGTAAGTTACACACGGGATTATGGACTGCATTATACCCGCGATCTAGCAACGATAGAAGGATACACCACTAGGCTTATCATTAGGAGTAATGATAAAATGATAAAATCCACTAAAGACATGTTGAAAACAAGATTTGACATGAAAGACATGGGTCTAGCAGATGTGATTCTTGAAGTAAAAATCATTAGAACCCAAAATGGTCTTGTTCTAAGTCAATCTCACTATGTGGATAAGATTATTGAAAAATTCAATTCGGGAGACACGGCTGTAGCGCACACCCCGATTGATACCACCCACCATCTAAGAAAAATAGAGGTGAGGGTGTTGCTCAGTTAGAGTACTCAAGAATCATAAGCAGTCTAATGTATATAATGACATGTACTAGACCTGACTTGGCATACACCGTGAGTAGGCTAAGTAGATATACAAGTAATCCAAGTGATGAACATTGGAAAAGTATAACGAGGGTACTTAGATATGTAAGTTACACACGGGATTATGGACTGCATTATACCCGCGATCTAGCAACGATAGAAGGATACACCGATGCGAACTGGATTTCGGTTATAAAAGATTCCAAATCCACAAGTGGCTACGTGTTTACACTTGGGGGGTGCAGCTATAGCTTGGAAGTCTTCGAAGCAAACGGTTATAGCAAGATCCACAATGGAATATGAGTTTATCGCCTTATATAAATCGGGAGATATTCCAAGATGGCCAAAACCATTGCCAGCTATTTGCGTACATTATGACAGCCAATTTGCGATTGGTAGAGCTCAAAGCTCAATGTACAATGGTAAATCGAGGCACATTAGACGTAGACAAAACACAATACGACAACTACTCTCAACGGGTGTTATAACGATTAACTATGTGAAGTCAAAAGATAACATTGCGGACCTGTTAACGAAAGGCTTAAGCAGAGAGTTAGTATATAAGTCGTCAAGAGGAATGTAACACCCCAACCGATGGCGGAAACATCGGGATGTCACGTATTGAATGATTGTTCAGTAGCTCATGGTAGATAATAAATTTCATTAAATGATTTAATTGAATTACATACAATTTTTCTAGGATTTGTACATCAAATTGAATAAACTATACACATATCTTCAAGCATCGATTCAAATCTTCAAGCAAATAGAACCTGAAACATGTTAAGTTGAAAATGTTTTGGGTCAACAAAAGTTGGTGAGAATTACATAGGTTTTTGATAATTGAGTAAAATGATGTGCAATTCATGTGTCATGTCAATCTAGTCCATATGTGAGAACATATTAGAAATAAATCGAGTGCATAATCAACCCTTGTGACTGTTATAAAATGATACATACCATACACTTATGGTCCCAATGAATATGTTATGCGATAACAAACACCCACGTAACCTTTGTAGGAGGCACGTATCCGGGTGGGATTGTCAGTCCAATAGATCTATCAATGTATACCGTCGGCTGATCAATGTTAATGATTATGCTAGAATGGTGCTTACTCTAATCATGCTCAAGACAATATGCAACATAGAAAACACATAAACACATTGATGATTGAATTGCAATGAAAAGTGTTATAACATGTTTCACCCCAAAAGTGGTGATAAAAGGGGCTATGTAAACTCACCTTAGCAAATGTTAACTTGTTGAAAAGATATGATAATTGTGTTGCCCAAAGTGATTCCAAATATTACCCTATAATGAGGTAATATATAATAAGTCTAAGTCTATGTAACTAATATGTGTATCCTAGGGTTTCGATTTGGGGATAATCAATTGTTAAATTTAATTTAAAAATGTTAATTAAATAAAGAAAATTGGATAATTAATGAAAAATAGTCTTTTTACAAAATTTGAATTTTGAGTGTGCACATTAAAGTGTTTGAAGCAATAAAATAATTTTTATAAAATTATTTCATTTAAAATAGATTTTTAAATCTATTTATTTATAAATAGCCAATTATTAACTTTAATATTCAAAAATACTAAAATTAAAGAAATCTTATTTTAAAAATCATAATTCTGTTTTAAATGATTAAAAATAATTTGTATAAAATTTTGGTGCAAAAATGATGAAAATTGGATTTATTATGAATTAAATATGATTAAATCTAACAAAAATTGTTTAAAATTATAAAATAAATGATTTTACTGATTTAAAAATTATTTCAGTAAAGGTTGACTTTATAAAAAGTCAGGATAAATTTTGGGAAATTTAATAAAACTGTTTTGATATAATAATGGATTTTTATAATTATAATAGTATAAAAATGATTTAATTATTATAAGTATTAAATAAAAGAATTTCTGAAAAATAAAAATTGTAAATAACACTTTTATATCAGATTAAGCAATTATAATTTTTTTTAGAATTTATAAAATAGTTTAGGTATTTTAAAAAGAATTTAAATGATTAAAAGGATTAATATATATATATAATTATTTGTTTGTTTAAAAAGAAAAGAAAAGAAAAAAAAACACAAAAATCCGGTCAGAGCCGGGACTCGAACCCGGGTGACCTCAGTGTCAAACAAGGGTCACAACCACTTGGCCTAGGCCGGTGGTTGTGTTATCCTTTGATTTAAAATATATAAATACAATACACGTTTCCAGTTTTATCCCCAAATCAATCACGAAGAACCCTAGATTTACAATTGAACGATTCAGACAACAATAGCCCGATTAATGTTAGGGCTATTGTTTCTGGAACGCCGATGAACTAAACCCACCAAAGAAAACATACTCACAGTGGTGGATTGATGTTGATGGCCGGGTCAAGGCAAAAGTCAAACTACGAGTTTGATGATAATAACCAGAGTATAATTGCAAGAATTGGAGATGTAGAGAGTGTTATGAGCGAGTTGTTAAGCCTTGCAGACCCTCAATTTATACTAGAGGATTAGGGTTAGGGTTAATTAGGAGGTTTGACTTTCCATAGTATGTATACGCGTCCAATTGAATAAATAGTCAATGATTGACGTGTAATAGATGTGGATTCGTGTTGTACAAGGCCGGTCAATACACGAATTTGCCAAAAATAGCTCAATTACATGTTAAATCTTTGGATTGATTAACAAGATATCCCACAGTTGACTTTCCTTGTCAACTGTGGGGATTCCAACGTGTGAATAAATAAAATATGAATCCGGGTTTTATCAAAACAGAAGTCCAGCCCAGTTGGTTTGTGGTGTGCTTGTGAGTGTGTTGACTCGGGTTCGATCCCGGCTGGAAGCTTTGTTTTAACTATTTTTTTTACACAGACCCAAGAGGAGCAAGTGTGGGTTCTTGGTTTGGGCCGCCCTCTTGGGCTCAGCAGGGCCCAATCCGAGTTTTGTAAAGGAAAAGGGGAAGGGTGGTTTGGGCTTGTCTTGGTTTGGGTAAACAATCAAAATTCTAATTATCTAGTATATGTTAAAATTATTATTATTATCTTTGTTTATAAATATATATATATATATATATAAATAATGATAAAATTCGTCGTTTAAATCCAAATTATTGGTAACGTATCATTATTAAATGCGTGATGTTACAGTCTCCCCTACTTTTAGGAACTTCGTCCCGAAGTTAAGAGAAACACTAGATTTACAATTGGCTAATTACCGAAAACCTTGATAAAATTTCACACTACCTTAACATACCTGTAAATTCATGATTACGTTCCGGACCGTAATAACCAATTTACCTTACATTAGGGTTTTGCGTCCTTTTATGACTTTCCGATTGTTGGGCAGGTCTGATAGTCTCCACCAGTCGTTGAGCAGGTGGTAGGGCCTCTCCCGACTGTTGGAAAGACATGATGACCTCTACCAATCGTTAGGTGGGTTGTTTGGTAGTCAACTAATTGTTGTACAAGTAAGCAAGTATAGATATAGCAATCAATTCACTCTCAAACAAACATGCACACAGATGTTATGATAATACTTGAATTTATTATTTGATTCAAAAGTGGCAATACATGCAATTAAAGAGAAAATAGATACTATCCAAATGGTAGAGTTTGCTGTTAAGTAGTTGGGGGGTCTCAAGCAGGGTTGTTTGGAGCATCAAGAGCGTTTGTAGCAGGGATTCGACAAGCTTCCGCAAGATGCCCATACCTCTGACAATTGGTGCACTGTCGACAGGGTACTTGAGTTGGGTGGTGATACTGGCAGGTGTCACACTTAGGTAGCATCCCATTGTATTGTTTCTTTGTGGGTGGGGCAGTAGTGTCTATTGCAAAATTCCTGACCTTGTTCTTCCCGTTGGTTGAGGCCTCAGTTTTGATTTCGACGGCAGGTTGGGGAGTATCCTTTTTCTTTTCCCCTTTACGAGTCAGGGTTCCTGCCTTCACATGGTTATCTGTTAGGGTGGCAGCCAAACGCTTTGCTTCTTCCAATGTAGCAGGGTTCCTTCCCCACACTGTGTCTTGAATCTGCATCGGTAAGCCACCAATGTCTTTTTCGATTGCAATGGGCAAAGGAGTGACTTTGTGGGGTAGCAGTAAGCTAAGTTCGTGAAAGCGAGTGTTGTAAGCAAGGTTTTCCCCACTGTCTTGAGCAAGATCATAAAATTCGTCTTCCAGTTTCTTGATTTCATTACGAGGACAGAACTCTGCCTTCATAATGTCTTTAGCTTGATCCCAGGTTAAGGCTAGTGCAGCTTCAGCTCCGCGAGTGCGTTTTTCTTCATTCCACCAAGTGAGTGCTCGTTTGTGAAGAACACTCATGGCATAACGGACTTTGAAGTTGTCGGGGCATTCACTGTTAATGAAGGTATTTTCAATGCCCTCAAACCATTGTAGGAGTCCAGTAGCTCCTTCTTCCCCGCTGAACTTTGGAGGGTTACAAGAGTTGAAATGTTTGAGGGTGCAGGCTTGGGGTCCATTACCATTGCCATTGCCATTCCCGTTCCCGTTGTGACCATTCCCATTCAATTGGATGACCTGAGCAAGTAAATTGGGAACCAGAGTTGCGATTTGCTGCGCCATTTGTTGAGAAATGATCGCAGCCAGTTGAGCATCGACCCCATTGTTGTTGTGATTAGGAGCTTGGTCATGGTTGTGGTTATGGTTATCACCACCTTCTTCGTGGTTCTCACCATTATTGTTGCGAGTGCTGCGACGAGGAGGCATGATCTGTAATAGACACAATGAAATGAATGAGAGTTTATATAAGGAATGTAATCATTTATTCATTAATTAAAACGAATAAACGAAGACGTTGACTTATCAAAGATTCTAAATTCTAATAACATATGAAGACATGCTTTAGCCTATAAGTGAACACTCATCCCGAGAATTCCCAGGTAGGCATCCGGGTCCCTCGTCTGATTGGGATATATGCGCAATGCCAGCCTAGACAGAAGACTCAGAATACAGGCGTTCACCCTTCCAGATTGCACGTGTTCGTTATTAAAATCTAGAATTTCGACGAGATCTCAAAGGGGTTCAGGTTAATCCTGATGGATTTGTCCTATTAGTCTAAGAGTAGATCCACTGATGGAGAGCAACCTTCTTGTAGGGGTGAAAGTAGGGATAAGAAGTAGGAGGGAGATAGAGAATAGCAAGTAAAGGAAGCAAGTACTGTTTTAGTCCCTAAGGTTATAGTCTAGATTATTTCTAATAACCTAATTCCCTATAACCAAGGCTCTGATACCAATCTGTAACACCCCAACCGATGGCGGAAACATCGGGATGTCACGTATTGAATGATTGTTCAGTAGCTCATGGTAGATAATAAATTTCATTAAATGATTTAATTGAATTACATACAATTTTTCTAGGATTTGTACATCAAATTGAATAAACTATACACATATCTTCAAGCATCGATTCAAATCTTCAAGCAAATAGAACCTGAAACATGTTAAGTTGAAAATGTTTTGGGTCAACAAAAGTTGGTGAGAATTACATAGGTTTTTGATAATTGAGTAAAATGATGTGCAATTCATGTGTCATGTCAATCTAGTCCATATGTGAGAACATATTAGAAATAAATCGAGTGCATAATCAACCCTTGTGACTGTTATAAAATGATACATACCATACACTTATGGTCCCAATGAATATGTTATGCGATAACAAACACCCACGTAACCTTTGTAGGAGGCACGTATCCGGGTGGGATTGTCAGTCCAATAGATCTATCAATGTATACCGTCGGCTGATCAATGTTAATGATTATGCTAGAATGGTGCTTACTCTAATCATGCTCAAGACAATATGCAACATAGAAAACACATAAACACATTGATGATTGAATTGCAATGAAAAGTGTTATAACATGTTTCACCCCAAAAGTGGTGATAAAAGGGGCTATGTAAACTCACCTTAGCAAATGTTAACTTGTTGAAAAGATATGATAATTGTGTTGCCCAAAGTGATTCCAAATATTACCCTATAATGAGGTAATATATAATAAGTCTAAGTCTATGTAACTAATATGTGTATCCTAGGGTTTCGATTTGGGGATAATCAATTGTTAAATTTAATTTAAAAATGTTAATTAAATAAAGAAAATTGGATAATTAATGAAAAATAGTCTTTTTACAAAATTTGAATTTTGAGTGTGCACATTAAAGTGTTTGAAGCAATAAAATAATTTTTATAAAATTATTTCATTTAAAATAGATTTTTAAATCTATTTATTTATAAATAGCCAATTATTAACTTTAATATTCAAAAATACTAAAATTAAAGAAATCTTATTTTAAAAATCATAATTCTGTTTTAAATGATTAAAAATAATTTGTATAAAATTTTGGTGCAAAAATGATGAAAATTGGATTTATTATGAATTAAATATGATTAAATCTAACAAAAATTGTTTAAAATTATAAAATAAATGATTTTACTGATTTAAAAATTATTTCAGTAAAGGTTGACTTTATAAAAAGTCAGGATAAATTTTGGGAAATTTAATAAAACTGTTTTGATATAATAATGGATTTTTATAATTATAATAGTATAAAAATGATTTAATTATTATAAGTATTAAATAAAAGAATTTCTGAAAAATAAAAATTGTAAATAACACTTTTATATCAGATTAAGCAATTATAATTTTTTTTAGAATTTATAAAATAGTTTAGGTATTTTAAAAAGAATTTAAATGATTAAAAGGATTAATATATATATATAATTATTTGTTTGTTTAAAAAGAAAAGAAAAGAAAAAAAAACACAAAAATCCGGTCAGAGCCGGGACTCGAACCCGGGTGACCTCAGTGTCAAACAAGGGTCACAACCACTTGGCCTAGGCCGGTGGTTGTGTTATCCTTTGATTTAAAATATATAAATACAATACACGTTTCCAGTTTTATCCCCAAATCAATCACGAAGAACCCTAGATTTACAATTGAACGATTCAGACAACAATAGCCCGATTAATGTTAGGGCTATTGTTTCTGGAACGCCGATGAACTAAACCCACCAAAGAAAACATACTCACAGTGGTGGATTGATGTTGATGGCCGGGTCAAGGCAAAAGTCAAACTACGAGTTTGATGATAATAACCAGAGTATAATTGCAAGAATTGGAGATGTAGAGAGTGTTATGAGCGAGTTGTTAAGCCTTGCAGACCCTCAATTTATACTAGAGGATTAGGGTTAGGGTTAATTAGGAGGTTTGACTTTCCATAGTATGTATACGCGTCCAATTGAATAAATAGTCAATGATTGACGTGTAATAGATGTGGATTCGTGTTGTACAAGGCCGGTCAATACACGAATTTGCCAAAAATAGCTCAATTACATGTTAAATCTTTGGATTGATTAACAAGATATCCCACAGTTGACTTTCCTTGTCAACTGTGGGGATTCCAACGTGTGAATAAATAAAATATGAATCCGGGTTTTATCAAAACAGAAGTCCAGCCCAGTTGGTTTGTGGTGTGCTTGTGAGTGTGTTGACTCGGGTTCGATCCCGGCTGGAAGCTTTGTTTTAACTATTTTTTTTACACAGACCCAAGAGGAGCAAGTGTGGGTTCTTGGTTTGGGCCGCCCTCTTGGGCTCAGCAGGGCCCAATCCGAGTTTTGTAAAGGAAAAGGGGAAGGGTGGTTTGGGCTTGTCTTGGTTTGGGTAAACAATCAAAATTCTAATTATCTAGTATATGTTAAAATTATTATTATTATCTTTGTTTATAAATATATATATATATATATAAATAATGATAAAATTCGTCGTTTAAATCCAAATTATTGGTAACGTATCATTATTAAATGCGTGATGTTACAAGGAATGGGACTAATACCCATGGAAAAAAGGGAATATGAGGGAAACCTAACCTAGTTGACTGGAGATCCCAAGATCTAGGTTCAATAGGCAAACTTAATCATATGACCAAAGGGAGTCACTATGGGGCAGTATCCCAACACTAAATAAAAGGAGTACATACTTCCTAGCCCATTCCAATCAGTGACATGTTGGCGAGGTTAAGCAAATTGAAGTTAATGATTGTGTAAATCAATATAACTATTGCTTTTAATGATTCGCGTGAATCACCTATGTTAGAGAGAAGTAGGGTCGCTTTGAATGGATTTGTGGGGAGGCGTAAATCCTAGAGCTCTCGCAGAACCAGGACAGTGTTCATGACCATAAAAGGACACAATAATGAGGGGTTGGCTAAACCAGGGAGAGTGTTGTTTGAAGTATATTGTCGTTTACACAAATGGAGGTATGTTCAAAGACGCCACGTCTACATATCGTTAGTGGGCTAAGTATGCTTCACAAAGGAAGGTTCAAAGGAGACACCTACATATCTTCCAATGCTCAACTATCGAATTGTATCGTTGAAACTTGGAAGGATTGATCTCCATTAATGTGGGGGATTGTTGGAAATTTGGGTGAAAAGAGTATTTTCACAAATATAGGAAAATGAGTTTTTCCTAACTTTGGACTAAAATATATAATTAAAACTAAGATTTATTTATATATTTCTTTGTGGTTTGATGTTCTATGTTGTGTAAGCTTCGCAACGAACCAAACCACGTCCAAAACGGAGCTAAGATGAATGAGATATCGATGCTCAAAGGTTGGTGAATGAAACATTCAATGCTGAATATTTTGGAGCAAAGTAGGTAAGTGGGACTTGTCCCACATTGAAGGAATGATGATACCATGAGTGATATACAAGTGAGAACACTCCTCCCTTATTGTTTCATGGGAGAACACACTATGGAACTCGCGAAGGGTGTGGAGCACCCTACTCGCACTCGCACATGCGCGCGTGTGGCGTGGGCGATGGGTGCAATGTGGCGCTTTGATGGCGCACTTTGCACTTCGAACACATGCATCACTGCGAGCCGCTTGAGAGACGCCTTAGTATTTTTGAACGCTGGCTTGTGGTCAAGTACTTAGGCTGTGATGAACAATTGGTGGGTGAGGTGTAGTGCGCGAGTTCACGTGGAAGACAAGTGGTATCTTGGACCACGTGGCGGATTCCAAGTGGGTGCGCGTACTGGTGACGTAGAACGTCAACTACGTGCTGCACAAACCTGCGGGTCAGTTCCGCCGGACATAGAGTGAGAACTACGTTGTGCGCCTATGCGCGAATAGGGTGCACGCGCGGATTCGCCCAGCTCCTTCAGCAGCTGCAGATCAGTTAAAGTCTATAAGATGTAACAGACAAGTCAAACAGTCCAAGTGAGAATTAAAAAGCAATGAAGACGTTCAAAGCTTTTTAATTTGGTTGACTGTTTTGACTCGATATTCAAAGCAGAGTTAAATGGCATTGAAGACGTTCAATGCACTTTAATTTTGCTTTGAATTCCTTTGACTGATTTGACCAAAGACTCCACTATAAAAGAGAATGAATCCTTTGCTTTGGAGACACACCAGAATTCACCAACATTCACAAATTCTCTCTAACAATTTCTCTGTTCTTCAACATCTTCAAGGTACCATTCGGGTTCTAGAGTCAACTCTGGCCGTTCAACTGCTCCGGCTGTTGTACCCTGGGAAACAAAACGAGCTCGTAATAGACTCGGAATTTGTTTTAAGGGCCCCATGTTCAACACGATTCTCAGCCACTTAATTCTGCTTCTACCCCTTTCTTGTAGTTTGATTAATTTTTCAGTTGTAATCGTATTGTATTTTGCTTTAATTTTTTTGTAACCGTAATAAAATTTGTTTATTTTAATTTATATACGAACAGTTCTTACATAAACTACGAATACGAAGGTTCTTGTTTGATGAAATCAAAGATGGAGGATTTCACCACTAATAATTAGAGCTAAAGTGTGCCTATATTCAAGGTCGGATATGAAAAATGAAAACAAGGCTAGTATCAAGGTTTTTTGTGGCTTTTACTTAGAAAACAAAACCAATCAGACGTGTACCAGGAGTGTTTGTGGGCTACAATAAAAAAAAAAGAACCTAAGAAAAAAAAAACAAAAACCTCCTCTAGGATGTTTCGAACCCTTTACATACTACATAATATTCACATACAAAACAGTTTCCCGATGCGTCCATAAATTATTGTAGGTCCGTGGAATGGATTGATACAAGCCAGATCAGATCTATCAAGTTGCGGAATCCCTTGATAGATGTTTATGCAAACTATGAATCGACTCAAACGATTACGAACACGAGAATATAATAAAAGCGTCTTCAATTGATTATAAATAGATTACAACCAATTCAAGACAACTACACGAACAAGTGGTTGCAGACACACTGACAACTAACTGAACGATCTCTAAAACTCACAACCCTAGCCTACACCCCATGCCATGTATTTATACTAGCATGGGTCTGACCCATAAACAAAGAAGATGCACACACCAAAACAAAGAAGATGACTATCTTCTTTGTTTTACATCTTCTCCCTTGACTATTTTCTTTGTTTCCTACCTTCTTTATTTGCTAGGGTACAATAAAGACTATTACACGTTATACAAACCAACTATCTACTAGCTATTCTTTCTTTATTTGCTAGGGTACAATAAAGACTATTACACGTTATACAAACCAACTATCTACTAGCTATTCTATCTAGTAAGCTGTTGTCACACAGAAATGCACTAACAAACTCCCCCTTGACAATTGCTTCTAGATGTCTTTGTCTTTATGCAACTCGATGACTTTAAGGTGTTGTTTGTTTTTTCTGCAGGAAAAGGTCTGCAGTCTACGGACCACATCTGCAGACATCTGCAGGCTAAGAGGTGGACCAAAGATCTACAGTCTACAAGAAGAAGACTGTTTGTTTGTTAATGTCTACAGGCTGCTGAAATAAACTGAAATTTAAATAAACTGATTTTTTACAGCAGTGTGGTGGTAGACGGTGGTTGTGGTGGACGGTGGTGCTGGTGGGTGGTGGTGGACTGTGGTGGTGTTGGACGGTGGTAGGTGGTGATGGACAGTGGTGGTGGACCGTGGTTGGTGGTGGTGGTGGTAGACGGTGGTGGTGATGGTGATGGACCGTGGTGGTGGTGGACGGTGGTGGTGGATGGTGGTGGTGGTGAACGGTGGTGGTGGACCGTGGTGGTCGTGGTGGGTGGTGGTGGGTGGCGGTGGTGGGTGGTGCTAGGACGGTGGTAGTGGTGGGTGGTGGACGGTGGTGGTGGGTGGCGGTGGTGGTGGTGGTGGTGGGTGGTGGGGGACGGTGGTGGTGGTACGTGGTACGTGGTACGTGGTGGTGGTGGACCGTGGTAGGTGGTGGTGGACAGTGGTGGTGGACCGTGGTTGGTGGTGGTGGTGGTAGACGGTGGTGGTGGTGGTGGTGGACCGTGGTGTTGGTAGTGGACCGTGGTGGTGGTGGACAGTGGTGGTGGTGGACGGTGGTGGTGGATGGTGGTGGTGGTGGACCATGGTGGTGGTGAACGGTGGTGGTACTTGGTGACTGATTTCTTGGTCCATCAAATAGTCCTATTTGATTAACCATTGTAATTATTGTATCTTGGTGACTGATTTCTTGGTCCATCAAATTGTACTGAGCATGAAGTCTCAGGATGAAATTTTGATTGATTTTGTTTAGAGCATGGTACTTCATTTTTACCCTTATCAACCTCATTCTCATCCTTAGCAACTCCCTGTTGTTTCTTTTGAACAGACTTCTTATACAACTTACTCTCACCAGATTTTTCAATTATCTTAAACCGGCAACAACTAGAAACATGCCCTTTAATACGACAGTTAAAGCAGGATCTTTTCTTAAGCTTAGATTGAGGAGTAGACTGTGGAGAAGATGGTCTAAATTCACTCTTCTTAACTTCTACAACCTTTTTTATCTTTTCTTTACTGCTGTTAGATCCAACATATTCCTTTTTTGCAGAACTAGGACTCTTAGGCAAGTCGATGTCCTGGGATTCGACCACAGGTTGTTTACCATTTACCGCATCAATGAACTCTTCCTTAGTAGACAAGAATGAATAGTTCCTATTAAAGGGAGGAGTGACATCCTTGTATCCTAACCCTGCTGACTTATTCTTATCCTTTTGGGAATCTATGATGATGTTATGAACGTACTTGGTACTACGACACTTTTCAAAATGCCTGTAAAGTTTGGCTATCTTAATCTTTTGCTCATCTATCTCCTTATTTTTCTCAGTAATGGCCTTTTGTTTGTCAGCTATAGCTAGATGGGCTTGATCCAGATAACAGATCTTTTCCTTAACTACAAGGTCTAACGCCTTAAAGTCCTTTTCTACAACTTTAAGCTTAGTCTTAAGATTGTCCTCTCTAATCCTATTGCCCAAATTAAACTCTTTTTCTTGATCTAGTACCACAACTAAGTCAGTGTTATGTTTAGCTACTTTATCATTTTCAGCAAATAATAAGGCAATTCTCTCAGCATAATCCACACATTTCTTACATGCATTAACAACGGAAGAGAGAGAAATGTGTACCTTTGTGTCGATGGAGTCCAATTCAGACATGTATGCGATGAACTCCTTAGTAGACATCCCTTCTGTTTCCTCGAGATCAATGACGTTAGGCACAACTGCACTCTCATCATTTATCTCCTCAGCATCAACAACTTCCTCTGCTTCCTTTTTCTTGTCCTCGTCACTTTTTGCCATTGAAGCCTGATCACTTGTTCCCTCACTTGATTTATCATGTTGAACTGGCACGAACACCTTTGGGCTCTCACTGCTTTCTAAGGAATGACAACTTGAGCTTTGTTCTGAAGTACTCAGATGAGTGTATTCACTGCAAAAGGTCTCTTCAAAGCCTTCCACAAGTCTTGTGAATTGTAATAAAGCCTAAAGTGACGTTAAATCCCATATGGCAAAGACATGTAAATTGTTGCTAAAGCTTTGCCTTCAGCATCATATATGTGTTTATCAGACTCGTGCATTTCGATGTATGTTGGTACACGCTTGATGTCGTCAATTCCTTCATAGGCCGGTTTGACATACCCATAGATGATACAGTCCCACATTCTTTCATCCTCACATTTGATAAATGATTCGAATTTGCTTCGCCAGTCCTCAAAATCCTCAATTTTTACCAGTTTGGGAGTAGTTTGAATTGCAAGTCTAAAGTTCATTTTAACTCCATTAAATCACACAGCAGAACGTTTCAAATAGATTTTGGTATACCTGAGTCAAAATCTAAAGTCCCTCTGTTCGTTCAATATTAACGTTCCGGTTCGAAAAATTCCTCGAAAAATTTCAAAAAAATATTTTCACCAAATTTTTCTCCGAGTAAAATTTTCGAATTCTTAATCCATAGAAATTTTTTTACTGTTTTCAGAATTTTTTTGTTCTGGAGATTAGATGATTTCAACCGTTCAGTCCAAATTGTCAGATTCAACGCTGATAATCATGTACGGTACAAAACGTTTATTTGTCCGAATATGGTCCAAGATTCAAATGACCAAGTTAAGGTTCAAAGATTAAGTTCAAAGTCCAAATATAATTATTAAGTCAATTAATAAACCACAAAAGAATATGATAAATTAATGAAGGGCAAAGTTGAACCAAAACTTTAAACGAAGATAAATGTCTTCGTTTTTTTTTTTTAAAGACTTAGTTATTGATAACGAAGATAAATAATAGATAAATAGATGCAATTGAAAAATCATTTGTCTTTTTTGTTTTTTTCCTTTTAAACGGACTTTTATGATATATATATATATATACATATATATACTAGTGGGGTGCTTGCGCGTTGCGGCGGGTAACAACATTTAGATTGTTTAGGTTAAACAATAATCAATTGACTGAAATATTTGTCTTGGTGTGTGGTATAATCATTAGCGGGGATTGACTGCATATTCGGTAAAATCAGGGGGCATACTCAATATATAAAAAATATTCGGAATTTTTAGGTAAAAAAATTCACTACAAACAAAACGCGCGTGGGGGGGGGGGGGGGGGCTCGTGGCCCCAAAGACGTTCTGCTAGTGGGCATAACCGAATTTTACCGATCAAATTATACATAATGTATATAGATTTCAACTATCAGATTATACATTTTCAAGATATTTTCCTTCCATATATATATATATATATATATATATATATATATATATCCAAAAAAACACAAAGCTGTGAACTATATTATAGTGTTTTTCATTAAAGAAATCAAGTTGAAAACTATGTTACAACGTGTATCTTCTCATTCAACAGCTTATTACGCAAAAATATTCCACAAACACAAATGAAATAAAATTCTGACATTAATAAATAATATCAGCTGAGTAAGTGGTAAACAATTATTAAACAAAATTTTGAATTCAATAAATAAAAATACTTTTTTTTACCACAATCGGATCCTATGTGCTAGCGGAAGTGCAAGCACATGAATATATACATAGCAATAATTTATGTGATACGCTAAGAAAAAAAATTAGGGTAACTGTGAGAAAGTGGGAAGTTACATGTGTAAATGTAACTTCTCACTTCCTTTGTTTTCGTTCCGGCTATTACTAGAACATATCAATTTTCTAAATTAAAAAAAAAAACTAAAGCAATACTATAATCAAATTAAAGGGAACAAAATGCTCATTTATATGGTGTAATAATATTAAGAAAATATTAATGTATGAAAAAGTTATGGACGTTTAAAAATCGTTAGACTAATTGATTGAAATAAATGTGAAAAAGTGTAATTATTATTTAAATAAACAAAAGTTGAGTAAAGTTGAGGGGACAAATGTGTAAGTATTGTATAAAAAATATATTACCCTAAAAAATAGTTAATATGTGCATTGTGTGTTGTACTCTAACCAATTATACTTGTAAAACTTAAATTATATGAGGTCCTTGGAAAATGTATTATAAGATAGTATAGATATAGAAGCTTTCGATTCATTTTTGTTTGTTTTCGTTTCGACTATTACTTAAGCTTAACATATCACTTTTTTAAATTATATATATATATATATATGGCAATACTATACTCAAATTAAAGAGAAAAAACGCTCGTTTATACGGTGTAATAATATTTAAAAAAAATATTAAAGTATGAAAAAACTATGGACGTTTAAAAACCGTGAGGGGTAGTTGGTTATAATAATGGTAAAAAAGTGTAATTATTATTTAAATAAAGAAAAGTTGAGGGAAAAATGTGTAAGTATTGTATAAAAGACATATTTGCCCTAAAAAGTAGTTAATAAGTGCATTGTGTGTTGTACTCTACGCAATTATACTTGTAAAACTTAAATTTTAAGAGGTCCTTGTGAAATGTATTATAAGATAGTATATATATATATATATATATATATATATATATATATATATATATATATATATATATATATATATATAGGTAGAGGAACGTGTAAGAAAATTGATTTGTTTGAGAAGTGTAGGAATAAATTATAGCCATAGGATCAACTTTTGAGATTAATGGCATTTAAGACTTTTTACCAATTTTTAAATTAAAAAATCCCACTAATTAGCAAGTTATCTTCAACATGTTATCCAATTCTATGTGATTCAATTTCAACATATAAACATTTTGAGACATTCATATCATCAATTCTTACGATCGTGATATCATCAAAGGTTAACATCAAGAGTGTTTTATAATATCATCAATAGTGTTTTATATATCATTTCATCACATGCTACACCAGGAGTGTTATATAACAACATCAGGAGTGTTGTATAACAACCAACAAACATAATGTTTTCCAAAGGTTTTTTTAGATGAAACAATATACTGTGTTTTATTTAAACCTACAACTGTGTTTTATGTCACCACAAAACTACAAAGTCAACTATTTTAAGCCATAACACTTTTAGCTTCTAAATAGTGTTTTATACGAACATTATACTGTGTTTTATATCATCAGTATTTATGGATAGCATTAAAAAGGTTTACTTATGAGAATTAATGTTTTGTGAGAATTAATATTAACTTATAAATGCTTATAGCAAATATAATTATGAGAGAGAGAGAGAGAGAGAAACCTTTCTTTATGGATAGCATTAAAAAGGTTTCTAAAAGTTAAATACAAAATGACATTTATACTCACATTTAAAACACATATTTACAATCATACCATGAATTTCTATAATATATTAACTAAATTTTAAACTCATTTAAACTTTTAATCTACACCATCCATCTTTAAATTCAATGGTTGAAAACACTTTCTACATTTCCTACATAAAACTATTTTCCTACAGAACCATACCCTATATATATTTAATAAAAAGCGAAGATGGATATTTAATAAAGACATGCGAAGATAATTGATTCTTTTTTTTTAAAAAACGAACTTACCTAAGATACCCTTTTAACGAAATTGTAGGTCCATCTTTTTTTTCTTTCTTTTTTTAGCGAAGTTAAAACCAAATGAACTCAAATGAACTTTTTAAATGAACACGTTTAGAACTTTTATTTTAAATGAAGTTGAACACTAAACGAAAATGAACCTTTTAATAAACAACGAAGATGATTTAATTAAATAACAACGAAGTTGAACTACAAAACTTAAACGAAGATGCACTTTTTAATCCCTATATTCGTGAAATCTCCTGTTCGAATCTAAAACATAATTTTTGATCGAAAACAATTAGAACTTACACGAAACTTTCAGAAAAACACTATGATTGACCAAGAATGATTTTAAGATTATAAAACAGAAGATTTAAATGCAAAAGACACGTTCCAATCGATTCAATATTTGCAATAATCAAGCTTGAACCGTACAATCGAGCATAATAAGCTCTGATACCAATTGTAGGTCCGTGGAATGGATCGATACAAGCCAGATCATATCTATCAAGGTGCGGAATCCCTTGATAGATGTTTATGCAAACTATGAATCGACTCAAACGATTACGAACACGAGAATATAATAAAAACATCTTTTATTGATTATAAACAGATTACAACCAATTCAAGATAACTACACGAACAAGTGGCTGCAGACACACTGATAACTAACTGGACGATCTCTAAAACTCTCAATCCTAGCCTACACCACATGCCATTTATTTATACTAGCATGGGCCAGGCCCACAAATAAAGAAGATCCACACACCAAAACAAAGAAGATGACTATCTTCTTTGTTTTACATCTTCTCCCTTAACTATCTTCTTTGTTTGCTAACTTCTTTGTTTTCTATCTTCTTTGTTCGTTAGGGTACAATAAAGATGATTACACATTATACAAACCAACTATATACTAGCTATTCTATCTAGTAAGCTGTTGTCACACAAAAATGCACCAACAATTGTTTCGACATAAAATCTCAAATAACATATATCTATACATATATAAATATTGTTTTTTTTTTCTAAAAGGAGGCCCAAAGCCCTAGCTTTAGCAAATTACCTTTGGGTCAGCCCTAATCATATATATAACTAGTGTGATTAATGGGCACACGATTCAGACACAACGAAATACCAATTTTTATATTGAAGTAAAACAATATGTTCCATAACATGTTGGATCCGAATTTCCTATATGTATCCTCAAAATCCAAAGTGATTACATCAGAATTTTTTACATATATAGCCAGGGGCGGATATAGTGAGAAGTGAGGGGTAACGCTCGCTACCCCTCAACTTTTCTGGTGTAGTGTATTATTTTTATTTACATGTGTTTTTTTAATTATGTTACCCCTAAAAACAATGTAATGTTACCCCTCAAATTTGTGTCAACAGGATTAAAGCTGAAGATAAAGAAGAAAATTTGTATTGGTATTGTAACACTTGCAGGAATGAAAATGGAGTCTTGGAGGGTAATTGTAGGAGATGAAGGGTGTTTTGGGTATTTTAGTATTTTATTGATGATAAACGTGTGGTTCAACAAGCACTTAAAGTCAATGTCAGAGTTTTCTTATCAAATGGTTAAACTTTGTTTTATTTTTATAGGAAATAAAAGGTGAAAGTGTAAGGTTATAATAATCCTTTATTTTTACTAGAGATTCTACTTTTTATTTCATTAAATTTTGTTTAAATAGATTTTGATACTTGACTACGACTGTTATATATATATATTATATATATGTAGAGGGATAAAATAAAACTTACTTGAGTTGAGAAAACATTTAAAACCTATGTAATTTTTTTTTTGATAAAAATACACAACATAAATACATGTTTTTAAACATTTTGGGAAAAAAAACGTTGTTGGGATATTTAAAAAAAGTAAACAAAGTTGCGATGTTTACATATATTTTCTCTATTTATATGTTGTAACAGAACTGTTAGGTATGTGTTAACTTTATTTATTATGTTTTAAATTTTGTTTCGTTTACATAGCACTACAAAAATTGTGGCAATAGCGGCGACTCCAATAGCAACGAAAGTACGGTAAAAAAAATATTAACGTTATCTCTGAAATTGTGGTCTAGATCTGCCACTCCTACTAGTCTGTACTGAAACCTAGTACCAAAGACATATTATACAGACATGTTGAATACAAAGTTGCACATAAGTCATCAAGCTATGTGCCCTCGAAACGCCTACAAACTATTGTAGCTACTACTACCGCAAATATTACTAACTTCAATAGTAACAAAAAAATGTATTTTAATTTATAATGTAATATAGGTGAAACTCAGTCACATGATTAGCCTACATTGTTATACGCCCCGCACTAATGTAAAAGCTACATTAATTTCCATAAGTATAGATATTCTGTTCTCGGGGTAGTTATAAAGCGTGGTTGTCACATATGCTCCCCCTGATTATTGCCTTTAAGCGTGGATGTCACATATGTGTTACTTGGATTATTATTAGAGAGAATTACAAAGATTATCCTTTAATTATTAGAAAAATTGCATGTTTTGTCCTTCATGGAATTTTTTCACTCATTATGTCCTTTATTTTCTCAATTTGCTACACCCTCTGTCCTTTAGCCTAACTTAGTTAAAAAAAAACGTGGTTAACTTTATTTTCTAAGTTTACACTTTTAGCCCCTATAGTTTTGATCGAACCCTAATCCTTGATTGACCTCGAATTCGACCACGACAATTAACGAAATCATAGGGCTATTATAGAATATAAATTTCCGATCAAAACCATGTATAATAATCGTACTGACATGATCGTTTTTTAGGCTAAATCGAACGATTAAAATTGCGACTGTTTGATCTTGTTCTTCAAATTGCGAACGATTTGGTGGGTGTTTATAGTATATTTTTGCATAGAAACGGTCGATTAATGCATAAGATGTTATAGTAGGTTTCAATTTATGGTATAAAAGCTCGGTTTGCAAGTGGGTTTTTAAACGTTTAAAGACCTTTATTTTCTCAAAATACATTTTTAAACTTTTATGGAACGTGCTAAACATCTTATGCCTTAGTCGACTGTTTATGTGCAAAAGTATACCATAAACACCCACCAAATTGTTCGCAATTTAAAGAACAAGATCAACCAATCGCAATTTTAATCGTTCTATTTAGCCTCGAAAACGATCAGGTCAGTACGATTATTATACATGGTTTTGATCGGAATTTGATGTTCTATAATAGCCTTATGATTTCATTAATTATCGTGGTCGAATTCAATGTCAATCAAGGGTTATGGTTCGATCAAAACTATAATGGGTAAACGTGTAAACATAGAAAATAAAGTTAACCAAGTTTTTAAACTAAGTTAGGCTAAAGGATAAAGGATGTAGCAAATTGAGAAAATAAAGGACAGAATGAGTGTAAAATTTCCATAAAGAACAAAACGTGCAATTTTTATAATAGTTAAAGGACATTCTTTGTAATTCTCTCTTATTATTATTATTATTATCCCAATTTAATTAACAAATATATAAACTAATCAGGTGTCATAAAATTACCCATCAAAGTTGTTGTACCTATCAAGTACAAGCCATATTCATAACATACCGGATGCCCCAATTCAAATTCAATTAACAACTCCATAATAATCAAGTGCCATAAAAATTAACCATTTGACTTGTTCAATAAAAAAAATACCCATTTGACTAGTTCAATAAGAAGGATCACACTAAATAGAGCATATAAAATGACAAAAAGAATAGGCCAGACTAATCAGTTAATGTTTGACCTTATTAGGTGCCCAAAATTCTAATAATGTAACTTTATAATAAATAAATACATGTGTTAGATTACTTATTATTATTAATTATACTTTATTGTATATTAAATAATTTATATGTTAAATAAGATGGACAAAATAGTAAATAACCACTTATTTATGAATTAATTCTTGTATCAAGTACATGAAAATTGTTCTTAATTATCTTAAAAATGATGTTAAATTATATTGTTATCTATTTAAAATGTTTTATCTATACTACCTTATAATACATTTCATAATGAACTCTAAAAATTTAAGTTTTACAAGCATAATTTGTTAGTTTACAACACACGATGCATATGTTAACTACCTTTTGAGGGTAAATATGTCTTTCATACAATACTTACACATTTTCCTCGTCAACTTTACTTATTTTTTTTTATTTAAATAACAATTACACTTTTCATCATTATTTTAACCAACTACCCCACGATTTTTAAACCTTCATAATTTTTTATACGTTAATATTTTCCTAATATTATTATACCGTATAAACAAACATTTTTTTCTCTGTAAGTTGAGAGTATTGCTATAGTTTTTTTAATTTAAAAATGATATGTTATGGTTAAGTAATAACCAAAACGAAAACAAATGAAAATGAACCGAAATAATCTATACTATATTATAATACATTTTTTATTGATCTCTTAAATTTAAGTTTTACAGTATAATTGCTTAAAATACAACACACAATACACATGTTAACTAAATGTTGTTTCCCGCGGCAACACGCAGGCACCTGACTAGTATAATAATATAGATCTTTTTGCAAGTACGTGTCGCATTGTGTTAACCTTCTGCACATATTTAATATCGTGATTCAAACTGCATAATTTAGGACATAAATTCACCCACTTAATCATAATTTATACAAAAATACAATATCCGCTTTAGTGGACATGGAGGTATGTAGATAATAGGCGGTTTCCGCACGCCACATATGTAAACCCAAGATACATCCAATGTTAATCCACGCAATTGTTGAGTGTAAAGTTAATTAAGAAGTTGATTAATCAGATTACACTATACAATATTCTTAATTACTTAAATGTCACTAATAAAGTCGTTATGAATGTCATCGTTTTCATGAATATTCTTCTTTTACCAGTAATTTATTTTATTCATGGTTTCAAACACTTAATTTCCACTATTTTTTTTTTTTTAAAAATGCTTTCACTCAAAAAAACGTCAAACCGGACCACAAAACGAAACCGACGGCTCAAAACACTACAACATATACATGGGGAATCTACGCCACTCTTGCCAAACAATCCTATTACATTTAGGTGCTGTTTGTTTTTTCTGCAAGAAAAGGTCTGCAGTCTGCGGACCACATCTGCAGACATCTGCAGGAGAAAAGGTGGACCAAAGGTCTGCAGTCTGCAAAAAGAAGACTGTTTGTTTGTTAATGTCTGCAGGCTGCTGAAATAAACTGAAATTTAAATAAACTGATTTTTTACAGCAGTCTGGTGGTAGACGGCGGTGGTGGTGGATGGTGGTCGACGGTGGTGGCGGATAGTGGTGGTGGACCGTGGTGGACTGTGGTGGTGGTGGTGGACGGTGGTAGGTGGTGGTGGACCGTGGTGGTGGTGGACTGTGGTGGTGGTGGACGGTGGACGATGATGGTGGACCGTGGTTGGTGGTGGTGGTGGACCGTGGTGGACGGTGGTGTTGGTGGGTGGTGGTGGTGGACGGTGGTGGTGGTGGTGGGCGGTGGTGGTCGATGGTGGTGGTGGTGGACCATGGTGGTGGTGGATGGTGGTGGTGGGTGGTGGTGGACCATGGTGGTGGTGGTGGGTGGTGGTGGTGGACCGTGGTTGGTGGTGGTGGATGGTGGTGGTAGACCATGGTGGTGGTGAACGGTGGTGGTGGTGGGTGAGGAGAAGAGAAGTGGAAAAGACCTTTGAAGACCTTAGAAGACTTTGGAACAAGTCTGCACCAAGAAGAGGTCAAGAAGACCTTTTTGAGTGAAAGGTCTTCAAAAAACAAACAATCTGCAGACTCCAAATGTCTGTGCGCGTCTGCGTGGTGCAGACAAAAAAGGTCAGAAGTGCTTCTGAGCAAAAAACAAACAGCACCTTAATTCTATTCTTAACCCAAAGATACGATAAAGATTTCACTGTAGCCACAATCCGCTTCACGCTTGGTTGCTTCCCACTAAAAACCGCATCATTCCTCGCCTTCCAAAGCACCCACATAATCACTATAACCCGTAGCCGATTTATAAATCTGATCTTTCACTTAGTTTCCACTATGCTTCAAAAATAGTATGCGTAGCACTTATTACCGAATTTTCTAGTAGATATTTTACATGTTGACGCTTTATAATTTATACCTATTATAAAACATCTTGAGTAGTATTTTTCTATAAAAGAAAAAATTTAATTACGTGCAGCAAGTCCAAAGTATACACATTTTATTATATAAATGAGGCATGTTATTTACACAATAACAAAAAGTAAGTTTGCACAGCCCTCTACGGGCCGTAGAGGGTTCTACGGGCCGTAGAGGGTGTCAGTGTAATAAATGCGAACCCCTCTACGGCCCGTAAAGCCCTCTGCAGCCCGTAGAGGTGGTTTGGTGGAATGCATTTAAACCCTACACGAGCCGTAGAGGTCTCTACGGCCCGTAGGCCATACGAGGTACGAGGTCATTGAATGAACAGTCTGACATTCAGTGTGTCAGTCTGAAAAAGCAAACCCTCTACGGGCCGTAGAGGCCTATACGGCCCGTAGAAAAGCTGGTTGTTGGGAGCATTAAACCCTCTACGGCCCGTATAGGCCTCTACGGCCCGTAGAGGTCCAGATATATTCTTCTGCCTTGTCTTCTTTCTTCATTATACGAAACAAAATCAAAAACACGAGTGCACAAAAAATCCGACCAAAACCAAGCTACCGCGATGTCTTCGGGTCACTACGGTAATGTTTGGGATGAATGGGAGCATTCGTTTAGCCTATCTCACGTATCGGAAAGCCTTTTCGGAGCCGTGGTGGAACGTGGTGAGGAGGAGGTTAGATCCGTTGTTCGCTGTGGTGACGGGAATGCACTACCCGATTTGAACCTGCTGCCCGATTTGAACCAGGAGTACGTAGAAGAACCGGGGTCATTTTACTTGCCTCCGCCAAGTCATCTACAGTACGAATACGGGACTTATCATTCGCACGAGGGAGGTGATAACGGTGGCGAGGAACCTGTCCCGGTTGTTTCGTACGAAACGAATCAAGTGTGTTTATGTATTTGCACTTGTTTATAATTTAGACCCGTGTATATTTAGACTCGTATATTTAGTCCCGTACCTAAATTTGTTTTAGGGTTTGTGAGATTTGAACTCGTATATATTAGTTGTTATTTGAACTCGTAGGGTTTGTGAGATTTGAACTCGTATATATTAGTTGTTATTTGAACTCGTAGGGTTTGTGAGATTTGAACTCGTATATATTAGTTGCTATTTGAAATCGTAAATAAATTTTGCAGGTATTCGGGTCTCTTAAAGACCTGACAGAGTGGGTTTATCAAAGGGCAAAAAAAAAATGGTTACATTACCGTATACTCACGTACTGTTTCGGAAGGCAGGGAGCCGAATAGGAGGGTAACGACGGCATGGATACGATGTGACCGTAGTGGCGTACATCATAGTGTAGCCACGGTTCGAAAGACGGGCAGTAAAAAATGTAATTGCCCGTTTCAACTAATAGGGAGATACCACTCCGGCCACGATGGTTATATTTTGGAGGTCCAGAACCAAACACATAATCACAAACCTTTCCAACACATCGAGGGTCACGCGTATGCTAGGAGGCTAGGTCCGAACGAGTTAAAATTGGTGGATACACTTTATTTTCAAAATGTTACGCCAGTAGACATACATTCGGCCGTTAGAAAACAAAACCCGGATAGTCCCTGCATCTTAAGAGACATACATAACACAATAACCAAGGTTAAGCATTTGTTATACGGTGGCAAGACTCAAATGCAGGTATTATTATCTCTTATTATTATTATTATTATTATTATTATTACTTCTTTATTATTATTTTTTAATTATTATTATTGCTATGCAGGTACTCGAAGCCACATTGGTGGAAAAAAAATTTGTTTACTTCACCCGGAGGAATGCCTCGACAAATGCGATCGAGGATATTTTGTTTGTCCATCCCACCTCGCACAGGTTATGGCGTGCGTTCCCGCATGTGCTGATGATTGATGCGACCTACAAAACGAACGAGTATAAACTTCCGTTTGTTCAAGTTGTAGGTATGACATCAACATCCAAGACGTTTTGTGTCGCCCATGCATTCATCTCCCGTGAAAAAAAAGGATAACTACCTGTGGGTTCTACAAAGGCTTAAAGAGTTGCTAGAAGATAGTATAGAGCCCCGTGCTATAGTAACTGATTGTGAGAAAGCCTTGATGAATGCATGCGACATTGTATTTCCAGCAGCTTCGAAGTTGTTATGCAGGTATACATATTATTATTATTATTTTTATTATTATTATTATTATTATTATTATTATTATGCACTCAGGTATCACATTCAACGAAATATACTGAAGCACTGCAGACAAGCCTTTGGAGATGAAGATTAGAAAATATTCGTGAAATCTTTTAAGCGATTATGTAGATCTTCATCTCCGGCATATTATAGTCTCTGGTTAGACCGATTCTACAGACGACTATGTCAGGACGAACGAGCTGGTACATATTTATTAATTTAGTTTAAAACGCATACACACATTAACAAATATCTTTGTTCTATCTTTTACAGATGTTTTTAAATATATAGACCGGGTCTGGCTCCGTGACTACAAAGAAAGGTTTGTTTCTGCATGGACAGACACAAACTACAACTTTGGCCAGTATACGACCAACAGAGCTGAGAGCCAGCATTCACGGTTTAAGATGCAGATTAAGGGGCTGAACAACTCGCTCCACAAACTTGTGATGATTGCAGACGATGTGGTAACGTCACAAGAGAGGGCAATAAACCACTCGTTTGAAGAGAGTTTGTCTGTGAAAAAGGTGCACCATGACATACCGATTTTTGAGGACCTACTTGGTAAAGTTTCCCATGCAGCGATCGAGAAGATGATAACTGAGATAAAAAATATAGAGAAGTTGATGAAACGAAAAATGAGTTGTGGTCACCAGCTTTTCACGAGTTTTGGGTTGCCGTGTACGTGTCGATTAGATTCGTATATAAATAAAGGTAATACCATTACTTTATTATTATTATTATTATTATTATTATTATTATTATTATTATTATTTTTATTTTTATTGAATACAGGAATAAAAATACAGCTGTCCGAAATAGACGTCTTCTGGACACGACTGAATTACGAACCGGAAGTAGTATGGAGGGAACCTGACCTTGCGAGTGAGTGGGAAATAATCAAAGAGACACTGCTGTCTCAATCACCACGCGTTCAAAGAAATATGTTGTCAAAAATAAAGTCGGTGGTAAATCCAAGTATGACTGACACTCAACCTCCTGAGGTACAAAAGAATACTCGTGGGCGCCCAACTACAAAATCAAAGAAAAAAAATCAGCAGGAGGATGCGCAAGAAGATGTTAGTATTATTATTATTATTATTTATTATAATTTATTGTTATCCATTGTAGGAAGACGAACCTGTTAGAAGACGTAGGCCATCAGACCCAGGTAGAGATACAATGAGAGTGTGTAGCAAAAAGTATCCACTCTTAGTAGAGGACAGGTACATAAATAACTATTAATACATATATACATACATACATATATACATATGTACACATCCCCTAATCATGATTTCCCAATGTTTGGCGGTGACAGGTATAAATTTGTGCTTAGACAATTTAAGTATCAGATTGATCCCCTTTATCGACGGTTTGTCACGCATATTCAAAATGTTCAGCCAGACGGTAACTGTGGGTTCCGATCTATAGCTTTGGCTTTGGATATGGAGGAGGAAGACTGGATTTGATCCACCACGTTCTTAAAAAAGAGATGATGGGTTAATACCATGAGGATTGGTACGAGATTTTGAACGGATTCGACGATAACGGTTTCGCCCGCATATACTCGTCCTTAGATTGGACGGGAGTCGGGAACACACCCAATTCAAAGTGGATGGAGATGCCTTTGACTGGATTACTGATTGCTCAGGCATTTGGGGTGGTCCTTCAATTCTTCAGTTCTTTTGGAGCGAGCACATTCTTCCCTATTCACAGTCATCCTGAAAGCGTACCAGAACATCGGGTCATTTCGATAGCCTTCGTGAACGGCAACCACTTCATCATGCTAAAGCTAGCAGACGACGCTCCGATGCCTTATCCGAGTGGAGCATGGAGGCGTTGGGTAGATGTAAATCACAACCCATGGCTAGCACTATACAGGGATCGTCTTGATAAGGGGCGTAGGCTATCTCAAACAGATCCAGAGTGGTTTGACCTAACTGGTTGTCCTGATTCTTCTGATAGTTCGGTGTAAATTTGTTTTTATAATGTAAAATGATTTATTAAATACATTTTTTTATTTTTTATTATTATTTTACATATACAATATGAAATGAAAACGTTCTTTTATAAAAAAAACCTATACCACCTAATTAAAACTAACAAAATTTAAAAAAAAAAAAAAAAAACTTCTACTGGGCCGTAGAGGGCTCTATGGGCCGTAGAAGGGATTTAGCTACGGGCCGTAGAGACCTCTACGACCCGTAGGCTTCTGGAACAAGGTCGTAGAGACCATCTATGGCTCGTAGAGGCCATTGAGTCTACGGGCCGTAGAGGCCTCTACGACCCGTAGACAAAAAATTTTTGGTTTCTAAAAACTTTGTAAAGTTTATAAATATAATCAGTAGTTTTTTAAAAAAAATATGAGTCTACGACCCGTAGAGGTCCCTACGGGCCGTAGACGAGGATTTTTTTTTTAAAAAAAAATTTGGGTTTTCAGTTATATGTTATATTTAATTTTTTCTGGATATTATTCCAGCGAACTGGTAGCCCAGATGGTCCCCATTGTGTGTATAAGTGTGTATGTGTGTGTGTGATAACTGACAGCCACGAGATCGATCCACGTCCAAAACGTTTTTTTTTTAAATTTTGTTTACCTACGGGCCGTAGAGACCTTTACGGGCCGTAGGTAAACAGGTTAAAAAGAAAAGTTTAATCTTCTGTCGAGCAGTTACCCCCAAATCAAAAAAGCAAAGCTTTTCCCCAACCCTAACCCCCACTGCCCCCTTCGACCAAAACCACCATCACCACCCTAATCCACCACCACCACTTCCTTCTCCACCACTGCAACCACCACCACCATTGCCTTCTCCACCGAAGATCCGAAGGAAAACAGGTAATTTTTTTTTCTTTTTTTTTTTTTTCCTATAAACGATTATTTAGATAGTTGTGGTGGTGGGGTGGGGTGAGGTGTGGTGGTGGTGGTGGTGGGCTGTTGTGGTGGGGTGGGCTGTGGTGGTGGGGTGGGTGGTGGGGTGGGCTGTGGTGGTGGTGGTGGTGTGGTGGGTGGGCTGTGGTGGTGGTGGTGGGGTGGGGAGGGCTGTGGTGGTGGTGGGGTGGGTGGGCTGTGGTGGTGGTGGTGATGGTGGGGAGGGCTATGGTGGTGGTGGTGATGGTGGGGAGGGCTGTGGTGGTGGGTGGGTGGGCTGTGGTGGTGGTAGTTTTGGCGATGTTTTTGAAACGCCAAAACTATATTAGTTTTGGTGTTTCTTTTGAATCGCCAAAACTAATATAGTTTTGGCGATTCTTTTGAATCGCCAAAACTAATATAGTTTTGGCGATTCTTTTGAAACGCCAAAACTATATTAGTTTTGGCATTTCTTTTGAATCGCCAAAACTAATATAGTTTTGGCGATTCTTTTGAATCGCCAAAACTAATATAGTTTTCGCGATAATATAGTTTTGGCGATTCTTTTGAAACGCCAAAACTATATTAGTTTTGGCGTTTTTTTGAAACGCCTTAATTATAGAAACGCCTAAGTAACTATAAATTCTTTGATTTTGCAGTTATGGCAGATTATGAAGACGAGGACTACGTGAATGAGGAGGAGCAGGAGTAGGAGCAGGAGGATCAGCCCGTGGTCCAGGGGGCGCCTGCCGCCATGGCAGGGGGTGACTTACAGGGCTGGGAGCATTGCAAGTTTCTACGCTTCGATTACCCGAGTCCAAGATTTCAGAGGTTGAGGAAAAAGAAGATAGATAAGCCGAGGAGGATTTCTTGGGACGCGCTTCGGGAGAATAGGGGGTGCAGAGGCGATTGCCCAAGAGTGGATCCCGGAAGGGAGCCCATTGGACAGGTTTCTCGGGGACTTTTGTGCGCCGTCCCATCGGCCGTTGGTGATAGAGTTCCTATCCACCTTTCGCTTTCGGCCCCCCACCGAAGGATCGTCGGGCACCGGATCGTCGGGCCGCCCACCGCGAGATGTCGAGTTTTCCATACTCGGCGTTGAGTATGGTTATTCCCTAGATGAGTGGGCTACGCACACCTAGTGGTACACTCCCGACGAGCTTGTAGAGGTATTAATATTATTTATTTTTATTCTTTTTATTTTTGTTTTTGTTCTTATTCGAAATGTTAATGTTAATGATAATGTTCAGGATGTCTACACTAGAGGTGTGACTACTGTTGCTAATGACGTGATGTATGCGTGGTGGCCCACCATTGGCGGTCCAGAGTTCGGGAACCCGACACAGAAGTATTATTATTATTATCATCATCATTATTATTATTATTTATCAATATCTTTGTTCTAATTATTATTACTATTATTATGCTGTGCAGGGAGAGGTGTGACAGGGCATCTAACATTCGTCACCCCATAGTTCGTTACATTCACCGTCGGTAGGCCGATTGCCTTGCATCGGTGCATGGCTGAGTACTTTTCCGCCTTCCCCCATAAGCCGTTGAAGGGAGGCATCACATGCGGGGGGGTCATCAGCAAGATTGCCGAGCGCTGCAATGCCCAGCTGTATTTTGATTATGTTAATCGGAATCAGTTTCCGCCACTACCGCCCATGTATTTCGGTCATTATTATTATTATTATTAATATTAATGTTTATGTTATTGTTTATTTGTTTCAGCCTAATAGGGATACCCACGATGAAAGCTATGACTTGTGTGGCGAAGAAGGCGAAGACGCCAGATCAGCCAGAGTTCCACTATCTGATTGCTCAGGATGGCGGGGAGTTTGTGCATGAGCCGTTGGTACATCAGGGCCTTGGAGGTATTATTATTATTATTATTATTATTATTATTATTATTATTATTATTATTATTATTATTATTATTATTATTATTTGGGAAACTTGTAGACAACTTGTGTTGTCTGGTTTGCACGAAAACAGGGGAAACTCTGCCCAATTATTTTTTATAAAATTCTGGATTATTATTATTATTATTTATTAATTATTATTTGTTATCCATTGCAGGTGATGCTGTGGAGGTCGGGTTGCAGTTTGTTGCTGAGAAGGAGGGGGTGGTCTGAGGGACGTCGAGATGCCTCAGCAGCAGCCTGAGGATGTGCAGATACCGGCGCGCGTTTATCACTCTCTCAGGTTGCCTGCTGATGTTAGGGCGGACGTTCGTGCGGCTGCCGAGGAGGCTGTCGAGATGCGTGCGTGGCGTCAGCAGCAGGACACCTGGCGTCAGCAGCAGGAGGTAGAGATGCGTCAGTGGCGTGATCGGCAGGACGACGCGATGCGCTGGTTGATTGCTGGCCACCAGGATATTTATCGCCACCTGGGCATGCAGACTCGTGTCCCACCGACTTTAGGTACCAGCACGCACGAGCCCGTGACGTCCTCCCAGCAGCCCGAGACATCTTCGCAGCAGCCCGGGACGTCGCCGCCGACTGACTCTATGATGTTTTATTTCTGATCATCTTATGTATTTAAACAATCTTTATTTTGAACGCTTCTATTAACGTTTAGTTTTATCTTTTTGCGTATATAAACGATTAGTTTTATTTTGAACGCTTCTATTAACGTTTATTTTACACGCTTATCGAGACGACGTTGGTTTATATTGGTTTGTGTTATAAACAATTGTGTTCACGTTTTACATGCTTGTGTTAATGTATTACACGCTCGGGATTAATTATTATATAATTAAAATGATTTAAAAAAAAACCCCTCTACGGGTCGTAGAGGCCTCTACGGGCCGTAGAGGGTGCCTAAGACTGGTTCATATTATATTAAAATTTTCCAACTAAGAAACCAGCGAACTGGTAGCCCAGCTGGTCCCCATATACGAAATAAGACTTTGTGTGTGTGTTTGTGTGATAATGTGCCTAAGATCGAACCTCGTCCCAAACGTTTTTTGTTTTTTTTTGTCTACGACCCGTAGAGGCCTCTACGGGCCGTAGGCATCATAAAACATCCATCTCTTCCTTCTTCTTCTTGGTTGTGATGAATCGGGCGAATTGCCCATGCTTCCTCAACCAAATCCGCCTTCAACGCGTTATGTATATCCTTGGAACGCAATATGGAACTGTTTTGGAATCTCTCCTCCTGTGTCGCTTGCGTCCCTTGAACATCTTCTTTTGCTACATAGTTTGGGCATATTGCATTTCCTTCATCTTCAAGTATCATATTATGCATTATGATACAAGCATACATGACCATCCTAATCCTTTCTTTTTCCCACATACGACAAGGATTTCTAACAAAATGCCATCGTGATTGAAGAACGCCAAAACACCTCTCGACGTCCTTTCTTGCAGACTCATGAACTGTTTTAAAATATTGTCTTTTTTCATCTTGTGTCTGACTAAACGTTTTGACGAGCATTGAATACTCCGGATATATACCATCCGCCAAGTAGTATCCATGCTCGTAGTAATTATTATTTGCATAAAACCCAGCTTTCTGTATTGTTCCGCCAATGTAAGACTCTAGCAATGGCGAATGCTGGAAAGTATTTATGTCGTTCATACACCCGGCGAGACCAAAGAAGGCCGACCAAACCCACAGGTCTTGTGAGGCAACTGCTTGTAAAACCAACGTTGGTCCCTTTTGGTCAACGCGTGTATGTTGACCTCGCCATGCGGTTAGACAAGCACACCATCGCCATTGACGACAATCTATACTACCAATCATACCGGGTAATCCATGTCTTTCTAAATGCGCTTCGTAAAGTTATTGAAGGTCGCTCCATGTCGGGTTTCTCAAGTATCGTTTCCCGTATAATTGGCATATACCTAAAAAATCAAATATATATATATATATATATATATATAAATGTAACTACTAATGTATAAAAAAAATATATGTATATTTGTAAATACCGTAGCAGAAATACTCCAAGGTATCGCGTGTGGTTTTCTCCGCCATCTTCAAATACTCGTCATTGATATCGTATGTGTTCCCGTATGCGAGTACACGTAAGGCGGAAGTGACCTTTTGAATTGGGGTGAATCCTAAACACCCTCTAGCATCGGGTTTTTGCTTAAAGTAGTCATAGGCGGACTCTAAATCTCCGGTGATGCGCAAAAATAAGTTTTTACGCATCCGAAATCTTCTTCTAAACAAATCAGGGCCGTAAACCGGATTGACATTGAAATAGTCATTCATCAAACGCTCATTGGCGGCTACATGGTCTCGCTCTATATATTTCCTAGACAATATCGGTCGTGGGGCGGAAGTACTTACAAGTTGCACCGCGCTAGACGCTAGTTGAACCGCACTCGTAACGGCCTCGTCCTCTTCCACGCCGTCATCTTTAAAAACCGATTATATAGATCGACAAACGAGTCATCGGAGTGAGGAGGGGACGACATTTTGGTGATTTGTTTGTGTGTGGAGTTTGTTTGAGAGTTGAAGGTTGTATGTGTGTAGTGTATATTTGTATTGTATGTGTGTGAATTGTATGTGTGAAGGTATGTTTATATATAAGTTGATTTTTTTTTTAAGTTGAAGACCGTTGTTTAACGGTCATATCATCAAACTCATAACCCATAACGCTCGTTCTCTCCAAAACGTTATCACCCTAAAACGCCCTATAACGCCATAGGGGGCGGTGTTGAAGGGCGTTATAGGGGCCAGAACGCCCACAACGGGCAACCACTACACAAGACCTTACAACATGGACCATGGTGTTGGTGTTGCTGTTGCTATTGCTGGTGTTAGTGGTGATTGTGATGGTGATGGTGGTGTTGCTCTTGCTCTTGGTGTTGTTAAGTTTACTATATTATTTCTCTCTTGAAAGTTTCAACAAATAACCATCAAACTGTTGGGATCAAGAACAGTTGGATTATTAGAGATCCAAGAGCTGGACTTAGAACTGCAAGGTTGATAGGTTGAAGAGTTGGATTTATAACTACTGGCTTAACAAGTCAAAGAGATGGATTCAAGAACTTGTCAACAATTGGTTTGAGAAGAGATCAATGACAAATCGTTGGAGTATTCCTGTATTTTATTCATTCCAACAATTTCATATTAAATTTCCATATGTTGTGTATTTCAAGTAGTTTTTTATATCAGTTATCTTAGTTTCACAACTACTCGCAGTTACATTGTTCATAGGTTGTTATGGGTTGCTTCCATGGCGATGTCATCAACACTTTCTCTTTTATTATAAATAGAACAGTTGTCACTGTGTTTTGGAAATCTATGAGCACTCATATGAGATCACTAGAATCCATTGAGAGACAACCAAAATGAAAGAGTGTATCATTTGAGGGGAGTAATTGTACATCTGATAGCACTTAATTCAGTTAATGAAATAATATGACAACATTCTGATCATCCCTGAATTGTTTTGTTGATGTGTTTATTTGGTTTACTAATTAATTGTTAGTGCACCCTACGGCTATGTCCCTAGCTTAGATATGTATATAGGATCATATATGTACGTTTTGGGCGTTAACAGGTATCATTTAGGGGGTTTAGGGCAAAATGGTAAATTGTAAGGCGTAAGGGATAAGCCTATTAATAGACCCCTTTGGTTTGTCATTTGTAACTTTTGCTAAACATCTATCACGAAATTAAATGCAACTTTCATAAATTAGAGGGTTTAAATTGACAAGTTTGAAAGTTCAGGGTGAAATTTGAAAAGATTCAAATGTTCAGGGGGAGAATGAGTTATTTCTCCGAATGGTGGTCAAATTGGACAAATCTTGAAAGTTTATCCAATGATTAACTTCAAGAATATCAAATTTTAAAAATTTGATTAAGTCCTTATTATTTGTCGTTTCTAATACAAGTTGTAGTATGTGTGCCGTTTATATTAATTTTTTCTGCAGTATCAAACACAACTAGTGTGCACATCATGATTCAAACAACAAAGCTTGAAGCTGAACAAGACCCAAACCTGAACAACAAGATCATCCTGAACAACAAGAACCTGGTATTCCATTTTACATGACACCAGATCGTGGTAGAGCTCCAGCAACGGAAGCTGAAGAAGATGAGAATCGAGAAATGAAAGTGCAGATATTGTTGATCTTTGTCTTCCTCACAGAGTCATCAATCAACACAACCGATATTTCCTGTTTCCTACCAAATTATCGAAGGTAATCGAAGACTGTAACACCCCAACCGATGGCGGAAACATCGAGGTGTCAAGTAGTGACGATTGTTCGAAAGCTCATGGCACTAAAGTGCAAATATTTTATTCAATGTTTCAAGTTACAATCACATATATCATCAAGTACGAATACTATTCCACACGCTGTCTTGATTAAGTCTTTACTAAGTCCATATGTGCTACATGAAATATCTCATTAATCAACCTGAAACATGTACGAAAATAATTTTTTCAACATAAATAATGTTGGTGAGCATACTCAGTTTGTATACGTATAATATAAGTTTAAAGTATATGTTTTACAATTCATGTGTCACATCTCATTCAAGGAAAATATGGAAAACACGTAAGTACACAACACTGGCCAAAATCAAACCTCTTATGTGCCAAAGATTAAAGCATTAACAATGACCTAGGACTTCCCACACACATAGGTACTTTTCACTAGGCGGGTTGTCAATCCAAATAGCGCTATCCATTGTTAAAGTCAGCTAGCTAAGTTAATGATTTTGTAATGATTGCAAGTATACAACTTTTATGTTTAAGCACAAAGCATAAGAATTCAAAGCATAACACGTATATGAATTGTATGTAAAATGTTTATGAATAAGTGCACGTGTAGGTTTAATATGTACATGAATCACCCAAAAAGTGTAAAAATGAAAAAGGAGATAAGTATGCTCACAGTTTGCGAAAGCGACCCAAAGCCAACTTAAGTTGTCGTGAGTTATAGAACTGGGAATTCCCGAGGAATTCTACCTATAACGTTTAAGAATAGTGATAAGGGAAAAGTCTAAAAGTCTAAGGTATCTAGGACTCGAGGGAATTTAGGGTATGCTAAGGCGATTTGGAGAATTAGTGTTTCTACGATAAAGTAAATGGATATTATATTTTTACGCCAAAATAATTTGATTAAAGTCTATGAATATGATATTGTAGAATAAATATTACCAATTGAATATTCGGATAAAAATATGTTTCGAATAAATAAAGTAAAGAATAGATTTACGTAATTGCCATTATTTCAATAATTAATAATTATTGAACAATTAATTATAAGTAACTCGAATGATTAACCAAATGATAATTATGACTTTAATACATAGGAACATTTCTGTTTTATTAAGAAAAAGATTTATAAAACAGATTTTAAATATTATAAATAAATAAATGATTAGTTATGTCTAATATAACATAAATAAGACTAAGAATACAACATATGATCCAAAAATAATATTTTTGTGAAAAATGTATACTTTCTAATGAGAAATAATGAAAATAAATTTTCCATAATTTTTCTCAATTTATTGGCATTAAAACAGATTTTGTTGAATTTAAAATGTATTTAAATGATTAAAAATCGAAAACTCTAAAAAAACTAAATAATTCTGGTTCAATAAATTGAGATTAAGTTTATTACGTATAGTACTAATTCTACAAAAATTTTGGGATTAATATACTTTAAAATGAATTTTAATCGATTAATTATGAATAAATAAATTTAAATAAATAAAAATATAAAAATAAAGTATTTTTCAAAAACTAAGAATATGGAAATTAATTTTACAGTGTCAAGAAGCTGCACCAAAATTTTTATTATTATTGAAGCAAAAATGAATTTATTATGAATATTTTAAGGTGTCATGTATTATATATAATTAAAAAGATAACAAGAATAGAATTAAAAAAATGTCAAACCACTTCACCATTAACCCACTATGCTATAATGTTTGAAATAAAACATATATATATATATATAACATACTAATAATTTCACATTCTTCTCCAAATCTCCATATGAACCCTAACCCAAATTCCAATAACCCAATACAAAACGATTTGGGATAAAAAAAATGAGGGGCTTTTACTCTAGAAATCTCAACAAATAAAACGACAATAAGATTAACGACTTACAATAACGATTCAAGATCGAAATGAAAGAATGAAGGCCGTGACTTAGAGCACCAATTCAGAGGTTTCTAGACGCGATTAGGCTAAGATTTTTGTTGGTTGGAAATGAGGAAAGGTGCAGAAACGAGATGGAAAAAACAATTTATATGATAGGTGGTTTAAATAAGAGTTTTAATGTCAATAAATATTCTGGTCGTTTCACTATATAAATTCGTTCAAAACACATTTAAACGCACATTAATGACCGTTTTTATGGTGGGGAAGCGTTGTGATAATGATAAGTAATGTATAAGATTCGAATAACATTAATAAACGTGTAAAAAAACGATACATAATGACTCGCCGGAGTTTCGCCGGTTCCGGCCAAACTCCTCTCCGGAAAAACGAAATAGAAGGGAACGAGAGATCAGATTTTTAAACTTTTAAAAATTGGCAAAGTTGGTCCCTCTACTTTTGAGCTTGATATATTATACAATAAAACTTATAACTTCTTTTATAATTTTAAAAAAAAACTTGGTAAACATTAAATCGTTTATAAATTTGTAACCTTTTGTAACTTGCAACTTTACTAAAAATTTTAATGTTATCCCTTTATATACTTAAAATCCATTATAAAATATAATAACATTGGTTAAGAGTTTGGTACAAAATTGCATTTGTCTAAGAAGTGTAAGAAGCCTCATATAAATGACATGTGGCCTTTCTAATAACAATAGAAAAGGGTAAGTTAGTAATTAACAAACTAAAATAATTTTCATAAAAAATATTACAATTACAAATTATCATCTAATTATGACGAGATCAGTTATCAAATATCCTATTTTCTTGCTAACAAATTACGTTTTCAATCACAGCATATCATCTTCGAATCTTCATCATATCACTGACGATTTCTCTTTTATTTATATATCCTTTCCTGTTTCTTTCCCATTCAAAGGTTTACACACCATTTTTTTATCAAAAAGAATTATATATTTCTAATTCTATTATGAATGTTAAGCATAACTTATGAATATAAAACACTACATCATGAACTAACAGACATTAAAAGACACCAACATAAAACTTATGAAGATAAAACACAATATCTTCAACTATTAGCCATTTCAAAATACACTAACATTTTACTTATGATATAAAACACTACACCATGAACACCCATTCAAAGACACCAACATACAACTTATGAATATAAAACACCAATTCATCAACTAATAACCATTAAAAAATGATAAAACACTAACAGTTGTGATAAAACACTATGTAAAGAAATAAACACTGGTAAAACACTCCGCCAAGAAATAAACACTCTTAAAACACTCTGCCACAAAATAAACACTCTTAAAACACTCTGCCAAGAAACAAACACTCATAAAACACTCTGTCAAGAAATAAACACTCGTAAAACACTCTGCCATGAAATGAACACCGATAAAACACACCAACATCGAGATTACACACCCCGTGCTATCATTTTTTAGAAGACACCATGATGATGTCATCTACAGTGCAAGAAATCGGAAAAAATTACTAAGCCCTAGTTTCAAAATCGCTATTACAAACCGCTCCGACGACACCGTAACTAGAATGAAAATTTTCCGGCCAAAACATCTTCAATCGGAGGCTTACCTGCTCGACACTTCATATTCTTACCTGCAAATGAGGAAACCAAACTCGACAAACATTTAACAGATGAATTGAAAAGATGAAGAAAAGAAGGGTTTTATTGTTAATGTTTTTATTTTGAATCGTGTTATTTATCTGCATCCATGATTCTCAATATATGTAGTTTTCTTTTGTAAAGGGTTTGGAGAGAAAGTAGGAAATGGAATGAAGCGTAAATGATAGACTAAAGTAAATGGTTTTTGCTTTTGAATCTTTTAAAACACGGGTACAATTACTATACTACCCCTACAATTTATAATTTACCACTAATTATAAAACACTAATTACAAGAATACCACTCTTTAAATCTACACCATTAAAGATCTAATCCAAGGGCTTATAACACTTCCTACACTTCCTAGGAAAACACTACTTTTTACATGAACTCTACCCTAATAACATTATAAGGTAAGTGTTGAGTTATAACGAATGTTGAATATAACTCGGGTTTGAACTTATAATATTACGTTAAAGATTTGAAATTAAACATTCGGAATACATGAAGGACTAGAATTGACAACTTGCTGAAAGATGAAGGTTACAGATGTCACAGTCTTCCATACTTAGAAAATTTCGTCTTGAAATTTATTTACGGGTAAATAATTAAATTTAGTTTGAAGGAACAGTTAAAATATTGCTAGAAAATTTCATGATTGGTTTTGGAAAACGCAAAGTTTGAGAAAATTGTTTGGCAAGAATTTTAAAACTTTTAATTAGTCTTAGTCAAACACATCAGAAACGATTAAATGGCCTTGTTGTTAAATGATAAAATGGGAATATTGTTACGTATTATGAGGTTAGGTTTAAGGAGATCAAAAGGCTTGAAATACCGAAATATCTGTAACACCTCGCCTCTAATATCATCCAATATTGTCTGCTTTATTGTAATGATCCCACATCGGTTGGGAAGGAGAACTAACACTTCTTTATAAGAGGTGGGATACCTTCCCTATCGTGACGCGTTTTGGCGTAGGAATTGCCTACGACCAATGCAAAATCGGGACATGCCCGAACAATATCGCGGTACGGGAGTGGGCCATTACAAATGGTATCAAAGCCAGGCCCGGGCCATTGTGCCAGCGAGGACGCTGGGCTCCTTAAGGGGGGTGGATTGTAACGATCCCACATCAGTTGGGAAGGAGAACTAACACTTCTTTATAAGAGGTGGGATACCTTCCCTATCGTGACGCGTTTTGGTGTAGGAATTGCCAACGACCAATGCAAAATCAGGACATGCCCGAACAATATCGCGGTACGGGAATGGGCCGTTACACACCACAAGCTCACGGATTTGTTTTCGGTTGCCCAAGTGAAAACTTCCCGGGGATCACCCATCATGGAATAGTTGTTACTCGGGCATGCTTAACTATGGAGTTTTCATGTAACTCCACAACCATATGCGCCCAAAATGCGTTGGAGATTTAAAAGAGCATAACATTACTTATGAACTAAGATATCTCATTTCCATGGATGATGCGAGATATGCTTATGGTGTTACAGTATCAAAATTGTTTTTTTTTTTTTTTTTTTGTTCAAAATCTACCAGGATGATCGAGGTTCCAAAGACACTTAAGAATTTTGCAGGATCTTAGTAGCACTAAATCATACTAATTGCAGTTAATAGGAGTGCGATTCATAAATTTGGACCATGAAGAGAATGACTGCGATTGAGTCACTTGTTAATATTTACTCAAGATTAGAAAGAATGATAAGAAATTCGTAGAGACTATCACCATACTCAAATAATAGAGGTCAAAGTCAAACACAATGTTTAAGTTTCGGTTTGAAACGAATAATTTAGACTAAGGACTGACTAGGGTTTTGTTCTTGGTTTGATTCTCAATCACATTCCTGATGCACCATTAATGCTTACATATAGGGTGTACCGCAGCTAACCCACCACACTTTTTATACCTCGAAAATGTACTGGAATTCTCTCATAAAACCCTAATAGAATTCCACACCACCTTAATGTACTTCTACGATCCTAACTCAACACATTAACAGGATTGAAAGTTTGGAAATTATGCAAAAAGAGGGGTGTCATGTTTTACGCACAGCTAAGGTATGATGAAGTCCTTCCCTTCACCAGGTTCACCTCCTAAGCTAACTCATTCACTGTGTTATACTACAAGACACTAGACACATACTGTGACATAGTAAGCATATGCTTAGTTTCCCTCTAGTCGAAAACACATTCCAACTTGAGAACTAGTTTTCCTTGTAAGCTTCCATTTTAAAAGAATACTTAACACGTCAATATGAGCACGAAGACTAACTTGGTTCATTAAGTCACGAGTGAAACAAATACTTTCACACCTCAACTCTAACATGAACACTAGTTTAGTTTGTTAATTCTCTATGTCATTTGGTGTATCAGGTGTCCACAATCCAAATGTTTGCGCAAAGAGAAACTTACACATATTTAGTTCAGGGATATGAATAAACTATCTTGATAACGAAATATGAATCCAAGAATATGCAGGTATTATGATTGCTCATAAGTAAATCATATAATTAATGTTCACATATCAAGTATGTTGGAAATAATGCATCAACAAGGCATATGTAATCACGTAGCACAATATTGTATCAAACCAATTATAACATTCATTTATATGTGTGTGAAGATCGTAACACAAATAGACATATAATTGTTTATGTATAATCAAGATTCACGTAAGTTCTAGCTATGACATGAGGACTAAGGCATACAAAATCCGTGCAAAGATAACAAACATCTTGCAATCTAGGTCAACACTTATGTAACATCCTAATGAAACGATAGCATGTTAAGAATTTCCTTCTATGCACATAAAGTACAAATTGATCTAGTCAAATGATTACGAGTTTAAAAAAAATATATGAGTGTGGAAAGTGTTATGATCAGAAGATCAGATTTAAAGTCAAGTTCCAATTTTCAAGTCTCCATGGAAATGTCTAAATCATAAATAAAATCAAACATCACATTTCAAGGAACATTAGAAAATTTTCGTGTTACAAGAGTCTCATATGTTACATATCACAGGGCTACTACCTACATCAATTATAAGAAAACTCATGATTAACACATATTATTGAAATTATAGTTGAAAGTCAAACACACTAAACACTAAATTAAGATCCAAACATACGAGAAAACAGTTCATGAACTAACACGAATATGTTAAACGTAAGGATGATCCCAAGTGCCTTGATAATTTTTAAATAAATTCTTGTATTTCTAAATTTTCTTTCGGTATTGTAAACCCCATTTTATTTATTGAAAACCACTATCTATTTGCATTAGATGTGAAATGTTTTAACGAATTCAAAACTACAAGTTGTACCAATCGTTAATGGTTGGTAGTTTGAAGAAACCATGTGCTGATAAAGTATTTAATGGTGCTCATATATATGGAAATTTTCAAGGCATCCTTTTTGGGATCAGACTGTGCCCCCACACAAAGTATTAAATAAATTATAGTGTACTATGGTTGCATAAAAAGTGTAGTGGATGAACAAGAAAATCTTTCCAATCTTGGATAGTGAAATGTTGTGCCCTTGAGATATATTAATGAAGTGTGGGGGGTTCTTTGTGTAAAAGATTGTCGTAGTGTGGTGCAGAGTACTGAATATAATAGTAAGCATGTGTAAGGTTTGGTTAAATAGATGAGTTAAGAATCCAACACAAAAGTATCATATGTTTACAAACAATACATGGAAAAAAAAAATATATATTCAATGATCGTAGAGACCGAAACATAAAGATAACTAATTATAAAAAAATGCAACATGAAGCATATGGTATATAATGTATAAGAAAATTATCTTGAAAACGAGAGCTCAACGATAAAACATGAAAACATTAAAGGGTTATTGTCTAGTCATAAGACCCTAACAAAAACTTTGACTGTTAAAAGGATTCGAATTCAATTGGAGATTAATGAAGACGTGCTTTAACCTATAAGTGGACACTCACTCCAAGAATCCCTAGGTAAGCATAATAGTTCTGTCGGTTGATTCGGATTTATACGATGTGCTTGCTATGCCAGGAAACCTAGTATACCGGCATCCACCCTTCCATATTGCACGTGCTCTCTCATGTAGAGTTCAACACTTTGAAGGAATGAAAAATTCAATGAAAAATGAGGATAGGCTATTAAGCCAAAAACACCCAATGTGCTCTAAAGTATAGACCTTTTCCCCAAGTGACGTCATCCTCAAACCCCATGATGAAGAAAGAAAAAAAAATGGAGAGAGGTAGGGGAAAGAACAAAAGATGTCAAAGGAGAGAAGTTAGTGAAACAATTAAATAATCACAAGTAAGTTCAAGTATAAGTTCTTAGTTATAGTCTAGGTTATTTTACTAATAACCTAATTCGTTATAACCACGGCTCTGATATCAATATGTAACACCCCAACTAATGGCGAAAACATCAAGGTGTCACGTAGTGACGATTGTTCAAAAGCTCATCGCACTAAAGTGTAAATATTTTATTTAATGCCTCAAGTTACAATCACATATATCCTCAAGTATGAATATTATTCCATACGCTGTCTTGATTAAGTCTTTACTAAGTCCATATGTCCTACATGAAATATCTCAGTAATCAACCTGAACATGTACGAAAATAATTTTGTCAACATAAATAATGTTGGTGAGCATACTCAGTTTGTATACGTATAATATAAGACTAAAGTATAAGTTTTACAATTCATGTGTCACATCTCATTCAAGGAAAATATGGAAAACACGTAAGTACACAACGCGGGCCAAAATAAAACCTCTTATGTGACAAAGATTAAAGTATTAACAATGATGTAGGACTTCCCACACACATAGGTACTTTTCACTAGGAGGGTTGTCAAATCAAACAGCGATATCCATTGTTAAAGTAGGCTAGCTAAGTTAATGATTTTGTAATGATTGCAAGTATACCACGTTTATGTTTAAGCACAAAGCACAAGAATTCAAAGCATAACACGTATATGAATAGTATGTAAAACGTTTATGAATAAGTGCACATGTAGGTTTAATATGTGTACATGAATCACCCAAAAGTGTAAAAATGAAAACGGGGATAAGTATACTCACAGTTTGCGAAAGCGAACCAAAGCCAACTTAAGCTGTTGTGAGTTAAAGAACCGGGAATTCCCAAGGAATTCTACCTATAACGCTTAAGAATAGTAATAAAGGAAAATTCTAAAAGTCTAAGGTATCTAGAACTCGAGGGCATTTAGAGTCTGCTAAGGCGATTTGGGGAATTAGGGTTTCTACGATAAATTAAATTGATATTATATTTGTACGCCAAAATAATTTGATTAATGTCTATGAATATGATATTGTAGAATAAATATTACCAATTGAATATTCGAATAAAAATAGGTTTCGAATAAATAAAGTAAAGAATAGATTTACTTAATTGCCATTATTTCAATAATTAATAATTATTGAACAATTAATTATGAGTTACTTGAATGACTAACCAAATGATAATTATGACTTTCAAACATAGGAACATTTATGTTTTATTAAGAAAAAGATTTATAAAACAGATTTTAAATATTATAAATAAATAAATGATTAGTTGTATCCAATTTAACATAAATAAGACTAAAACTACAAGATATGATCCAAAAATAATATTTTTGTGAAAAATGTATACTTTCTAATGAAAAATAATGAAAATAAATTTTCCATAATTTTTCTCAATTTATTTGCTTTAAAACATATTTTGTTGAATTTAAAATGTATTTAAATGATTAAAAATATAAAACTCAATAAAAACTAAATAATTTTGGTTCAATAAATTGAAATTAAATTTATTATGTAAATTATTAATTCTACAAAAAATTTGGGATTAAAATCATTTAAAATGAATTTTTAATCAATTAATTATGAATAAATTAATTTAAATAAATAAAAATATAAAAATAAAGTATTTTTCAGAAACTAAGAATATAAAAATTAAGTTTACGGTGTCAAGAAGTTTCATCTAAATTTTTATAATTATTGAAGCAAAAATGAATATATTATGAATATTTTATGGTATCATGTATTATATATAATTAAAATGATAACAAGAATAGAATTAAAAAAAATGACAAACTATATATAATTAAAATGATAACAAGAATAGAATTAAAAAGTATTTTATGGTATCATGTATTATATATATAACATACTAATAACTTCACCTTCTTCTCCAAATCTCCATATGAACCCTAACCCTAACCCAAATTACAATAACCCAATACAAAACGATTTGGGATCAAAAAAATAAGGGGCTTTTACTATAGAAATCTCAACAAATAAAACGACAATAAGATTAACGACTAACAATAACGATTCAAGATCGATACGAAAGAATGAAGGTTGCGACTTTGAGCACCGATTCAGAGATTTCTAGACGCGATTAGGCTAAGATTCTTGTTGGCTTGAAATGAGGAAAGGTGCAGAAACGAGATGGAAAGAACAATTTATATGATAAGTGGCTTAAATAAGAGTTTTAATGTCTATAAAGAGTCCGGTCATTTCACTATATAAATTCGTTCAAAACACATTTAAACGCACGTTAATGACCGTTTTTATGATGGGGAAGTGTTGTAATAAAAATAAGTAACGTATGGGATTCGAATAAGATTAATAAACGTGTAAAAAATGATACATAATGACTCGCCGGAGTTTCGCCGGTTCCGGCCAAACTCCTCGCCGGAAAAACGAAATAGGAGGGAAGGAGAGAATATATTTTTAAACTTTTAAAAGCTGGCAAAGTTGGTCCCTCTAGTTTTGAGCTTGATATATTATGCAATAAACCATATAACTTCTTTTAAAATCTTAAACAAACTTGATAAACATTAAATCTTTGATAAATTTGTAACCTTTTGTAAACTTGCAATTTTACTAAAACTTTTAATGTTATCCCTTTATATTCTTAAAATCCATTATAAAATATAAAAACATTATAAGGTAAGTGTTGAGTTATAATGAATATTGAATATAACTCGGGTTTGAACTTATAATATTAATTTAAAGATTTGAAATAAAACATTCTGAATACATGAGGGACTAGAATTGACAACTTTCTATAAGATGAAGGTGACGGATGTCACAAAGACCAAGACGAGATCTCATGAAGCCACGACAAAAGCTCAAATCAACAAGTATTCAAGTCTTTAGGGGAAGATTGTTAGTTCACTGTGGTGTATTTTCCCAAGCTAAAGATTGCCAGATATGAAGATCTGAAGAGTGAAGATCATTAACTAGACCTTAGGGGGGAGTCTGTGAACATCTTTCCAAACATCCCCAGCTCAGTGATTGGTTAAGTCTGCAGATCACTAGCTAGGTCTAAGGGGGAGTCTGTTAGTGCACCCTACGACTATGTCTCTAGCTTAGATATGTATATAGGATCTCACATTTACGTTTTGGGCATTAATAGGTAGCAATTAGGGGCTCTAAGGGAAAAATGGTAAATTTTAAAACGTACCAGACGTAGGTGTATGAAGCCCCTTACGCCTAGAAGCACCCAGGCCTAAGACAGAAGCCTATAAATAGACCCCTTTGGTTTGTCATTGGTAACTTTTGCTAAACATCTATCACGAAGTGCTATTGCCCAATTTTTTAGTGTGTTATGTGTGTTTATCATTTCCATACTTTTCCAACTTCATATCTCATCTCTAACAACAATCGCTCTGTTGATTCCGCATTTGGATTGATTATACGTGCATGGTATCTCAAATCTTGTCACGATCCTATGTTAATTGAAATAATTTATTATTCAAGTGATTATCACGATCCCCAATGAAATATATGTTGGGCTTTTATATTGTGAAAGTGCCAAAGAGCTATGGGATTGCCTAATAGAACAGTTTGGAGGAACCGATGAGGTGATTGCCAACACCAGAGAAATTCTTGCTCAACAATATGAAACCTTTACTCATGTTAATGGGGAGACTTTAACACAACAATTTGAAAGATTCTCCTTATTAATTTTTGAGTTAAAGTTAAATGGTCAGACCTATACAAACTTATCTATGCTTCATAGATTTTTAAGGTCTTTACCAGAAAAATGGAAAACTTACTATATAGTTCTCAGGTCAGGACCGGATTTTGACTCCCTCACACTTACAAAACTACATGGGAGATTACTAACTTTTAAGAGAGAAATCAATCAAAAGAAGAAGTTACAAAACTCTGGTAAAACTGCTGATGACTGTATTCTAGGTAGCACAACACTTTTGGGACAAGACTCACCATCTTGTTCTAATGAATTTGGATTTTTTGACCACATTGACATAACTGCTGGGATCTTATCAGAAATGTCATATCCAGTTTATGACAATGAAGAAAATAGTCAAACTACTAACAACATGTGTTTTATAATGGATGATTTAAAAAATTTCAGTAGTGATGACTTAGAGGAAATGGACATACTACACCAACTGGCCATGTTAAGTATTAAAACTAACAAATTTTTACAAAAGGTCAAGAAGGAAATTTCCCGGACTGAATGGTTCAACAAAAGTTGGTTTTGACAAATCAAAACTGAGATGTCATAAGTGTCAGAAGTTGGGACACTTGCTAGAGCGTGTAGAAGCTCTAGCTTTAACCAATCACGGTCTGGAAACCAATCAAACCCTAGTTACAATAGGAATTTTGGAACAAAGGGAAGTGCACATTTTGTACAGGCACAAGCTCCAAAAATTCAATATGTGCCTCAAATACAATATGTATAAATGTCTGCTCAACAACAGCAGAGCCAGCAACAGATGCCTTCCATTCCTGTTGCTCAACAACCTCTACAAGCTCAACAACCCACTCAACAAAGTCTATTCATAAATGGGTATGTTGACTGGAGCAGTCTTCCTTTTGACACATCTGAATGCAGTCAAGATGCAGACAACAAAGTCTTTGACATCAACTGGGGATAACCTGATAATGGTAGAAAGAATTTTGCCTTAATGGCTTTCGAGGGATACTCATCTAATGCTGCCTTATCTCAGGTATCAAAAGAGTCTCTTTTAAAACTTTGCTCAAAATCATGCAAAGAATCATTTGCTTTAATAAGAGAGACCAATGTGCATCTACAGGGCAAAGCCAATGACTCTGAAAGAAAATACACTCAAATGAAATGTGATTTAGAAAGAAAACTTGTTTCAAAGACAAAAGAAATTTCTAAATTGACAAATAATGCTATTGAAACTCAAGCACAAATTAAAAGCATGATAGAAAACCTTGGAAATGTCAGAAAAGAGCTTGCTGACACCAATGTTGATTGTGAAAATTGGGTGGAGTCATGTAGAGGTTACCAAATGCTGCTTAACAAACAAACTGCATCAAATGTTAAGTTTGGCATTGGGTACAATCACATAGAATCACAAACTGATTTTACTCCTAAAACTACTGACGATGGGAGTAAAATAGTTCAAACTTCTGATATGAAAGAATGGACACCTTTTCATCAGAACTTTGTTAAAAATGAAAAAGGAAGTCCTGCATAAGTAAAAACAACTGACATTGAGTGATCAGTAGTTTCATCTACATCAGGAGTTGAGATCCTGAAAACTGTTGATGACCTAATTCAAAATTCAAAAACTGTCAGTAATTTGCCTTCCAAAACTCCTAAAAAGTTGAAAGAAAGGCAAAACCATGTGAAATTTGTGGTCTGTTTAACCACAAAGCAGAATTTTGTAGATATAGAAAAGGAAATCAGTATAACAAGAAGATTTTACAACTGGTTGTGGGAAAACAAATCAAACAAGACTTTGAAAATACTTTTTATCCCATCAAACAGCAACCAGGTAACACCTTTTTTCAGAAAAAACTAAATCTCAACCACAGTCTTTTTCTCAAAATTCTTCTTCGGGAGATAGACCAAAACCTTCAGCAGTTTGTGAAACTACTGAGGTAAATGATTTGATAAATATGGTTAAACTTCTGATGACCAAAGTTAATGATGAACATCAATAAGGTCCCACCATTTTTCTTAAAGACAAATCCATTTTCAAAAAGACATGGATTTCTAAAAATGGTCCACAACAAACTGCTACTCTTCCTGTTCTCAAGAGTAAACCCAAAGCCAAAATGGCTTGGGTTCCCAAAGCTGACTAATTTACTCTTTGTGTAGAGAGTCTCCAGATGTCTAAATAGCATTTAGTATGTTGATAGTGGAGGCTCAATGCACATGACATGATGCAGGTAGGGCTGCAAACGAACTGAACTTTTATCGAGCAATTCAGAACCGTTCGGTGGGAAGTTCGTTTAGTTAAACGAACGAACATGAACAGAGGTTGCGTTCGTTCGTTTATGTTTGTGAACGTTCGGTAGCGTGTTCATTTGTGTTCGATAGTTTATTAAGATTTTTAATTTTTATACATTTTTTATATTCTTTTATTTTTATTTATTTTATCAAATAAATAATATATATGAGATCAATAAACCTACTTTTTGTATCCAATATATGTTTCCACGTTCCAGGGTTCATGCCCTCCACCTCCAACACCCTTCTCCAGTACCAAGTATGTTTAGACAATTAAGTTATATTTTGGGTGGATCTAGCTAATGTCTTAATGTATGTGAATTTGATGTTATTCAAAAGTAATATATGTCCGTTTGTGTTTGTTTCTGTTCATGAACACTGGTTTGTGTTTATTAATGTCCGTTTGTGTTTGTGTGTGTTCATTAACAAAATTATCAAACGAACATGAACATGAGTGTTTTATTAACAAACAAACACGAACATAAAATCTCGTTCGGTAAGTGTTCATGAACTGTTCGTGAACACATAAGTTTCTTAACAAACGAACATGAACAAGGCCTTGTTCATGTTCGTTCGGTTCGTTTGTAGCCCTAGATGCAGGGACCTAATCAACAATTTCATAAGTCAAAGATAAGGATCTGTGTCATTTAGGAACAATAACACGGGATATGTGCTAGGATATGGCAATGTATCCTCTGGTAAAATGCAGTTTGACAAGGTCAATCTGGTTGAAAACTTGGAGTACAACTTGCTAAGTGTATCTCAAATGTGTGATAAAGGATATTCTTCCTTTTTCACCAAAACCGCTTGCAAGATTATCTCACCAGAAGGCCAAAAGTTGATAGAGAAGATCATTGAAGATCATACTTTGCTGATTGCCAAAAGATGTGGCCATGTCTATGCAGTGGACATTAAAAAAGACAAAGTATTGAACAACACTGCCTGTTTCTTCTCAAAGGCATCAACTTCTGAAATAGATCTCTGGCACATGAGACTTAGCCATGTGAACTTTAAAACCATAAATAAAGTCACAAAAATGGTCTTGGTCAGAGGTCTACCCTTGAAGGTATACCAGTGTAAAGAACACTGTATGTCCTGTCTTAAGGGAAAACAACAAAAGTCCTCCTATAAGTCTATTGAAGAATAAAAAACAACTGCATGTCTTCAACTACTTTATATAGACTTATTTGAGCCAGTCAAAATCATGAGCCTTGGTAAGAAGAAGTATTGCTTGTGCATCATTGATAACTACTCAAGATTCGCATGGGTCTTCTTCTTATTTTCCAAGGATGAGGCAGCTAATATTATCAAATTCTTCATTCTACAAGTAGAGAAACAATATCCTCTCTCTGTCAAAGTCATAAGAATTGACAATGGGACAGAGTTCAGGAACAAAAATCTGGATGAATTCTGCTTGTCTAAAGGGATTGTTAGATAATTCAACATTCCCAGAACTCCTAAACAAAATGGTGTGGTAGAAAGGAAGAATAGAACATTGATTGAAGAAGCAAGAACTATGTTAGCTGATTCAGGCATACCTCTCTATTTCTGGGCTGAAGCAGTCAACACAGCTTGTTATGTTCAAAATAGAGTCCTTGTCACCAAAAGACATTCCAAAACTGCATCTGAAATTCTTCATGGCATTAAGCCCCTTATCTCCTTTTTCAGGGCTTTTGGATGTCAATGCTTTATCCTTAACATCAAAGACTCTATTTCAAAGTTTGCTGCTAAAGTTGATTCAAGTTACTTTCTTGGTTATTCTCTCACTAGAAAAGCCTATAAGGTATTCAATTCCAGAACCAAGATAGTTGAAGAAACACTGAATGTCAAGTTCATTGAGTCAAAACATGCACTCATTCCAGCACATCCTGCTGAACTCTTTGACCTTGACAGTTTTAATTTCGGACCTGAAAAGACTGCTACTTCGTCTAGACCCACTTATTATGGTGATCAAGGGTTTAATGATGATGGTCCTCCATTATGGACTCCTAATGCAGTCATAAAATCAACTTCTAAACCATCAGAAGTTCACCAAACTTCTGATTCAACAAGTACTGATGAACAAACTCAAACTACTGATTCAGCTCCCATAAATACTGAAGATGCCCAAACAGTTGAACCAGATATTATTGACCTCGGTGGTTTGTTTGAAGAAGTTCAAGAGCCTACTCCCATCAGTGGTTTACAACAACTAATTGAACACAAAGATCATCCATTGGATCAAATCATGGGTGATATTGGCTCAGGGGTACTTACAAGAAACCAGCTTTCAAACTTTTTCTTTTTCTCAGTTGGAACCAAAGAAATACCAGGAAGCCCTCAAAGACAACAGTTGGGTTGAAGCAATGCAGGATGAATTACTACAATTCAAGAAGCAACAGGTTTGGGAAATCTGTCCCTTACCTCCAAACAAATAACCAAAAAAGTTCCGAACCAACGATTCCAAAGTTTTAATCACTTTCATTGGGGCACAAAATAAAGAGAAATAATATGTAGGTAAACTCTCAAGAACCGCTTTAATTAATGTTACACGTCAACCAATAGATAAGGTTTTCACTTTCCATTTAGATAATGTTTTTTTTTGAGAAGTTGAATAACCGGATCCCAGTTTGCCACTCTATTCATATTTGCGGCAACGTTGATACCCAAATATACAAAAGGTATATCCCCCGCTCTACAACCCAACCCTTCGGCTTTCACCATAACCTCTTCCTTATTCTTACCAATACCTATTAGAGTAGACTTATGTATATTGATCTTCATACCCGAACATAATCTAAACACTCTAAAGATTCGTCTCAAATTATTAAAATTAAATTTTGACCATTCACCGAGAATCATAGCATCATCCGCAAACAATAGGTGAGACAACACCAATCCATCATTACCTAGACAAATACCATCAAAACATCCCACCATGGTTCCACGTCGGAATATACTCGATAATGCCTCCATAACAATCAAGAAAAGAAATGGTGATACGGGGTCGCCTTTTCGAATACCTTTGTGACAACTGAACTCAAAAGTTGGAGATCCATTTACCAATACAGTCGATCTAGCCTATAACAACACCCCTCGTATCCAATTACACCATATATCCGGAAACCTAATTTGGCCCATAATGTTAACCAAAAATTGCCAATTAACATTATCGTAAGCCTTCTCGAAATCCACTTTAAGTAAAAATACCTCCTTCCCAGTTTTAGATGCCCAAGACAACACCTCATTTATCATTAATGGACTATCTAAAATGTACCTACTCCCGATAAAAGCCGACTGATTCTTTGAGATAATCTTTCCAATAACCGATCTCATTCTATTAGCCAACACTTTAGAAACTACCTTACTAATGACACCAATTAAATTATTTGGTTGGTAGTTTCCAAGCTCCGTTGGAGCATTAATTTTTGGTACTAAAGTGATGAATGATGACATAACGCCTTTATTAAATCTACCCGTTTCATGAAACTCTACAAACAATTCTACAAAACTCGGCTCCAAACTTTTCCAAAATTCTTTTAAAAATTGGAAGTTGAAACCATCCGACCCTGGTGCTTTATCATGTCCACAATCATGTACTGCATCTTTAATCTCTTGAACCGTGAATGGCCTCACCAAACATTGAGCATCGTCACTTAGTAAAAGGTTAAACCCATAACACTCCAAAACCGGTCGAGAGGTCATTTGTTCCTCAAATTTATTTCTAAAAAAAATTATATACCTCCTTTTTCACCAAAGTAGGCTTAGTAACCCATTCGCCATTCACCACCAACCTCGTGATAGCATTCGAAATGCGCCTTTTATTAATGACACCATGGAAATAACAAGTATTATCATCACCGTTCCTTGCCCACCTATATCTAGCTTTTTGTTTCAAATCTCTGTATTTATGATCTTCCAGTTCTTTTAATCGCCTCTTTGCTTCTTCATATATCCAAGACTCATCTTCAGTCCAACTACAGTCTTCCAACCCAATATCCAATCCCTCAATCTCTTTTGTAACCAAAATATGCTCCTCAGTTTCTTTAGTATTGATATTATTTTACCGAGCCGAGATAGCATGCCTTAACCTCTTGAGCCGAACCATTAGCCGAATGTCAGCCAGCCCTTCCATGTCAACCCTTTCCAAAGCTTTAGGCACAACATCTTTGAACTCAACACGATCCAACCACAAATTGAAAAATCTAAACAGCTTCGGGCCAAAATTACGAGTAACCACTTTTAGCACCAAAGGACAATGATCGAGCTTCTCCCTAGGAAGAGCTCAATATTACACACTTGGCCACTCGTTAATATAATTCCAACACACTAACCACCGATCAATCCGGCTCATTTTATCACCCGAAACAAAAGTGAACTTACGTGCTTTAAGAATATACTCGTGTAACTCCGATTCTTCGAAAAAATCATTGAAATCCCTTGCCGCCAAGCTATTAAAACTTGAATTTTTCCGTTCGCATTCACTTCTAACTACATTAAAATCTCCCGCAACAATCCAGTACCCGTCCCGTTACAGCATCAATGATCGGATTTCCTCCTAAAGACACCTCTTTCTAACAATATTCTGTGGCGCGTACACGTTAACAACATTCAGTACCGATGAATAACCTTTAACTTTTCCCGAAACCAATAAGAAATGTCTCGACTTTACAACACCTGTCAAGTTGAAAACACTCTTATCCCAAAACGACATAATACCTCCCGAATGACAATCAACATCGACCCATTCCAGACCATATTCCCCATAGCCCCAAAAACTATGGACATCCACCCCTTCTAATGACGAATGTTGCGATTCTTGAAGTAAAACAAATCCCGCTTCCTTTTGTTTACGCAATGCCCTTACCCTTGACGCCTTCCCCGGAACACCTATCCCTCATATATTCAACGATAATATATTCATTTACAACTACTTTGAAATCGTTCTTCATTGACCAAAGCTATAACTTCATTGTTGAACTGTTGCATGTTCTCTGTTCTAAGCATTTGACCCATCTTAATAGCTGCTTCTGTTTCACTAGCTATATCTACCGATTGCTCTTCGCTACATCTACCATGTTGAAAATCCGAATTCCTCTGTTGATTTGTATCAATACCACTAGACTCCAACCTTTCCTCAAACACCTCAGGCTCTACATTGTTTAAATCCGAGGTCACAAAAGCATTATCCTCCTCCGAGTCTTCTGTTTGCTGATCTACCGAGAAAATTCCTATAAACCGGTCAAGGTCATACGGGTCATCGTCATTCCTGGTCCTTTTCTTCGGTATTTCCTGAACCGTAGGTGATATAGAGTTTGTTCTAGCTGATCGAACCTTCTTAACTACCTGCCTCCTAGCTTTCCTTTCCCATTTACACATGAGTCATTTGTACCGTTTGTACCATTGTTGAACGCCCCCACAGAAGATTCATTATTCACATCGACAGTTGAATCCTCTCTATCATTTAGATCGACGGGAATTTCCCCCATCTCCAAATCATCATGTTTCCTTCCAGACAAATCGCCCACATTTCTTTCCGGAAGAGAACCATCTTCCACTTCATTATCGACTACTGAAGTATGAGACTTACCATTAACCACCTCGTCATCAAACACCTCTACACATTCAGGAATCCATTCACCTATTTTTTCTTCAATCCACATCGAAAACACCGAGTCCTTCCATTGTACTTGCATCTTCTCATTAATCCTTGAATCGATGTTACATAAAACACCGATCATAACATACGAATAATCAACATCGTTATCAGACACTTGCGTCGGTTGCACCACCTTTCCAAATTTTGAACCAATTACATCGAACACTTGATTAAGAATAAGATTGAACGGAACGCCATGGATCTTTAACCAAGCTATCCACTTATGATGGACATGCTGACCACTCCACATCTCCATTGATACAAACCATTTTTGCCATATCTTGATATCATTTAATACCTTTGAACAATCATTCTCACATTTGAAGAGTAGCAATATATCCAACCCACCAAGATACTTGATCTTTACTCCTTCCAACCCCACTAAATTAATAAACTTTCTTTGAGTAGTCAAGGTTTTAAAATCACACACCTTCGCGGCGGGTTTTTCTTTTTTATTTCTACGTTACAAGCCCTTATTAAATGTTAAAAAATTAACACCTAAACACGAGCTAGTCTATTAAAACAGATTTCGCGTGTCCATGTGAGAGATACGCAAAAACTTGGAGAGGAGAAAAACTGGATAATAGCTACCATATGGTGACTAGCGGTGGTGCAGAGTCGATTAGTTTGCTTTGTTTCCTCTCACTTGTAACATTAACATGAGGTTTTATAGTTTTGCTTATCATATAACAAGATCATGTGAAATTGTAAGCCAATGATTTCCAGCCCAGCTGGTTTGAAGTGGGAAGGTTTACCTTCTTGGAGGGTTCCTGCCCGGGTTTGGTCTCAGGTTCGAATCTCACGCTCCACCAAAAAAATAACCGTTTGGGTTTGAAAGGAGAAACCCGTGTGGTGCTATGGGATTCGATCCTGGGCAGTGGTCGCTTTGCAACACAGGATTTACTGCTGAAACACCACTCTAAAAAAAAATGTGAAGTTGTAAAATTTGAATTCCCAACAGAGAAATCTCTTTGGAGACATATTCTAAAAAAGAATCTGATCCTTTCCTTCTACATTAAATGTAGATTCTCTAATTCACTTTGATGACATGAAAATCTTATAAGGGTTGGAAAAAAAATCTATTGTGAATCCACTAACAAATTTCTTTTGGTTTCTTTAATTAAAATCTAGTCAAATAAAGTTAATTGATGGTATATAACGGAACTTTAATTAAGTATAACAATTATGAGTTTAGAAATTAATTCTGACCTAATCCTGTTTTCTATGTTTATCTCCATTGTAAGAGTAACATCTATCTCATGCAAATATAAGGAATGATGTTTCACTAGTGGTTTCATTGGAAGATCCCATCAAGTGTTTAACTTGTGGACATAAAAACTTCAATTCCCTTTTCATTGGTATCTTTAATTCTAATTTTATAAGTCCGTGGCACGCATTAAGCACTTATATTATGGTTAATTTTTAATCGTAATTTACTAATCTTTTTATTATATTTTCTTAACTAATTGCTTAACAATCGAATCAAATGTCTGTCTTTGGTTATCTTGGGAGGAGGATATACTTACAAATTACCTTAAACATCAAATAATTACATCCGTATAATCAGACCTAGATGCTTGGGTAAAAAGAAAAAGAAAGAAAGAAAAAAAGATCAAATAAATTTATACGCACATGTTTTGATCAACTCATCGGCTCGTTGAATTAATTAATAATTGAAGTAAACATGAAAAACAACATACACATTAAGATATCACTTGGGGATAGCGCTGTCCGTGATACGACCATGTGATGACTGTGATACCCCCCCCCCCCCCCCCCCGCACACAAACACATGTGATGGACAAAAATTATCACGGCCGTGATGTACATCGTGACCGTGACAAATATGTGTAGGGTGGGTGAGTGGTGGGGAATGATTTAGTGATAGTGTGATACACCGTCCTGTGTGTTTAGTGATAGATGTGATAAAAGATGAAAATTTGAGATGACACAGCGTGATTGGGTGTGATAAAACGAGCTGTGATGACCATCCCGCCTACCCTTATAAAACAAGGTCTGAATATGATGAGAGAGAGAAAGAGAGGGGGGGGAGAGAGAGAGAGAGAGAGAGAGAGAGAGAGAGAGAGAGAGAGAGAGAGAGAGAGAGAGAGAGAGAGAGAGATTGCCAATCACTTAAAGTAACTCTTAAAAAGACTATAACAATTTTGACCCTAATAAAATCCGTTTTGACCCTAATAAAATTTACGGTCGAAGTAGGATGATATACTAATGTGGTTTCACAATTCACAAAGTAACAATCCGTTTTGACCCTAATAAAATTTGAGGAAAGTAAAAAATAAGGCATAACATAGAACTATAGAAGTTTCTTTCTTTTTTTAACAACCAACAAAACAAACCCCAATACATCATCATACTAAAGCTATGAATTACATATTTAGCTAACCCTTAAAATCACTTAAATGGCAAACGCCACCCACACCTGCGAATACAGACAATGCTAGTGACCCGGCCTGCCATCATTTCAGAGGAAACCAAGCGTCCAAAGTCTCGCTATGATAAACTGCTGACTCAACCTATAACAATTTTGCTCTGAGTGAGACTTCAACCCATGCCCTTCATATTGGAAGGTCATAGGGCTGCTAATACACCAGAAGCTCATTGGCATAGAAATATTATTAGCAAAATATCTGTGTATTATATATGGACTCTTAAAAGAAATAGAGAAAATATACACCGTGAATAAACATCAATCATATGATTAAAACAATTCAGCTTTCTAACTATATATTGACATAACAATAATATGGCTTGCGACTTTACGTATTCCAATTGACTTCGCCTATTCTGCATCTTAGTAAAGTATCACTACTTGAGTTATCATGTTACATTTTATTCTGGATTTTTAGTTCTAGTTAAACCAGTTGAGAATACCATCCTATATTTATATTTTAATATTTAATATATAGAGTAAAGATCAAATTAAAACTGTCTTTCAGTAAAAACTGTGAGAATCAAAAGGGGTAAAAAAATTATTTTTTTTAAAATTTTTTTTCCCATGTGCTTAAACATTCTTTCTAGATGAATAATACAAAAAAAATTAAAAAAAATTTTTTTAGTGTAATTACGTCATTAAAGTAAATACATTAGTTTACACTAGGGTAATTATATAATTACTTTACACGTAATTACTCTACACCAAATTTTTTTTTAGTTTTCAATACTATAATACATGTTTAACAATATGGGAAAAAAAATTTAAAAAAATAAAAAAAAAATACCCTCCTTTGATTCTAACAGTTCTTACCAAAAAAAACACTTTGTACAGGATGTTTCCCTTAATATATATACTGTTAAAACTTTTTTCTTAATAATAAAAGTACCATATTCCAACTTCCCATTATATCTATATCTTGTTTAATTTTTTACTGAATTAGATTCCTTGTCTCATATAATTATATACTTTTTAAATGTCATGTTTTGTACGTGGGTTGATACGTTTCTGATTTTTGACATTTTGGTATGATGTGATGTGTCCACATTTCTTTTGCGAATGGTGGACACTTGGTTTTGCATCACAAAAGAACATACATTTCTATTAATTATGCAATACTAAGTCATAATGTGAAATTCTTGATGCAGAATCTATATTTCATGTTTTTGTTAGTGTATAAACACTCAAAGAGCATCCAGAAATCAGACTTTATGGATGAATGTGGCAGACCAGGTCACTCTACTTCGAAAGATGCTCATGAGGAGAGGAACAGGACAGATGCTCCACCAACATGGGAAAGCTACCAAGGTACTTTAACATCTTAAGTAAGCATGCAACACACACGTTAGACGGGTGTCAACGCGATACAACGGCAAACACAGACATTGATAATCACTTAACATGTTGATTTTTTTTAATTAAAAAAACTATGCAATATGATACTCAAATTAAAGAAAATAAAATAATTATTTTTAGAGGTATTTTTTGTATAAAATATTAACGTATGAAGAAAGTTACGGTTGTTTATAATTTTTTTTTTTTTTTTTTTTTTGGGGGGGGGGGGGGGGGGGGGGGGGGTACTTGGATTCTAAATTTAACCATATGTTTTAAATGATTGTACTGTTAGATCCCAAATTTTTATACCGGTGAGACATGTGGACGTATATGTTGACCCATGATATAATCAACGAGACAGTAAATGATTGTGAACGTGATAATCGCGGTTAATGGACTTGGAGCAACCCGAATGTAGTTACATTAAAGTGGGATTGGTGTAACTTTAGGAGCAAGGCGTAATAATTGAAATTGGAGGGGACTTGAAGTAAGATTTGTGCTTAAAACACAAGTCAAACCCTAGATTGACAAAAGAATCGATCCAGGGGAGTTGTGGCTAAGAAAGGGAGAGTAAAATGAGAGTTGCGATAGTGATGGCCTGTCGATAAGCTACGTGAATCAAAACTATTGTTTTATCGTTCTTGTAGGCATGGTGATCGACAAGAATTGTTTTGATTTTAGGGTTTCTTGATTTCCATATTTAATTGTTGAATGGAGGATTTGGTGGCTATCAAATTCAATAAAAATAAGAATTCCAGCAAATGTCCAAGGTTTTCCGGTAGCCTGTTTATGTCTCCGGTGGCGATGGTACAAGGTGGAAGTGTTCAACTACGTGGTAACGTAGATATATTGTTCATCCAAAATGGAGTCCGTTTGATAGGGTTTTAACCACGGAAATAAAGGCACGCAAAACACTGAGTTCCAGCCACTTTTCTATTTCCTGGTGACAGAGGCCGATTCCGGCAATGGCGTCAGTTGCGCCAGGTAGGGTTCAGTGAGACGGTCGTGTGGATATATTATACACCTAAAACGGAGTTCATTTGGGTTGGTTTTTGGTTGCTCAAATGTTCGTGTGCGAAACCTAATGAATTGAGAGGCTGTTCTGTGTTTTGGAAGCGGCCGCTATGGCGCTTGACGTTGATAATTTTATGAGGTCTGACATGTCGAGATGAACATGTGTATATGTGGATAGTCCAAAACAGAGTTCGTATGGTCATGTTATGGCCATATGTAGTTTCAATTCGCGCCAGCACTCTAAAATTTTGTACATAAAGGTTCCAAAACAGCACATACATGAAGGAATGACACCGTTGAACTTAACATTCATTTTTTGGAACCATTTTAGGACATGGGAAAATTATTAAGGATGACATTCGAGAATGTTAAATTTGAAGTGGTTTAACGGGAATGGTCACGTCAATTATACGACATGAGATGTTTTAAGCCTGATCTTGTACTTTGATGGTTTTGAGTAGGTGGGTTTATGGTAATGAGGTAAAGGTATTGATTAGGATAATTTAGGTGAGGACTTGTTCGCGTTTTAGTACACGTTTACGGGACTACAACATGTGGAAGGAAAGGTACACAATTAGTGAGTTCTTATCTGCACATGTTTTAGGGCTAGTATATATGCTTTTTACATGTGATTATGTGTTCTTATCATTTAATGAGTTTTGCGATTGAAATTTCAACAAAATAAAAGGCAAGTTACAACTGGGTGGCAGGTAAACGGGCAACAAGTTGCGTCACAACCCCATTCTGAATAGCGAACCCTATCCTACTGAAGACAAACTCCTGATTCCTAAGGGTCTAGAAGTTTTTGTGCACAACCCTCTACACTCTGTCTAGAAACTTATAGTTTCGTGGGGTCAGGAGCCAAAGGCGTCGAACGCAAAAGTAACGAAAGCATGTTGAATATAAGCACATTCTTTTTCATGCTTCGTCACTTTTTTTTATTCCTCCCGCAGCATGGCTTGACTTGCACCGATTGAAATGTTTAATAAAAGTTTTCCTACGACGGGGTCATTGCTATTATGATGTACGGGTTAACTAGGGATTTATTGGCCTTGCGTAGGCATGTGTTGGTATTATGGTTATATGTTAGAGAATGATGTGCTCGTAGTGGTACGAGGTGATGTAGGGGTCGGTGTTGTTTACATGGCTTTTTAGATCCATGTAACACCAGGATTTAGCAAGGATTTCTGGTCAATGGTAGCCAAATGAGAGCAAATCAATAGGAAACCATTCATGGTCAAACGAAAACGGGAAAACAGAAGATAAGATGAAGACTAACACACAAAATATTTCAAACTACTTATTTGTATTTATCAAAATGAAAGCCCACAATCACCAAGAGTTTCTCTATCTAGAAACCTCTTACCTAAGAAACTTACCTAAAATGGCAAAAACCTATATGTTATAGTTTGGGCCCATGGACCTTGGATCCCTAATAGGCTTAAATCACCATTATGAGTCATGACCCACTATAAATTAGAGCCTAAACTACTAATTACAACTTAATAAACAAACACATTTAAATAAATAAAACATTATATCTAGCCTATTGACACAAAAGGTGTTTTAATAGACTTGTGTCGTGTAGAGTCTTAGATTGTGATACAAGTATCATGTTTTTAAACCTAGACACTGATGGATAAGAAATGTAGGGTGTCAGTTTCTCACTTGAGAGAGAGCACATATGAGTTAAGCTGTAGAGGTGATACGTTACTTGTAAGGTAGGCGTGACTATGTGGGTGTCTTCATAAATGTAATGAGATGGGTGTGGTTAAAATGGTAAGAGGTTAGCGGTTGTCGGGAGTTGATGCATCCTAGATATTTTGTGTGTGTACGGGCTTTTATGTGATATATCATCCTCGAGGTGCTTGATGCGGGTAATTTAGGATAAAAGTCGTTGTTACCCATCAGGCATGATGAATTCTAGTAGTCGCCATCTTTATGGTAATGATGAATTTGGTGAGTTGTCACCTTATTGTGATGTTGACTCGTGGTGACAAAAGCTTTCTAGGTAATTATGTGGGTGGCGAAGTCCTTTTGGGTGGGTAATTTATAGTGCCATTATGAGACGAGTTACATTCACCTCTTTGTGATTTGACCAAACTATGTGTTAGGTTCCATCCATATGTGTTTATGCGTTCATATTAGTTAATCGGTGGCCAGTGTCACATATTTGTTGTATGGTGTTAATTTAAAGTGGTTGTGGTTCGTACTAGGGTGTTCCTTGTACGATTTAAGTCACGTAATGAAGTGTAGACATACTTAACGACGGATGCGTTATACCGGTTAGTTTGGATGACATACTTTTTTGTAATTAGTAAGTGTTTGTAGATTAGGTATGTTTTAAGTAATCCGTCAAGTGAGGAGAGGGTTATGTGAAAGTTTTATGAGTTAGAGATGCAGGTCATCTGGGTGACCAACTTGGTGTTAGGGTGTGTCGGTTGGGGTTTTGACGTGGTTAAAGATGAATTTTGTAGTTGTATAAATACCGAATTCGGGTTTAAAATAAAGCATTTTTTGTGTGAGTTAAATTCCTTAAATTTAATTTTTAGAACTCATTGAGCGTAGCTGACTTTTGTATGTATGTTAGGTTGTTAGTAGTGGAAACTCTTGGCGAGTAGATAGAGTTACTCGTGCTATGGTTGAAGGCATTCGTTTTAATTTGAATTGGACGATATTTTTTAGTTTTTAAATAATCTTGTACTGCTTAAATTTAATTTCTGTTGTGTGTTCTAAGAAAAATACTTCTATTTTAAACAGTACATTGTCTTCTGACTTGACTGTAAGGTGCCCGGTTTAAAGGCCTTACATGTAAAATCACACACACACACACACACATATATATATATATATATAATGTGTTTCAAAAGTTGTATTACCTTTACTCTTTAAATTATGTAAAATCACATATTTTTCCTCTTTATTTATATATTCACATTAAATACCACAAATATTGATAGTGTATAATTGGAGAGTGTGGCATAGGCCAACCACTCAACCATACCTCTATCTCATAGATAGAAATGTTACTTCCAATCCAATGAGACCCGTAACTCTAAGGCCCTAATTAAACATGAAAACAAAAAATATATTAGACCTATATTGTGTGTCGAGTCCCCCAACTATAATGTATCATGTAAGTACTTAAAAGATATTTGCGAACTAAGAGAACTACTATCAACTAATCAAGTTTGATTTTTTTTTTCATATTTTGTAATTAAAGGGTCAATAAATGATGACGAACATGAGCCGATCCATCTCTCTCATAAACCGAGCCATGGATCGATAACAAAAAAAAATCAAGTTGTTTGTTGATATCGCGGAGCTACTAGGAATGAGCCATAGATTTTATCACAATTTGAAGCCGCGGGCTAAGAAGAAAAGAACGAATTTTATCGCAATCATCATGGAGGCATAAACATTGATGTAAACAAATCAAAGGAAGCAAACATATATATACCGCAATTTGAACGACTGTAAATCAAGAAAATCAAAGGAAACACACATGTGTTTTTGAAGCAAACAAAGAGGCAGGTGATCGATCAAATGAAGCAAGCGAGAACCTCATTCGTTTCGCTTTCTATGCGTTATTTAAGAATATTTTATTTATATTGTTAAAAGAATATATGTTTATGTTTAATTCAAACACTATTGGGTCTGGATAATTTTGTTATGTGTTAGAAATGCATATGGGCTCGTTTTAGGTTATTGGGCTTGTTGATTATTGGGCTCAGTTTGAGTCTGTTGGAGTTGGCTTTATGTCTGGCCTAGTGATAAAGTGAACGTACAAGTTGTGTTTGTTGTGTATGGCTGAGATCATTTTTTGGGAAGATTAACAGTTCAGATTGCTGATCACACGGATCGTGAGCTGGACTATAAAAGCTTTAGAGCAGCTTGTTATTCATTATTCGTGTCATTATTTTCTTTTTTCTCTTTTTGTTTTGATTAGGGTTTCTTTGGAGCAAACCCTGAGTCTGTATCGTCTTGTTCATTCTTTGTCTTGTAAGTCTGTATTATTTCTGATCATCTAAGATCAACTGCTGATCTTGACAATCAGCAGTAGATCTTTGTATTGTACTCATTATTTGATTCTCAGTGTTTTGCTGAGAATCTAGGGTTCTGGTTGGGTACTTTTTCTGGGTTGGTTAATAATAGATTTTGTTACCGTTTTGTCGCTATATTCTTTGTTATGGTGTGTTGTGATTGTTATTAGTTCTATCTCTTTCGATTCATACTTCTTTACATGGTATCAGAGCCTTAGGCTCTTGATCCTGGTCTTTTATTAAAAGTCTTCCGCTGTTGTTCTTGGTCTTGTTCAAGGATCTGATCTGTATTGTAGATCTGGTCCTTGTTTGTTTAGAAGATAATAGATCTGATCTTGTTTAGTAGATCTGGTCTATTACTTTGTTTGGGTATTTCATCAGGCTGTTGAGGTCAACGTTTGTTGGCTAAAAAGGAGCTGCTGTACTTGGATTGGAGTGGAGTTTATTGCTACAATTGCTCCCATAACTCAACACCCTAAGTGAAGGTGTTGGTTGTGGGTTTGGCGAAACCCTAACTTGGGTTCCCCCTCTCTGTGAGATTGTTCTTACTTGTTTTCTTGTTATTGTTGTGTCTAGGGCAACTGACCGGGTTAGGTGGACCGGTATTGTGCCAACTACGTGGTGTCTTGTCTGGTTATCTGTCTGTTTTGTGTATTTGTCTTAGTTGATTATCTTCTTGTTGTTAATAACTGTCTTCTTATTACATACTACATATTATATAGTTAATAAAGGTCTCCTGTGTTAAGATCTGGGTGGGCACCTATGAGTGATGAACCCACTATCTGACCCCTGACACAGCTTCGACCTCTTAGGTTTTTTATTTTTGCATTGTCTATCTTTTCTGTTAATCTGTCTTTGTGTGTATTCTGTTTCTGTCTGCTATGGGTGATGCTGTTGTTGATCCAAATGCTGGAGGAGGTAATGGACCTCCAGTAGGAACCTTGATTAGTAAATTGGATATAGGAGATCCATTGTATATTCATCCTAGTGACACTAGTACCTTAACTATTACTAATATCAAACTTAAAGGTACTGAGAACTATAATGTCTGGTCTAAATCCATGAAGTTAGCTCTTGAAACTAAAAATAAGTATGGATTTATTGATGGTAGTACTGTCAAATCTGTTGAGGATGATGTTTTGGGAAAACAATGGGATAGGTGTAACTCTGTTGTCTTATCTTGGTTATTAAATTCTATTAGTGAAGAGTTATACTTAGGACAAGTTTTCTCTCAAAATGCTAGGGATGTTTGGTTGGATTTAAAAGAAACCTATGACAGAGTGGATGGGTCTGTAGTGTTTAACCTGCATCAAAAAATTTGTTCTATAAGTCAGAATGGCAGTACTGTTTCAGAGTATTATCATAAACTAAACACCATGTGGAAGGAATTTGACTCTATAGTTCAACTTCCTCCTTGCACATGTGATGCTTCAAAAGATTTCAATAGTTTTAATGGGTTAATAAAACTTATGCAATTCTTAATGGGTCTTGATGAAATTTATCAACCAGTAAGAACAAATCTCTTGATGCAAGATCCTCTGCCTTCTGTTAAACATGCTTTCTCTATTGTGTCTAGAGAGGAGTCCCATAGGAAGTCCAACAGTACTGTTAAAAGTACCAATGTTTCTTTTTTGACAAAGGCAACCAATGTCAATAATAGAAGAAACAATAATACTTTTAACAGGGGTCCTAACCCAAACCTCAAGTGTACTCATTGTAATATGCTTGGGCATACTGTTGATAGATGTTATGAACTTGTGGGATATCCTCCTGGTTACAAAAAGAAAGGCACTTCTCAACCTCAGAGAAGTGCTGTTTCTTCTAATGTAAAGTCTAATCCTACTAGCAACAATACTGTTGCTAGTACTTCTGTTCCTTTTACTTCTGAGCAGATATCCAAGCTGATGAACCTCATAAGTGAAAAGAATAGTAGTGATCCTCAAACCTCTAATGCTGGAGGTGAGAGTGTTTCTGTTAATGGTTTTTGTAATGTTTCTGTTCTAACTAAACTGAACTATATCTTTGAAAATTTTTCAAGTTGTTCTGTTGAAACTAAAACTGCATTATTACTTAAGTGGATTATGGATTCAGGGGCTAATCAACACATGGTTAGCACTGATGAACACTTAGTGAATGTTTTTGATGTTTCACAGTACAATATGTCTGTCAAACACCCAAATGGAACCAATGCTAAAGTTGAAAAAATTGGTGATATAGATTTGGGAAATGGTGTTGTTTTACATGATGTCTTTTATGTCCCTGAGTATTGTGTTAACTTAGTGTTTGTTAATAAGTTAGCTAAAGACAGTAAGATGAATGTCTTATTTGATGATCAACAATGCTATGTCCAGGATTCCAGGTCCAAGAATGTCCTGGTGACTGGTAGAGCTTTTGATGGTCTTTACTTCTTAGGTGATGATGTGAGTAATAAAACTGTTTGTTTTAACAGTGTTGTTGATTGTAATATGTGGCATAATAGACTTGGACATCCTTCTGACCAAGTTCTAGCTGTGTTAAAGGATACTCTTAGTATTGGGAAAGTTGAGTCTAAACCTTGTGAGATATGTCACAAGGCTAAACAAATCAGAGATCCTTTCCCACTTAGTGACCATAAGACCAAAGATGTAGGAGAGTTAGTTCACCTAGATGTTTGGGGTCCATATAGGGTCACTAGTAAGGAAGGGTATAGGTATTTTTTAACTATTGTTGATGACTTTTCCAGAACTGTTTGGTGTTATCTGCTTAAAACCAAAGGTGAAGTATTTGAAAACCTTGTTATTTTTTATAAACTATTAAAAACTCAGTTTAAGAGACATGTTAAAATATTTAGAAGTGACAATGGCAGTGAGTTTGTTAATAGACAGTTTCAGGTTTTCTGTAATAGTAAAGGCATTTTACACCAAACATCATGCATTCATACTCCACAACAGAATGGTGTTGTGGAGAGAAAGCATCGACATCTTTTAAACATAGCTAGAGCATTGTTGTTCCAAAGTCAAGTGCCACTTAATTTTTGGTCTGAATGCATACTAACTGCTGCATACTTAATTAACAGGCTTCCCTCATCTGTGTTAGGTGGTAAGAGTCCTTATGAAAAGGTCTATGGGTTCCCCCCAATTTTAGGCCATTTAAAAAGTTTTGGGTGCTTATGTTTTAAAACTATCTTAAATGAAGATGATAAACTAGCTAGAAGATCTGATAAAAGTGTTCTTATTGGGTATTCTGTGTTTAAAAAGGGTTACAAGATTTGGAATTTAAGTAAAAAACAAATTGAATACTCAAGAGATGTTAAATTTTTTGAAGAAATTTATCCTTTCAAATTTAAAACTAATAAGGAAGTTTTTGATAATCTAGATCATCTTAATTTCTTTGACATACCTATAAGCACTGAAAAAACTGATTTGAGTGGTCTAAATAGTGGTCTTCCCGATGATGAAGGGGGAACACTTATGTCTCAAGAAAACTCCCCTGAGGATGTGTTAGATGACTCTTCCAGAGCTGTCAGGGGGGTAGAACCAAGTGTTCAGCAGCCTGGAAGCTCTGGTCAAGGAGGGAATAACATTCCTGTGGTTGAGGTTTCTGATGATGAGCATATCACTCCTGAGGGAAATAGGATTGTTAGTCCTAGAAGGTCTGTTAGAGAGTCTGTTTTACCCAGAAGGTTTAATGACTTTGTTGTAGAAGGCAAAGTCAAATATGGGGTTGAAAAAGTTGTAAATTACTCTAAGTTGTCATTTGATAACTTCTGTCTTGTGTCTAGTCTAAATAAGTCTTGTGAGCCCAGTAGCTATTCAGAAGCTTCTAAAGATCTAAGATGGATTGAAGCTATGAATAGTGAAATGGAAGCTCTTCATAGGAATAATACTTGGGTATTATGTGATTTGCCTAAGGATAGAAAGACCATAGGTTGTAAATGGGTGTATAAAATTAAGTATAAGGCTAATGGTGACATTGAAAGGTACAAAGCCAGACTTGTAGCCAAAGGCTACAATCAAAGAGAGGGTCTGGACTTTGGAGAGACTTTTTCACCAGTGGTTAAGATGGTAACTGTAAGAACTGTTATAAGTCTTGCAGTCCAGAATAACTGGCCTTTGTTTCAACTTGATATCAATAATGCTTTTCTTTATGGTTCTATATCTGAGGATGTTTATATGCATCCACCTGAGGGTTATTATTCACAGAATGAAAATAAAGTTTGTAAGTTGGTTAAGTCTTTATATGGGCTGAAACAAGCCCCTAGGAAATGGAATGAGAAATTAACCAATGTGCTTTTACAAATGGGTTTCATTCAAAGTGTTTGTGATCACTCATTGTTTATTAAATCTGAAAATAATGTGTTTGTTAGTCTGTTGGTCTATGTTGATGATATTGTTGTCACAGGAAATTGTTTAACTGAAATTAATAAAGTTAAGTCTGTATTAAGTGACAATTTTCAAATAAAAGACTTGGGTAAACTAAAATACTTTTTAGGAATAGAAGTTCTCTATTCTGATAAGGGTATTTGTTTATCTCAAAGGAAATATTGTCTTGAATTACTTCATGAGTTTGGGTATTTGGGGTGCAAGCCTGTAAATACTCCTATAGAAGCTAGTTATATTGTGTCTAAAAAGAATAGCAAAGATGAGGTCTTGTTAGACAATGTTACTGGATACCAAAAATTTATTGGTAAACTGATCTACTTGTCTTTAACAAGACCTGATATTAGCTATGCTGTTCAGTTCCTTAGTCAGTTTATGCATAAGCCTAATAAAGGACATCTCCAGGTAGCTTTAAGGCTGCTGAGATACCTTAAATTATCACCTGGAAAAGGAATCCTTTTCAGCAAAAGTGATAATTTTAATCTGCAAGGATTTGCAGATTCTGATTGGGCTAAATGCTTAACTACTCGAAAATCTGTAAGTGGATTTTGTGTTTATCTTGGAAATTGTTTGATTTCCTGGAAAAGTAAAAAACAAAACACAATTTCTAGGTCTACAGCCGAAGCTGAGTATAGAGCCATGTGCTCAGCTACTTGTGAACTTATTTGGCTTATTAACTTATTAAGAGAGTTGAAGATTAAGTGTGATCTTCCTGTTAGTCTTCATAGTGATAGCAAAGCTGCTATCTCGATAGCTGCTAATCCTGTCTTCCATGACAAGACTAAGCATTTCGAAATTGATCTACATTTTCTAAGGGAAAAAATCTCTAATGGTGTGATTCAAACTGTTAAAATTGGGTCAAATGATCAAATAGCTGATATTCTTACTAAAGGCCTTAGTGTTGTTCAACACAATGCTTTATGTGAAAAATTAAGGCTTTATGATATGTTTAGTGTTTGAATGAAGGAGGGATGTTAAAAGAATATATGTTTATGTTTAATTCAAACACTATTGGGTCTGGATAATATTGTTATGTGTTAGAAATGCATATGGGCTCGTTTCAGGTTATTGGGCTTGTTGATTATTGGGCTCAGTTTGAGTCTGTTGGAGTTGGCTTTATGTCTGGCCCAGTGATAAAGTGAACGTACAAGTTGTGTTTGTTGTGTATGGCTGAGATCATTTCTTGGGAAGATTAACGGTTCAGATTGCTGATCACACGGATCGTGAGCTGGACTATAAAAGCTTTAGAGCAGCTTGTTATTCATTATTCGTGTCATTATTTTCTTTTTTCTCTTTTTGTTTTGATTAGGGTTTCTCTGGAGCAAACCCTGAGTCTGTATCGTCTTGTTCATTCTTTGTCTTGTAAGTCTGTATTATTTCTGATCATCTAAGATCAACTGCTGATCTTGACAATCAGCAGTAGATCTTTGTATTGTACTCATTATTTGATTCTCAGTGTTTTGCTGAGAATCTAGGGTTCTGGTTGGGTACTTTTTCTGGGTTGGTTAATAATAGATTTTGTCACCATTTTGTCGCTATATTCTTTGTTATGGTGTGTTGTGATTGTTATTAGTTCTATCTCTTTCGATTCATACTTCTTTACATATATGCTAGTTTTCTGAAGAATCTTGCCTTTTCATGTGTTTTTGGATCTTGATTTATACAGGAAGGTATGTGAAGAATAGTCTAAGGCTATAAGCAAGTTATTTGTCAATATCACAGAGCTACTAGGAATGAACGAACCATGGAATTGTATGTACTTGTATAATGACAAGAAAATTGGATATATAGAATTTGGTTCATTCGAGAACCTTTCGTCAAATTTAGAACTGAGAGAATCATTTGTCGATCAGTGGCGAAGCTTGGTTTGCGAAACGGTGGGGGCCGGACTCAATTTTTTTCGATCGGTAGTGGCAAATCGGTAGGGGCCGGACTCAACCCGGACTCAATTTACCTATGAAAATCGCAAATTTATACCACTGCGACAAAAAACAAGGGGGCCAGGGCCACCCCTGGCCCTTCTTAACCTTTGCCCCTGTTGTCGATCAGGGGCGGATTTAAGGGTATTTTGTGGGTTCCTAGGAACCCATTCGGTTTGGAAATCATAGTGTTAATGTATGTGAAAAATTGGAAAGGAACCCATAAGTAAATATTTTAGGAACCCATAGCTAAAAAAACAAAATGCCTCACTGGTTGAAAGCCTCCATTTAATCTGATACAAGCCTGGTTCGAATCTATACAGGAGCGTCTCTTTTTATCCTTGGTATTTTTTTTAATTCAAAACCCAACCCCGTCTAGGGTTTGGTAAGGAAAATAATAACAAACACCACACCTCTTCCTTCTCTTCAAAATGTGAAAACCCCATCCACAGCCCCTCTATCCTGTCTCCTCCAGACCTCAACTTACCCTCGTCTAGGCTCTCGTTCCCACCCTCTGCCTTCTCTTTTAATTTCTCCAATTAGGTAAACTCATATGCTTTTAATTCCTAATTTCTAATGTTAGTTTTGTTTGTTGTTTTAAACTTTTAATGGGTTGAAACTTGGAATTTAGCCATTTATATATGTTAGTAATGGGTTGAAAATGTTCAATGAATCTGAACGAAAAGCATTAGGTTCCCCAAGGTAATGCAACAGGCATATTGCATTCAACTTTTTGTTATGCCATTTATTTATTATTAACTCTTAAACTGAAAAGGTCACAACATTAAGCATTCTTTTAATTGAAGTTCGTATCTTTATGCATGCTCTTCAATTAAAGATGATGAATATGCACCGCCTTTCATCATTACAAGGAAATTTAAATCAATTGCATGTCCAATAATAATAGACACAGATTTGATTGAGTGTTGTATGTTTGACTAGAAATTAGTGACGTTAAAATTGACAAGAGTTTAAGCCACTGGATGTATCATTCATGTTCAACCTACTACTTTAGATACAATGAAGAGGACTATATCTCGAGTTGCTACCTTCAGACCAGTTTCAAGTTTTGCTTGAAGTTTCGAACATTCTTATGATTATATATTTTTGGGGATAGTTTTCATAATTATAAGTTTTGCGATCCAACCCGACCCGAAAATTCTAGGGCTAGTGGAATGATTAATTTGTTTTCCGTCCCGACCCGAAAATTCTAATATTTGATACTGTGAAATTTGACCACCAAAAAAAGGAACCAATAGAAAAAAAAAAAATTCTGGATCCGCCACTGTTGTCGATATCACAGAGCTACTAGGAATGAACCATTTGGATATATAGGATTTGGTGCATCTGATTAAACATTTGTGTGTACCAATAAACAGTTTGATCTGGTAGTGCGATTCCAAGAAAAATCCAAGGTCAATTTCTGAAACCTCCTCTTTTGTTTTCTACAAATCGTTTTGTACGATTGGTCATGTTTTCTGCAAATCGACACAGAAATGCAACACAGTTCATCCAAAGGCAAAGCTTTCGCACAAACGACGAGATGAGTCGGACTTACCCGCATGCATTGGGTTCTACATATATATGATGTGAAAAAAAATACTGAAAATGAAATTCACTTGAGAGGAAAATATGGTTATTCACTAACTTTAGACAAAAAAAAAAATGATTGTAATTATTATTAACATAATCTTTTTATTGGTTTGCGTTCTCGTTAGTAAGTGTTTTGAAATGAACCAAAACGTGTCTAATATAGAGATAAGATGAATGAGAATCTGCGCTCAATTGGCGTTTGAAATTAAAGTACTTTGAAAAACGGGCAAGACCTTGTCGTGAGATTAAGGCATAACATCGTAGTAGAGTACCTATAAGTCGAAACCACTAGTTAATATTGTTTCAATAATTATTATAAATTTTTGAGTAAATTCCTTTTTGAGTCCCTATGTTATGGTGATTTTAACTAGTTGAGTTCAACATTTTCATTTTTAACCATCTGATTGCCTATGTTTTAATTCTGTAACCATTTGAGTTCAATTTGATAACGTCGTTAACCAAGTCAGTTAAGTATAAGGGTATTTTAGTCTTTTATTATGTAGGTACAACTCTTCAATGCACAAGCTATAATGGACAAGTCTTTAATGCACAAAAGTTTTAGTAATATATAAAAAAATTATATATCTACCTGAAGACTTTGTCTTCCCCACCCCACCACCACCATAAACTGCTGTTGTGCTGCACCACCCCACCACCACCACCGCACTACCCCTTCTCTCTCTCTCTCTCACACACACACACATACACACACACAACTGCACCAACACCATCCCCACCCCGCCTCACCACCACCATCCACGCAGCACCTCACCACCACCGCACCAACCCCACTGCACCAACCCTACTGTACCTTTACCACCGCACCACCACCACTGCAAACCTCACACACAATCTCTCCCCCCACGCAACCTCACACACCGTAACCCGTAATTTGATTGCAGATCTGACGCTCGTCATCGTCTTCCCCCTCGCCGTCTTCCTTAACTCCCATCTTCATCGTCGGCTGATTACAGATCTGACGCTCATCATTGTAGTGGTGATTTCAACATGTCTTTGGGTGGGTTTCTGTTGCAGTTCTGTTGTAGGGCTTTGGGTTTCTGTTGCCCTAGTAGTAGCAAAGATGATGGTGGTGTAAGGCTCACATAACCACCTTTAATATATTGTCAATGGTTCTACTTTTTGTGACGAAGATCAAGGGCTTGTGAATGGATCATCGAGGAATGAGTCAACCCTCTCAATCATTGGGTTAATCTATATGGGTTAGAGGTCAAACAATTAAAGAAGGAAGTCATCTAGAGGTAGAATCCATGTTTGAAGCCTTAAATAGAAGGGATTCTAATATCATCTCTTGCCAGTAAACCACAGATGCCACTTAATCATCCATTGCATCCTCAACTTTTTCATTGTCTGCAAATTTTAGAGAGAGAGAGATGAAGAAGAGGTGAAGTAGAGAGAGAGGTAATGGGTGTTATTTATATTATTTATTAATTTTTATTTTGTTTTTAAATGATAAGTGTATCTTTGTCATTTCATACAGAACAAACAGATTTTATTGATGGCGTCAGAAAATTGGACTCAGATTGTTACAGAATTAAAACATAGGCGCTCGGATGGTTAAAAATGAAAATGTTGGACTCAACTAGTTAAAATCACCATAACTCAGGGACTCAAAAAGGAATTTACTCTAATTTTTTTATGAACGGTACTTTTACTTACAAAACATTATCGATAAACAAAAGAAAAACAAGCTACTACATGATCATTCTTTAAACAGAATCAAGATCACTAGATGTTTTCTCACAAGATTCAATAACATGGTTTTCTAACATCAATGTCTTCATGCCATCACTTTGTTGATGATCTGTTGATGACTCTTGATCTTGTAGGTTTTGATCTTTGCGCTTGCACCATAGGATCAAATATAAGCCGGCGACTATAATTATCGCTCCAAGAACACTATTAAAAATTGAAAAATCTTACAAATCTAATTTCCCACATAATAAGGAGCGAGCATTTTTTACTACAAAATGTTTGTAAAACACATATATTTTGAAAAATCTAACAAATCTAAGTTACCTTTTGTGTGTTTACTAATACATTTTTTTCTCCATACATGCACTATAGACAACCAATTTAGCATGTATATTAAATAAAACGTTTATCAGACAATTCTTTGCTATAGTAGTTATTAAGTGTACTTTAGTGCTACAAACCAAAAGTAAAGCTTAACAAGACTCTGACACGATTCAATTTTGTTGGCTAAGATAAAGGAAATGATTAGATGGCTTTAGTCTCTTCTTGACACAGGCTCATGTTTGACCGAAGAAGTTCTGTGCACTACAACGAGTCGACCTTTAGTGACGACAAATAATATGGCTTTAGTGGCGACATGCCTTTTAGCGGCAATTGTCGCCGCTAATAGGTCACCGCTAATACCCAATATCCATGTGGCATTATGTTTTTTATTATTTTTTTTGCCACATGGAAAAATCATGTGCATTCTGGCCTTAACATTTAGCGCCGCTAAAGGTTTTTTTTTTTTTTTTTTTTTTTTTTTTTTTTTTTTTTTTGCTTCAAAATTTTCCTACGGTAAAAAATGTGTCACACATTTTGACAAAATTGCTACTAATTTGTGACGACAAAAAACATCCTTATTTTTTACACAAATTTGCTACGCAGCGATCAATACTTTGAAAATTGCGTAGGAAATGGCGTAGGAAATACATCACAAATTTCCCATACCATATTTTCGTAGGAAATACGTAGAAAATTGCATAGTAAATATGTAGTAATTGGTTTTCAACGAGGATTTTTTTCTAACATCAAGGTTTCGTTGAAAATGCATAGCAAATTCAAATTTGTGACGCATTTTCAACAAAACCTTGATGTTAAAAAAACCCTCGTCGGAAACCAATTACAATTTTCAAAGTATTTCCTACGAAAATATGGTGTGATAAATTTGTGATGTATTTCCTACACCATTTTCTACGCAATTTCCTAACTATTTGTCATTGTTGTGTTGCAAATTTGTTTAAAAAAATTAGAAGTTTTTTGTCGTCACAAATGTGTATAAACTTTGTCAAAATTTGTTATACATTTTTTTCCCTACTAAGCTTATGTAGCAAATGACCACTTTCTAGTAGTGTTGCATATCATATAAAACTAGAACTCGCTTAGTCGTATATTTCAAGCTCATTTAGTAATCAGTTAAGCTCAACACCTTCTAAAAAATGTAACTTGTTTCCGGCTCTAATCCTTTTGTCGGTTTATTTAACAATTACTTTATACTATCTTAATTGATACATTTTGATCTAATAAATAAGCGCCCGTGATCAACTTAGATTGTGAATATACCTTGCCAAGTTCTGTTCCTCGGCTAAAATGGAGGACCCCAAAATGGCCATAAAAACCGTCCCAAGAGGGTTAAAAGCAGTCACAAAAACCGGTCCTCTCTCTTGCATTACTACTCCTGATATGTAATATGCACATCCAGAACACAATATACCCTAGGTTTACACCATGCCAGAAAAAGTTGTAAAAAAATAAGTAAAAAATCATAGCCAGTGATCAATTGCTACATTTCGTTGAAAAACGCTAGTCATCGAAGGACGGAATCCATTGGTAATAATCAGCAGTAACAACCACTACCGATGATTAACAAAAATTCCGGCAGTCAATTCGTCGGTCGGTAGTTGTAAGTCGAGGATAATAGTAGTTAGCAGTGTTTTCTCTCTGTCTCTCTCTATATATATATAAAAAAATAATACATCTTTTCTTGCAAAAACATTTTTAAGTTAACTTTTTACACATGTGTAAATGAAACAGTTTACACATGTATAAACAGTAAATTTACATATGTGTAAAAACAATTTATTTTCGTATACGTTTAAATTTTTACGCGTAAATTATGTTTTTGGGATTGTATCTTAGTAATAAAGATAAGTGTAAAAAATTTTTTTGAATTTGAATGGGTTTAGAAGCCGTTCTCACGGTTCGCACGAACTATATGTTCTCAAATTAACTTTCCCCTATATGGGCGGTTATTCTACAAAAATAAAGAAACGTGCGAAGGATGCGAAGGATATTTATACATGATAATTACGTAATGATAATTACGTAATGTTTTTTATGTTCATGAAAGCATTACGTAATTATCATTACGTAATTATCATTACGTAATTATCATGCATTTGTACATGATAATTACGTAATGATAATTACGTAATGTTTTTTATGTTCATGAAGGCATTACGTAATTATCATTACGTAATTATCATTACGTAATTATCATTACGTAATTATCATGCATTTGTTTATTACGTAATTATCATTACGTAATTATCATGTACAAAGTGATCCTTCGCACGCTTCGCACGATTTTATATTTTTGTATTTGATCCTGCCCCTATATATATATATATATATATATATATATATATATATATATATATAGGGGAAAGTTAATTTGAGAACACTTATATTTCGTGCGAACCATGAGAACGGCATCTAAAACCATTCAAATTAAAATTTTCTTTTTACACTTATCTTTATTACTAAAATACAATCTCAAAAACACAATTTACGCTTAAAAATTCAAACGTATACGAAAATAAATTGTTTTTACACATGTGTAAATTTACTTTTATACATGTGTAAACTGTTTCATTTACACATGTGTAAAAAGTTAATTTGAAAGTGTTTTTGCAAGAAAAAATGAATTATTTGAAAAGAAAATTTATTTATTAATGTTGTGTTTTGATTATAATGAGGTTTGTATTAAAAAAAAAAACTTGATTTTGATTGATTTTTTTACTTGTACCCTCCCCTAGTGAATTTAAGGGACTTAACTAAGTTGTGTTTAATTAAACAATTGTGGAGAAATGTATCATTATTGATAATTAAAATTAAGAAAGTTTTATAGATAGATATCAAGCTTTCGAATTTCAATTTTAAGCGTAAATTTTTGCAACTTTTAGCTTATTATATGTCACAAACTTGTATGTGTGAAGCTTTATAGGCTTATTAGTGGGAAACTCGCGCGTTGCTACGAGACGATTAAGATAAATATTTTTTTTTTGAACAATGCACAAACGTAGCCGTGTTATCCCACCAAGTTGTAGGAAAAGTGTAAAAATATATTGTCTTCCTTCCATTGTCTTTGAATGCAAAACGATGTATATAAAATTGTCTTTGAATGCAAAACGATGGTTTCTATACGATTAGTTAAACTTTTACATTATCAAATTATCTGTTGTGAATATTTGATTATTCATTTATAAATTTTAAAATCTGTAAAATTCTTTGTATCTCAATATTATATTTAGCATTATAATATGAGAACTTCTAATTTGTGAAAGTACCTAATCTAAAATAATAATATGCAACTCTTGACGACTAATTTTATTCGTCATGTAAATATAAAAAAAAGAATAAAATAAATAACAATGTAATGAAACCTTTCTCATGTATGATGGTTACAACATTCAATAGTTTAAAGGAAGGAGACGGTTTCAAAAACACAAGTTGTGATGCATTTGATTAGTATTTTGTACTATTGCCATTAAAGGTTGTATACAAGGGGCATCTTAATTTTGACATTTTAGACCTTTTTATCCATGGCTCCCCCTTTATAATATAGTATAAATATAGATTAGTCGCTTACAAATAAAAAGTATCAATAAATTAAACTATTTGGTTATTAGAAACTAGTTATTTGCATACTTGGAATTGGAAGTTCATATTAGGTTATTCGGTTAAAACATCAAAAATATATGCTTACTTGGGTTAAAGGCCCAAAACTAAACCAGAAACCGGCCCAAACCATTAATCAATTTTTTTTTTTTTTTTCATTTGTCAAAACCCGTTTCAACCGTTTGAAGCTTATATTTGGGACACATTTTCTCTACCTAGTTGATTAAGATCATATGTAGCGAACTAAATATTAGAACACTTCAATTGCTGACCGCTATTTTTATGTGCAATTCTAAATGTCATAGACATCCAACATTTGCGACACTTATGGGACATATTACTGACTTTTTTTTTAAGATTAGATTAATCCGACCCTAATCACAATGGATAAATGGGATAAACTAATGTCAGCAAAAATAGTAATATCTAAAAATTGAAGGCTTTTATTTTTTCTTACACTGTAAATTTCCGCAACTAGTTTGATGTCCCAGTTAATCGACCAAATTGAGGCATTGGCGTTTTCAACCACAATAGTAAGTACGGACCCTTCCAATGCGCCAGTCAGACATACGAGCGTTGTTAGAGAGAGCTCTGCCGGATATGACTTCAATGCAAGTGCCTTTTTTTTGCACAAAAAGAAACAAAGACAATTAGAAATCTTATGTCACTTTAATTTGGTTTCTAATATCATCTATATATATTATTTTCATATATCTTTATGTCCTTTTAGGCTTTTAGCTATTCAATACACAAAGGAAAATGACCATTATCTTCATAATCAAATTGGACCGCTTGCGGTCGAACCTGGAGAACTGGTTCATTCGTTGGAAAAAAGAATTTGTGAATATTTTTTTCGTGGCTGTTTATCTAATTAGAAATTCTTAACTACTTTTTGTGTGGTATGCCATAGATGATTTAAATATATCATAACTCGTAAAATGTTTTTTTTTTCTTGTTTCATTTAGTAAAATCCATGAAACAATATTGAATTTTGAATGGAAATTGAACTTACTTGTACAATGATAAAACTTGCCCACGAAAAGCAACTAGCGGTGATCATGAGAGATCCTTTAAGCTGATCTTGAGCACTGACAGTGTTAACGGAAGTTTGATGGTGTAGATCAGTATCGTGATTTGTCCATGGAAATTGAATTGCAGGGCCTCTTATCAGTGTCATCATCATGGCTCCTCCAACAGTCACTAATGTCCCTATGATCTTCCCTTGGCTATGTAAACTCTTCATCTTCAACGTCTCTAGTCTACGCAAAATAAAAAAAAAATGTTTTGTTAAGAACAAAATATCAAATCTGTTTGTACTTCTATATGTGTTATAAAGTTATGTGTTTGATCAATACTTAAGTCAGGTTGAACATGATATATAAGCTTTATTCCATGGATTTGAACCCATTATGTATTGTCTAATGCCCATGCACAGGATCAAATCATATGCATTGTTAGTAGCCTTACCTATATATAGGGAGGGCAATGGGTCAGGTTTGGGACGAGTTTAGGTAATTCCAGCCCCAAACCCGATTAGATAATGTTATCCCCATACCGTCGGGTTTCTATTGAGTAATTAACCATCAAGTATTGGGTATAGTCGTGGGTTTTGGGTAAACTCGTTAATTTAAAAAAAATACTTGGATATACCTAACCCAAAATTCAACAGGTATCTATCGGGTACATCTTATCGGGTGATAGAGTCAGGTAAATGGGCATATCCTCATATCACAAACCCATCCCAATCTCATTAAAAAAAACAACATAAATAAAATAAAAATAAAACTAATCCCAAACCAGATAACCCGTTCCTAATGTCAGGTTTCAGGTTTACAAACTATTTTCGTGTTCGATTGCCATCCCTATTACCTAAGCAAGTGCTAGTCAATTATGTGACGTCTCTAGAAATGTAAGCTTAAGGAACAATATTACCTAAATATCAAAGCCATAACAAAGGTAATGACTGGAACAATGTTGCGCATAGCTGCAGCGAAAGTTGTTGTCGTAAATTTCATCCCAGCATATAACAAGTTCAGGTCTATCACTGGCCTGTCATTCAAAATTAACCATTATACATCATTGGAGAATATTGATTAATACACGAAAACAGGTTTCTAGGTTGTTACGATCTATTCATGGATCATGCTAAAACGTTAAACACGTATCTTACATTAATGAGGATTGACACAAATTGAGTAAATTAATATAACAAAAAACATGTTAAAAAAAGGGATTGAAAACTGGGGTTTTTCAAGTATTAGAAAATATGCATTTTTTTACGAATTTTAAAAAACAAATAATTATATGAAGCTATTATCTACTCCTATCCTATCTACTATTCCTCACAAACTAAACTGTGTTCAAAACGCAGCTATGATAAATGGCATATCAATACTCAAATTGTGAAAAATGGGCAGGAGCATGTTCCACAAAGAGGGAGGCCGGGAGAACTTAATTTGGAGTCGTATATAAGTGAGGGTCTTCTCGAGGTATTGTTTCCTTAGAAGTAATGTTGTGTTCTTGAGTTTCATTTAACAAAGGAAAAGGAGGGATTTTGAAGCATACTTGGAGAAAATCGTGTTCCACAAATTTTTTAAGGAGAGAAAGGGAGAGAAATTGAAGGAAAAGTTCGCTCCATTTCCTCAATATCTCATTCTTTCAAATTGAAAGATTTGGAAGGAAAAAAAATTATAAACATAAAATCCTTCATTTTCTTTTCATCTCCTTCAACTCCGGAACACGATAGTTAATTAAATCTTTTCTTTCCACTATCTTTTTTTTTTCTCTTCTTAATTCTCTTTCTTTTCTTTTCTTTTCTTTTCTTTTCTTTTCCTGACTTACGGGCACATACACGGGTTGGGAATGCAGCATTGGCTAACTTCTCAGAGTCGCGTCATTCAACCTGCCGTTGTACTTTTGAAAGTGTATTCAGTATAGAGGCTTATTCAGAAGCTAGCAGTGTTGATTTTTTTTCAAAAGCGTCCCATAAGCTTCAGTTCAGAAGAGAGAACGAAAGACTTCTGAACTTTGCTCAGTTCAGAGGATCTATGAAATGTGTAAAAGAAGGTATTAAGAGTTAAAGACAACTATTTGAAACACTTTAAAACCAATCACTTGACTACTGTTTTTTTTCGTTAATACAATTTAACCTTAGTTGTAGAGACAGAAGAGAACCCCTCATACACCAAAATTCATTGGAAAACATATCATTTCCACAATTGAGATACTCTTGCCACGTGCATTGTGTAAAAACACACACAATGGATAGAGTTAAAACATCTATAGACTAAAAACACAATGTATATATTTATAACACACATGTGCATACCAATAACATAATTGACGAGCACAAGACACAATGAAGTAGTGGTTAATTCGCAAATGTTCGTTCGGTTCGGTTTTTACACATAACCAAAACCAATAACCAAAGTTCACTTTTAGGAAAAACCATAACAGAAACCGATCGGTTAAGTTGGTTCAGTTAATTCTGTTAATATATCGATTATCGGTTCGGTTTTGGTTCTGTTCGGTTTATCACCAAACACAAAACTTGTACAAAATTATAAACTTAGAGCATACAAAAACATAAAAATACATTAAATATCCAAGAAATACATAAAAATATGTTTCTAATATATGGATATACAAGAAAAAACCACTTAAATATACAAATATCGGTTCGGTTTCGGTTACGTTCTATTTATTACCAATAACGAAACTTGTGCAAAATTATAAAATTAAAGCATACAAATACATGAAAAAAAATACATGAATATATTTTTTCAAATCATGGATATACATGAAAAATACACAAAATACATGAAAATTTGTTTCAAATATATGGATATACATGAAAAACACTTAAATATATAAATATCAGTTCAGTTTTGGAGGGAAACCGTAACAGAATGATTCGGTTTTCGCCATATCTTAAATATAACTGATCCTGTTAAGTTGGTTTCAGTTATTTTTTGTTCGATTTTGATTTTTGTATGCTTACCATACAATGAAGTAATAAAACCCTGTTAACACATACTTTTTTCTTATTTTTATAGAAAAATATCATACTCATATTAAAGATGAACAAAGGCTCGTTATTATGGTTTTTTTTTTTTTTTTTTTTTTTTTTTTTTGTAAATGTTGTATGAAAAAATTATAGATGTTTTAAATGATTGTGGAATTAGCATGTGCCTTACATGTTGAGAAAGAAAGTCAACAAATGTGACTTTTGTTTTATGTTTTTCCTCTAATTTAACATTTTAGTTTTCTCTCAAACTATTTGATTGTATGGGTGGTAGATTTATAGCTTTTATTTCAAAAGCAAAAAGTCAAAAGCCAAAAGTTAGCATTTGTGACTTTTTTAAAACAGTTTTTCATCACATATCAAAAAGCCAAAACAGAAAGTGTTTTTAGTTTACACAAAGACCTTATTGACTTATTGACTTTTTGAAGAAACCAATAAGTTAATAGTTGTTTTTCAACTAAATCCCAAACACCCTCTGTTTCAACGATCTAAATCCAAAATGCATTGACTAGAATCTATGTATCCTTCCTAAAAAACAATATTTTGTATTTGATTTTAACTCAACCGAATACGTACCCTAGTAATCCCACTAACATGATCTTCAGGAAGATAGAAATTGTCATCTTTGGCCTAATTTTCCTGTTTGCACCTCAAAAAAAACGATAATCAAACAAATGGTAAGTTGGAAGCAAACTACAGGTTCATATCACACAAAGTAACAGACCTTTCGAGGAAGAAAGCAAAAGGAGCAAAGAAGAGAGCTGCAAACGCGTTTCGGTAGACAGAAAAAGTATAATGATTCAAGCCTTTGTTTAGTGCAGACTTGATAACTAAACCGTTAACAGCATACGAAGTTTGCAAGAAAATCATGAGCAAATAAGGCTTGGTACAGACATAAACCCTCTTAAACCACTCTTTAGACATGTTGGTTATGATCTGTTTGATATCGAAATGTTTTGTAGTGGTAATTTATATGCACAAGGGCATTCTCTGAACGTTTAAAAAGTTGGGACTTTTAACATGTCAAATGGTTATATGTTTTGATATATTTAAGATTCTTTGACGTGTTTTGCTATATTTAAGCTTTTTTGACATAAAATATTGTTTCTTTAAATAACCAGGCACTTTGCAAAGTGAAGGTTTGTGTGGCTTATCACTAGGATTCAATACTATTTGTTCAACTGAATTTAATAGGGGAATGAGTTTTGATTGTGTGGTTATTGTTATTATTAAAGTTGTTGTTGCTTTTGTTGTTGTTAGATGGGAGACACCTTATCACCATATATACAACCAAACCATGTCTTGTAAGAGTGAATATCAATGAAAGATTAACCACTACATCATATGAAAAAAAGGAAAAAAATAAGGGTGTTCTTCTGGTTATTTTAGCCAGTAAATTGTGTCGGGTTATTTGGGTTGTATGTATAAAATAATGAATAATGTTGTGTGTTTTTGTATTATGAAAGTTGTGTCTATCAACAATACATCAAGGCCTTTATATAGGCTTACATATGACTAACTCTAGCTAAGATTATGGAGTCAATAGTTGACTAAGTATAATGTACAATATAAATACAATGGCTAAATTAATGGAGTCAATGGTTGACTAGGAGACTTGACTTGACTTGGTTTATGTTAGAGAGTCAATGGTTGACTAAGAGATTTGACTTGACTTGACTTGACTTGATTAATGTTGTTGATACGCCCCCGCAAGATGGAGGATCCGTTGGAGACTCCAATCTTGGACCGAAAATATAGGAAGGGTGCACGTGCAAGCGGTTTGATGAGCACATCCGCGAGTTGATCCTTGGAGCTGACATGAAGAACTTTGAGTTGCCCGGAATTGACTTGTTCCCGCACAAAGTGATAGTCCAGAGCGATGTGTTTCATGCGGGAATGGTAAACAGGATTTGCACATACATAAGTAGCTCCGGTGTTGTCACAGTAAAGCGATGGGGTGCTTTTAATTGGGAGCCCGAGTTCACCAAGTAAATTTTTAACCCATGAGAGTTCAGCCGCAGCATTAGCGAGTGCTTTGTACTCAGCTTCGGTAGATGATCTAGAGACAATTTTTTGTCTAGCAGATTTCCAAGAGATGATATTGGACCCAAGATATATAAGATATGCTGTAGTGGACCGTCCCCCATCATTAATACCGCCCCAGTCCGAGTCCGAAAAAGCCTGCAAGTTTAGGTTAGTATTGCGGTTCAAGAACAACCCATGATGGACCGTTCCTTTCAAATAGCGGAGTACCCGTTTGAGAGCTTGCCAGTGTGATTGTTTAGGCGAGTGCATGAATTGAGATAATTTATTGACGGCAAAGGAGATATCGGGACGTGTGAAGGCAAGATACTGCAAAGTGCCTACAAGTTGGCGGTAGGGAGTGGGATCGACTGGGGGTGTGGAGTCAAAGGGAGAAAGAGAGTCAGAAGTGCTTAAAGGAGTGAGAACCTCTTTTGCACCATCCATTTTAAAGGTGGTAAGAATATCTTGAATGTGGCGATGTTGGGAAAGAAATAGACCATCAGGCGTAGGAATGACTTCAATTCCTAGAAAATGATGGAGAGGGCCTAAGTCTTTGATAGAGAATTGATTGCTTAGGGCTTGAACAAAGGAATCCATAAATGGATTATGATTGCCGGTGAGGACAATGTCGTCAACGTACACAAGGAGGTAGCAAGTGATGTTGTTGAGGTTGTATACAAAGAGAGAGGGGTCAGAAATGCATTTTTTAAAGCCAAAACGAGTGAGAAAGTTGGTTAGTTCGATATACCAAGCACGCGGTGCTTGCTTAAGCCCATAGAGGGATTTTTTGAGTTTGCAAATGTGACGTGGGAATTCCGTATTGGTGAACCCGGGAGGTTGCACCATAAAGACATCTTCGTGAAGAGTCCCATGAAGAAACGCATTATTAACGTCTAGTTGACGTAAAGACCATCCTTTTGAAAGAGCAATAGAGAGAACGGTGCGAATGGTAATGGGTTTAGCAACGGGACTAAATGTTTCATGATAGTCTTTTCCATATTGTTGGTGAAACCCTTTGGCAACTAGACGGGCTTTGTACTTGTCAATCGTGCCATCGGGTTTACGTTTGATTCGGAATACCCATTTGCAACCAATGGGAGTTTGGGTTGTGTGAGGGACAAGTTCCCAAGTGTTGTTATGAAGGAGAGCATTATACTCAAGATCCATGGCATGGCGCCAATCCGGATCTTTCAAGGCTTGAGTATAAGTGGATGGTTCAAGAGAAACGGGTAAAGGGTGAATGGTAGTAGAGTTGACAAAGTTGGGGTTGTAATACTTTGAGTTGGGTTTTGGTTGTCGACGAGGTGGTTGAGGGTTATGTGGAGGTGAGTTCGTGGGATCATCGGATGTGTTGGATGAAGACATTGGTGAACTGGGGTCAGTGGAGTGGGAAGCGGTTGGGGTAGGGGTGGTGCTATCGGGTGGAGTCGGTGGGCCGGATGGTAAGGGTGTCTCGGTGGGCTGGGGTGTAGGGCCTGTTGTGTGGGAGGGTGGGTTGTGTGCAGGAGGTAGAGGAGGTGGGCCGTGGGTTTGTGGAGTAGGGGTTTGGGCTTCGGGTGATGTGGGCTGTGGAGTAGAGGTTGGATGATGCAAGATGTTTGGGTCTGGAGTGGGTTGGTTAGAAGAGGAGGTTGATTGGGGCGATTGGTATGTGGATAGGAAGGAGTCAAATGACATGTTTTTGGGTTGGGGGTTGGTGGTTTGAGATGGAAAAATATGTGGGATAAATTCAACGTGGCGAGAGTGGTATAGTTTGTGACTAGTAGGGTCATAGCATTTGAATGCCGATTTCGAGGATGAGTACCCAAGAAATATGCACGCCGTTGAACGGGAGTGGAGTTTGGATGTAGCATAGGGTCGTAGCCATGGGTAGCAAAGACAACCAAACGGTTTGAGTTTGGAATAAGTAGGAACGGTTTTGAACAACATATCGTAGGGAGATTTGTTGTTAAGGATCGGTGTAGGCAAACGATTGATTAAGTGGGTTGCGGTTTGAAAGGCATGGGACCAAAAATGTTGTGGTAAGTGGGAGTAGTGGAGTAATGCGAGGCCGGTTTCCACAACGTGTCGGTGACGTCGTTCGGCAATACCGTTTTGTTCCGGTGTGTGAGGTGGTGTCGTGTAATGGGAGATACCTTGAGAGGCAAGATAAGGTGAAAGACCCACATATTCACCCCCATTATCAGTGAACAACGCAACAATGTTGGTTTTGAAAAAGTTTTTAACAAGAGATTTAAATTGTGGAAAAAGAATTTTGACATCGGATTTTTGTTTGATTGGGTATAACCAAATGTATTTGGAGAAATAGTCAACAAAAATGACATAGTATTTAAAGCCATCGATTGACGTTTTTACGGGACCCCATACGTCGGAGTAGAGAAGTTGTAGAGGTTGATTGGCAACAAAAGAGTTTTTGCCAAAAGGTAGTTTGTGGCTTTTATTTAGGGAACATGAAGTACAATGAAAAGACTCATGGGTCACCTTATTAAAACGAAGTCCCAATCTAGAAATTAAAGACTTGAACACTTGAAGCGATGGATGTCCAAGTATGTGGTGCCACATGAGAAGAGAGTTTGTTTGGGTGTTGTTGACTTGAGGAGACAATGAGATTGGTCCATAGTAGACATCATTTACGTTCACTCCCCGCATGAGGCGCGCCCCCGTGCGTAGATCCTTTACAAAAAAATGATAAGGAAAAAATTCAACGGAAACACGATTAGTACGACAAACTTTGGCAACGGAAATAAGATTATTTCGAAGATTAGGAGCAATTAAAATGTTATTTAAAAGAAGTGGGCGAGAATTTGTTGGAATAGTGGTTTGAGCAATATGAGTTATAGGAAGAGTTTTACCATCACCTAGCACGATCTTATCGGGTCCTCCGTATTCGGAAAGAACGGAAAATTGTTGGTTGTTGTTCGCGGTGTTGTTGGACGCACCGGTGTCCCACATCCAAGATGAGGTTGTAGCCATTGGGTGAGGGGTGGTGTAGTTAACCACGGGGGTGTTGGTATTTTGAGGCGAGACATTGTGTTCTCTTGGGAAGCGACTAAGTTTGCGACAATCTTTAGTGTCATGTCCGGGAATGTTACAATAGTAGCAATAGGTGTTATTGTTGCGAGTCGGGCGAGTGTTGGTATTGGTAGTTTGTGGTGGCCCTTGGTTTCGGGTTGTGGCAGCGGTAATGTGGGTGATTTGTTTAGCCATAATGAATCGAAAGAAAAAAAAAGGCAAAATGCGGACAGAAGGTGTCTGTCGAGTAGGTTGGGATCGAAGATGGCTCAAGGGAGCTTTTAGGCTCTTGATACCATATAAAATAATGAATAATGTTGTGTGTTTTTGTATTATGAAAGTTGTGTCTATCAACAATACATCAAGGCCTTTATATAGGCTTACATATGACTAACTCTAGCTAAGATTATGGAGTCAATAGTTGACTAAGTATAATGTACAATATAAATACAATGGCTAAATTAATGGAGTCAATGGTTGACTAGGAGACTTGACTTGACTTGGTTTATGTTAGAGAGTCAATGGTTGACTAAGAGATTTGACTTGACTTGACTTGACTTGATTAATGTTGTTGATAGTATGAATATCAAGTTCGGGTTAATATGGATGGTGAAATTTGGGTTTTGGATTTATAAAATGGCTGCAATTTGTTGGGCTTATTAGACCATCTACAATGTTTGGTCAAACAAACCTGTTCAAACCGTCACGTCACCATGGCACATCATTTCAAACCATTACAAACCAAACCTCATTTTTTCCTCAAACTTCAAACCATTCCAAACATCCACCTCATCACCTACTTTCCTTTTATTTAATTTATACCCACACACAAAAAATCTTTTCTTATTTAATATTAAAGTACACCTGGGGCCCACTTTGAACAAACCGAACCGGTCAGCTATAGCGGACGGATCTACCTTGGTCCAACTCCTCCAGTGGTTCCTTCCCTTTTCCTTGGTCCGCCCATTCTCATTGGACCGTCCACAAGCATTGGAGGTGCTCTTAGGCTGCGAAAGTGATGAAACAAGCTGCCATTTGATTCTCTATATTGGGCTTAAATAGGGAATGAAACAAGGCGGCAATTATGGTCAATAGATCGGTTTTTTGGGATTTTTCTGTTTATAACGAGATGGGGTTTTTCGGGTTGACCTGTACGCTATAAAATCCATCCGAAACCAAATCAACAAAGGGCATTCGGGTTCGGGTACTGCAGTAAATCGGGTCCAGGTTAATCGGGTCTATTTGTTTATAGGCTTGGATCTCTTCGGGTCAATTACGGATTTTGGGTAAGGGTTAATTTGGACGACATCAGTGATGATTCATTGATTTTTATGTATTGTCACTAGGGGTGCAAACGAGCCGAGCCGAGCTCGAGCCTTGCATTATCGAGCTAGGCTCGTGACAATTTTCAGAAGCTTGAGCTCGAGCTCGATTCAAGCCTTGTATTTTGGGCTCGAGCTCGGCTCGATAGTATATTTAAGAACTCGAACTCGGCTCGAAAGCTCGATCAAAATGTATGTGGCAAGAGTTTAAATGAGCCCAAGCTCGGCTCGAGCTCGTTTTGGACCATTAAGGAGCTCGTTTGACTATTAAGGACTCGTTTTGGACCATTAATGAGCTCGTTTAGGACAATTAAGAAGCCCAAGGCCCAAAATAATTTAGTTAATGCATGCGTTGCAATACAATTGAGTTATATAGTATTAATTGACATAAATAAGCAAAGCTAGATAAGGCTCGACGAGCCCAACATTCGAGGCTCGAGCTCGAGCTCGATAACCAAATGAGCTTTATTTCAGGCTCGAGCTCGATAAGACTCGGCTCGTTCGAGCTTTTTACCGAGTCGATCTCGAGTAGCTCGTGAGCCGCTCGGCTCGTTTGCACCCCTAATTGTCACCATTTTAATTAGTTTTTAACAATATTTGTTTCATTACACCTTTTTTCACAAAATAGCTTTGCTTAATATTTAATCTTTGTCCTATAATGTTGTAGATAAGTCTAATGATATCCATATAGGACTTGCATGAGTACGATGAGGAGGACACGCACACAATTTGGAACCGAGTAATTGTATTTGGTGCGTATGATCCAAATGGCAAATAGAATGACCCTACTTTTTTTTTTTCCATTAAATGACCCTACTTTTTTTTTCTAGGAAATTATATAGATCATGCAATGATTCATCAATCAAGTTAATTTAAGATCAATAATTGAATTGTATATTGTATGTGCCTTTAAGTTGTGACAACCTGGAAATTTTCTTTCACTTTCTTAGCGACGTTGAATAATTTTCGGGACGAAATTTCTTTCAATAAAGGATTATATGACACCCGGCAAATTCGGGTTAATTTTCTACAAACATTACCATTTAACTTGGTGGACTTTTATATATTTAGTTTAATTCGGTGGAACTAAATTGGTTAAATATATGTGAAACAACACGAATAAACACGAACGGATAATCCGGTAGATTATCGAGTCATACATACGAATAACTGACCCCGAACGTTGGTGAAACAACAAAACAAATAATTGTAGACTAACTTGTTTGATATTATTTGCAATTATGTGTATACATGAAATCATTTGGAGTTAGTTCAAATTAATTGTTATTGGGTGAATATGCGATTGAGTCCGTAACGGGCACTAGAGGAACTGAGCATTGTAGATAAGTTATAAAATACTTGAGTTAAATATTTTATAGATTTATTATTGTGTCAATATAAATTGTTCCGCGAATTTATTTAGAACTAAGGGAAATGAAATTGTTACGCACCATGCAAGACCGGGTCCATAACCAACTCTAGTAAGACCGGGTGTAGTAAACTAATTATAAAATATTTGGGTTAAATATTTTATAGATTTCGTAACCAACTCTAGTAGGACCGGATGTAGTAAACTAATTATAAAATAATTAGATTAAATATTTTATATATTAATTATAATATATATTATAACTAGCTGATTATCCCGGGAGTGTCTCGGGGTTAAAAAAAAATCTAATATGACTTAATAAAAAAGGATAAAAGAAGTAAACAGTCTCAACCACTTTTAATGCTCAAGAAAGTTGTTCTAATGTTTATACTACGAAAAGGGGCTCTCATGCTGCGTTCCCAGCAGATTAAAAAAATCTCAACCTCTTTTAATGCTAAGCATATCGTTATAGCACATGAACATGGGCAATTCATATATGTATTAGTAGGTTTAAAAACATATATACTATCATAACACGATAGTACTTGCCTATATATGATTAATAAATCACCTAAACACATGTGTTTTTTTCTGCATGAACAAAAACTCACTAAAAAATCTTTTTTTTTTTTTCGTTTTTTATATAGCACTATGGTGGTCGTTGGAAAGATAATAAAGCGATCGTTAATTTGGTGTAAATTTTTTTTTTCAAAAAAAAATGTCATACATAAAAGTTACTAACGTTTAAAAATTGTGAGTGGAAAATAAGGAAAAAATAAAGATAAAAATATTAATTAAAATATTTGGAATTTTAAAATAATAATTAACATTTAAAAATGTGAGAGGAAAATAAGGAAAATATATTAATTAACATATTTGAAATTTTAAAATAATATAGATATATATTTTATTTAAAAAAAAGAAAATAAAAATTTTAAAAATTTATCTTTTATTTAAAATAATAAATTCAATAATATCACCTCAAAGTGCCACATGTCACCTTCAATGAGGGGTTGAGGCCTCTATTGAATGTCATATCATAAAAATTCAATTCTTTTATTATAAGTTATAGATTATAGATATTTGAAAAAAATGGGTGGCGTCAACTTGGTTTTACCAAGTCAACACAACAAAAACATGGTTGCTGATAAAAAAAAAAGGGAAAATCACGGAAAATGGCCATTGACCGAGTCAAATTACGAAAAAAGCCAGCTGAAGCGTCTCGGGAGAGACAGTTCCCGCTTCCCGAGGCCCTGAGCCGACTCCAAAGACCTCTGGCAAAAAGAACCACTGAAAGGTTGCCACGTGTCCGACACTCTTCCAAAACGTCTTTTGAGACGACATGACCACTCCGAAGATGTGGGAGACGGTTCCATCTCTTACCGGCTCATGGCTTGAGCCGTTTAAATTTTCTCCGTCGGCTTATCTGTAGCCGTCTCCTTGACAGCTGATCACCTGGCAAAAGACGGCTCCGCAAGAGACTTCGTGAGCTCTCAAGATTTCTAACGTGACCCTGCTAAAAGACGACTTAGTTACTCCAAAATGTCATCCGATGTACCATGCCCCGTCTCCTTGACGGCTCATCACCCGGAAAAAGACGGCTCCGCAAGAGATTTCGTGAGTTCTCAAGATTTCTGACGTGACCCTTCTAAAAGACAACTTAGTCACGCGCAGATGTCATCCGATGTGCCAAGTACAATGTTTTACATCCCCCGAATTTGTATATTAAGTGGAGCAAGGATTTATGTTTTCAGAATTTTATTAGTGTTTCTTATTTAGTGTTGTTATTAAGTGTAGCAAGCATTTATTTTGGAGCAAGCATTTATTTTTTTGGAATTTTGTTGTTTGTTATTAAGTGGCATGCATTTATTTTGTTATAAATATAATGGTTCGATTTGTCGTATACCTTAATGGGAAGTTGGATGTCGTAAATGGGATGGTTGAATATGTCGTTGATTCAAAAAGTAGAAGGTGTTTTCTTGGAATCGAAAAATCAAACATGTGTTATCTTAGTCTATTAGCTTATCTCTCGGATAAGTTTCAGATTTCGTCAATTACACATATATCATATAAAACGTCTACGTTTGATGATACAATCGACATACTTAATGATCGTGATGTATCCTATCTTTTTAAAATTGCTGAGCAAAGTCCTCTTGAAATAGTCAAGTTATATATTGTTTCCGATTGTGGTGTCGGTTCGTCTAATTGCGTTCCTTCAAATGATTTTAAAATTCCTGATTTAAATGCGTCTCCTGAAAACTTTACTCCTGATTTAAATGCCTTTTCAAATGAAAACGCAACCCTACATAGTTGTCTAGGAAAAAGAAAATTTCTGTCGTCATGTCGTTTTCCTGAAGGTTATATATTTCGAGACAAAGACGAAATGAAACTTAAGTTGGGGAAATTGTGTTTATCAGAATGTTTCTCTTATAAAGTAGAAAGATCCAGTAAAACACGTTATGAGGCATCATGTTCCATTCAGGTTTGTGATTGGCGTTTTAGGGCATATGCCTTCCCAGGTTGTAAAATGTTTTTTGTTAAGTATTTTAATGATAATCACACATGTTCGTAGACTCAAACTCACCCTCATCTTCGTCAAGCTAACCCAAAAGTTGTTGGCAACATATTAAAAGACCAGTTAAGAGATAGTGGTCGTGTGTATCGTGGTAATGAAATTGTCCTAGATTTTTGACAAAGATTTCACGTGGACATAAGTTACGCTCAAACATAGCGTGGGAAGTGTTACACGCTTGGACTTTTGCAAGGAAACAACAAAGATTCTTTTGCTGAGCTCCCGCTTTATTGCTACAATTTGGAACGGACGCATCTGGGGTCAATTACTCACATTCGCACTGATGAGGAGAGTCGGTTTGAAATTCTTTTTGTTTCCATTGGTGCTGCTGTTAATATCAAACTTTTTACAATTTCTTATAAGTTTACTTTTTTTTATAAAACTAACTATTTGTTTTTTTTTTAAATTTGTTATAGATTAGGAGTTTTATTCAATGTTTAAGACCAGTGATAATTATAGACGCCGCGCACTTGCGAGGTAAGTTTAAAGGAACGTTGTTTCTTGCTGTTGGAATGGACGGTAACAACCAAATCTTACCGGTTGCGTTTGATATCGGGAAATCTGAAGATGGTGAAAGTTGGATATGGTTCTTGTCTAGGCTTAAAGAGTGTATTGGTGAACCTCAAGATCTGGCGATTATTTCGGATCGCGCGAATTCCATAGACCTGGCGATACGGACTGTTTTTCCCCGTATTTTTCACGGGTTGTGTTGTCGTTATCTTATGGTCAACTTAAACCTACCCTCAGATAAAAAAAAGGAATTAAACGACCTCTGGTAGGCAACTTGTAAAGCTTATCGACTATCTGATTTTGATGATAACTTCAATTCCTTGTGTGCAGCGGTCCCGCGAGTCAGGAATACTTTGTTAAATATCGGATTTAGCAAGTGGATAAGATCACATTGCACGGGTAAAAGGTATCATTATATGACATCAAACAGTGCCGAGTCGATAAACGCATTATGCAAGCATGCAAGAAAAAATCCGATCACCCACCTTGTTGAATTCTTTAGACAACAACTTCAACGATGGTATTATCAGCGTCGAAAGGAGGGTATCGAAAACACCCACCTACTTACTCCCTTCGGGGTGAGAAAAATTCAGAAAAAAAAAATTAAAGGGTCTAGGACGTGGACTGTTTATGGTGTTGCACTTAACAGTTTTCAGGTTGAAGATGGTAAGAAAAATGGCCTCATTGATATGCTGAATCAAACATGCAGTTGTCGAGTGCCTCCGATATCTGGTTTCCCATGTGGGCACATGATTGCGGTATCAAGATTCTTAAAAGAAAATGATTGTAGTCATTATACTTTCTTTGGTACAGCAATGAGCTATACAAAAAAAAAACATATGAGGAGGCGATCTATCCCCTACCCCACAGGTCTAAATGGGAGACACCCGATGATATAATACATTTACAACCACCACACATTACAAAACGACAATCAGGTCATCCTCGTGAAAACAGTCGAATCTTATCGCGAGGTGAGGAACCTACACTAGTGTACTGTAGTCGTTGTAAAAGTTATGGCCATAATCGAGACCGATGTTCAGCACCAGCACAATCTGAATTGAGATTCTCAAGGCGTGATTCGGGCAGGAACATAAATGTTTTTCAAACACCGTCTCCTATTTATGTCAAACCAGAAGACTTTGAAGATTTTGTTTTTCGAAATACCGGCGAATAGGATTACAAAACCTTCAAAAAATTACAAACATAAACATCAGTCCTCATCATCATGAGTGGTACCTGAGGTACCCAAACCAGCTACTGCATCCAACGCAACCTTGTTCTCCCGCTCCAGCCGCTCTTGCTCCGCTTTCTTCGCTTCCGCACCCATACGGTAAGATTGATCAATGTAGTATCGGAAAGCAGCGGCGGGTTATTCAAATCCATTGCACTCGGGCACCACGCCAAGGATTGGGAACTCCATTTGGTCGAACAAAACAAGTTGTTCTTTGAGCTCATCCACCCGAGGCTTCCCATAATGTTCCCCTTCCGTAAGTTTCCCTTGGTTAATGGCGTGGTGGAACCCAGTATCAAACCCATCCTCTTCACCAGCAGCGCGGGCAGCTGAAACAATTGACGCAACCTGATCGCCTAGACTCGGCTCGTTCCAAATGCGCTTAAAAAACTGCAAAAGTAAGTGTTAAGTCATAAGAAAGAATAATAAGTAAAGATGGAAAGAAAGTAAAGAGACCCACCCCAGCAACACCATCGGTCATCATCCACTTAGCATCTTCTCTCAACCTAGCTTGCATATTGTGCGCCTCCTCAAGCAGCTTCTTAGCACTCTCCGCTTCAGTGACAGCAGAAGAATATGCTTGATCTGCGGAAGCCTTCTCCTCGAGAAGCTGCTCTCTCTCTCTCTCTCTTTGACCAAGGCAAGGTTTTCATGTTCGGCATTGGATAGCTGGGACGTAACAGCCATCGGATTTTTGTCTCTCTCTTGGAGCTTAGAGCGTGCATCCGCAACCTTGGAGCTAAGTTCTTCAAAAACTTTTGCGTGGTTTTGAGTAGCAGCAACCAATTTAGCATTTTCATCTTTCAATACCTACATCTGCTCACGCTCTTTCATACGTTCATTATTGATGTGGGTGCACGACTCGATCCATCCCCTATGTTTATCGGCATGATCCACCTACAACTGCTTTACCTCATCCTCAGCCTTCTGGGCATGATTCAGATAGCTCTCAACGTCAGATTTCAACTTTTTTTCCGCTTCATGGAGACGTTGTCGCTCCTTCGCAATGAAGCGCTTGGCCCGCTCTACCTCATCAGTGTCATATTGCAGTTGAATATCACGACGCCTGAGATAGTCGATCGCAGCCATCTGGAGCGCGGAACCAACACATAAATCTGAGATAAGTTGTGATCTCTCCAAGTCATCTTGATACCTTCTCTCATGAGACGGGAAGCAATGGGACACAAGTTCTTCTGCAGTCAGTGGGTTAGCAAAACGGGAGTTCTCCCGTATATTCCAGTGGGGGTTAAAAATTCCATCACCCCCGGCCCTAGAACCGCTACCCCCCGCAGGTTTACCCCTTGATGAACCACCATGTGTCATACCTTCAACACTCGAACCTTTATCCAGCGCCAGCTCAAACGGAGAAGGAGATCTAGTCCTCTCCGAGGCAGCCTTTTCAGCACGAAGCTTCTCCAAAGCTTCCTTCTCCGCAGCTTGTTTTTTCAACAACTCTTCCTCAGCACAGAGCTTTTCCAAAGCCTCCCTCCCCGCAGCCTGTTTTCTCAACAACTCCTCAGCTTCTCTCTCAGCAGCCCGTTTAGCAGCCTCCTCCTTCTCAAGGGCTTCTTTCTCGGCTTGTATCCTAGCCGCTTCAGCTTGAACTTCTATCTCTCTAAGGCGAGCCTCCTCTTGTTCTTTTTCCTTTAAACCATACGCAAGCTTGTCAGCCATACGCTTTTCAGCTATTTCCTTCTCACTCAAACCCGCAGAAGAGGGCATCACCTTCGGGCTTGTCACTGTAGAGGATTGAGTAAATAAGTACAAGGAACAAAAAAAGGGAATTAAAAAGGCTAAAAAGTAAGAGCAGATACCTGGAGTCTTCTTCACAATCCTTTGCAACACCGGATCACGCTCCGGTGGAGGAGTTATGTTGAAAGCATAACTAGCTTCCGGCCTCTTCTGAAAACTGGGCGTATGCATGCCCTTCACACCGCTATCACCACCAACTGATCCGCCAACTGGTTCAACAACTTTCTTCAACTTGTGCTTTTTTGCCTTAGGAACCTCCGAAGTATCAGGAACAATAGAAGACGGAACCTTGCGCTTGTCTTTCTGGCCAAACAACGGCCCTTCACCCACTATATCCAAAGGTGGCCGGTCAGAAACTTCAACATAATCAACCTACCATGTGGTAACTTCACCTTAGACCCTACAGGCGTTTTCTTACAACGCCCACTGGACACAGCAGCCCCGCATGGCCGAGAAGGGTGAAACAGGTCATTGGATGACCCGGTCGATTCCTCATCATCAGAGATAACAGTCACGGATATGAGTATGCACGATATGGCATCAGGATTAGGAAACTCACAAGTAGGTTGGAAATGCTCCAGAGGATCCATCAAGTTGGGAAGATAAAACCTATCAATCATATCGTCTATGGGGGAGGAACGGTCAGGGCGTGTAGCTCTCCACTTGATACGCGCATTTCCGCGCTTCAAGAAAGCATCTAGCTTACTAATCCCTGCGCAACATTAAACAAAAATAAGACTCATGAAAGTCACACTTTAGGGCATAAAGCACGTACCTTTAGGGCATAGGGAAGTCTCCATTCCAGCCTCAAGATGCAAACGACTCAAACCCAGGTGTACCAACATGGCCTCCGCACACGTATGAACTTCATACGGAGAAGGGTTCTTAGTCAGCTTCACAAACCACTCCTGTTCAGCATACCCATCCATCGCCTCATGATTAGCAGGCCTTTGGCGGTCACCAAGGACCTTCCAAGGCATGGCAACGGGAAGAACCCCACGGTTGATGTAAAAAAATTTCTCCTTCCAGTCGTACATAGACTTAGGAGGATCTATTCCAATCGGAGACAAGCCAGTTCTCTATTCAAAATTGAACAAGGACTGAGACTAGACAATCACATAGAATACATTGTCCCGCTCGAATGTGGGTTCAATATCCATGACTCTAAAACAGGCTTCAAAAGAACCAATCTTAGCATGCCAAAGGCATTAAGTTGGGTAATGTGGATACCATATTAAACCAAGGTATCCACCTGAAATTTAGTAGCAGGCAACCGGAAACCACAAAGCAAAAAGTGGGCAGCATATAGTGTAATCTTACCACTAGGGTGATCCATGGCTGTTTTACCAGCAGCAGGTAGCTCAACACCCCAAGAAGGATCCAGTTCCATGTTCTTACAAAATTCTTCAAAGGCTTTCTTCGCCCACCGGATGGTGGTGTTATTCAACAACTTTGACGACTTCGAACTTTCTGACATGGATCTGAAAAGAAACAAAGATTTTTAGTTTCCAACAGATCTTGGAAAACCTAGCCGGAGAAGATGGAAAGTTAAGGGGAAAGGTTTTTGAAATTAAGAGAAGGGGAAAAGATCTTGGAAAACATCGCCGGATAAGAAGGAAAAGTTAAGGGGAAAATTTTTTAAATTGAGAGAAAAGTGGAAAAGATCTTGGAAAACCTCACCGGAGAAGAAGGAAAGTTAAGGGGAAAAGTTTTTGAAATTGAGAGATGTGTACCAAAAAAGGAGGAGGTATATATATATATATATATATATATATATATATATATATATATATATATATATATATATATACCTATGCAATTAATGCATCGAAAAAGGTGGAGAACGTGGCTGACGGCTCATTGCCAAAATGTGAGCTTTGGCGACACGTGTCCCACTCACTACACAAGACGAAATTTTCTTCAACCGTCAGACGTCACTTGTCATCATGACAGACATCCCTTTGACGCCTGACGTTCCTGCCACACGACTCCTCGAAAACACCATGTCTTTTCAAATACACGTCAGTAAATGCATAGCTGGCACCCAAATTTTGCCTTTTGTAAAATTGATTGGGGGACAAGAGTCAACATGTTATTGGACATAATATTATTATTGTTTTTCTTTTTTACTTCAACCTAAATAGTTATAAATTAACCTTGTTTTTATTTAATAACTTCAACTAATTAACAATTATAACATAAATATAAAAATACAGTCTTGATCAGTTTTTTTTATGAACATCCCGGTATAAATTAACCTTGTTTTTATTTAATAACTTCAACTAATTAACAATTATAACATAAATATAAAAATACAGTCTTGATCTTGGAAAACCTCGCCGGAGAAGAAGGAAAGTTAAGGGGAAAAGTTTTTGAAATTGAGAGAAGTGTACTAAAAAAAGGAGAAGGAGGTATATATATATATATACCTATGCAATTAATGCATCGAAAAAGGTGGAGAACGTGGCTGACGGTTCATTGCCAAAATGTGAGCTTTGGCGACACGTGCCCCACTCACTACACAAGACGAAATTTTCTTCAACCGTCAGATGTCACCTGTCATCATGACAAACATCCCTCTGACGCCTGACGTTCCTGCCACACGACTCCTCAAAAACACCATGCCTTTTCAAATACACGTCAATAAATGCATAGCTGGCAGCCAAATTTTGCCTTTTGTAAAATTGATTGGGGGACAAGTGTCAACATGTTATTAGACATAATATTAATATTGTTTTTCTTTTTTACTTCAACCTAAATAGTTATAAATTAACCTTGTTTTTATTTAATAACTTCAACTAATTAACAATTATAACATAAATATAAAAATACAGTCTTGATCAGTTTTTTTATGAACATTCTGGTATAAATTAACCTTGTTTTTATTTAATAACTTCAACTAATTAACAATTATAACATAAATATAAAAATATAGTCTTGATCTTGGAAAATCTCACCGGAGAAGAAGGAAAGTTAAGGGGAAAAGTTTTTGAAATTGAGAGAAGTGTACTAAAAAAAGGAGAAGGATGTATATATATATACCTACTGCAATTAATGCATCGAAAAAGGTGGAGAACGTGGCTGACGGTTCATTGCCAAACGTGAGCTTTGGCGACACGTGTCCCACTCACTACACAAGACGAAATTTTCTTCAACCGTCAGACGTCACCTGTCATCATGACAGACATCCCTCTAACACCCTCGAAAACACCATGGCTTTTCAAATACACGTCAGTAAATGCATAGCTGGCAGCCAAATTTTGCCTGTTGCAAAATTGGTTGGTAGACAAGTGTCAACATGTTATTGGAAATAATATTATTATTGTTTTTCTTTTTTACTTCAACCTAAATAGTTATAAATTAACCTTGTTTTTATTTAATAACTTCAACTAATTTACAATTATAACATAAACATAAAAATACAGTCTTGATCAGTTTTTTTATGAACATCCCGGTATAAATTTTACTAAAAACAGAGTTGGTTTTAAAAAATGCATTTTTTAAAATAAAATAATATGAACAATAATTCATATTTTTTCCATTATCGAAAAAATCTAACATTATCTAAAAAAGTTAGGTGATGATGAATAATTACGATGGTTTGTATTATTTTTAAGCGTGATGCTATATTTCATACTAGTGTAAAAAAATTGAATAGTTGCTCAACCGGATCATCGTCACAACCCAAGGTTTAAAATGGTCTTTTATATGATATATTTAATTTCACCTCTTATAAAAAAATATCTTTTATATAACTTATTATCTAATGTCATCTTTGAAAAATTAACTGCTTTTATTGTACTTTTATTTATTTTTAAATTGTTTATTTGTTTTTAAATTTAAGATTAAATAATTGATTATAAACAACATAAAATTATTATTTTTATGTTTTTATATTATATTAAATTATAATTATAAATTGTATTTAGTTAATAAAATATTGCTTTATGTTAGGTTGTGAATGAGACTGAAAAAATGAATTGGTTTGGGTTGTATAGGTTGAAGACAGAAAAATTAGTTTTTTAAGACTATACACTATGGTGATTATTTTCCTCAACCAGTTGCCACATGTGAAAAAAAAAGACAAAAGAAATTTGCAATATAAAATTGTAACAATTAATTTCATGCTTCGACCGGGTCGACAGAACAACCTTAGGTTGCAACCGTTTGTTCCATATTATAATATTTCTTTTTCTTTTCTTTTATTTAAATTATTTTGTATATAAAAATTATAATCATTGTTTTATCTTATCATCTCAGGTTTAATTATTTTTAATATTATATGTATGACATTTTAATGTTTTTATTTTATTTTAAAGTTTTATTTATTGTAAAACATTTATGTGTTTTTATATTTAACATATTTTTATACTTAACATAAATAATATATTAGTTTCGAAATAAAATAATTATTTTTACTATTTATAATATTTTATCTAATAAAAAATAATTTTAAATCATATTTATTTAATAAAATATTACTGTAAATATTAGTGTAGGTTGAGTTGTGAATGAGAGTAAAAAGTTGGATAGTGTTGGGTTGTGTAGATAGAAAAGAGAAATTAATTATTGGATAGGGTTGGGTTGTGTAGGTAGAAAAAAGTAATTAATTTTTTAATGAAATATTGGGTTGGGTTCGGTTGTGACAGTGATAGTAATAATAATAAAATATACGTCATCACTCTGCGATGGATGGCTTGACGTAAACCACAATTTACGTTCTCCGCATATTTTCCTTACAGTAATGTGGTGGCCACGTCATCACTCTGCGATGTCTTTGTGATACCCCGCAATTTCAGGTTCTCACTTTAACTAAACTCTAGTTACGTTCCTTGCATTATACTTAACTAGGGTTAGCTAGATAGGACACACGTTACATAGTTGTATGTTAATAACTGCATAAGGTGGTAATTCGAGGAATTACCAGACTGTATACATGATTAGTGAACCTCGGAAGTTGGTGAATAATGAAGTTTAATAATTGTGAGTTAACTAATTTGGATTGATTGCGATTACGTGCTTCTGTGATACTTGGTGAAACTATGTGCAAACCATATGTGATTATGTGAACTTAAACCGAATACGTTAATAAGAATCGTTTAAGGGGGACCATTAGGATGATTGGGGTTTTAACACATGGAGTTACACTTATTACGGTCCGAAATAGCGAAAACGTCGAAGGAAAATACGTCGGGTGACGAAACGGGCCACCCACGCGGGCCAAGGCCCTGTGAGCGGCCGTTCACAAGGAGCGAGCGGCCCGCTCGCCGATACCTGACGCCACCAAACCGACTTAAACACCTATTTAAGCAACCCTAAGCCTCTTGTATCACCTAAACTCAAACCCTAATCGCCGCTACTGCCCTACCTATGAAATATTAACCCCAAACCACCTGCTAAGGCGCAAGAACATCGATCGGGAAGCTTCAAGAGCGTTCGGTTGATTGTATCGAAGAGCTTGGTGTATAATCCTTAATCTTCTACGCTTTAATCTTATTATTATGTTATAAAAACCCTATAACTAAGTTTGTCCAGGTCTGAGACCTATTTATAAATACTAAAACTTGAGGTTTTTGAAGATTAAACGGGTTAAACATAATGATAGGCGATTAGTGATATAATCGGTTACTTGTTGCGCAAGTTGTTGAAGTTTTGATCATTAGGGTTATAATTTTTGCATGTATTATGATAGAATCTGATCTTAATAGGTCTTAGGAATGTTTTGTAATTATTATTGATGATTGTTGATCGATTATACGCACACGGGAGTCGTTTAAATAAAGCTTTGTGCGTAATTAAAAATATGGACAGAATGTTTAGGTGAACTTGTAGGGTCTGTAACGTGACTTTAACATTATGCTTTTGATGTTTTCTTTGCATCGTTAAATCACACGTGGTCTTAGCTTTTCATAATGGGTAAAATCGAGTGATTTGGACGTCGTTTGAGTCGTTTTTGGAATTTTCTTTGAAAATAGGTCATATCAGAATTTCGGGTTAACAAACTGAGTCGACTTTAAAACGTCATAACTCGAGTTTTATAAAGAATTAGGTTATGAAATTTCTACAGAAGAATAACATTGGAATAATTTGAGTTTTCCAAGTGGATTCATCCTGTTTGGATGAATACACAATTTTTGGGAATTTTTATACTAAACTGACATGTTATGAAAGTTTTCTGAACATAGCTGTGTTGAACGAATTTTAATTATTTTTGTGTTTGGTTTTGAGACAAAAAAAATGGGTTGTTAAAAAAATCCCAAAGAATATTCAGTAAAAATTTGGGAGATTAACTCACTGATTAAGTATTTTAAATAAATTAGTTTTGGTGACGCACAATCTGTCCCAAAAACACAGATTGTGTATTATGTGTTTATGTGACTAATTGAAGTCCTAGGTGGTATATATTTGATGTGTAACTGAATGGGCACTTGTATGAGACGCATATGGAATGTAAAACTAATTGTAACCAACATATTCACCAACGGGTCCGTAGGATTTACTTATGCATGTAGAATCACTAGGTGTCACCTACACGCTTTTGAACATTTAAACGTCTTGAACAAACGGGTTATATGGTGTAATGGTATTACACATATACTTACTTAGTGACACTTGTACTAGGGAGTCGGTAGTGCACCCTACTTGGAATTTGGATTTACTTGCTTGCATACTAAGGTGAGTTTCACTACTCTTTTCTCAAAAGCATGCTTCTCGGGTTGAGACAACGTACTTAAATTTTTCTAGTCCGGGTTGGGACTACTACTTTCTAGTCCGGTTTGGGACTACTTACACATCCCAGGTTGGGATGCTATGGATCCTTGTGTGGGTCGGCTTTTACTAGTTCGCAAACTGTGTCCTTGATGAACTAAACCAACTCTATCATTTGTAAGTCCTCACGTACCGAATGAGTTGTCGGGTTATGGCAAGCGGGTTATTAGTTGATAGCGCTATTAGGTCTTACAAACCTCACATCGGCTTGGGGAGCGCGGGCGTGAACTATAACTTAACGAACTTTATCATTGTGGATAGACAATGATGTCAGGAATGCGGCACACATTTGTTGCTACACGTACATAGCAGTTCGGTATATTCGGTGTTAGTTATCATGAATGGGCTAGCTACCCTTGACATGCGACGAACTAGTGGTTACACGGTTCTTGGAACCAACTCAATTACTTGTTTACGTGGTTTTGGAAACCAGCGCAGTTACATACTCAGTTACTTTACTTAGTGAACTCACCAACATTGTTTGTTGACCCACGATTTACATGCTTTTGCAGGTAGTTAGCTTCCGGTGCCAGGATTAGAAAGCACTACATACTTCACTGCATTCGGGGTCTTGGGCATACACCTAAATTACATATTATGTTTTTACATTTTCTTTCATATGGTTTTAATTTGGGCGCGTTGTTTTGCGCATGGTTTTAAAAGGTTTAAATTTGGTTTACGCTTCCGCAGCTTAACTAAACTTGGTTTTTGAAAACGAACTAAATGGTTTGGGCATTTAGAGTTCGTTCATATGACTTATGGCTATGGGATCCTGGTATGTCATGCGCCTCGCGGTATCATCTCCTTCTTGAAAGCCCAGAAGTGTATTCGTAAGGGCTATCCGTCCGTTTTGGCTAACATATCTGACACTTGAGCTGAAACTGAAACTAAAATTGTAACTAAGATTGAGGACATCCCAGTAGTCCGAGATATCCCAAATATTTTCCCAGAGGAACTACCTGGACTTCCACCTGTTCGTCAAGTGGAGTTTCAAATTGACCTTGTACCTGGAGCAGCTCCAGTTGCACGCGCACCATACCGCCTAGCACCAGGCGAACTTCAAGAACTATCTACCCAACTTCAAGAGCTATTGGATAGTGGATTCGTTAGACCTAGTTCTTCGCCATGGGGAGCTCCAGTTCTGCTTGTTAAGAAGAAAGACGGGAGCTTTCGCATGTGCATTGATTATCGGGAGTTGAACAAAGTGACGGTTTAGAACCGTTACCCTTTGCCTCGTATTGATGATTTGTTCGACCAACTGCAAGGAGTTTCTACTCTAAGATTGACTTGAGGTCAGGATACCATCAGCTGAGAGTCCGAGAGGAGGATGTGGCAAAGACAGCCTTTCAAACTCGTTATGGACATTATGAGTTTTTAGTGATGCCATTTGGGCTAACTAATGCACCGGCTGTGTTCATGGACCTAATGAACCGTGTGTACAAGCCCTATTTGGACAAATTCGTCATAGTGTTCATAGATGACATACTGATTTATTCCAAGAGCAGGAAAGAGCACGAGCAACACCAGCAACTGATCTTAGAACTATTGAGAAATGAGCAGTTGTATGTAAAATTCTCTAAGTGTGACTTTTGGACTCGAGAAGTCCAATTTCTTGGACATGTGGTTAACGAGGCAGGAATACATGTTGATCCTGCCAAGATTGACGCTACTAAAAAGTGGGAGGCTCCTAAGACCCCTACTGAGGTGCGCCGGTTTCTTGTTCTCGCGGGATACTATCGCAGTTTCATTGAGGGATTCTCTAAGATCGCTCAACCTCTCACCGCCTTGACACAGAAGGGTATTACCTATAAGTGGGGAGATGCCCAAGAATCTGCCTTTCAACTATTAAAGTTGAAACCTTGCAGTGCACCTATACTATCATTACCTAAGGGTACAGGAGACTTCGTGGTGTACTGTGACGCATCTATCCAAGGGTTAGGGTGTGTGCTGATACAGCGTGATAAAGTGATCGCGTATGCCTCACGACAATTAAAGGTTCACGAGAAGAATTACACCACCCATGACTTGGAACTGCGAGTAGTGGTTTTTGCTCTAAAGATCTGGAGGCATTATCTCTATGCGACGAGGTGTACGATCTTCACTGACCACAAGAGCCTCCGACACATATTCGATCAAAAGGAGCTGAATATGCGACAGTGTCGATGGGTCGAGCTTCTGAATGATTATGACTGTGCCATCAAATATCATCCAGGGAAAGCTAATGTAGTAGCTGATGCCCTCAATCGTAAGGAAACGAAACCCAAATGGGTGCGAGCTTACAACTCACTATACGTTCTAATCTTCCTAATAAGATACGTGAAGCCCAGGGCGGGGCTTTGAAAGAAGAAAACATCGGGCTTGAAACTTTACATGGTGCTGATAAGCACCTGGAACTAAAGACAGATGGTCTTCATTACTTTATCAATCGAGTCTGGATACCACGTTTTGGGGATCTCAGACAACTGGTGCTCGATGAAGCTCACACCTCTCGATATTCGGTACATCCTGGTTCAGACAAGATGTACCAAGATATCAAAACTCTTTACTAGTGGCCAAACATGAAAGCTGAGATAGCCACTTATGTTAGTAAGTGCTTGACTTGTGCGAAGGTTGAGATTGAATATCAGAAACCTTCAGGCCTACTCCAGCAACCAGAAATCCCTATGTGGAAATAGGACGGGATTTCTATGATTTTATCACAAAGCTTCCTAGAACGCCAACGGGCCATAACATGATTTGGGTTATCGTGGATCGTGTAACCAAATCGGCACACTTTCTGGCAATAAAGGAAACGGACTCGCTAGAGAAACTAGCAAATCTCTACGTCAAGGAGGTAGTCTCTAGGCTTGGGGTGCCTACTTTTATTATATCTTATCGCGATGCGCGATTCACTTCTCATTTTTGGACTATTCTCCAAAACGCTTTGGGAACTCACTTAGATATAAGCACAACCTATCACCCATAGACGGGTGGACAGAGTGAACGTACCATCCAAACATTGGAAGATCTGCTACGAGCGTGCGTGGTGGACTTTGGCAACAGTTGGGATAAGCACTTGCCCTTGATTGAATTCTCGTATAACAACAGCTACCACACTTCGATACAGTGTGCGCATTTTGAGGCACTTTATGGACGCGAGTGTAGGTCTCCCATCTACTGGACTGAAGTTGGGATAACCAGCTAACAGGTCCCGAACTCGTGCACGAAACTTCTAAAAGATAGTGCAAATCAGAAACCGGATGGCTGCTGCTCGTGATCGACAGAAAAGTTATGCTAATAAGCGTAGGAAACCTTTGGAGTTCCAGGTTAGGGACAAGATTCTATTAAAGGTGTCACCTTGGAAGGGGGTGATATGCTTTGGTAAACGGGGAAAGTTGAACCCGCGATACGTTGGACCATTCGAGATTGTCGAAAGGATTGGTCCAGCAACTTACAGGTTGAACCTGCCTAATGAACTTAATGGGGTACACGATGTACACCACGTATCAAATATAAAGAAATGCCTGTTGGATACAACACTGATGGTGCCACCGGAAGAGATCCAGGTGGACGAATGGCTACGGTTCATGGAAGAACCAGCGGAGATTCTTGAGCGGGACGTCAAGAAACTTAAACAAAACACTATACCTATTGTTAAGATACAATGGAATTCCTGTCTAGGACCGGAATATACATGGGAGCGCAGAGATCAAATACGGCTCAAATACCGACACCTCTTTTCTGAACCTGAACCTGAACATAGATCGAACGCTAAACATAAAGCAGCTCTTTCAAAGTGAATTTTGTGGCGATATTCCTTTCAACTTGGGGATGATGTGACATCCGGGAACCAAGCGCACACTTTTCTAGCTGGCTTTATTGTTTACTTGCTGAATTTCGAGACGAAATTCTTTTCAACTTGGGGATGATGTGATACCCCGCAATTTCAGGTTCTCACTTTAACTAAACTCTAGTTACGTTCCTTGCATTATACTTAACTAGGGTTAGCTAGATAGGACACACATTACATAGTTGTATGTTAATAACTGCATAAGGTGGTAATTCGAGGAATTACCAGACTGTATACATGATTAGTGAACCTCGGACGTTGGTGAATAATGAAGTTTAATAATTGTGAGTTAACTAATTTGGATTGATTGCGATTACGTGCTTCTGTGATACTCGGTGAAACTATGTGCAAACCATATGTGATTATGTGAACTTAAACCGAATACGTTAACAAGAATCGTTTAAGGGGGACCATTAGGATGATTGGGGTTTTAACACATGGGGTTACACTTATTACGGTCCGAAATAGCGAAAACGTCGAAATAAAATACGTCGGGTGACGAAACGGGCCACCCACGCGGGCCAAGGCCCTGTGAGCGGCCGCTCACAGGGAGCGAGCGGCCCGCTCGCCGGTAGCTGACGCCACCAAACCGACTTAAACACCTATTTAAGCAACCCTAAGCCTCTTGTATCACCTAAACTCAAACCCTAATCACCCCTACTGCCCTACCTACGGAATATTAACCCCAAACCACCTGCTAAGGCGCAAGAACATCGATCGGGAAGCTTCAAGAGCATTCGGTTGATTGTATCGAAAAGCTTGGGGTATAATCCTTAATCTTCTACGCTTTAATCTTATTATTATGTGTTGAACGAATTTTAATTATTTTTGTATTTGGTTTTGAGACAAAAAAAATGGGTTGTTAAAAAAATCCTAAAGAATATTCAGTAAAAATTTGGGAGATTAACTCACTGATTAAGTATTTTAAATAAATTAGTTTTGGTGACGCACAATCTGTCCCAAAAACACAGATTGTGTATTATGTGTTTATGTGACTAATTGAAGTCCTAGGTGGTATGTATTTGATTTGTAACTGAATGGGCACTTGTATGAGACGCATATGGAATGTAAAACTAATTGTAACCAACGTATTCACCTAACGGGTCCGTAGGATTTACTTATGCATGTAGAATCACTAGGTGTCACCTACACGCTTTTGAACATTTAAACGTCTTGGACAAACGGGTTATATGGTGTAATGGTATTACACATATACTTACTTAGTGACACTTGTACTAGGGAGTCGGTAGTGCACCCTACTTGGAATTTGGATTTACTTGCTTGCATACTAAGGTGAGTTTCACTACTCTTTTCTCAAAAGCATGCGTCTCGGGTTGAGACAACGTACTTAACTTTTTCTAGTCAAGGTTGGGACTACTACTTTCTAGTCCGGTTTGGGACTACTTACACACCCGGGTTGGGATGCTATGGATCCTTGTTTGGGTCGGCTTTTACTAGTTCGCAAACTGTATCCTTGATGAACTAAACCAACTCTATCATCTGTAAGTCCTCACGTACCAAATGAGTTGCCGGGTTATGGCAAGCGGGTTATTAGTTGATAGCGCTATTAGGTCTTACAAACCTCACACCGGCTTGGGGAGCGCGGGCGTGAGCTATAACTTAACGAACTTTATCATTGTGGATAGACAATGATGTCAGGCATGCGGCTCACATTTGTGGCTACACGTACATAGCAGTTCGGTATATTCGGTGTTAGTTATCATGAATGGGCTAGCTACCCTTGATATGCGACGAACTAGTGGTTACACGGTTCTTGGAACCAACTCAATTACTTGTTTACGTGGTTTTGGAAACCAGCGCAGTTACATACTCAGTTACTTTACTTAGTGAACTCACCAACATTGTTTATTGACCCACGATATACATGCTTTTGCAGGTAGTTAGCTTCCGGTGCGAGGATTAGAAAGCACTGCACACTTCACTGCATTCGGGGTCTTGGGCATACACCTAAATTACATATTATGTTTTTACATTTTCTTTCATGTGGTTTTAATTTGGGCGCGTTGTTTTACGCATGGTTTCAAAAGGTTTAAATTTGGTTTACGCTTCCGCAGCTTAACTAAACTTGGTTTTTGAAAACGAACTAAATGGTTTGGGCATTTAGAGTTCGTTCATATGACTTATGGCTATGGGATCCTGGTATGTCATGCGCCTCGCGGTATAAACCCCGCAGTGGAAATTTAAGGGTGTGACAGTCTTGATGTAAACATAACTTTACGTTCTCCGCATGGTATCCTTACAGAAATGTGATGGCCACGTCATCACTCTGCGATGGCTTGACGTATACATAGCTAACATAACTTTATGTTCTTCGCATAAATTTCCTTACAGATTTGTGGTGGCCACGTCACTCTGTGATGGCTTGATTTATACATAACTTCATGTTCTCCGCATATTTTCCTTACAGTGATGTGGTGGCCACGTCATCACTTTGTGATGGCTTGACGTAAATCTAACTTTACGTTCTCCGCATATTTTCCTTATAGTGATGTGCTAGCCACGTAATCACTCTGCGATGGCTTGACGTAAACATAACTTTACGTTCTCCGCATATTTTCCTTACAGTGATGTGCTAGCCACATCATCACTCTGCGATGACTTGACGTAAACATAACTTTACGTTTTCCGCATAATTTCCTTAGAGAAATGTGGTGGCCACGTCATCACTCTGCGATGGCTTGACGTAAACATAACTTTACGTTCTCCGCATAATTTCCATAATGTATTTTTTCTAATAAAATGATTATTTTTAGTTTGTGCACATGACAGGACTGGAAAAATAAATAAATAATGGTCCCATACATAAATCATAGGGATCACTAATTCATAACTGAAACCTGGACATAATTCTTATAAAGTTGTTACATAAGTGACATAATCTATCTATCTATTACAACTAATATATGAAACTCAATGTGGACACATGGCACTCCCATGTTGATCCTTCAATTCTCTAGCCTATCATATTGTGCCATGTGTCACAATGTGAGAATTTATAAAATTTTTCTTTTTTCTAAAAATCAAAAATCATTAATTATATTAAATTAGGTAATTCATTATGATTATTATTTTGGTCAAAAACATTTATGGGGCTTCTCATTCAAGCTAATCAAGGGCGATCCAAGGTTTTCTTCATCATCTCTCCAAGGTTTTCTCTATTCCATTCTTATTTCAATGAATCGATCTTGATCTATCTTTTTCTCTGTGTTTTTTTCATTTTTTTCCGATTTTTTTGTTGATTAAAGGTTTTTTTTCTCTGTTTTGATGATGATGATGAGGGTTTTCTTATCACACATAGATGACGGATGGTAACAACCCACAACCATCCTCTCATGTCTCCGGCAACCATCCTCTCGGCAGCTAACAACCCACAACCATTGAACACAGGAAACACCTAATTTGAAGTTTTACATAGTTTTATGTAGTTTTATATGGGTTTTGATCTATTAGTGGATCTTATTTAACAGCTAATTGGTGGTATTAAGATCTTTTTTTATCATTTATTATGCAGGAAGTTTGATGATTAGAAGTTGACTTTTAAGGGATTCAACCAATTAGAAGATATATATTTGGTATGTTATCATTTGAAGATGTGAAATACTAATATGTTATTGGACGTACAATTTTTTGTTAGTGATAAGGGCTTTGTTGTTCTATTCTTGCTGTGCAGGTGATTCAATTTTGGGAGATTTTTTCAGATGGACCTAATGTACAGTGAGTAAATTTCATTGATGCTCCATAATCCAAACCTCATTTTTGTTTTTTTTTTATTGCAATTAATTGTTGTGGGTTTCTTGCACATTTCAATTGTCGCGGAAGGGACAACTTGAGCATAAACAATATGCGTTGCAGGTGCTGGGATAACTTGATACAGATGGTGGCGTTGCTAGAGAAATGAGCCACCAACTTCGGTTTCTAAAGGAACATGTCATTATCAATTTGGTATTTTTAGTTGAACAACTAACCTTCTAAATGTTGCAGCCATTTTTTCTACTTTTTTTTTTATATAATCAGCCATTTTTTCTACTTTCTGAAATAAAAAAAAAATAATCTTTTACCAGATTAGAAAGCATGCATGACGTAGGAACGCATCCATTTGTCAGTTTATGTTATCAAGTCTTTTGGCATATTAGGATAAGGTTGATGTTGATTTCATCATCAGTTCTCGCATGTGATGTGGAAGACCCACACTCCACATCACACATATTCAATCTTATTTTACGATATTAGTAGCTGTCATGTTCTAATTTGTTTTCCGCATCTATTTGCAGACCGAGAATGCATTATTGAAGCAACAGAAAGTGTTCCTCTGGTTAGAAACGAACCTTAAACCTTTATGTTTATTAGTTTATGTAAATTTGTTGCATTTTGTTTGATTGTTGGTTTGATATAATTAATTTGTTTTATTGGAGATTTTATGTAATTTGGGTTAATGGTGGTTTTATATAATGTAGATCTGCTCTATGAAGACAAGAAAGGAAAGAAGCCTAGAAAATGTGGAACCAAACTTCATAATAGTATTGGTCTCAGATTTAAGACACCAGCTATTGAAAATATTAGTCTATGACATGCTTTAAATGTTATATTGATTCAAATGGAATTTTACTGTCAAATAGATAACTATGAAACTAAAATATAATACGTTTTTGCTATTGAGTTGGTTGTTGTTGGTCTAACTGCAAATGCATGAGTCGCTTGCTTCGGTATATTATTGATGCTTTATGTTCTTAGAGTTTTAAATCAAATATTTATATATTTTTACATATACATAACCTATATTGCAAGTAAATTTAAGACTTATCATATTGGAACAGGTCGTTAATGATGGAGATATGTATATGTGGTGAGAGTTAAGTGAAAACTCATGGCAACATTTGATATTATTGGGTAAACTGGCAAACTCCTTACACAGCTGGCCAGTGAAGGGTGACATAAGGTATTGACTTCTTGTGATTTACACACATACATGTTTCATTAGCCTCATTGTTATATTTGGATCAGTTAACTCTTTTTCATACCTTACAATGTGCTCATTTTAGAATCTGGGAAACGTATCTTTGTCATTCCACATGTACAAAAAACCGTAATTGGTAGCATATTACTATGTTAAGACTTGAGTGACCTAACGCTGACATGTGTAAGGACAGTGCTATGCAGAGAAACAGGCTTTAGGTGAAGTGAGTGCCGAGCTTCTAGATACTCAGGTGAACCCGGCTGTCTGGGAAATCAGCGGACACATGGTGTTGAAAAGGAAGGAGGATTATGAAGGCGCATATGAGGAAAAAGCGTGGCCACTTCTTGCAGAGGTTTCTTTGTCTGAAGCAAGGTTTCAGGAAGTGATGATGATTATCTTCGAAACAGTTCCACACGCTGCCATTGAGAAAATGTTACCCGAGGATAAGCAAGATGCTCTTTAATTGAAAGAAATTACTACCAGAAGCATTGCTTATTCCTGAAGTTAAGAGAGTGAGATGACATCAAGATAAGAGCGAGTGATGCTGCGGAACCTATACAGGTAAGAGCGAAAAAAAATGGATCCCGCATAACCAGAATACATACTTATGCTACCTATTTGCAAATGAGAAGGTAAGTATACAAACATATCTTTTCCCTGTTAATTGATTATGTTTTTGTTTGATTTATGTTTTTTTTGTTATAGCTAAGCGAAATAACGTGGAGTTGCGATAAGGATCAAAACCGGGATTCATAGATGGGTTTGCCTTCGTGAATCAGAACTGCCGGCTCTAATTCACCGTCTTTGATAGCCGTTGATGAAGATGCTGAAGCTGGATCCATCGCCACGTGTTGTATTTGTCTTGAATGTGATGGTGAAGAAGGTTATTTTATGTTTTTTTTTAAACATTTTTTTACTGGTTATGAAGTTTAATTTATTTATGATATATTAATTTAAAATGTTACTGCTTTTACTGCTTTCTATGATAGTATGATGACTAATTGAGTATCTGATTTGTGTATATGTAGTGTGTTGAGGTAGATAGGGGGTTGCATTGGTTGCTTGATTACTGTTTTATGTATGTGCTATAAGGATCGACAAATCAACAAAGAAATGATCAAACAAGTTTGTTTTAGGTGCGGAAACCCTAAAACAATCACAAAATGATAATCAAACAGATCAAAACAAGTAAATCATCATTTCAAAGCTTTTTCATTAATTACGAACTCAATTACACGTTGATAAAGTGAAAACAACAAGGTATGAACGTGAATTAAGCTAAATAATATCCTAGAGAGAGAATCAGAAAGTGGAGGGAACAAAATGACTCAAAGTTACATTCAAAAAATCAGCTTGACTATATATAGACTGCACATTCGCCCACTTCGTTCGTGCGAATGTGCAGGTTTGACCACTTCATCCGGTCGAACCAAGCCATACATAAGAAATCTATTCACATTCGTCCAAAACTTCTCCTTCTCACCTTCTAATTCCTTCCTTCGACCAAACTAAAACTCCTTCGACCAAACGACAATCAACAAAAACAAGTTTATTGCACAATCCGAAGCACTAGTCGCATAAATGCATCTACATTTTAGATGATTATTATCATAATGTTGATTTCGCTATGTGACGATGAAAAATGACATGTTTTATGATGTTTCTGTGGTTTTAGGATGAGTTAAGTTTAATGAAGGGGATTTGGATGGTCTCCTTCGTATGTGTTTTTGTTGTAAAGCGTGCTAGGAACCGGGCACTTATTTCTGTTCCCACGGGGTGCTGTGGTTGGTAGTTTATCAGTCAGATTATGTCGGCTTCCAATGAGAAGAACACATCGGATCATACACAAGTTTGTTTGATTATCATGAATACTTAATTGTGTAGTTGATTGATGTTTAGGTACTGCATTGAAGAAGCTCCAGAAGCTCAATCCCAAAAGGATTCTGAATTTGCAATTCAAGTAAGAATTTTGATGTAATAATTGTTTCAGGTCAATATCTAATTTTATATAAAGATTGATCATTTTGTTATTTCATATTTAGGCTTCTAAAAATGGATCTGCTTTGATAATTAGTTTACAGCAAATGATATAAAGTCCATATACGTTTTAGATGGAATAATAGACCTTAAAAGTTAAAGTATGTTATATGATTGTTTTTCTAAATAATCATATTTTTTTAGAGGGCATTTGATCGAGTTCATCATCCATTTGTGTTTGTAGTGTATGCAGGAAAATAAATGAAGGAAGTTTGTTATGGTAATGCATACCTTGGTTGAAAATTCATGATTTACCACTCACTTTGACTTTAGGTTGTTTGGATATGAATTTAGAACTTATTGTCATATAATTAGTTTGAGCTTTTAGATAAACAAATTATATAATTAGTTATGCGGATTGTTATCAAAGTCATCTTTGAAACACAAATGCAATACAATAATTTCTCAAGCTTTATCAAACAATCAAACACTTATGCGAGTAATCTATCCTTTATGTTCACATGATTCATTGTGTTTTTAAATCTTTAGCTAATTTTGGTTTACGCGATTTAATCTTATATACGGTTTTAGGAAAGTTGATCCAGAACAATGGGAATTTGCAAATGAAGATTTTATTACAGGTCAACCTGATCTGTTAAAGAATATCCATAGAAGAAAGCCGGTTCATAGTCATTCAATGCAGAATGTTAACATCCATGAAGCTTCTTCGTCTTCTGCATTGACAGAATCAGAAAGAATTCAATACAAAAAAGATATCCGCAGGTTGCATTTAGAGAAAGAATCGTTATCTTTATAGATCCAAACACGCCAAAAGAACAAGAAGATATTGAAGTGGCGGCACACGTGTTAACAGAGCATTTAAAGATGGTTGGAAAACACCTAAAAGATCTCTTGTGTGGCTTAAAAAATATGTTGCAGAAGCCGTCTCAGAGTTTGGACATGAATGAACGAAAAAGACGGTTTTTGTCTGATTTTAATGATCAGGTGTGCTTCGATGTCCAGATCGTTGAGACGCAAAATTCATATCCATTGGTGGCTCTATAATGTTTTGGGAGGATATGTTAACCGAAGTCCACCAAAAATGGCCATGTGAGATGGATCACGAGCCGCCAATGGACATTGAAATGGGTTATGAAGAATGTGAGATGGCCACAACTTCTAAACTAGTTAATACTGTTGTAAAAGACAAAGAACTTGAAAATGGGAACACGGGAATTGTGCAGGCGGGTGTGAATGACGGGTTTTGGGAACAGTTCATGACTGAGAATCCTGGTGGGTTGATGACGGATAATGACAGCAGAGGGTTTAAAACAAAAAATGTGGTGTATAAAGAAATATTTAGTGATATTTGAATAAAATTTGTATTCGTTGTTTTATACTTTAATACAATATTTCTACTGTATTTTTCTTATACCTTATAATTCTCCAAATAGATGTACGTTGGTGAACCGCGTGTACATGCGGGCAAATATCTAGTTATCAAACAAACTAAACACAATAACACCACTTGTGTTGTAATACTAAATGTGTAACCAACTATTGAAGAATAGATCCTAATGTTAGATGTTTCCTCCATTGCGCGATCCAATCCATCCATTTTGTCATTTTTGTTGTAATACTAATGTCTAACCAACTATTGAAGACTAAATCCTAATGCTAGATGTTTCCTCGGGTGGTGGTAGTAGCAGTAGGGGACGTCGGACGTAGGGTTGATAGGATATTCCAAGGTTCACTTGCTTTGAATCATTATTTAGAATGATGTATGTGCTCTACATAGACAAAGATCCATTGTTCATGGATCTGATACGTTGCACACGTCGACCACCGAGGCATTTCTGAAGAGGAAGGCCTCGTTTTATGTAACAATAGTTCCCAGTGTGCTTAACACCGACTGTCCAGTTTCATCTTCACCAACCGATGATGAACAAAAATATGTACGGACAGACACTTACAATCGGTGTATAAGAAAAATAGCAAGTTCTCCCAAGTTGCCCCGTTGGAGTTCTTTCACACGTGTGTAAAAGAAGTTCCAGCACCGCATGACATAGATTTGGGAGGCGAATGAACTTGCCAATAATGTAGACCACCACATCATCGAGGCATTCTACACGAGTTAACCCACGTGCAGATGCAACAACGATCCAAGTAGCTATACGCAGATGTAAAAACGATCCAAGTATAATCGAACATTTACCTAAGGCGGTAGGCTTCAGTAAAAAAAGTGGAGGATTTAAAAACGTCATGGATTGGAAAGATGAAAGGTTTGATATATATATATTTTTTTTAGAATACATAATGGAGAGGGGTTACAAATTTTGTTAAGTGAAACCCAAGTATTATGCAAATTTATATACCCCCGTCTGACGTCTTAGACTCAGTAAGACGACACAGTGACAGATCAAACTCTGTGACGTCTCTGACGTGTCAAATCTCTGACTCAATGCTTCCCAAGACGTCTATTTGCCTTCCCGAGACGACTCAATGTGACGTCTTAGACAAAGTGAGACGACTTAGATTCCGAACAGTCGTCTAGTCCTCCATTTTACCGACACGTCTAATTGGCTTCCCGAGATGAGTTATACCACATTCAATTTCCATGAGGAATACAAATGTAAGACCGAGTCCTATCTCCGTAACACACTCCACCGAAATTCTTGTGACCATCCGAAGAACAGAACACCAATGGCACCAACTTGTTGGACTGAAGAAGAAGAAATCGCCCTTGTAGTCGGTTGGCAACTCGTTGAAGATAGCAATCATGATAGTAACAAGTGGTACCGAATCCTAAACGAGTTCAATCGCTTGGTAGGGGGTTCAAACAGAACAATCGATTCGATAAACCGTAAATGGACTGATTTGAATGCCAAGTGTCAAATCTTCAACGCCTGCCACAATCAAACACTGTGAGACTTTCCGGACACATCAAAAGACGTGGCCATCGCAATAACCCAAGTCGAGTATGAGTGCAAGCAAAGGAAAGAGTTTAAACACATCCCTGCTTGGCAAATGATGAGGGCTAGGCTTAACGAGTAACTTTCGCAGGTGTTCGTTTTGATGGGGGTGGTATTTGCTTTGATGCATATGGTGGTGATGCTTTGTGGTGTATAATGTTTGTTTATGTTTTTTTTAATGGAATGAAAAGTTAATCTTAATTATGCTAGTTTATATTTTATTGTTATTGTTTCTTATGTTTTTCATTGGGAAATATTAGTATTCAAATAATATAACATTTTTAAAAAAAATTAAAATTAAACTATAGTGTAAAACATAATTATATGTTGTCATCATTGCTTACAGAATAGTGCATATCATACAAGATATGTTAAAGTTCCCTATCTACATACAAAATACTCAGTATCGTTACAAACACATAGATAAAAATAAATAAATAAATACATTTGACGTGGTTCTAAATTCATGGCTCGCTTGTTCTCCAATTTCCCTAAATCTGATAGCTTAGTTATAGCAAGGGAGTTCGAAACAAGCACACCCGTGGAAATATCCTATCAACAACAATTAAGGGCTCCTCCTTACCCTGCGTCTGTCCCTAGAACTCGTCGGCATCCACCACTACTACCGCATCGACCGACGTCCTTTCTGCCTAGGAGAAAGATGTTCCAACAATGACATGACGTAGATTTGGGAGGTGGATGTTCACTCGCATATCATAAAATACCAAACCGAAATTACATTTTACACGTGTTATACAACGTGCAAATGTAACAACGATCCAAACCTTTGATAACTTTATAAAAAAAATGTAACGGAGATGTGAGGACATAATGATATAAAAAAAAAAAAATAAAAGAATTCATACATTGAATACTTCCCAAAACAACCCAGATTTATACCCAAAACAATATAAAAAAAGTGGTTGGTGGAGCTCATATTTATACCTAAAATTTGAAACGAAAAAAAAAAAGTAAATAAAAAAAATTAATAGGCTAAAGACGTCCCCGACAAAGTAAGCCGAGCCGTTTGGTAGCCGGCTCAAGCCTTGAGCCGTAAAGAGCTGGAACCGTCTCCCACGTCTTTGGAGTGGTCATGTCGTCTCAAAAGACGTTTCGGAAGAGTGTCGGACACGTGGCAACCTTTCAGCGGTTCTTTTTGCCAGAGGTATTTCGAGTCGGCTCAGGGCCTTGGGAAGTGGGAAGTGTCTAACCCGAAACGCTTCAACTTGCTATTTTCGTAATTTGACTTGATCAATGACTATTTTTGTGATTTTCCCTAAAAAAAAATAAAAAAAATAAAAATAAAGGCATTTGTGAATGTCATAAACATATGAAAAGTGATGTATGTAACGACAAAAGAAAAATTAAATGAAGAAGAAAATGTAATGCAGAAGTAGAGCACGTGGGATTAAGCTTCATAACTATTTGAAGCGTGGACCAGACCAGCTGCTGCCTGGGCTTACGTGTGACCAGGCCAGGTTGCCCCAACAACTGTTAAAAAGCCCAATTCATTGTTAAACTATTTTATAAACGATTTTATGGTTAAAACTTTATTATATCACAACCCTAATCGCCTCTAACCTCTTAATTACGAAAATTAAACCCTTACCCTCTATCGTTAACATATTCCAAAGATCCTAGGAGCATATGTTGGTATAGGATCAAAAAGAGTGAAGAACTAAGGTGTGTAACCAACTTTTAATGGTTTTTATAATTGTTTTAATTATATTTATTTAGTTTTGTCCAAACCCAAAAATATTCAGACTTGGTCAAAATTATTTTTACCAACTAATAATGATTAAAAGATGATTATTATATGTTTGTAATGGGTTTTGTAGAAGAATTAATTATATAAAATCATATGGTGCATGTTATGGCCAAAACCTTGATTTTAGGTAAACCCTAGATCTTAGAACCTTGATGTTGGAACTTGCATGATGTATTATTATGATGATACTATGATTATTAAAGATGGATAACATGCATTATATGGTGATTTAGATTATTGTTAAGAACATGTTAAAAAGGGAAACTTTATTGATTTTGAGATTTTAAAATTAAGATCTAAGCATGTTATGGAATATGTAATGTTACGAGATGCTTAGTAATGATTATGTAAGAGTGTTCGAACGCTCGTTCGGATCTTATTCAAAAATTAATATGTGTCCGTTTGTGTTTGTTTTCGTTCATGAACAATTCTTTGTGTTCATTAACGTTCGTTTATGTTCGTGTGCGTTAATGAACAAAATTAACAAACGAACACGAACACGCGTGTTTTCTTAACAAATGAACACGGACAAAAAATCTCGTTTAGTAAGTGTTAATGAACTGTTCGTGAACACATAATTTCCTTAGCAAACGAACACGAATAAAGCCTTGTTCGTGTTCATTTGGTACGTTTGCAACCCTGTTCATATCAATTCAATTGTTGGTAACATGTTTTCGTATATATAAATTTTCATACTGGCCTAAAGCCTTAGCTTTACCTTGTGCTATTGTTGGGCCGCCCTACTTGTCGTCGTACTGTAAACGAGTTGACGAGTTGTAAACACAAACGGGTTAAAAAGTGGTAAACATACTATCAAGTGTAAACGTCTCATTTGATGATTGTTACAAACACAAGGCTATGAAGGAGGGAGGTATATAATTGACTAGAACTATTGCTCCTTCATTTATCATAACTAATTTCGCTTTTCACAATGCGTTCTAGAAGTGGAGTTATTTCATTATACATTTTTCTTTGATGCTTAAAATACAACTATCTTAGAGTGACATGTTTCACATAATGGCTTAATTGTAGGTTTTCGTTACGCTACTACACAAGATTTGATAACCATGAGGACCCAGATGCGAGAGAGAACAAAGTGTTTGATGAAAGTGGCATCTTTCACCAAACATCGTGGACAAAAATGGCAATTTACTCTAGTAATAAAGACATCAACACGTACGTAGGTAATCTTTAAACCTTCCATTTTGACCTTCCCAATTCAAGTAGTGTTTTATATCTATAGATGTATTGTATATTTGTATACATAAATTATTTGCACTTATATATGTTTTGTGAGTTCCATCATTCTAACAAGCATCAATTGTCCCGACTATTGATCTTGCCAGACGAAGAGAATATGTGGTATACGTTTTTCCTCTTCACCTGCAATCCTATATATATAAAACATGATCAATAAATGAAAGAAACACATACATTATCATCATTCCTTAAACAAATCCATGCTTACTAGATGTTTTCTCATAAGATTCAACAACATTCTGTTTTAACATCAGTCTTCATGTCATCACAGTTTTTTTGATCTATTGATGACTCTTGATCTTGTTGGTTTTGATCCTTGCTCTTGCCCCACAGGACTACATATAAGCCAACGACTATAACTACCGCTCCAAGAACACTATATCAAAATAAAAAATCTTCAAAAATTTGTTTCGATCTCCCAGAAATACTGCCAAAGTCCACTTTAAATGTTTCACTTTTAGGTCGAGTGTAGTGGAGCGTTGTGAGGCGTTTTAAGACCCCATAGCGCCCCTGCACACCGCCCGCAGGGCGCTATGGGGCGTTTTGAGGCTTGAGCGTTATGAGCATAACGGGCGTTTTAAAAGGTTGAAAGGGAATCTTGGCATTTGACCGTTGAACGGTCATAAGGTTTAAAAAAAAAAAAAAAAATTCGTGGCCTTCTCTCTTCTTTATATATACATACACATCCACATACAATTCTCATCCATATCCATATACAAACTAACACACACAAACACTTTCTTTCTAAAATTTCTACACACAAGATGAATCCATTCAGTAGAGGTGGTTTCGGGTTTGGTTCCCAAACTACTGGTGACAACACTCGACCCATAGCTCCGGGTTCAGATTCAAACCCACAAACTTTTATGAACCTGTTAAACCAACCCTATAATTGGGACCCGAACATGTATAACATGGGAGGGAGTTTTGGGCAACCCATGGGAGTTGGGTTTGGGTCAACACAAGTGTTTGGGACATCTCAAATGTTCGGGTCCTCAAATGCTTGGAAAGACTCACAGGCGGTTCTGGAGACACAACCGCTGGAGGAAGAGCAAGAGGAAGATGTTGTGCGACCAACCGGGCGAGGGAGAGCCTGTGCGAGCAACCGGACGCACAAAAGGAAAGAGACGCAAACACACACCAAAAAAATCGTACAACCATGGAACGACGACGAGCTGTTCAACTTAGCCCGAGCGTGGATTGAGGTGTCAGAGGATCCTATTGTTGGTAAGATATATATTTTTTGTTATGTTATATTTGTTTTACTTATATTTTTTTAAACGGGGACATATATATTTTTTTTTGTTTTTTTTAAGCGAACTATCAACACAAAGGAGATTTTTGGAAAAGAGTCCAAGCAATATTTTTTCAACTAGTTGGTAAGGGAGAACACTACCGGGAGAATGATTCGATATCGGGCAAGTGGACTGATATCAACTTTAAATGCACAAACTTTTAAGGTATTTATCAACGCACCCGGTTTGGGTGGAAAACTGGCCAAAGCGACGCCCAGATTTTGGAGGCGGCTTTGGATGAATACAAACAAGAATACGGGAATTTTCCGTACTTGAGGGTTTGGGGACTGCTGAAAGAATGCTCCAAATGGCACACCGTCCGCCCAACGGTTGGAACTTCTTCATCTAGGGCTAGAAAGAAGTCGAGGACCTCTGAGTCGGCTGATACCGGGACCCCTACGTCTGACGCGCGTCACGTCGACCTAAACGTCGAAGAAAATGCGTTTTTTGCAGGGGAGGAGGGGGCGGAGGAGTTGCGTCATCCGACCGGTCGACGGACTGCTCGACAAGCACGGGCGAACTCTTCGTCGTCAGGGTGAACGAGTTGATCCCGGCGTTTGCTGAGATGAACCAGCGGCTCCAAGACATACGCGACATCGGGGCACAGCGTATCCAAGAAAACCGAGAGGTGGTTGATATTATGAGGGATCGACAATTTGAGCGCGACTTTGCATTTTACACGAAGCCGCACGACCACCTAGAAGGCAAGGCCTTGGAAATGTGTTTGAACCAAAAGGCCAAAATCGAAAAAAAATATAACCTATGAGTATTTGTATTTTTTTTTAGTATTTGTAATTTTTTTTAGTATTTGTATTTTTTTAGTATTTGTAATTTTTTTTAGTATTTGTAATATTTATATATTTAATGGAATATTTAAAGTATTTAATATTATTATTTAAATAAGAAAATAATAATTTAACCAATGATTACCCAATCATTTATAACCCCCTATAACCCCTCTTCTCACTACACCCTCTTTTTCCATAACCCCCATTCTATTACTTTTTAATATTTTAATACCCATAATCCTCCATAACCCCCATCACTACACATACACTTAGGCATATACGCTATACTTTCATCTCGAGAACATCAATAATATTATCATATTTTACTCCATAGATGCACTATTTATATTCCAAAAAATAAAATATGCTATTAGATTTTCATAACATCAAATATCATATGTTGACCATTGTCACTCCAAACTAATCGAATCCTAGCCCATTTAGTTTTGTTTTCCCAAATGTGATCCTTTTTAGTGACATGACATGCTAATGTGTAAAAAAATATTTTTTTAAAAAAATGTTTTTTTTTTAAAAATAACTTGTGTTAAGATTATCATTTTTTTAAAGTTAATTTAATAATAAAAAAACATTAAAAGATTTTTTATTCTGATTTTAACAACCCGCCCTATGACTCGCGACATCATGGTTGTGGATTTTGACATATTGAAGGTGGAGATGGAGACGAAGGTTGTGGTTGCGGTGTTGAGAGTGTTCATAGTGGTCGGGGATGGAGGCGGAGATTGGTAGCTAGGGTGTTGATGGTGGTCACAACATAAACTAGTTCTTGGTGGCTGGAGACGTAACCAGATCTGTAAAATCGCAACCAGAACTTGGTTAGAAGTAGGGGCTAGAGTGTTGATGGTGGTCACAACCGGTGGTGGCAGTGATGGAGGTTGGTGGCAGGTAGTCTTCATAGTGGTGGTGTGTGGTAATGGTTTTGGTGAGGGTGGTGGCAGGTGGTGATGGCAACGGTTGGTGTTGTTGATAGTGGTGGTATTTTAGAAAGAGATGAGAGAGAGGTGGAGTTTTTAAAATCAGATTAAAAAAATCTTTAATGTTTTTTATTTTTAAATTAAAAATTTTCAAAAAAGTATAATGATATAGATTATTTAAAAAATTAATACAGTGTTTTTAATATGCCACATCACTAATAAAAGGTCAAGTCACTAAAAAGGGCCACGTCAGAAAAAGGGAAACAAACTAACCGGGTTAAAATTTTGTTAGTCTGGGAGTGAAAGAGAAAAATAAATTGCCAGTTAAGAGTGGCGGTCAAGATGCTAGTTAGGAGTGACAAAAGGCCAACATATGATAGTTGATGTTATTAAGATCTAGTTACCGATAATATTAAAACTTCTAGTACTAAATGATTATGTAATATACAAGATAGTTTATCAGTTGCAAACATGCCAACTTGAAAGTTTAACAAAATTCGACTCGAATTGATAGTGTCATGCTAAGATCAACCAGGTTTTTGACATGGGTTCGAGTGTGGCTCAAAGAAGGTTCATGATCAATTAATCAAGGACTAAAATAGGTCGAAAATATATATCATTTTTTTTAACAATAGATGGTAATATTTTGAAGCTCAAATAGTTGGATTACGTTATGTCTTGAGAACCATGTTTAATATACAAAGCAAGAAGGTATTAACCCATTTTAAACCTTGCTATTCAATTATGGATCTAATAAATTTGAAGTCGCACGTCGTCATAAGTTTCAAGTTGATTTTGTTCATGAACTTATATTCGACCAAAGTCAACACAACATCATATAAAAGCAACCTTTTCGGGCTTTAATGTTTTCAACTACCTACAATTTGATTACTTGATATTATATTAAAATGCTTTAACCTTATAATAACTGAATAGAAACATATCATCACATCAAGAATTGAGAAATTATTTCTCGAACCCAAAGGAATATCCGCCGGAAAACGCTCTCTCAAGATGCCACCGGACAACCGCCGGAAACCTATTCCGGTGGAAATCTTATCAAGAATCACAAAGTTTTACGTCACAAATCTCCCGGAAAGATGCAGCAGTACAGATTTAGCGAAGGAAGTAAGGAATTTCGGAAACATCTTTGACATTTATATTGCAAGGAAACGTGATAAGGTAGGTAGAAAGTTTGGTTTTATCTCTTTATTGGACGTCAAAGATCGGAAAGAGATGGAGAAAGTATTGTCAGCTATTCGTTTGGGTGATTTCAAACTCAAAGTCAATGTTGCTAGATTTGTTTTGGAAGAAGGAGAAGTCGATGCTCGAAAAACTTATGGTATGCCTAAGGTGCATGTCCAGTACCCAAAGGAATATCCTATGCATGGAGCACCGCTGCATGGATCTCAAAACATGTTCTCTTCTAATACTATGTCCTTCAAGGAAGCATTCGCATGAGTATCGATAGGTAAAACCATTTCGGTAGATGATAAGGTATGTGCTTTTGACAACCTACATGGGATTTCTCTTATTGTGGGGGTTACTTTTGTGGACGTCCTGAGATCTATCAAGAATATCTTGATATAGATGGGTCTTGGGGAGGGGATTGTCAAATGCTTAGGAGGTTTATTGGTGTTGGTATCCTTCAAATCGTGTGATTATGCGGTAATGGCAAAAGACGAAATCCTGGGAAGACCTGAACTTTTTCGATCAGTGGACGCTTGGGAAGGGCAAGATATACCTTTCGAACGGATCGCGTGGTTGAAAGTTTATGGGATCCCCCTATGTATCCTTGATGATAGCGTGATTAGTGATATTGGATGTTATTTTGGTAAACGGATTAAGAAACCGGATTTGGGAAGGCTTGAACTGGATTCTTTATTCTAGTATATTGGTGTGGTTGTTGACAAAGGAACTCGAATTCAGGATGAATTTTTTTTTGAAATGGAGAGGAAGGACTTTCTAGATTTGGGTCGAGGAAGATGATAAGGAATGGTTAATAGAGTTTATCGAAGATGGTGGTATTCAAGTCGAACAGGGAAACGATGATGATCATCAGAAATCCAGTGACATGGACATACCGAAACCGGAGGTTACTCCGGCTAGGGTTAATTTGGAAAGCGAGAAAATTCAGGAAGGAATTAATAAGAAGATTAATGACCAAGATGGCAAGATTGGAAAGGTGGAGGAATTATCCGAGAAAAAGATGGAAAATCTTAATGAGGAAGTTAATTTGGCTCAAGTGCTCAATTTTCAAACAAATAATAACCCGTTCAAAAGAAAAAAAGGATAAAACCAAGACATTGGATGATGCCCAACTTTCTGGTAAGGCCCAACTCAGTAGTAATGACAGACCGGTTAAAGGGCCCAGAAGAGAGGATGATCCATTTGATTTAGAGCCCATTATTTTGGGACTGGATAGTAATGTCTCTAAAACTAGGGGCGATCCAGTCACTATCTCAAACTCCTTTAATGCCCTGTTGGATGACCAGATAGGGGAAGAAGGGATTAACAATGAAGTTAAGACTTTGAACTCTGAAGATGAGCTCTTGTTCCCTAAAAAGAAGACGCATATCGAAGAAGAAACGAAGGCTACGGTTGATTTCGGGGATCGCTTGGGAGTTAATTTATAAGGTTTCGAGCAGTTAATTTCGGAGTCCATTGAAGGCGAAGGGTTACAATCAGGTTTGCAATGAATTTTCTTTCCTTAAATGTTAGAGGGTTTGGTTCGGTTGGTAAGCCAGGCTGGGTTAAGGGGTTGGTTTCAAAAAATAAAGTTGATTTCTTATGTATTCAAGAGTCGATGTTGGCCGATGGGTCTTTATTCGATTCCGCTTCGGTGTGGGGAAATAGGGGTTTGATTCTGAGGTGATTGGGGCTAGGGGAAAATTGGGGGGCTTGGTTTGTCTGTGGAATCCCAGGAAGTTCTCTAAGATTCACACGGTTAAGGATAACAATTTCATTTTAGTATCGGGTACTCTGGTAGAAGATGGTAGTGTGATTAATATTGTTAATGTTTATGCTCCATAAAAGATTAGACAAAAGAGAATTCTGTGGGATCGTTTGCTTAGTGAGATGCAGGGTAAAGTGGGTATGTGGATTATGCTTGGGGATTTTAATGCGGTTAGATGGGTGGAAGAGAGAAAGAATTCGAAGTTTAATAGTAGGGAGGCATCGGATTTTAATCAGTTTATTGATGAAGCATGTTTGCAAGAGTTTTTTATGCAGGGTAACAAGTTCACATTCATGATAGGAGTTGGGAATTCCGCCAAGATGAGTAAAATAGTCCGGTTACTAGTTTGTCAAGATTTTTTTTAATAAATGGCATGGGGCGTGTCTAAGGGCCCTCCCAAGGGAGCTTTCCGATCACAATCCTATTTTATTATCTACGGTCGATCTGAACTATGGTGCCAAACCCTTCAGATGGTTTGATTCGTGGCTTGACAGGGAAGGGTGTGAGGAGGTTGTTAAAAGTGCGCTGCAAAGAGCTCCTTCTGAAGGGCCCTTGGGTCTTAATCTGGTCAAAAAAATTGGGGCTGTTAAGGCAGCTTTAAAATCATGGTGGAAATTATTATCGGTTAAGGAAGAGGTAGAGTTAGAGGTGCTCAAACAAGACATCTTACGTTTAGAAGCGAAAGTTGAAAAGGAGAAGCTAGAGGATGAGGAAGTGTGGATATGGGAAGAGAGTAAAAAGGAGGTGGAAAGGGTTCTTATGATGAAAAATAAGGACTTGAAACAAAAAGCACAGGTTAAGTGGGCCTCTATGGGAGATGACAACTCAGCGTTTTTTCATCGTTGTATTAACGGGAGGATAGCGTCGAATAGTATTCCGGGTGTTTTGGTTAATGGGGAGCGGATCTGGCATCCGCATTTAGTTAAAAAAGAAGTGATGCGTTTTTATAGAGAATTGTTTCGGGAAAGTGTTAGTAAGCGGTCGGTTCTTGTTAATAATGATTTCAAGCAAATTCTGGGGGGAAAAACAACAGAATTGATAGTTCCTTTTAGCAAGGAGGAAATTAAAAGCGCGGTGTTAACTTCCGGTTTATAAAACATTTTTGGGGGTTCTTAGAAGAGGATTTTGTGAGATTGTTTGAAGAGTTTTATGACTCGTGCCGCATCTGTAAAGAAGGTAGTTTGTCATACATCACGCTTATTGCGACAACTAAAACGCCTTTGGGTTTGAAGGATTACCGTCCGATAAACTTAATTGGCGTTATTAGTAAAGTAATCTCTAAAGTTATTGCGGCTAGAATCAAGAATGTTATCGGCAATGTTATTTCTGAGTCTCAATCAGCATTCATCAAAGATAGGTACATCTTGGACGAGCCTTTGGTTTTAAACGAGATAGTTGGGTGGGAAAAAAACGAAAGAATGAGATGTTCCTTTTCAAGATCGACTTCGAAAAAGCGTACGATAACGTCAACTGGGATTTTTTGATTGATATTATGGAGAAGATGGGGGTTTCCGGGGAAGTGGTGTATTCGGATTAGAGGCATTCTCCAATCTGCTAGGTCGACGGTGATAGTAAACGGGTCACCGACTTTTGAGTTCGATTGCAAAAAAGGGCTCAGACAAGGCGACCCTCTATCACCCTTCTTATTCTTATTCATTATGGAAGCTTTTGCTTCTTTGGTCTCTAAAGCGTGTCGATTGGGGGAGATGGAAAGGATTTCTTTACCAGGCAACGGAGATATTATTTCACACATGTTGTATGCAGACAATGCTTTGTTATCGGGGACGTGGTCCAAAAAGAATATCTTGACGCTTTTCAGGTTGCTTCGCATTTTTAATTTGTGCTCGGGTATGAAGTTTAATGTACAGAAATCGTTTTTATTCGGGTTAGGAATATCGAGCGATGAAGTTAGCAGCATGGCTGATTCTATGGGGTGTAAAGTCGGTAACCCGCCTTTCACGTATTTGGGGATTAAAATTATCGGTGCGAACATGAACCGGATTGCTCATTGGGATCCGGTGATTGACACTATTCGTCATAGATTAGAGTCTTGGAAAGCTAAAGTGTTATCCATTGGAGGTCGTTTAACGTTGATTAAGTCCGTTCTAGCAAGCCTTCCAGTTTACTATCTTTCGCTCTTCAAAGTGCCAGCTCAAGTTATTGATAACATTGAGAAGATTATGCGGAAATTCCTATGGATGGGCAGTAAAGAGGGTAAAGGGATTCATTGGGTGGCTTGGGATATTGTCTCGAGACCCATACGGTTCGGGGGATTGGGTATTTCCAAGCTTGCGGAGGTGAATTCGGCTTTATTAGTTAAATGGGCTTGGAGGTTCAAGTCCGATTATCATGGTATGTGGAGAAAAGCGATTATTAGCATTCATGGTGGAAGAAACAAATGGTCTTTTTTGCCTGTCAAAAAAGCTTGTCCAGGGCCTGGAAATCTATTGTAAATCTGTTGGATAATATACGGTTCGATGGGAGAAGGATTGACCAGTTAATTTCCTGCAAACTTGGTGATGGCAGCCGCATTAACTTCTGGAAGGACGTTTGGTTTGGCAATACTCCTTTATGGTTGCGTTGGCCTACGTTGTTCAAACTAGATACAGACAAAAACACTGCAGTGTGTAATAGGCTCAAGATGGATCAGGGACGTGTTTCGCTTGTTGGTGATTGGGTTAAGGGAGCTATGACGGTTACCGGCATCTCGGAGATTCAAGATCTTTTATATGTGATGTCCGTTACTCAATTCAGTGGGAATAGCGATTAGTGGATTTGGAATGATAATCAAAGTGTCGGATTCTCTGTGTTTAATGTCAAATCAGCATTAAGAAAGAACTTCTATGTCCAGCCGATTCAAAAAAATGCAATGGGTTAGTTGGATCCCGATTAAAGTCAACATCCTCACTTGGAGAATCGAAAAGGAAAGACTGCCTACGTGCTCGGAGTTGGTCAAAAGACACCTTTTTTTGCCGTATATTACCCGTTCTTTGTGCAGAGTCGATGCAGAAATGGTCACTCATGTTTTCCTTGGATGTGGCTTCTCGTTTGGTGTGTGGAGCAAGGTTTGGAGCTGGTGCCGTTTATCCCCGAGTAGTAGCGATTCTATCCAAGACATGTTGGCTTGGCAGGATTCGATCCAGGCTTCCGATAAAGGTAAGAAGATTGTTCGAAGTATTATAATGGTCACGTGTTGGGCGATTTGGAAGGAATGCAACAAGGCGGTTTTTGATAAATCCGTTCCTAAAGAGGTTGAGGTTTTGGCTACAGTTAAGTCTATGTCGTTTATTTGGATAAAGCATAGATCTAATTGTTTTAGGATTAAGTGGAACAATTGGGTGAGATATCCCTTGTATATGTTGTAATTGGTTGTAGTGGGCGGTTCTCTTTTTGAGGCTTGCTCGGTGTTTTAATGAAGTTAATTTAAAAAAAACGACTGAATTACAAGTTTTGTCCTTTAGCTTTATACCAGATTGCAAAGAATGTCGTTTAACTTTAAAAATTGATTGGTTTTGTCCTTTATGTTCCAAAATCTTGCACGTTACGTCCTTTGACAATAACTCAGTAAGATTTTAACTGAAATGTGAGGGTAAAATCGTTTTTCTACTCATTTAGGGACTAGTTGTGTAACTACCTAAAAGTTTTTGAACCAAAAATTAAATACATATGTTTTTATATAAAAAACGTTTAAAAAAATAAATAAATAACTTTGTCTTCTTCAGCCAGACTGTTGACCCCTCCCCCTTCTCTCTCAGCCAGCACCACCACCACCACCATATACCACCACAACCACCCGCTACCACCACCAACCCACAACCACTTCCCAACCCCCAAACCTACCACACCACACTTCACTGCTGACTCGTCTAACCACCACTAACCCCCAAACAACCTCATAACGACAAAATGATACCACCACCAACCATCATCATCAACCATAACCACTGATTCCATCACGCACATCACCACCATCTACACCCCTAACCTCCTTTATCACTGTCGTTTAACCATCTTGAAAGAAACCCCCATTTCTTCCTCTCTCATCAGTTATCCACCGCCCCAACCTACCACCATTAGCCACCACCCTCCACTAATAGCATCACCTTAACTGCAATCGGAACCATAGCTACCACCAGTGGCCTGAACCACACCGTGCACCTACCGCCGAAACCCTAACCTTGACCTGAAAACGCCTTCCGTCGCTAACCCCTACCGTCATCGTTCTATTCCCAAGACATGACGTTGGTTAACCATCCTGAAAGAAACCCCCAAATACTTGAGAGATGGAGAGAGAGAGAGAGAGAGAGAGAGAGAGAGAGAGAGAGAGAGAGGACAATGGCGGTAACGTGGGAGCCAGACATGGGGATAGGGACGATGATGAAGGGAGGTTACGGTGGGTGGGGGTCAGTCGGGACTAGGGTGACAAAGGCAATGGTTGTGGCATTTGGGGGTGGTCGTTATGGTTGAGGATGGTGGTTGGTGGTGGTAGCAAATACTAGAGAGAGACAAAGAGAGAGATGGGTTGATTTTTTGACTTTTTTTTCTTATATAAAACATATACACTTATCTACATAAATAGTCCCTAAAAGAGTAAAAAGATTATTTTACCCTCACATTTCAGTTAAAATCTAACTGGGTTAGTGTCAAAGGACGTAACGTGCAAGATTTTGGAACATAAAGGACAAAAACAATCAATTTTAAAGTTAAAAGGACATTCTTTGCAATCTGGTATAAAGTTAAAGGACAAAACTTGTAATTCAGTCAAAAAAAACTGAATAGAAACATATAGTCACTAAAGAAGTGATCAAATGAGATTGTGAAATGTACCTTCCCAAGTTTAGTTTCTCTGCTAAAATGGAAGACCCTAAAATGGCCATAAAAACCATCCCAAGAGGACTGAAAGCGGTCACAAAAACTGGTCCCCTCTCCCGCATTACTACTCCAGAGATGTAATATGCACAACCAGAACACATAATTCCCTATGACAATAAAAAAAATTGTCAAGTAAGCAAAAAACATGGCAACGATTTTTGTTTACATCATGTGATTCAATCCTTCACATTTTTGTTGGTTTTAACTTAACCATACATGGAGAAATGTTTCATAACAATTTAAATCCTAACATTAAGATTTAAGAAAACAAGATTAAACATATATGAAGAAATGTGTCATGTCAATTTAAATCATTATATTCAAATTCACCAAAATTAAATGATAGGAAGAGTAATATTGTTATTTTTTTTCTTACACTGTAAATTGTCGCAAATAGTTTGATATCCCAGTTAATTGACCAGATTGAGGCTTTAGCCCTTTCCGCTACCACAGTAAGCACCGACCCTTCCAATGCACCAATCATACACAGAAGCGTCATGAGAGACATCTCAGCCGGGTACGACTTCAATGTAAGTGCCTTTTTTTTACCAAACAAACATATAGAATTAAACTCTTTTTGTCGTCATTGAAATTTGGTTGAAATTACCATCTAAATCTTATTTGTAAACATCGTTGTATCTCTTACGTAAATACACATCATGGGAACTAATTAGATGTGTTTTCATAACCAAACCAGGCCAGAGGGTTGTACTTGAATATAATTTCCTAATCTATATGGGTCAAAATTAACCAGTCGTTTATATAAATAGTTAAAAGTCTAAATAGTCAAGGGGTCTAGTATGTAGTTGTTAAAGTTGGAAACTGTAGCTGGGTAGGAAAGGATGCGATGATTCACAAAGAATCACATTGGTTCATATTTTTTTTGAAAGGCAAATTTTTACATTTATTCCACCACATCACATTGGTTCATATTAGGTTTACATATAGGATTCATTAATTGATCATCATTGTAACACTAATATATACGCTCATTCATTCGGAAATTAAAATACTGAATCTTTGTTTGATTGTGTGTGTTTTATCAATTATTCCGGGCAACATGTTGTTCTAGTGGACACATCGCCAATTCGGTTAAGTAGAGTTAGGTTGATTGGTTATAAACTAGACAGGTAACACTCTACCCAATAATAAGTCTTTTGTTTATCGAAGGTTACTCTAACTTTCATTAGAATCATGTAAGGTTATTATATAAATCCTTCAACTTTTAATATTAAGTGACATAAACGGTACATATTTGAACCCTAGTTATGATTTAGTAACTATTTTACTAAATTAATGTAAAGTAAGAAGTGATAAAAAATCTTTAATAATAACAAGGTGATTAATTTAGGCTATGTGATGTGACTTAAGGTAAGCACAAATATTATCCAATCATTTTAAACCATATAGACGCTGACATGGCAATGGATAAAGCTTAAGTTCACTCACTTGGCCCTGTTGTGGCTCAAGGTGAGCCTGCTCGCTCGCGCCGTCGTTCCCACATGCAACTCTTCCTTTTATTTTCTCGCTAGCCCACGCGAGCAGGCTCGCGTCTGCTTGCTCATGGGACCTTAATTTAACGCGTGAAGGTCATAATGTTTACGAGCCACGTGGCTCGTTGGCTCGCTCGCGCCTGATTGCTCACGTGCCACAACACACATTCTTATCAACATAAAAATATTCTATCAGATTGAAACGTATAACAAGGTGATTTAATTTAGAAAATTTGGTTACTATTTAGGAAGTTGCCACAAACACTTCCAATTTCTTTCGTATCTTTTTTTTTTTTTTTTTTTTTTTCAAAGTGTTCTCATTATTCTGCTCTCTTGTGTAAGGAAACAATATACTTATTTTACTGATAACTTATATAATAACAAAACCACATTAAACATCCAACTTAACATAGTAATTATATTTTATATAATGTGTAAATAATTATTTGAATTGATTTTAATATCTTCTTCTTTCTTGAGTCCGATTCGACCTCTTTGACGAGTGAACTGGGTCCGGTTGTGAAAATAATGAAAATGGTGATGGAAATAGTGCTGAACTAATAAGAAGTCTAAATGGTAAGAGGCCTTGAACCAGTAAACCGTTGTTTAGTTAAACATATAAATAAATATGTAAAATGACTATTCCAACCTCACCCCAACCAACCCACCTACCTCCTTTTTATCTTTGTCTTGACAGTCTTTTTCCAACCCCACCTACCCACGCCATTTTCATCTTTCTCTTTTCTCTCGACATTCCATTTCCTCTTTTCTTTCAAGAATCCAACCCCATTTCCTCCTTTCTCTTATATTTTCATTTTCAAGTTTCCTTAACAAACACACACACTCACACATACGGAGAGGAGGGCCGATGCATGAGGAGAGGATGGGGGCCGGCACAGGAGGAGAGGGAGGAGATGAAAGGGGGCGGCGCTGAGAGGGGAGGGAGGAGAGGGGAAGGAGAAGATGAGAGGAGAGTTTAGGGTTGGAATGGGGAAGCAGGGCAACAACGTGAACAAGGGCAGGAGGGGTCAATTTTTTTCATTCAACATCCTATACATGCTAACCCATTCAGCTCTGAAGGGAGCCATTCAAAGATTGCGTTTTGGCATCCAAACACCACCCATCTCTAACCGATTCAGAGATTCCCTCTGAATAAAGCCATTCAGAGACAAACCAAACAGCCCCTTAGTGACATTAATTTTCCTTGTGCAATAAACTTCACTACTAGAAAAATGAGTATTACCAATGATATTTTACTAACATGCATAATATGTGGGAATTACTAACAAATAAATAATAGATATCCTGAATCAGAAAGTAGACTCTCACTTAACCATTACTAAGGCTGGTGGTGTAGGTCGTTATTGCCCCTCCACCTCAGCATAAAAGCAAAGAACGACACCCTTTGGGCGCCGTTGACCAACTGAACATAATAACGACGGTTTACCGGATGGTCTGGTGTGCCCCCTTTAATTCAATCAATCAATTTTTTTTCTTTTTCCTCTTTGCCTTTCTTTAATTAAGGGGGCTTATTGTAATGGGGAATAAAGCCCCATTTTAACGTGACGCCTATGTGGCACTAAGATGGCGGAACGGAGCCCCTAAGAGCTTCATTCCACACTATCTAGCTTAAGGGACTAACAACATCAATTAACAAAAATTGGTCTTTATATGTGGGAAGTATATCTGGCAGATGATCACATGGAAATTCATCGATGATAATAGAATAAATGTTGGAAACAAATGGCATTTGTGGGACCCATGTGGGTGGGAAAAAATTGTGGGGAGTGGAAGGGGGGAAGAGAGGGGGGAAGGAAATAATATTATATTGTGTTAAAGTTAAAAAAAAAAAAAAAAACTGGCCAATCCACGCATGCCACGTGTCAAAGCCCCTTGCCCCACGCCAGTGAACTCCCCCCCGCCCCCTCCTCCCGCCCTCCTCCACGCCATAGCGGCGGTGGTGTCCCCCCCCCCCCCTTCCCGCCCCCACTCCGGACAGTCTAATAATCAAAGAAAACTTTTGGATACAATGCAACTACCATCTAATGCCATCTATTTATACTAGTAAGAAAACATAAATATAATGCTAAGACTCCTAACCTTAAGCAACAAGAAAACATAATAGATAAACATAATAGAAAGAATACTTTATCAACTTCCTGAGCATTACCTAATGGATAAGGATTAATTCAAACAATAAATTTCGAATCATATCACCACCCAGTCTTTACAGGTGCTTATTGGTGGGAAAGGTTTATGACAGTTTTTCCAACGAATATTCGTGGACGATACTAAAGTAAAACGTTCATATAGAGGTTTTATATAGACTTTCTGGGTGTGTGTTAGTAGGACCAATTATGACGTGTTTTTTTGAAGATAACATCTATACATATAATAAACCAAAGCCATTTTAATGACATGGTACTCATCTATCTATACATATAATAAACCAAAGCCATTTTAATGACATGGCACTCAAAGAGGATATTCTCTTAATTGAGTGTGCCATGTGTCATCCCATGTGGCAAGAACTTTATTTTAGAAAAATAATAATTTAAAATTTAAAAACAAAATTAGATTTTTATCTCTAATGTTTTATCCCATAACTTTTAAACGTTAATATCTTTTATATACGAGATTTTTTAAAGAAAAAAATTACACCAAATTAACGAGCGTTTTATTATCTTTCCAACGGATACCATGGTGCTATATAAAAAACGGAGAAAAAAACGACTATTTTTTTGTGTGGTTTTGTTCCTATAGGAAAAAAACACAAAGTGTTTAGGTTATTCATTAATCATGTATAGGCAAGTCATTAGTGATGTTCAAACCCAGTACATATGATTTTTATTTACAACATGTGTTAGCATTGGAGTTGTACATTATTTTAGCTTAGGTTTTAATATTAGAGTTATACATTGTTTAAGGTTATGCACTAACATTGAAGATACATTGTTAATTGTTTTAGGTTAAGTGCTACCTGAATCTTTCCTGCATGTAACTGTAAAACGCATCAGTCTATTTCAGGTGTAAAATTGATATTTCAAATTAGATTTCTCAACCCGGGACGCTCTCAGGATATATTAGTTTAAAAAAAAATTGTGGGTTTGGGTCGGGCCTGGGATTAGGTGATACCCGACCTAATTACCCTTTTTTTTATATTAGAATATGATAACTTATGGCAGAGATTTGTTTAAAATAATAATAATAATAATAATAATAATAATAATAATAATAATAATAATAATATTCATTAATCATATATTGACAAGTCATTAATTATGTTGTCATATTAGATATTTCAACCCGGAACGCTCTCCAACAGGTAATTGCTATGTTTTCTTTTTCTACCATATTCTTAAATAGTTCAAATCTTATTGTATGCAGTTAAAGATCTTTGACTGAATGTATTGGTGCTAAACAATCTTTGTCCCCTTGAAGTGCTTGGGATGTTAATATTCTGTTTTAGGTGTTGATGTTGTAAGGTGAAATGGATCTTTTGGTATATATTTTTTTAAAAGTATCTAATGTTAGTTGATACATATGCAATTTTTATAGTTTAGATACTTCTAATTTTATTCATTTTACTTAGATTTCTCAACCCGGGACGCTCCCGGGGTATAAGCTAGTGTCCAATATATAACAATGAGAACATAAATCATAACTAATTGTCTACCTCTTTTAGCTAGGGGCGTTTAAAACCGAATTATCCGATTATCAGATACCCGAAAATTTTGGATAGTGAATATTGATATCTGAATACGTAATTTCAGAAATCCAATTGTCGGATATCCAAAATTTCGGATTCGGATTCGGATTCAGATAATCCAAAGGATATTCGAATCTTAAAAAAAAATCAACAAGTGCGAACCATGTTAAATTAATTAACATAACAAAAAAGAGTAACGGAAAAAATGGGGAAGGATTGTCAACGAAGCCTCCTTACGAGTAGAAACTGATGCAATGAATGGAATTTCAAAAGATTTAGCGGTCAAGACAGTAACAGGAAAAAAAACCTAGCATGGAGCCACAAAGTAACAGAAAAAACTTATCGGTGGAAACTGGCCGATGGAGGGCAGGGTGGCTGGTGGGCGTAGTGGAATAAGAAGGTGGAATGGACTGTAGATGGTCCCAATATTAATAATCAAACCCTATTAATAAGGTAGCATTTAAATAGTTACACTTTAGGTAAAGAATAACATAGAATATTTATGCAGTTAAAAATTTTGTAACAAAATGCGAGAATTATGGATGAATTATTAGTTGAATAATTTATACAAGTCGAGGGGTTTGTTTATTTTATAAACAAATTAAATAAAAGCTAAATATTGTTTAAATTAGTCAAGCACACCTTAACAACCAATGCCGCGACTGACCTCCACACCGACTACAACCGCCGGCTGCTGCTCCAAACATGTGGAGAGTAATTTCTTGGGTGTTCTCGCACAATTTCAGGTGCTCATGTCTTGGATCTAGCGACCCGTTTGTTAAACCAATGTGTTGCAAATTGGTTAGTCGTCGTACTGTTTAGTTTGAAATCTAGACTCTTGGTGGGCAATCCAAAGTTAGGGTTTGGATTGGTTCGTACACGCTTCTACATATATGATAAAATGTTTTAAAACATGTGTATGAAACCCAAACCCAACACTAACTTTATAAGTCTAGATTTCTACTTTTGTGAAACCTATGTTGAATATATGTGTCATGGTTTCCATGTCTTTAGAAATAGGTGGTTAATTAATTACGGATAGTGACACAGCTTGTTGCATGCTTTCTTGCAATCCCAATTTATAAAGATTGTTGGACTCAAAATTAAATATGCATGAAATGGGTTTGCAACTTTGCAATTAGGGCCGACTTAAGGGGGAGTATTTTGAACCTAGGGCTTTAGGCCCCAATTTGATAGAGCCCCAAATTTTTAAATGTTTTTTTTTATATTATATGGTATTTTTTGTAATCAAAGATTTTATGCTTAATTTTTCGTGTTATTTATTGTATTTATCATGTAAATAGTTTTAATTCTACCATTATTGTTATCTTCACATTGTTTTTTTAGTTTTGCTAAAGAGTCCCTATTTTAGTATTTTCTTTAGGCCGCCACATAGGTTTTGGCGGCCTGGTTTGCATCGCTCATATGTGTTAAGAGGATGTGCTCGCTATTATTTTTTTGCAATAAGACCGACAATAATAACCTTCTAGCTAGAAAGAATTAGAGAATGAATTTTGTATGTTTTGAATTTTCCAAATGTCCTGATTGTTTATTGTTTCATGGATAATCGAATGATTCAAAAAGTTATACATGTATTTTCTATATCTAAAACATATGTTGGAAACAGATAAAAGGCTTCCCATTTATAGCTATGGAATCATCCCAATGTTTAAGTTGAAATGACACTCATCATGAAAAAGTGAAACGATTTGTGGTAAATAACTATCCTCATTTACTAAGTAATCTCTTTAGTAGAAACTCCTTTAGTAATGACTTGGTTACTATTGGTGATTTGCCTAGTGGTAACGTAATTATTGTTGATGCATACCACTAATAGTTGATATTGATAGTTTAAGTTGGTGCTGATCATTGTTATTGCCAGGGGCGGACCTAATGAAGAAGCAGGTGTCGCGTTCGTTGCGGCTCAACTTCGCGCGCGTAATGGAAAATTTGTTTTTTTTTTTACGAAATTTGGAAAACGTTGCCACTAAAATGAAAAAAATGAAAAACGTTACTACTGAAAAACATTTCTATAACCGCCACTGGTTATTGCTGATGATCTGTTTCTACTAACACTAGTACCATGTACATGTCGTAGTTATTGTTCTCATATTGTTATACACATCTCAAGATATAGCGGGGTAAATTAAACACTACAATTAAATCAACATCGAGTCATGTTAAATAAATGGCGATGGACAATTATAGCCAATTCAACTAAATTATATTAGTGGGATCCGTTCTTTATATTGCAGCCTAGTGGTGGAGTTTGACAGAATGAACAAGAAATCATAAGATGGTGTGGAGATGAGTAATTTAAATTGTTGTACTTCAATTCAATTCAAAGGTGAAATTAATGGGCTCATCTAAATTGTTGTAACAAACCCAACGAAGAAGAAAACATAGGAGGCCCACAATCCACAAAAGGAAGTCGAGTGAATTATTAAAAGTTAAAAAGAGAATTGACGACGGGATTTTCTTTTTTTCTTTTTTCTTTTTCGCGAATAGTATGGTGGGTGATACGAAAGCTCAATGATAGAAGACCTATGGTTGAAAGGTTATGGGTTCGATTCTAAAGAGCGTCGGGTTTTACCGATTATTCGATTGTGCCTTCGGGCCAGTGGATGGTCGGGTTTTTCTCGGAACTGGTGGCTAGTGGGCCAGGGGCTCCGTCCGTCTGGGTAAAGGCCGGCTAAGGCTCCTTTGGCCATTGAGAGCTGCGTACGGAGTACCCGGCTTCTACTTAAGTTTACGTTCAAAAAAGTAGTAACAATTTAAAATAACATCAATTAAGTTCTTATAAACGATTATTTTAGCTTTATTTCATGTCCTTGAATACGCAACCAATTTGAAATTTTTATTACACGATTTGATTCTTTGGTTGCTTATACGATATTTTTATGTTTTAGATTTTTAGGTTGATAATGGTACCGAATTTAGGTATCCTCTTCCAATTACTATGTCAAGTTTTGGTGTAATCGAAGCATAGACGTACATGTTAACAAACAAAAGGTGATCCAGTTTAATGTGCCGCAACACGCGCAGTTTAAATCTTAGTTATTAATTATTTATAATTCAAATCGACAATATTCAATTTCATTATTGTTATGATTGGTTAATTTATTGTGATTTCCTCTAGGCGGAAGATTAATGTACGTAGACAATTAAACTTGGTTTCTTTTTTCTTATATTCAGGACTAGTTTATATCCTGGGAGTATTTTGGAATAGACAAATCTAACATGAGGTTGCAAAATAAATCATATTAATATTACATTACAAGTAATAAAGTAAGACACATTATAGATTTAATAATGATGAAGATACCTGGAACCTAGATCTAAAAATAGAAAGTGCAGAAAGAATAATCAGATTGAAGGAATCAATTTATGCTCTTCTTCCTATTCGTTGGAATGAGAATGGTCAGCTTACACCTAGAAAAGGGTTGGGTTAGTAGTCAGTCACACAGACGACTAGAGGGTAAGGTTAAATAATCTAGGCGACAATGTTGGTGTAGAGGTTATTGTTGAAGGGGGGGGGGGGGGGGGGGGGGGGGGGGGGGGGGGAGGGGATAACTATGGGCGTCTGATTTGGGTTAGGGTTTGATGGTCGAGGTGAGGTTATGGAATGAGAATAGGTTAAAAAAAATATGTATTAGGGTTAAAAAAATACTGACAGTAAGGGTGTTCAATGAATCGAATAACGAATATTTGAATTATTCGAATAGAATGATTCGAATTTTTAATATTTTTACCTGAATCCATATTCGATTCGTATTCGCTTAAAATTCAATTTATTCGATTCGTATTCGATTCAAATAAGAAACTCGAATTCGAATCGAATTCGAATATATTCGATTTAGTTCAAATTCACCTTAAATAACAAATTGTTTTACTTTTAGTTTTAAAACTAATACAAACTCATTATTTTTAAGATATAAAATACAAATCTACAAAATTGATAAACAACAATATGTCAAATACGAGAATAGTAAAAATAGTAGAGAGTATAGTTTTATAGAGTTCTGTGATATATAAGGTAAATATATAGAACATGGTTATGCTAAAAGTTATAGACACTATGGGTTCTTAGAGTTTGACCAAAATTTAGAAGGTTTTTTTTTTCAATGTGTATACTTGTGTATATAATAATGTGTATATGTGTATATATATATTTAAAAAATATACATGTATAATTTTTATTCAAATTTCGAATCGAATCGAATTTAAAATCCTAAATTCGTATTCGATTTACTGGACTAAAATTCGAATTGAACCGAATTCGAATTCTTAATAATCGAATCGAATTCTTGGTAATCGAATCGAACTAAATCGAATTTCAAATATTCCGAATTCGAATCGAATTCTGAATACCCCTAACTGACAGGAATTTAAGGGTGGAAATGATACCTATGTTACCTCACTGAACACATACCTAAGTTTTTTTTTTTTTTTTTTTTTTTTTTTTTTTTTTTTTTTTGAAACGATTAACTAAATTTTATTCCACCAAAAACGCTAGCTGGATACTAGCATACACCATACAACACCTAGTTACATATAATTAGACCGTTCACCATCCTACTCTAGACAAGTTAAACGAATGCCAAGTTTCCCAATCAAGACTAATACATTTCGCCCTCGACTTAACACAAAGATGACTCCAAGTTTTAATTTCCCCTGCTACCTAAGTTAAATAATTTTTTTTATTTGCATGACTTTAGCGGCTAGTAGAGGTGAGCAAATCGGTTTTTTTTGCCGAACCGGTTTCGGTTCCAAACCGGTTCGCTACAGTACCGGTTCCTGGCCGAACTGGTTTCGGTTCCAAACCGGTTCGGTTTTGGACCGGTTTTGTCGATTCGTAAGACCGGTTTCGTAGACCGGTTTTGGTTTGGTTTCAGTTTCGGTATGTTTCGGTTTCGGTTCTTAATCGGTTTTTTCACGCACTTTTTTAAATCGTATAAATTACATAAAATTTACCTTTTAATAACTTTTAGAGTTTTTTTTTTAAGAAGGAAATTGAATATTAATACAAAAAAAACAAAGTTTTATTTGTGTTTATGGCCAAAAAAATGTATTTTTCTTAAACCGGTCTCGGTTCGGTTTCTGTTTTTTATCGGTTTTGGCCGGTTTTTAGCGATACCGGTTTCGATTCGGTTCCGGTTTGTGTACCGGTTTCGGTTTCGTTTGACCGGTTTTTCCGTCGGTTTTAGGCCGGTTTTTGGTTCGGTTCGGTTTGAGGTTTTTTTAGTGCCGGTTTCACGTGAAACCGGTTTTGACCGGTTTCGGTTCGGGTCGGTTTTACCGGTTTCGGTTCCCGAACCAGTTTTTTTGCTCACCTCTAGCGGCTAGTCATCGGGATGTACTCCACATCTTTTAACATGCAATAACACTTATTATATATATATATATATATATATATATATATTAAACAGAGAGGTAATTTAAATAGTTAATTTCCAACTTTTTCCATTTCGCCCTTTTTTTTTTGCTTCTTTATTAATTTTTTTTTTACGTTTTGACCACCAACTTTTTTATTAAGTTTATCTTTTCCTATTTTAGCCACATTTTTTTTACTTTTCCTTTGCCACCAACTTTTTGGTTAGGTTTTTCTCCCACAATTTTTATTTTTCCACCGTTTTGGCCACCAACTTCTTTGTTAAGTTTTTTTCCCTCTTTTTTGTCACATTTTATTTCTTTCTTTTTTACGTAGTGTCCGTCTACGTTCGTATAGTACTTTCATCTCTGTTCGTCTGTAACACCCTTTTTGGTTAAGTTTTTTCCCCTATTTTTGCCACATTTTATTTTTCTTTTTTACGTAGTGTCCGCCTACGTTTGTATAGTACTTTCGTCTTCGTTCGTCTGTAACACCCGATCTTTAACCCAAGTTGCTCTACGTTCGTATAGTATTTTCGTCTACGTTCGTATAGTAATTTTTTTTTGTGCGGCGTTAGTCTACGTTCGTACAGTACGTTCGTCTCTGTTCGTCAACGTAAGTAGTTTTAATTTTCTTTCCTAATCTGGACACCGACTTTTTGGTTAAGTTTTTTTTTCCCATTTTGGCCACCAACTTTTGTTTACGTTGGTATAATACTTTCATCTACGTTCGTATAATTCTATCGTCTACGTTCACGTTCGTATAGTTCTTTTGTCTACGTTCGTATAGTACTTATGCCAACGTTCGTCTACGTTCGTATAGTGCTTTCGTATACGTTCGTGTGCGTTCATATAGTTCTTTCGTCTACGTTCGCCTACGTTCGTATAGTTCTTTCGTCTACTGTCGATCTCCCATTGCGTAGATCATGGCCAACAGCGCAACGCGCCGTACTTCGAAAACACTAGTTAATATTTCAATACGTCTTAACATGCAGCAACACTTATTAATATTTCAATACGTCTTAAGTAAAAGTCTAACTAAATTAAATGGTTTGATGATACTAAAATTACAAGCAGTTTTCATTAAGTTATTGTCGTTTATCATAGGTGATTTAGATCAAGGGTGAGGCTAACATAAAAAGCATGTTAGTATAAAAAGTATAAAAAAGATTATTAGCCATATATTAAATTAGATAATCAAGGGCATGATGGTAATTTCTTTGCGTCATTAAAATTTCACCGCCATTTTTAAAATGACCATAACTTTTTCATACAACATTATTTAAAAAAAAACTATGCCATAAAAATAAGCTTTTCAATTTTCATCCTCTTTCATTTCCATACCATATTGCTATACGTTAAAAAAAAATTTGCTGGGTTGATAACTTGCGTTTTATTTAGGGTATACTTGCGTTTTAGAAACGTAAGTTATAAAACTCCTGAAGGGTTTCACTAGAATGCCAAAAGTTATAAAGAATCATACATTAAGATCATGAAATGCTAATCCGATTACCAAAGGCCAGACGATATAAATAACATAGACTGATGTTAAACGACAAAATCAAACTTTCATAAAGTCCAAATATTTGATCTTCTAAGCATCAAGAACCTCATGGCATGATGAATATAATATATGTACATAAATCAATCCTTACATGGAAGAAACAGAGCTAAATTAAGCACTATAATACTCAGATTAATGCAATGCACGTGCTAAAGATCAACTTACGTTTTATTGAGGGTATACTTGCGTTTTAGAAAAGCAAGTTATACCTGATAAGACGACCTAATAAAACGACATGATGAAATATAAGTTATAAATGATAAAACGCAAGTTATACATTCTAAAACGCAAGTTATACATGATTAAACACAAGTTATATCTGACAAAAAAAACGCAAGTCGTATCATGATAAAACGCAAGTTATCAACCCAACAAATTAAAAAAAAAAGTATAGCAATAGGGTATGCAAATGAAAGAGGATAAAAAACTTGTTTTTATGGTATTCTTTTTAGAAAAATATTGTCGTGTGAAAAAGTTATGGACGTTTAAAAAATGGGAGTGGAACTCAACAATTATGGGTTATACCTATTTTGCCATTCTCCTTCTATTTTAGAAACTCAACGTATATTTTTCTCATTTTAATCTCATTGATTGATTTATTTTGATCAAAAGCCCAAAATCCTTCTTATCCTTTTTACGCTAAACTTTTTCTTTAGATCATTACTCATCAAATACCCTCTTTTTCATGTTTCATTTTGTAAAATCCATGAAAGAAGATCAATATTTGAATAAAACAAACTTACTTGTACAATGACAAAACTTGTCCAAGAAAAGCAACCGACAGTGATCATGAGAGATCCTTTGATTTGATCTTGAGTAGTAGCAGTGTTAACCGAAGTTTGATTATGAAAAGTATGGTGATTTATCCAAGGAAGTTGAATAGCAGGGCCTCTTATTAGTGTCATTATCATGCCTCCTCCAACTGTCACTAATGTCCCTATGATCTTCCCTTGGCTATGTAAGCTCTTCATCTTCACCGTCTCAAGTCTACCAATAGATATAAAATATACCATAAAAAAGTTAGGACCATTCTATTTACACCCCCCAGGGTTCTATTTCAACCCCCTTCAAAGCGCCTCGCTTTGCCCAAAGCGAGGCGCTTTGGGTCAAATCGTAGTACTAGGTTGACTGCTTTATCGGGAAAAGCAAAAAGCAACTTCAAAGCGCCTCGCTTAGGCCAAAGCGAGGCGCTTTGGCCCCTTTTTTCTAGGGGGGATGAATCTGGACATGTTTTCTAGATTTACCCTTAAAGCACCTCTCTTTGGCCAAAGCTAGGTGCTTTGGCCCTTTTATTAAAAAAATATATATTGTTGTAATTAGATTTAAATGGTTTTACTTAATTAAAAAATATTTTAATTCATTTTTAATTGTTTTAACTTGTTTCCAATCAAAGAAAAATTAGTTTGACGTGTTTCGGTTCGTTTATTGCTCGTTTGTGATTTTCAGAACAAACAACCGAGAATGAACAACTTTCATAAATATATGTACGTAACACATGAAGTGGGCAATCAATACCATGTATTACCAAATATCAGATTTTACATCTCTAATCGATATACTAGACTTCCGGACATTGTTTAACGCGTTTTGGTTCTTTTAATTGCTCGTTTCAGAGCAAACAACCGAGTATGAACAACTTTCATAAATGAATATACGTAGCACATAAAGAGTGCAATCAATACCATGTCTTATCAAATTTCAAATTTTACATCTCAATCGATATACTGGACTTTCGGACCTTGTTTGACGCAGTTTGGTTCGTCAAATTGCTCGTTTCTTAAGCACCTCAACGGGTGGATAATGGGCCGGTCAGTTCGAAACTGGTACGGTTCGTTACCGGACCTGATCGGGTCGATACGGTCCGGGTGGATAACAAGCCGGTCAGTTTGAAACCGGTAATGTTCATTACCGAGCGGTCAGTTCGAAACCGGTGCGATTCGTTACCGGACCTGATTGGGTTGATACATTTCCGGGTGGATAACGGGCCGGTCAGTTCGAAACCGGTACGGTTCGTTACCGGGCGGTCAGTTTGAAACCGGTACGGTTCGTTACCGGACCTGATCGGGTCAATACAGTCTGGGTGGATAACGGGCCGGTCAGTTCGAAACCGATACGGTTCGTTACCGGGCGGTCAGTTCGAAACCGGTACGTTCGTTACCGGGCGGTCAGTTCAAAACCGGTACGGTTCGTTACCGAAACTGATCGGGTCGATACGATACATGGTACCTTGAAGTATCAAGACTATGAAATTAGTAAAACAACTTTTCATGCAAGCAAGTAAAATTCAGTTGTTATCGGAGAGATAGCTGTCAACGATGAAGACAACCTAATAAAGGCTGAACACGAGTGTAATATTTGAAAATTATCATTTCTTGACATGCGGGTCGATACAATCTGGGTGGATAACGGGCCGGTCAGTTCGAAACCGGTACGGTTCGTTACCAGACCTGATCGGGTCGATACAATCTGGGTGGATAACGGGCCGGTCAGTTCGAAACCAGTAAGGTTCATATCCGGGCCTGATCAGGTTGATTTGATCCGGGTGGATAACAGGCCGGTCAGTTCGAAATCGATACAGTTCTTTATATGAGTAATGTCATGCACAATGTGTACTCACAGTGACATCGAACACTTTATATGAGTAAAACGATCGCTTTACCTGAAAACAACCGGATGGTTGGTAGCTATAGGTAAGAACATTGTGGATGAAGATTGTTTATCTATCTTCCCTTTGTTTGCCTTCATCGTTGACCGATATCTCTCCGATAACAACTGAATTTCCACGATCTACCTTTACATTATTATTATTATTATTTACATTATTATCATATTTGCAACTTAGTTCCTTTCTCTCGAAAAGTAATTAAAAACACTTAAAAATGAATTAAAAACAATTGTTGCGAGTCAGGTTTAGTCGGAGGACCACGTACAATGATTCATCAAAGTTGTACAAAGCTGGATGTTTTTACTGGAAAACCAAAACGAGCAATTAACGAAGCGAAACGGAGAGATATAATTTTCTTGGCTTGGAAACAACTTAAAAGAACCAAAAATGAATTAAAATTATTTTTTGGTGATTAACAGATAATTTTAAAGAATTAAAAGAAATTCAAATTTTTTTAAAAAAAGGCCAAAGCGCCTCGCTTTGGTCAAAGCGAGGCGCCTGTGGTCTAATCAAACCACTCAATCGCCTAGCTTTGGCCAAAGCGAGGCACTCAAGCGCCTCGCTTTGACCAAAGCGAGGTGCTTTGGCCTTTTTTTAAAAAAATTTGAATTTCTTTTAATTCTTTAAAATTATCTGTTAATCACCAAAAATAATTTTAATTCATTTTTGGTTCTTTTAAGTTGTTTCCAAGCCAAGAAAATTATATCTCTCCGTTTCGCTTCGTTAATTGCTCGTTTTGGTTTTCTAGTAAAAACATCCAGCTTTGTACAACTTTGATGAATCATTGTACGTGGTCCTCTGACTAAACCTAACTCGCAACAACTGTTTTTAATTCATTTTTAAGTGTTTTTAATTACTTTTTGAGAAATGATAATTTTCAGATATTACAGATCAAGGTGTTACCAAGCATGTCAAGAAATGATAATTTTCAAATATTGCTGATCAAACATTTAAAAATATATTAACAAACATTTAAAAATAACTTTTCATGCAAAGCAAGTAAAATTCAGTTGTTTTACTAATTTCATAGTCTTGATACTTTTAACAATCGGATTGTTTTTCGAGAGAAAGGAACTAAGTTGCAAATACGATAATAATCAAACTCATATCTCAAGCCGGTGCAAGTTATGTTGTAGCATCTTTTTGATCATCTTCTTGTAATTACTTTCAAGTTTTTTAGAATCATTGAAGACAACTTTTTCAGTTGTTATCCGAGAGATAGCGGTCAACGATGAAGACAACCTGATAGTGGATACCATGGATCAGAGAGATTGATTTCAAGCTAATCAAACTCATTGGTATATATAGAGCAAACCGACGATCATTCAAAATTTAAAGTTACCGCTAATCTCTGTGCCATCATCGACTACAGCAAACCGACGATCTTCCTCCACGGCACTCCTAATGGGCCTCTCTTTATTTCACGGTACGATTTGTGTTTTTGTTGCTTTATAAATAATAAGTTTTGTGTTTATCAAACCCTAACGTCTGAGCAATGATTTATTAAATCGTTTTACTAATTTTACTAATTCCCGATTCTTGATACTTTCATAAATCGTTTTACTAATTTCCGATTCTTGATAATAATAAATTATTATAATAATAAAACAAAGGAACTAAATTACAAATATAATAAAAAATTATAATAAGGGCCGGTCAGTTCGAAACCGATACGGTTCGTTACCGGGCGGTCAGTTTGAAACCGGTACGGTTCGTTACCGGACCTGATCAGGTAACGATAGTTTAATTGGGGGTAAAGCACCTGACTTTAAAAGTTATATTATTATTTATGAAAGTTGTTCATTTACCGTTGTTTGTTTTGAAAACCACATACGAGCAATTAAACGAACCAAACCGCGTCAAACAAGGTCCGAAAGTCCAGTATATCGATTAAAGATGTAAAATTTGAAATTTGATAAGATATGGTATTGGTGGCACTCTTCATGTACTACGTACATTGATTTATGAAAGTTGTTTATACTCGGTTGTTTGCTCTGAAACGAGCAACTAAACGAACCAAAACGCGTTAAACAATGTCCGGAAGTCTAGTATATCGATTAGAGATGTAAAATTTGAAATTTGGTAAAACATGGTATTGATTGCACACTTCATGTGTTACGTACATATATTTATGAAAGTTGTTCATTCTCGGTTGTATGTTCTGAAAACTACAAACGAGCAATAAACGAACTGAAACACGCCAAACTAATTTTTCTTTGATTGGAAACTAGTTAAAACAATTAAAAATGAATTAAAATATATTTTTAATTAAGTAAAACCATTTAAATTTAATTAAAACAATATATATTTTTTTAAATAAAAGGGCCAAAGCACCTAGCTTTGGCCAAAGAGAGGTGCTTTGGGGGTAAAGCGCCTAGCTTAGGCCTAAGCGAGACGCTTCGCTTTTAAAATTTAAAACACCAAAAAACTACCAAAAAATAAAGTTAAATTCGAAGCGCCTCGCTTAGGCCTAAGCGAGGCGCTTCGCTTTTAAAATTTCAGTTTTTTCTGACCTCGTACTGATCTCCTCGAAATGGGGGCAAAGCGCCTCGCTTAGGCCTAAGCGAGGCGCTTTGAAGGGGGGTGAAAATAGAAGGTGGGGGGTTGAAATAGACCGGGCCAAAAGTTATTAAATTCTGCCGTTCAAAAAAAAATTATTAAATTCGCTTCTAGTTTTTTTTTAACGGCAAAAAACGACTTTATAGCTATATATAAAGCGCCAGCAACCAGCTGGAAATACACCTCAAAGCCCCCAACAGAGAGAAAACAACAAAATACACCAAAAAACGAGACGTATTTAAAGCACAGAAAACTATATACTTCATTAGATAAACAGTTATTTTTTGGTTCCCCAAAACACCCTTCGACCCGTTTGAGATTTGCAAAACTTGTTCTATTGTTTTGCTATAAAGGAAAATGGTCCATCACATTTAAAGAGTCTAAAACTCTGAATTGTGTTTTCCATTCATAAAAACTCATGTATAAAATTTAAAAAAAAAAATTACTGGAATACTTTTATCAATTCTTGTCCGCATTGGTGGTGACTAGATCCGGATGTCACCCACAAACAAACATTGGGGGTGCTTAACAAATGCAATGGCTAGAACAATGCTGCGCATAGGCGCGTGAAAGTTATATATGTTAAGCAACAAACAATAATACCTAAAGATCCAAGCCATAACAAAGGTAGTCGCAGGAACAATGTTGCGCATAGCCATCGCAAACGTTGTTGTTGTAAGTTTCAATCCAGCAAAGAACAAGTTCTGGTCTATCACAGGCCTGATCAATTTTAAAATACATCATTAAAAGTAGACTCTAAAAAAGTTTCACAATTATACTTAATTTTAATCCCAAAGCATACCATACCCCAATAATCCCAACAACATTATCTTCAGGAAGATGGAAGTAGTCATCTTAGGTCTAACTTTCCTGTTAGCTCGAAAAAAACAATAAACAAACAAATAATAAAAAGAAAGATAGGAAGTATGAACAATATATATTCATATGACACGAAGTAACAGACCTTTCGAGAAAGAAAGCGAAAGGACCAAAGAAGAGAGCTGCAAACGCGTTTCGGTAGACAGAAAAAGTATAATGATTCAAGCCTTTGTTTAGCGCGGACTTGACAACCAAACCATACACAGCATAAGAAGCTTGCAACAAAATCATGAAGATAAAAGGCTTGGTGCAGACATATACCCTCTTGAAGCATTCTTTAGACATGATGGTTTTTATGTTATGTTTTGTTTGATTATATAATGGTTATTAGTGGTACTTATATACAAGGGGTTTTTCTGAATGTTTAAAAAGTGTTTGACTTTTAAAATGGCATTATGTCTAAACAATGGCTTTCGAAAAATGTTTTACACCAGGGAAACAGGAAATATGTTGGGTATAGGAGACGGGTGATACTATCCGATTGGGGTAGCGCGTGTAGGTGAAAGATAGAGAGAGATTGGCTAGTGTGCGTAAAATGATGGGAACTATGATTTAGACTATTCGGTATGGGCTCCGGCATTGCACCGGCTTGCCTATGCCGCCCCGGGCAACACCGCCCCAAGGGCTGGCAACGGCATGCCCGGTATCCCCATGACTTCCAAGCCGGGCCAAATGTTATTGTTTTTAATAGATTTTTTTATTATTTTTAATAATTCTGGCCAATGAGGAAGCTCGTCATCATAGTGCACACCAACCCCTTGGAGGCCCATCATGAAGATGCCTCTCCCCCCACTCCTACGTGACGCTTACGTGAAGGCCCATCATGGAAATGCCACCCCTCTCCACACCCAATAGTCATGAGAGCACGACAATGGTGGGGTGTTGAATTTGATTAGTAGTGGAACATTTTTCGATTGTATAATCATGACAGCACCACAATGGTGGGGTGTTGGATCGGTCCGGAATTCTAGACGTCCAAAGCGGACCTCCCCTCATTGTAGGTTTGGTTTGGTTTGTTTAAATGGGCCAGTCTGGTTTTTTTTAAGTGGATCACATCCATCTTATATTTCAATAAATGGAACAAAAAACAGGCTTTTTTTTGTGTTATTTTTTGGATGAAAAAAAGTACAAATACCTAATTAAATATTACACATACCTAAATTAAAAATACTACACCAAACTAAATTAAATATTACATATACCTAACTAAAAATATTACACAAACCTAACTAAAAATATTACACAAATCTAATTACAACATTACTTAAACATAATTAAACTTCAAATATTAAGCCCTAATTAAACACACAAATGCCCTAATACATCCCATCGCAGTAATCCAGGTTGGTCTCTGGATATGACGTGCTACGATCGATGTCACGATCATCCGACATAGCATCTTTATGAATGCGTTCGAAGTAAGGAGATGGAGGGTACAATTCATTGTAGGGAGTGTGGTGTATTTCTCAGTCGACTCCGTTTCGTATCGTTAAGCCCGCTAAATACGACTTGTGTTGGATGGATGTTTGTGACATGATGGTTTAGGGTGAGGTTTGTTTGAGTCTCCCCAATTCGTAGTCGATCAAATTGTAGTTGGGCCATGGTGTAGTCATATGCCTAGTTTCAACTCCTTGTCTGTAAGAGGATTTGGATCGTCACATGGTTGAAGAAGAGCGTAGGTTGGTTAAGGAGGATTGTAAACGGTTGAGGAGGAAGGTAGAAAGGTGAAGGGTTTGACGGAACATGGTTTGAACGTGGACGGGAATATCGCCTAAGGTTTGAAGGCTTAGCTACTTCTCTAAAATAATCAACACCAATATCTTTGAGTTAATTTTGTATTTGGAGTGAATTGTGACGTGAGAAGTGTAAATAAATAATATTTTTAATTAAATAAATAAAATATATAGTAAAAAGAAAAAAAATAGATGATGAGGTGGATAATAAGGTTAGGATTTGGAATAGTTTATGGTAGTACAAAAAAGTAAGTTTGAAACGTTTGTGAAATTTCAAACCACCCACACCATTGTAAATGCTCTAAACTAAATACTTTTGGACAATAGCTTATTTTTCATTTCATGTTTTTGATATGTGCCTAGGATGAATATTCTTTTTCTTCCTTTCCCTTCTAAATAGGAAAACCATTAATTCTCATCTTTTTAGTTTATGTTTATGATCCAAAACCAGTAGGGTTGCTTCTGCTTGTGCTAGAACTTGAGACGATATCAATTTGATTTGTTATGGTATTGGTTTAGCTAGTTACAGTATTGGTGTGATATCATCACTCGGCATGGCAACCGAAAAAGATAAGTAAACGGGGATATGGTCATTAAAGTCTAATGAAGTAATGATATCCGTATGCTACTTGCAAAAATACAATGAAGGTGACAACCATGCAATTTGGAACCAAGTAATTCTAGTTAGTGCGTATATGAATATCTAGTTAAGTTGTTAAAGCTGAAGGTTTTTTATTTTGGGAAAAATTGGTCCACACACCTAGTTTTCTAATTGTATACAGACATGTACTAATGATTAAACAAACAAGTTGCTTTACGATCAATAATTGAATTATCATTTTTTGATGGTGCGTTGAAATCATGATTCTTATTGGTAAACATTGATAGATCAACAATGTACGAAAGTTGGCCATTACTCCTGTCACATAAAAACACAATACTTTTGCTTTTAGAGTCAAAGCTTTATATTGTATTTGGTTTTTGTGATGTCTTGTCCCTTGACAGACACTAATTGTGTTATGGGTTCTGTAAAAGATCCATGTGATCACAATTCGGAGTGAGAGGAGAAAAGTGTAAATGTATACACACGAAGGTTTGAAAATGAAATTATGTAAGTTGGGTAACTGAATATTTTTTGACCTAATTTATTTCAATTACTTGTGAACGGATCCTCATCCACACTTCCAATATCCATCTAGATCAATGGATATGATATTGGATACTGGGTATATAGTTATTGAACACATGCGAACGTACTTCTAGAAAAAAGATCTTTCTTGACGTGCATTGCGCGTCAAGAAAGAGGTCCGATGACACAAAAAATTGTGTCAATGATGACGGTGTCATAAATTTAACATGACACTTTTTTGCGTGTCATCTAATTATGACACACGCTTATGACAATCTTTTTTGACACGCGTTTATGACAATTTTTTTCATGTTATCTTTTTACGACACACTACGTGTGTCATCTTTTTTGACCAAAAAATAAAAAAAAAATTATAAAATTACTGATTTATTATGGATTCAAATGTGTGTGTCTATATATATACACTAGATTATACCCCGGGAACGTCCCCGGGACGAGAGTGATCTTGAAGTGTTGACTCCTTGATAGAGAAGTGGAGCCACTACTGAGTAGAATGCACAACCTCCCAATGAAAGTCCGCACGAAGGTACTCCGCCAGGGCCTTGCATATAGCAGGCTCCTCAAACCGCGGTTAAGTCTCTGGTCCTCAGACTTATCTTCTTTTTGAAATGGAGGCTTTACTTCCGTCCTGGAACACCGTACACCTCCCTTAGCTCTCGTGTTCCGTACTGAAGGATCTCTCCTTAGGGTCAGTCCTGGCAACATCGTATCCCCTAAGTAGGTTAACGATCATGAAGACTGAAGGATCTCTCTTACAGTCGACTCAGGCGACGCGTATCTCCATTGGTTAACGGCTTTGTAATGATAAGACCTAGAAATAGAATTCTTGTTTTATTTATCTTTATAACCCTTTAATATTTATAGGCCTGATAAATATAAAGTTGGTTAAATGATTGATGACTTAATAAACCCAACCAATAACCTCCCGAGCTGAATGAAACCCTTGACAAAGGTGGAACATAATCCTAAAGGTGTGCAATCTGAAGTCAACATGTGCACCCATAGGGAATCCACCCTTTACCAAGAAGATCATTCAGTCATCTGGTAAGTACCAGAAATGTGTCACTCAGATCTAGTCCACTTCAGAAGCCATTGCTTACAACGGGGTTTGGATATCAGAAGCCCGAAGGATCCTTCTCACTACCGGTTTCCACGCCTTGGATCTAGCTCGGGACTACCAGAAGCTGATTAAACCTCTAGTTAATTAATGAAGTTAAGGTTGATTTTAAGTTATTAAGTTAATCATCATTTGAACCTGTCATAAGATAAACAAACAAGGATTAGAAAGAAGATAACACAACAAATAACTAAAAATAAACTACTAATACTAATAATAAAAGTCTACAAATCGAAGTGGGTTCGGGAATAAGAGAAAGATACAACCAAAGACCCGTCTAAACCTCCACGCTACCACAATTGTCCCTATAACCAAAACCCCGTCCGAGGCCTTGTCCATACCGGAATGGCATAAAGCCATGATTGACGAATACCATCCTCTTGTTAAGAATGAGACTTGGGAATTAACACTGAGATTACCTAATATGAATGTCATCCGGAGCATGTAGTTATTTAAGCATAAATACAAATCTGATGGATCCTTGGAACGTTATAAGGCGAGGTTAGTCTGTGATGGTCGTTTTCAACAAGTGGGTATTAATTGTGGCGAGACATTCAGTTCGGTTGTCAAGCCGGCTACTATACGTACGGTGCTTTCTATTACTTTATCTCAGTGTTGGCAGATACACCAGTTGGACGTGACTAATGCTTTCCTACACGGTCACTTACATGAAACAGTATATATGTATCAGCCCATGGGGTTTCGTAACAAACACTTTCCGGATCATGTCTGCCGTCTGAAAAAGTCTTTATATGGGTTGAAACAGGCACCGCGGGCGTGGTACCAACGATTTACAGATTTTGTCATTACATTGGGTATGTGCAGAGTAAGTGCGATGCATCCTTATTTACCTTTCATCACGGGTCTCAAGTTTCTTATTTGTTACTATTCGTTGACGACATTATTCTTGTCACATCGTTTGACGCCCTTCGTTCATCTCCTATGTCCCACTTGTCTGTCGAGTTTGCTATGAAAGACCTCGGCCCACTTAGCTTCTTCCTTGGTATTTCGGTAAAACGACAAAAGAATACATTGTTTTTATCACAGCCCGCCTATGCTCAAGAAATCATCGAGCGTGCTGGCATGTCCTCGTGCAAACCTGTTCATACTCCGGCTGACACAAACGGTAAACTCGGGTTACTCACAGGTGATGATTTTGATGACCCGACATTATATCGTAGCCTTGCAGGTGCTCTACAGTACTTATAACATTTATGAGACTAGATATCAGTTATGCTGTTCAGCAGATCTGTGTCCATATGCATGCTCCCAAGACTGATCATTGGAATGCTCTCAAGCGTATTATTCGTTACATACAGGGCATGAACGATTGTGGCCTTACCCTAAGCCCTTCATAGGATCCACGTATTGCCCTATACTGATGCTGACTGGGCCGGTTGCCCCGACACACGTCGATCCACCAGTGGTTTCTGCATTTATTATGGTGATAATATTATCTCATGGTCCTCCAAGCGTCAGGCAACCATCTCACGCTCCAGTGCATAAGCCAAGTACCACGGGGTTGCAAATGTCGTTGCCGAAGTATGCTGGTTACGGAATCTTCTACTAGAGTTTTATCGCCCTCTTTCCAGCACAACCCTTGTATATTGTGACAATGTCAGTGCAATTTATCTCCCAGGTAATCCGGTTCAGCATCAACGAACCAAGCATATAGAACTCGATATACATTTTGTTCGTGAAAAGGTGCAGAAGGGCGAGGTACGAGTTCTCCACATGCCAACACTAGGGGTGAGCATATATCGGGTCGGAGACCCGAAAAAAACCCGAGAATTGGACCGACAAGATACCGAAACCGACCCGATACGTTGTACCCAGTTGATTATTCGGTTCTGATTTATGCCTCTTTTCGGGTTCGGGTCGGTTCCGGTCCAAGAACCTAAGAAAACCGTAACTTTAGGAACGAATTTTATTACAAATAGAATTGGCTTAACCCAACTGCTTGTTTTAACCTAGATAATAAGGTATGACCGTATGAGTATCACTGGATACGTTTTAATCTTGGATTCATACTAATTTCTTCAAATAATTGATAAATCTGGAATCCAACTTGGCTGCTTCTTCATCACTTCACTGCTGCTTATACACGAGGTACATGTTCTTCTAATAAATCAATAGTCACATTCAAATTACAATTAGACACTTACATGGAAGCATAATCAACCCATCAAGTATGAGATAAATTCAAGTTCATATCAATGATACAGTACAATACTGGGGATAAAAACTATAATTGTTGCAGCCTTTGCAGATACTTATACTTACATTATCAGAATTTGATGAAATTAGTACCAAATTGGCTATAGATAATAGTATATTGAACCTTAATAAAGAGGTTTGCTTCACATACCTTCAAAATTAGAACATGGATTTGTGCGTAATATGACCTGAATTTCAAGCAATATCGATGGAAATAATATAATTTGCTGTTTTGATGTCGGGTCGGTCTTTGAATGAAACCTGACGTACCTGATTGCATCAGGACCGATACCCGACTTCTAAACTAGGCTATATATTCGGTTTTGGATTTTAAGGTTTCTCGGGTTTCGGGTCGGTCCGGGTAATTGTCGGGTCGGGTCGGTTCCGGCACTTTGCTCACCCCTAGCCAACACGTTTTCAAATTGCCGATATTTTTACGAAGGGTTTACCACGCGTTCTGTTTGAAGACTTTCTCTCCAGTCTCAGTCTACGGTCTCTTCCGGCTTCGATTACGGAGGTGTAATAGATAACATATTTATAGTATTGATTTGTAAATTTGAATTGTTTCCTTATCTCATTGTAATCATCCCAAATAGAAGGGGATTGTACTTTATTATGTAATGCATGACAATAGAAGGAGAGGATCAAGGATCCTATTGTTTACATGTCTCCTACGCTTTCTACGATTTGATACTTTTACAAGATCATCTACTAATATATGTTGCATACTTTTGTTTGCATATTGACTTAGCTTCTCTTTTTTTTTTTTTTTTTTTTTTTTTTTTACTGCTGTGAGTTTCATCATTCTTCTAATAAGACAATAATCATGGCGATCTTGTGTGCATTCTCTATTAATAAAAGATGATCGGTAAACAAAAAGAAACATACACTACATGATGATTCCTTAAACAGATTCAAGACCACTAGACGTTTTCTCACAAGATTCAACGACATTTTGTTTTAACTTCAATTTCTTTATGCCATCACAGTCTTGTTGATTTAATGATGACTCTTGATCTTGCTGGTTTTGATCCTTGCTCATACCCCATAGGACCAGATATAAGCCAACGACTATAACTATTGCTCCAAGAACACTATAGAAAAAATTGAAATTTCTCATCAATATTATTTCCCAAGAAACGAGGGGCAGAAATATTGAGGAGTCCACTTTAGAGTTGTGATTAATTCATACGCATACACGATCATGTTTCATCTCAAGAACAATAGCAATATATTTTCTTGTGTGTGTTTTCTAATATGTTTCTTCGTTATGATTGTTTATGATGAGTATATATATGTACTCTAGTGTTGCAAACATGCCAACATGAAGTTTGACAAAACTCGACTCGATTAGATGGTGTTAGGCTAAGATCAAATACGTGTTTTGATCGTTTGACTTCCCTTCTTGACGTAGTCTCGACTTTGCCTCAAATAACCTCCAAGGTTAATAAAATCGAGGCTTGAATAGCTCATGGGTAAATACCAAAATTATGTATTATGATAAAACAAGGTAAATTTTGAAGCTCAGAATATAGTTGGAATATCTCTTGAAAACAATGTTAAAACACCTAGCTATATAGGGATTCGAAAACTTGTTACTCAATTCTTGATATTATAAACTAAAAAGTTACTCATTGTCATAGGTTTCAAGCTCATTTTGTAGATGAGGAACGCAATTTCATAGAGATATAGCTTATTTCCAGCACTAGTGTTTTCAACTATTTAATTATAGTTCAATTAGTTTATACTTTATATCATCCTAATATGTTTTAAGTGCGAAAGAAAGTGATCAAGTGAAGTGAGATGGTGAAATGTACCTTCCCATGTTTAGTTTCTCGGCAAAAAAGGAAGACCCCAAAATGGCAATAATAACCATCCCAAGAGGGTTGAAAGCCGTCACAAAAACTGGTCCTCTCTCCTGCATCACTACTCCAGAAATGTAATATGCGCAGCCAGAACACATAATTCCCTATATCCGCTCCATGTGAAAAAAGAAAAAGACTTAGCAAATACTTTTTGTTTACAGCATGTAACTCAATTATTCACGTTGTATATCCACAGAAACATTATGGAGAAATGTGTCATGACAATATATATCTTAACATTTAGCTTTAATGTGGAAACAGATTAAAAGATCTACGCTTAGAACAATGGTGGTGTTGGTTTGGAATTCCAAACCGTCACATCACCATCCCACACCCTTTCAAATCTCACCTCATTATCCACCTTTTCGCCTAGTCTTATGCTAATTTTTATTTAACCTCTATTTAAATTCATACACTATATTTTTAGTTTATTTACTTATAAGAATATTAATTATTTAATAAAACTTAATTTATTACTTAAAAATACTAAATAAATAAAAGGAAATTTATTAAATAAAAATATTAAATAATAACGTTTTTATAAAATAAAAGTAAATTTAGATTTATATAATAATAAAAGTAAGAGTGGCGCATTCGGATTCCGACTCTGACAGTTCAAGAGTTAATGATCAGTTTAATTATATAGTTCGTTTAACTTGAAGTATCTAGTTTGTCTAACTATATACTCTTTGTAATGTTTTTAATTTTTAAATTTAGGTAATCTTTAATTTATATATTTAAAATTTAATTTATATTTTTAAAATACAAATTTTAGTTTAAATATAAACCCACAATACACATCCCAATGCTAATTAAATATAAAAACACACAATATTCAACCCAATAAACCATCGAAAAAAAAGGAAACTCACACCTACACAAACTGACCAATCCGGTATACCCAAACGGACCACCTTCGGACTTTGTGCTACGATGGTGATTGTTTGTTTGGATTGGTCTGGTTGGTATGGACTTGTGATGGACTTTTATTCCCATTGTAAGCTTTTTTTTTTTTTTTTTTTTTTTGAACGACAAATTTTTATTACACCTTTAATTTCACCGCACATTGCATTTGCAAAAATTTGAACCCACAACCTTACATTTGTAAAGGGAGACACCATACCACTAGACTAAGCAGTCATGGGTGTAATTCCCAAAGTTTATTGAGCATCAAACATTCAACTCTTCATGTTTGTTCAACCGAATTTTTTTAACTTTTACATTTTAAATTTTCACGCACTGTATATTGAGTGATTTTTTGTTTTAATTTTATTATTATTAATATTTGTATACCGGTGTGAACTATCAAGATAGTGTTGGATAACCCCAAAATAGTCCAATCCAATAAGTTAGACCATTAGGGTTATTTAAAATAAGATATTAATTTGGATTTTCAATTATTTATAATATAGCTTAATCGGTAAACTAAGTTATCTATATATAAGAACATTGCAACGAGTGAGCTAATGAAGGATGATACGTTAATACTCAAGCTAGGTTGTGCTATGTCCATTAGCAACGGGCGTCAGTAGCCCTATTATTTAACAATAATATACATTTAAAAAAATTTATATGTTAAGTTTTTTAAAATGTATATTATTGTTAAATAAGCAAATCTAAAGTATTACTCCCCCCGTCCCATTAGAAGTGATTTTTTAAAGTGGACACATGAAATGGGACAACTAAAAATGGGAATATGGACACTTCTAATGGGACGGAGGGAGTATTTTATAGTTTGTTATATTACTTATTAAAACTTTATTTATATTTAATTTTCATTATATGAAAAAAAACCTTATAATATATATATTCAAGTTACATTATGTATAGATAGTTAATAACATAAATAGCTTAGTTATACAGTTATACTAAAAGTTATATGAGTACTTGTAAGAAATGTTTTGTTTTAGAGTAATTGTAAAAGAAATGTTTTGTTTTATAGTAATTGTAAAAGAAATGTTTTGTTTTGTTTTGTTTTGTTTTGTTTTTGGAAATGAAGGATAATGCATACGTACAATAAAAAACAATAATATATGCTTATTTGGGTTTAAGGCCAAAAAACCGCAAACCTGAAACTACTAGCTTGTTTGTCGTACAATTATGAGTGTCTCAAGCTTCCAATATGTACGACACTTGTGAGATATAGTGCTGACTTTATTCTTTGAGATTAGATTAATTCAACTCTACCACAATAGATGATATATTAATGTCTGCCAAAATTAGATAGATATGAAGAGACAAGTGTTATTTTTTCTTACACCGTAAATTGCTGCAAATAATTTGATGTCCCAGTTAATTGACCAGATTGAGGGATTGGCTCTCTCAGCCACAAAAGCAAGTACCGACCCTTCCAATGCGCCAATCATACACACGAGGGCTGTGAGAGACAGTCCAGCTGGGTATGACTTCAGTGTAATTGCCTTTTTTTGCACCAAACAAAAAAAAGAAATTAGAATCTTTTGTAGCTGAAATTTGGTTACTAATATCACCAAACATTCTTTTTCAAATATGTATTCCATTGGTAAAGGTAAATACTTTAAAACACCTAAGTTATGAAAGGTCTTAGGTTCAAGTCTTACAGATCATAGGATTTAAAAGAAATTAACCGTAAAAAAAATATATTATTTATGTGTTGGAGTGGAAACAATATTTCCCTACTCTATGGAGGCCCGCCTACGACTTCTATTTGCCAATGGTTACTAATAGCACTTGAAAATATTCAAAGCAATTGTAAATACCTGACTACTAATTTAAGTTTCGTTTTCCATAGATGATTTACATTTTAACTCTGGAAATGCGTATCTTTTTTCTTGAATATGCAATACTTACTTGTACGATGACAAAACTAGCCCAAGAAATGCAACCGGAGGTGATCATGAGAGATCCTTTAATATGATCTTGCGTACTGACAGTGTTAACATAAGTTTGATGTTCAAGAGTATGGTGATTTGTCCATGGAAACTGAATTGCAGGTCCTCTTATTAGTGTCATTATCATGGCTCCTCCAATAGTCACTAATGTCCCTATGATTTTCCCTTGGCTATGTAAACTCTTCATCTTCACCGTCTCAAGTCTACCAAAATATGAAAATGTCAAAAAAAAAAAAAAAACAATTGTCTAGAAAATTATCATTTGGTAATTCCCAGTTTTATACACTCCACAAAGTAACTCAAAAAGAATACATGTTTAAATTTCATTGTGAGCATATGAAGATTTGATATAGTGCGCATATGTACTATGATATATGTATGGAGTTTTTTTTTTTCTGTTAATTTCCTATCAAGAATTGGTTTTCTCATGATGATATTCCTATACATGATTGTTTTCGTACGATGAGTGCACATTGTCTTATCTTTTTAGTTTTAAACTTTTTATGAGTTTCAAATTTCTTATGAGTACTAAACCTCTTTTTGTAGAAACTTAGAGCATCGCCAATGCTCTCATCCAGACTCAAACTTATGAGGTGTAATGTGGAGGTTTGGGTTGGTTTTAACGTTGGAGGGAAAATGTAATTTTTTTTAAGGTAGAAGTTTGGAATGATGTTGCGTGCTAAGGGAGCGGGTTTGATTTTCAGACCCACCTTAGCATTGGAGATGCTCTTAGTATACACTACAAGAAATTTGGGCAATAGCGGCGACATTGCTGCTATTGCTCAAGTCCGTGTGACCACTTTAAAATTCATGATCTGGCCATTGAATGGCAATATAATCAAATGATTGGGGTTTCATCGTACACAAGAGCAATAGCGGCGACCCTTTTAGCGGTGACAGGTTGCCGCTATTGCTTTAACCGGGAATAAATCTCAATATTCCCCCCTTTCTTCCCACCTACCTCTCATTTTTTTCCCTTCACCGATCGTACCCTTCTGTCCATCTCTACCACCATGGCCTTCGTCTCCGTCACCACCACAGCCTTCGTCTTCGTCTCCCCCATCTCTGTCTCCACCACCGAGCACCACAACCTTCTCCCCCTCATCTCTGTCTCCACCATCGAGCACCACAGTCGTCACCACCGAGCACCACCACTGCCGTCACCACTGAAGACCACCACAGTCGTCACCACCACCACGACCGGTCATCCTCCTTATTTGAAGATTCCGAACGATAAGGTTTTTTTTTTTTTTTTTTTTTTTTTTTTTTTTTTTTTTGTTAAATATATAATTTTTTGTTATTTCTTTAAAAAATGTTTTAACTTTTTTTATTTTCTTATAATATGAATTGTAGAGAAGCACCACACCACAGCCGTCATCACCAACCGGAGCACGCCAACTTAAAAGGTTAGTCGCCGCTAATAGTTATTTTTTTTGTTTAATATTTATATTATTGTTTGTGCATGGTTATGAAAATATGTTCTTTGTTATGTTTTTACTAATTTTATTGTATGGTTATGTATTTATTAAGTTTAATATGTGTTTATGTAAGTTGTATGTATATAGGTTATACGTGTGTGTAAATTTATATATTTGTATGTTTATTTTGTCTTAAAACTCGATTCCATGTATAGTGTAAAAAGTTGTCTCTTGTATGTTTGTATGTAATGTAAGTATGTATGTATTTGTAGGTATTTGTTTGTGTATGTATGGTTATGAAAATATGTTTTTTGTTAGCTTTTTTACCACTTTTATTGTATGTTTTATGTATTTATTAACTTTAATATGTGTTTATGTATATAGGGTATATGTGTGTATGTAAATTTATATATTTGTATGTTTGTTTTGTCTTAAAACTCGATTCCTTGTATAGTATAAAAAGTCGCGTTATGTATGTTTGTATGTAAGTATGTATGTGTTTGTAGGTATATGTTTGTGCGTGGTTATGAAAATATGTTTTTATTAGCTTTTTTACTAATTTTATTGTATATTTATGCATTTATTAAGTTTAATATGTGTTTATGTAAGTTGTATGTATATAGGTTATATGTCCGTATGTAAATTTATATATTTGTATGTTTGTTTTGTCTAAAAACTCGATTCACTGTTTAGTGTAAAAATTCGCCTCATGTATGTTTGTAGGTAAGTATGTATCTTTTTGTAGGAATATGTTTGTGTATATTTAAGTTTATCTATAACTCAATAAATTTATATATGTAATTAAATTTATAGAAAAGATAAATTTATTTGTTTAAAACATCTTAAAACTAGAAATACATGCCCGGAATTAAATCATCATTTAAAACCCAGTGAGCTTAGAAATACCCATCCGAAATTGATTTAGTAATTGATTTCGGGTAGTCCCATTTTGGGATTGCTTTTTGAATACTTTATCTCATTTTGGATGTGAATGTGTATTACATAATTGTTTGTTTTTGAAAGATTTGGTTGTCGTTTCCTCTTTGCTCGGGTCTATATATATATATTATATTTGGGAGCTAAGGGGAAATGGTGCCAAATTTTTCTTAAACAAACAATCATGTAATACACATTCATATGTGAGATAAAGTATTCAAAAAGTGGGTTTAGCATCCTACCCTTTAGTTATCAAGAATATGTTTGAGTTACATTATCATGTCTTAAACCCCAAATTATGTTTCAGACACATTATCATGTCTGTCGATAAAAGTTGTATTAAATTGCAACGTTCGGACCCTGATTACATTAAAGGATTGAATTCTTTTATCAAGATGAGCAAACAACATGTCAACAGCGAAGGCAAAATTAGATGTCCGTGTCATAAGTGTCATAATTCTAGCTTAGTACCCTTCACAAAAATGACATATCATGTGCGTATATTGGCTTTCTATCCGCAATACACGACATGGACCTATCATGATGAAAATTCAATTCGCCCCCATGTAGTTGTAGATGAGGTTATGCGAAGAAATGATATGGATGAGATTATCGAAGACCTTATAGGGGAGCGTATGGAAGAGAATACAGACTTTAACGAAGGGAACTTGGGTGCAGAGAGCAGTGGTGTTCGTAATGATTTTGAATCCCTGATAGATGAAGTCGAATCAGAATTATATCCTAGTTGTACTAATTTTCTTCCCTTGACTTTATATAAAAGCTTATGAATATCAAGGCAAAGAACAAATGGACTAATGGTTCCATTGATCTGCTTCTCGAGTTGTTGCAATCTTCACATCCAGTAGTTAACAAGGTCCCCGCTTCATATTACGTAGCTAAAAAACATTAAAGAAGACTGGGTTGAGATATGGGATGATAGACGTGTGTAAATATGATTGTGCTCTCTTCTGGAAAGAGAATAAATCGTTGCAGAATTGTTCTGTTTCTAATGAGAGTCGGTGGGTCAATAAGGACACAAATGGCAAGAAGGTGCCTCATAAGGTGTTACGGTACTTTCCTTTGACCCCCAGACTACGATATTTGTATTGCTCAAGGCACACAACAAAAGATATAATATGGCACAACACCGGACGATCAGAAGATAGTATTATGCGTCATCCTGGTGATGGATCTGCTTGGAAGGAATTTGATTTAAAATATCCTAACTTCTCGTGGGAACCTCAAAATGTTCGTTTAGGGCTTGCAGCTGACGGTTTTAATCCATTCGGTAACAAAAGTACGACTCATAGCACTTGGCCAGTTATACTACCACATATAATCTGCATACATAGCTATGCATGAAAGAGTCCACATTCATGTTGACTTTGTTGATTCCTGGCCCTAAATCTCCCGGGAAGGACATGGATGTTTTCCTTAGGCTGTTGGTGGATGAGCTTAAAGATTTGTGGCAGTCAGGTGTACGTGCTAAAGGCACAGCGGTAGACACATACTTCACAATGAAGGCGGCGTTCTTATGGACCATAAACAAATTTCCAGCTCGTAGTAGTCTATAAGGTTGGAGCAGCAAGGATACAAAGCATGCCCGATTTGTATCGAAGACACTTCCTCAATGCGTGTAATAGGTAAATGCGTGTATGTAGGCCATCGCCGGTTCTTAGATGCCAACCATCCGTGGAGAATGAGTTGTGAGTTTAACGGGAAACCGAGATAAGAGCCCTTCCGAGACAGTTTAGTCCCGCTGAGATAGATGCTCAACATGCTCGTCTACTCCATCGTCTACCAGGCAAGCATCCAAAGTTTGGAGGTGTTAGGATAGACCAGGATGAGTGCGAGTTGAACTGGTCCAAACAAAGCATATTTTATGAACTTGAGTATTGGTCTTCTCTGCAGCTGAAACACAACTTAGATGTAATGCATATCGAGAAAAATGTGTGCGACAGTTTGCTTGGTACTCTTCTAATGAACGATAATAGTAAAGACACACCAAATTCATGGAAAGACTTAAAAAAGCTAAATATTCGGAAGACGCAATGGTTGAAAAAAAAGGGAAACAAGTTCTTTAGTCCCCACCCAAAATACTTATTTAAGGTCGGTGACCGAAAACTTTTCTGTAAATTTATAAAAAATGTTAACTTACCAGATGGGTTTGGACCTAATATCATTAAGTGGGTGAAAGATAATGATTCTAATATTACTGGGTTGAAATCTCATGATTGTCATATTCTCATGCAAAAATTGATACCAATTGGGGGTAGAGAGTTTTTGGCCAAAGATGTTTAATTATACACCAATAGTTGACCTTTTTGCGTTCTTTAAACAACTGTACTCCATAACACTATCAGTGGAAGATATGAAGAAAGAGAGGGATGCCATTCGTATAATCTTATGCAAGTTAGTGTTGATGTATCCTCCAACAATTTTGACAATATGGTTCATGTGGTTTTGCATTTACCCGATGAAGTAATTATTGGAGGTCCAGTATATATGAGATGGATGTACCCATTTGAAAGGTATATGAAAAAACTAAATAACTATATCAGAAACCTGACAAGGCCAGAAGGTTGTATAGCTGAAGGTTATGTACCTGAAGAAGCTCTAACATTTTGTTCAATGTACCTTAAAAATGTTCAGACTAAGTTCAATAAGCCTGATAGAAATGAGGATCCTGTTGTAAAAAAAGAAAGTTCTGGGTGTTTGAGTCTAAATGTCACCTGACAAGCACAACGAAGGTCAAACATCTTTCACCAGACAATAAACTCAAGATAGAATGGTTTGTCTTTGATAACTGCGAAGAAATCAGGGGCTATATGAAGTAAGTGTTTCTAACTTTTATGTATTTTTCAACATATTCCGAAGATTATCTTAAAATTAAATTTCCTTACTTGTATAATTGTTTATTCAATGTGGTGAATTCAAATCTAAATATCCTGAAGATGATCTTAAAACTAAATTTCCGGAGTGGTTTATCAAGAAGGTAATACATATATAACACGCATTACTCTATATTTGTTAGGTAATACATATATAACAAACACTATTACTCCGTATTTGTTAGGTTTATCTTATGAAGAAAGAAAATTCTCCCGAATTCCACTCAGAGTTGTATACTCTTTCATTGGGTGCAAAAATATTGGCATCTACTTACACTGCTTGCATAGTCAGTGGTGTTAGGTTTACGGTATTTGAGCGTGACACAAAACGTACAACACATAACTCTGGGGTTCTAACGGAGGGAGAGAACGATGAGAAATATTACGGCATATTAGAAGAGATTATTGAGATACGTTATCCAAATGATTATTCAATTGTCCTATTTCGATGCAAGTGGTTCGATACTCGAGTGGGTGTTACATATGAAAATAATATCACTAGTATCAGCACAGAACACGAATGGGACAAAGAAGATCAACTCATATTTGCTTCGCATGCCAAACAAGTGTTCTACAGGGAAGAACCTTCTCAAGGAAACCAAACCAATAAACATAGGTGGGTCATCAAGAATGTTAATCACCGGTGAATTTGGGATCGACCAAAACATCTCAAAAATGTTCAAAATGTCGACAATGACTTAGTCGAAGATCTTGACGTTGTTCACAATAACTCTTCATCTAATAGTCCACTTTTCATCGACTTCCGCCAGTACTTTCAAAACATGCTTTCTCTTGTTAATGAAAGTGAGAATTTAATTGAAGTTAATGCCCCAACGGAAGTCAATAACCAAATGGTTCATGATGAGATTGCTTATGATGAGGACGATCCTGATTATGACACAGGAGCGTCCGATAAAGAAACTGGAGTATCTGATGGAGAGTCTGATTAAAAAAAAGAGTTATTGTAATTAATATTGAGAAACATTTGTTGTAAGTCTTAAAATAAATCAATGTTTACTATTTTTACTTCATTTACTATATATAACAATGTGACTAATAATTTTTAATTCTTATTGCAGGAAATGCTATCGCTTTGGATTTTTCTCGTTTATATGATGGCTGATGTCATCGGTCGTGGGCACGGCGGGGATGGAGCCGAGGAGCCACCACCTCCCGGTGGTGATGATTTCTGGCGAGGCCATGGGGCGGATAGTAAGTCTTATAATAAAGGGAAATAGATTTTAATACTCCTAACTAGCGCCTATTGGCGGATAATACTCCCAAATATCACTTTGGCCATTAGCACTCCAAACCATAGTTGTCAAAGCGCCTAGGCGTACTCAAGGCGCATAGGCCGAGCCCGGAGCCTAGACGCAAGGCGCATAAAAAACGACGGCTTTTTATAATTAAGCGCATAGTATAAAGTACATTTTTTAGGGATTCTAGAGATGTTTTAGGCTTGTTTAGGGCTACTTTAGGATGTTTTAGGGTTGTTTAGGACTTGTTCATGACTCATTTAGGATGTTTTAGAGGTTTATGCAACTTTTAGCCTGAATTTGGCTGGAAATTAGCCCTGATAGTGCGTCTCAGTGCCTAGGCGCACGCCTCACAAGGCACAGCGCACTTGGTGCGCCTCGAGCCTAGGCGCGCCTAGGCGCTCGCCTAGACGCGCTTTTGACAACTATGCTCCAAACCATAGTTATCAAAAGCGCAAGGCGCACTCAAGGCGAGTGTGCCTCGCCTGAGGCCTAGGCACTAGGCGTAAAAAAAGCGAGGGCATGAGATAAAAAAAGCGAACAAAGAAAATAAATTAAAAAACTATTAAAATAATACTATTTTCATCTAGTTAGTATCAAAAGTTTAAAAATATTGATGTATTAGCGTATAAAAGTAGTTTTCCTTAGATAACAGTAGAAATCTAGCTGGAATTTAGCCATAATTTAACGAATTTGGCTGGAAACTCTCCGAAATTCGGAAATCTAGCTGAAATCTGCGCCTAAACTATCACCTGGAAAGTTAAAGTGCAATTTCCTCGACTCAAAGCGCAAATGCATTGCCTCGCCTAAAAAATGGGCCTAGGCGCAAGAGGCGATGGCTTTTAACAAGTATGCTCCAAACTTTCAACTTGTTTACTTTTATCACTCCCAAACTAACTGAGGTCTAACCTGGTTAGTTTTCGTGGCGAATTGTAAAAACCAAAACAATGGGACATTTTTGAAACTTTTTATTATAAATCCCAACCCACCCCACCCCACCCCCACCCCATTCCTTCCTTCTTCTACTGGCAGACCCACCCCACCACCACCACCCTTCACCATCCACCACCACCTTTCACCGTCCACCGCCACCCTTCACCGTGCACCGCCACCCTTTACCGTCCACCACCACCATCAACCACTATAATATTTCAATCAACAGCAAGGGAAACGGTAGTACAGGTCTGACCGTCGACGCCATCATTACCCTCATCAAAACCTACAATGTAAACCATCACTGATAACCAGCTTACATCCATCCCTGACTTCGTTTCCCTCCATCCTAGTACAGGTCTCTCGCCTCCGATCCAGTAGTGGTTGTAGGTCGGTGGTGGTGGTGGTTGCAGGTCGGTAGTGGTGGTTGTAGGTTACTATTTATTAAAGTTAAAACCCCTTTCGGTTCATCAACTCTATTTCTCTCTCTAATCCTTTTGTTTCTGGTGCAATGGAGCCTCAAAGAAACCATCTGTAAGTGCATTGTTTGTATGTCCCTAGCTAGTGATAAGTCTCTATAGGTCGTTGGCTAGGTTAATCGGGCAGTTTATGGCTCGTAATCGTATACTAGCCTGGTCCAAGGGGGAGTCTGTTAGTACATGATGTCCCTAGGCTAGTATATTAGTTGTTTGGACGTGTTTCGGGGTGTTTGGAGACGTTTGTACGCGTTTTGGAGGGTTCGGGAAGCTGTAGGCGATTACACAGTGTTATCAGGCAATTAGCACTCATGCCACATCACTGTAGCACACGATTATGGGCATTACATAGGCGATTACGCCCAATCGCCTATGTTATCATGTCTTATAGCTGCACAATCGCCTATAAGGTGCTGTACGTACCCGGGAGGTATAAACAGGCCTATTATCAACCCTAGAGCTTAGTTCTTGCCTCACACACTCTCCAAACACCCTCCCTTGGTCTGAGACGTCTGATTTGATCATTGTAAACACTCGAGCTCTGTTTTAGTGATTAATCTATAATCTTTTGACCCGTGTGTGTGTTGTAATAACTCGTTTATCATCGTTTCATTATCGTATCTGTTATTAGAACATATTAGAGGGATTCCGCACCTCTACTATAAACCCCGTGATTGTCGGATTACGCGTTCGCCGGTCCTAACAAGTGGTATCAGAGCCGAGGCTCTTATCACGGGTGTTTTAATAACAAAAACGAGCAAAAACAGGTTGTTTTTGGTGTAAAAGTTTAGATTTTTAATCAAAAACCTGTTCTTATTTTGAAACTTTGAGTTTTTATCAAAAACCCATATTTTTCAAAATCTTAGTGTGTGTTTACGGTTAAAAACGTGTATTTTTGATCAGGTTTTGTTCTAAAACTATTTTGGTAACTTGTCTAATCATTTGGGATCAAAATACAATGTTTTAGATAAGATTTTGAGGCAAAATAGGTGATTTTTGAGCAAAAGTGCGGCTGCAGATCAGATCAGGCGATTACGCAAGCCAAATCGCATGAAAATTTGAGCAATTAGGGTTCTTACACGATTAGCCTCTACTCGCGTGCTATAGTACACGATTAGGCCTCCAATCGCATACAGTGCTTTAGCGATTAGGCCTAATCATGTGGCATACCCCAATCACCCTAAAACCCTAATCGCGTTACTATTCATTAGCAATTAGCCCTAATCGCGTCACTATTCATTAGCAATTAGCCCTAATCACGTGTTAACATCCTCCAATCGCCTACCTTAACTAGCAATTGTGACCATAATCGCCTACAACGACCTGAACCTAAAATTGACCTAAGTTTGACTCGCGTTGACCGAAGTTGACTTTCGTTGACCGAAGTTGACTTTTGTTGACCAAGTTTGACTTTCAAAATAGGTGTTAACCGTCTTTGACCGAAGTTTGACTTTTGTTGACCAAGAGTTGACTTTTTCACAAGGCTTTCATAATGGCAAATGCAACCAAACCATGGGCTTTCGCGTCTTCAAGAACACCCAACCGGCCCAACAACGACAACAACAGAGGATTTCCGGATGTAATCTGTGGGCCCATCTGGAGAGGAAATCAACGTCAGATGCTAGTCAAAGTCAACCGAATCAAACCAGACAACTTAACAATGTTCAAAACAATCAAGAAACGGTTGTGGTTTCGGTTACTCCTGCAATTCACTCTGTCTCAGCAAACACGGATGCTGCGAGTGTACTTACTGTACTTGCTGATAAAGGCTTTGACCAAAAGACACAACTCATGGGAGGTGTTAATGGGGAAATTGCGTGTTTTGCTCAACGAGTAGAGACTGTGGAATCGAGAGAAGCGTCAGAGAGTGCTCAAATCTTAGAAGAGAGTACAGGTGCAGATAGTGAATCATCATCCAATGAACAATATCCTGAACGAAGTTCTGAAGAAATCAACAGAACTGATGCAAATTGTTCAACTTCTGAAAGGAGTGAATCAGAAGAGGAAGATGCTGATTATCAAAATCCAGAAGTTAGAGTTCAAATCAAGCACGGAACTGACCCTATTGCACAAGGATCTTCCAGGTTTGTCTATTCTAACTGTGCCGAACTCCAAAGTACGATTGAAAGGCTGTCTGAAAACGATCAGACCCTTACTTGCGATCTAGCTAATTGTATAACCATCAATGAAGTTTTGAGATCAAATGAAATGGAGCTTAAAAACTTAAATGAAATTTTAATGAAAGAAAATTCTGAGCTTTCTAAAACTCTTGAGGATATAAAGAAAGAATTAGCGCAAACAAAATCTGATTATGAAATAGCCCAACATAACCTGGATGGTTTTCAGTTTGCAAAGTTTGTACTAAGTAGAAATGATATAGATCTTAAAAACCAGTCTCGGCAAAAAGAAAATCAAGGACTTGGTTACAATAAACGTTCTGTAAATAGACGGAATGTGAAATTGAAACCAAAGGCCTTACCGGAGACAGACCTTGAGGATTCTAATAAAGAATCCCAAGAAACTGAGAAGGCTCAATCAGGTTCACATAGCTCTATTAAAAATCACATTTTATGTGAACCTGAACCAGAAAAGAAGCACTTTCAGTTTGCTGAAGGCACGGAAGGGCTGTACATGTTGGTGGGATCTGACAAATTGTTTTCTGATAAAGAGTTTCCCATTAAGAATGTGGATCAATCCTTGATTAAACATATTTTTGAGGAAGTACTAGTTACTGAAGCTCAGATCAGAAAACTCGTTGATAAGAAGAAACATGTTGAACACAAACCCACCAAACATGTGAATCAAAAGAATCGGTCTGGGAAAAATCAAAAGGGTCCCAAGATCAATGAACTTAAGCCCATCAAATCGAAAGGTACTGATCAGATGAGACATTCTCTTCAAAATCATCAAAGAAATTTTTCACCAAGATCATCTGATTATGATTCATATCCAAGTACCTCTCGATTTAGAAGCTCACAAGGGAGTTGTAGCCCTAGATTTTCTCAGGTTAGTTCGAGACAGTCACGGTATGAACCCCAGTACTATGAAGAATGGAGGTCATGCTATGAATGTAACGAGGTTGGACACTTGATTGCTAATTGTCCCTATCTGAGAAAATTAAAGGGGAAAGCACTTAAGCCCCGTAAATACAACAACCAAAGATACAAGACACCTGAACAACAAGTTCAGGTGACACCAAAGAATGTGAAAAGGAAACAAAGGGTTGTTGTTGATGGTGCAAAGCCTAAAGCTGATCAGGCATCAAGCTCCAAGGCTCCACCTAAGGTTGCAAAACCCAAGGGTGGCCCAAAAGCAGGTCCAAAGACCAACCAAAGGGCAAAGCCACCAGCTGACCCAAAGGTGAAGTCTCAGGTACCACCCAAATCTGTGAAGCAAAGACCTGTAAAGGCTAAGCATGACCAGATTTGGAAGCCAAAAGCAGCTGAAGCACCATCTGTGAGTTTATCTACTTCATTAGCACCATCTACATCAACTGTTGTTGATGAGAAAACACCTACCCCTCATGGTAGGTGGATGGAGCTGCCTATGATTGATGACTTAGGCCGACCAGAGATGGTCAAGGCCTGGGTCCCCCTCGAGAACTAATCTTTGAACGAGTGTGCAGGGTGTTCCAGGAGGAACTATCAGCAGTCATTTGATTGTTGACAGTGGGGCATCTTAGCACAAAATAGGTGTCATATCGCTCCAGTAAATTGATCAGAATATCTTTGGAGGATATGTTACCTTAGCCAATAAAGAAGGGGATTTGTTATCGAAGAAGAAGAAAGAAGAGAAAATGCTCGATAAGAATAATTCCATACCCAGTGTTTCGACTTAACAACGGATGTCAGTAATGAATAAAGAGTGGACTGGGTGATTGCTGCAGAACGGTTCCTTCATTATCTAAAGGGTTACCGACCAAAGGTCTATGGTATCCTAATGGCGATAAGCTGGATCTCGTTGACTTTAGTGAATTTATCAATGGTGGTTACAATATTGAAGCTGGATCCGCAACGGGTGGATATCAGTTCTTGGGAGGTCGTCACATGTGTTTCCTGCAACCTGCGAAGACGAATCAGGTAGCTGCATTGAGCTGCTGTTTCCAGGTTTATCTTTGGATACTTCTACACACATGCTTGACTACGGTTTGCATTTTCTTATCACCTCCATTTTCTTATTAATAGTGTAACTTCCATAACAATCACTAAGGATCCAGTGATTATTTATGTCCACACTGACTACCGAATTGCCAAAATTTTTACCAAATCACTTGACAAATTGAAATCTGACTATCTTTGAAAGGTAAAAGGAATTTTGGGAAAATCTGAGTAAACCACATCGGAAAATCATTTTTTATTTAATATTTTTCTTCAAAAATCAGAAAAATCCAAAAATATTGTCTTTTCGCAAATTTTTAGATTTTTAGGGGGAGAAAATTAAAAAAAAATTAAAAAAAAATTTAAAAATTAAAAAAAAATGAAAAATTGCAAAAATGAGTTTCTTTTGTGAATATAGGGAAGATGATATTAACCAATCAGTCAGACTGTCTGGACCCTTATCATCTTTAAAATATTGGAACTGATAGGTAGCCTCTACAATGATGTTTCGGTAGGCTCAAAATCATTTCCAAGTTCGGCACGGTGATATAAACTTAAATCATCTGAATCATGTGTGGATCAACGTGCGTTGGCATATGGTCTTGGTACCGAAATCTCGTTTGATAGCATGCCAAAATCCGAGGTTTCATGGTCTTTAAGAGGTTGGTACATCCGGGGTGAACTGGACGTCTCTCAGAATAAATAGGAGTGGCACACGTGTCGTACGTTGGGGTCGCAGCCTACGATTGAGACACCTCTATGTCGTTTCCGAAAAAAAAAATTAGAATAAGTTCTGATCAGGGGACGTCCGGGAATCCTAAAAGAGCAAAAAGATTCATATATGCCAAAACCCTATTCTCAATGAGAATTCGCTCTAAGGTATCAAATCATATACCTAAAGCATCGTACCGTGAAAAATCAAATATACGGTATTTGACTTGAACTCTGGTTTGGATCTCACTGGTCTCTCTGTTGCAGTGTTTCTGCAGACCTGATCACCACTGAGTCCACTCCTTGTAAAATACGGATGACAACAACTTACTCACCGGTTACGAGGAAGCTTTGTGCATGACTTGATACGGGAATGTGTCGCGTGGCGGGGAACACCTTGTACATCAGTCTTAATATTACCTTAACGTATCTAAAGTGCTTAGCGATAAAACTTGATTTTGAGTTTAGGTGGACAACAATACTGGCAGTTGTTGTAGGATGCTTATTGGTAATTTGAACTATAACTAAACAAATAAGGGTTCTAGATTAGTCCGTACACTGATATGTTTCCCTAAACAGATAAAACTCGCAAAATTATGATAGTGAATAGTGTTTTACATTTCCTGCATTTTTAATTTTTGTTTGATTATCTTGAAAAACCCAAAAAGATCTTTCTTTTGTCTTTATTTTTGATTGACCGATGTTGGAATACAAGTATTCTTCAATTGGAATCTCAGATCCGAAGTCGAAACTCAAATAAAATCTAAATTTTACAAAATTCAAGGGTCAAATATCACTTTCAGGGTCACAAATTGTCAATCGTGAGAGTTCAGGGTAAAATTTGAAAGGACCTAAATGTTCAGGGGGAGAGTGATTCGTTTCTCAAATTGTTGGTCACTATGAACAAATCTTGAAAGTTCATCAAATGATAAACTTCAAGAATTTGATTGACTCCGGATTATTTGTCGTATCTAATACAAGTTGTAGTTTGTGTGCAGTTTTTATTAATTTTTCCTGCAGGATCAACACAATGTCTGTGCATACCATGATTCAAACGACAAGGCTCGAAGCTGAACAACGCCCGAACTTGAACAACAAAATCATCCTGAACAGCAAGAACCCGATATTTCATCTTCGAAGAAACCAGATCTTGGTAGAGCTCCAGCAATCGAAGCTGAAGAAGATGAAAGTCAAGAGATGAAAGTGAAGATGATATTGATCTTCGTCCAAGTCAAAGAATTGTCAATCATTAAAAGCGGAGATTTCTTGTTACCTCCCAAGTTATCGAAGTAAATGGATGACCAAGACGAGATCTTATGAAGCCACGACTAAAGCTCAAATTAGTTGATATGTTCAAATCTTCAGAGGTGATACACTGCGGTGTCACCCTAAGTTGAAGAATGCTGAACATGACGACTTGAAGACTCGAAGACCATATATCTCCAGCTAGATGATAGGTTGAGTCTGTAAATCACTAGCTAGGTCCAAGGGGGAGTCTGTAAGTGATAGGTCTCTATAGGTAGTTGGCTAGGTTAATCGGGCAGTTTATGGCTCGTAATCGTATATTAGCCTGGTCCAAGGGGGAGTCTGTTAGTACATGATGTCCCTAGGCTAGTATATTAGTTGTTTGGACGTGTTTCGGGGTGTTTGGAGACGTTTGTACGCGTTTTGGAGGGTTCGGGAAGCTGTAGGCGATTACACAGTGTTATCAGGCAATTAGCACTCATGCCACATCACTGTAGCACACGATTATGGGCATTACATAGGCGATTAGGCCCAATCGCCTATGTTATCATGTCTTATAGCTGCACAATCACCTATAAGGTGCTGTACGTACCCGGGAGGTATAAATAGGCCTATTCTCAACCCTAGAGCTTAGTTCTTGCCTCACACACTCTCCAAACACCCTCCCTTGGTCTGAGACGTCTGATTTGATCATTGTAAACACTCGAGCTCTGTTTTAGTGATTAATCTATAATCTTTTGACCCGTGTGTGTTGTAATTACTCGTTTATCATCGTTTCATTATCGTATCTGTTATTAGAACATATTATAGGGATTCCGCACCTCTAGTATAAACCCCGTGATTGTCGGATTACGCGTTCGCCGGACCTAACACCATCAGATACTTTATGATTTATACCCGACTAGACCCGAAGATGGGTTCGGGTCAATGTCCGTGCCTGTGTTAGTTAACGACTGTATTTGGAACGCGTATGATCGGACCCATGTGGCTGATGTGGATGAAACCGCGTCTAATTTATTACGATTACGTGTCTATGTGAATAATGAAGTATAATAATAATGAGTAAACTAATTTGGATTGATTACGATTACGTGTCTATGTGATATTCGATGAACTTATGTGAAAACCATACGTGATTGTGTGAACCTAAACCGAATACGTTAATAAAATCATTAAAGGTGGATCATTAGGTTGATTAGGGTCTTAACGCACGGGGTTGCACTTGTTACGGTCCGAAATAACGAAAACGTCGAAGGAAAACGCGTCGGGTGACGAAACGGGCCACCCACGCAGGCCAAGGGCCTGTGAGCAGCCGCTCACAGGGCCCGAGCGGCCGCGCGAAATAGCCTGACGGGTCTAAACCGCCTCAAACCCCTATTTAAACACTCTTAAGCCCCATGCTACCTCTAAACTCAACCCTCATCGCCCCCTTACTGCCCCTTACGAATTATAAACCCCAAACAACCTGCAAAGGCTCAAGATCATCGATTGGGAAGCTCCAAAGGCGTTCGGTTGATTGTATCGAAGAGCTAGGGGTATAATCTTTAATCCTTTATGCTTTAATCTTATCTTTATGTTATAAAAATCATATAACAAGGTTTGTCCAGGTCTGAAAGCTTTTGATAATTATTAAAAGTTGAGGTTTTTGAAGATTAAACGAATTAAACATGATGATAGGCGATTAGTAATATCATAGGTTACTTGTTGAGCAAGTTGTTGAAGTTTTGATCATTAAAGTTGTAATCTTTGCATGAATAATGATAGAATCTGATCACAATAGGTATTAGGAATATTTGGTAATGGTTATTGATGATTATTAGGTGTTATTGATTGATAATATGCAACTAGGGTTTGATATAATTGATAATATTACATGATTAGAATCTGGACAGAATCTGAATGTCGACTTGTAGGGTCTGTTTCGTGGCTTGAAAATAATTGTTTTGATCGATTCTTTGCATGAATAGATTGTACATGGTCTTAGCTTTTTAGAATGGGCAAAATCATCTGATTTGGATGTCGTTTGATATGTTTTTGGAATTTTCTTTGATTAAAGGTCATGTCAGATTTTCGGATTAAAAACTGAGTCAACTTTAAACAATCATAACTCGAGTTTTACAAGGAATTAAGTTATGAAATTAGGACAGTAGGTTAACATTGGAATAACTTGGCTTTTCCAAGTGGATTCATCCCGTTTGGATGAATACACGATTTTTGGGATTTTTTCTACTAACCTGACCTGCTGTAGAAACATTCTGGACATATCTGTGATGTACGATTTTTCAAGATTTTTGTATTTGGTTTTGAGACAAAAAAAAAATATGAGTTATTAAATGAATCCCAAATGATATTCAGTAAAAATTTGGGAGTTTAACTCACTGATTTAGTATTTTAAATAAATTAGTTTTGGTGACGCACAATCTGTCCTTAAAACGCAGATTGTGTATTTTGTGTTTGTGTAACTAATTGGAGCCCTATGTGGTATGTGTTTGATATATTTGAATGGGCACTTATATGAGATGCATATGAAGTGTAAAACTAATGGTAACCAACATATTCACCAACGGGTCCGTAGGATTTACTTATGCATGTAGAATCACTAGGTGTCACTTACACGCTTTTGAACATTTAAACGTCTTGGACAAACGGATTATATGGTGTAATGGTATTACACATATACTCACATAGTGACACATGTACTAGGGAGTCGGTAGCACACCCTACTTTGGAGTTGGATTTATTTGCTTGCATTCTAATGTGAGTTTCACTACTCTTTTTCTCAAAAGCATGCGTCTCAGGTATGAGACAACTTACTTAACATTTTTCTAGTCCTGTTTGGGACTACTTACATATCCCTGGTTGGGATGTTATGGATCCTTGTGTGGGTCGATTACTTTGATGGATCCTTGTGTGGATCGTTTACTTTGCTAGTTCGTAAACTGTGTCCTTGATGAACTAAACCAACTCTATCATCTGTAAGTCCTCACGTACCGAATGAGTTGTCGGGATTGGCAAGCGGGTTATTAGTTGATAGCGCTATTAGGTCTTACAAACCTCACACCGGCTCGGGGAGCGCGGGCGTGAACTATAACTTAACGAAACTTTATCATTGTGGATAGACAATGATGTCAGGCATGCGGCACACTTTTGTGGCTACACGTACATAGCAGTTCGGTATATTCGGTGCTAGTTATCATGAATGGGCTAGCTACCCTTGGCATGCGACGAACTAGTGTTTACACGGTTCTTGGAACCAACTCAATTACTTGTTTACGTGGTTTTGGAAACCAGCGCAGTTACACACTCATCTACTTTACTTAGTGAACTCACCAACATTGTTTGTTGACCCACGATTTACATGCTTTTGCAGGTAGTTAGCTTCCGGTGCCAGGATTAGAAAGCACTACACACTTCACTGCATTTGGGGTCTTGGGCATACACCTAAATTACATAATATGTTTTTTACATTTACTTTCATATGGTTTATATTTAGGCGCGTTGTTTTGCGCATGGTTTTAAAAGGTTTAAATTTGGTTTACGCTTCCGCAGCTTAACTAAACTTGGTTTTGAAAACGAACTAAATGGTTTGGGCATTTAGAGTTCGTTCATATGACTTATGGCTATGGGATCCTGGTATGTCATGCGCCTCGCGGTATAAACCCCGCAGTGGAAATTTGAGGGTGTGACAGATTGGTATAAGAGACAGATTATAGTGAACTAGGACTGGATGTTGAGTCTAGTCTATAATCATCATAGCATAAGTACACTGACAACTTAAGTGCACAACTAGCTTTTAGCTACACATACCTACAACATATGATTTCAGAAGGTATGTTATCTTCTAGTTCTAGATCTAATTCTGAACACGTTAATGGTGGGAACCCAGGGTTACACCAGGTGACACATTACTGGGAGCGGCATCCTAACAAACCTCATGGATGAGGAAACAACAAAAGTACAAGGGAGGGAGCCCTTGCGAGCGTTGTGGCGCACGTACACAGGAAGCTGCACGATGCGCATGACGTGGTACCATTTAACCAAATCAAATTGAAGAAATTCAAATACTGAGACTTATTCTTTTCACTAAGCAAGGAGACAATTAGTTTCTGTTCCTTGTTACTTGATCTTTCTTACCTTCATTCGAAACTCAGAAGGGACTGGGTTACACATATAGAATTCATTTCTTACTCTAGTACCTTACGCCTAGTGCGAGCGGGCGAACGTATGACTGCATATCCTTGTCTCTCATGAGCATGTGGTAGGTTCATGGGAACACATTAGATCGGGGCTTGTTACACACACTCTTGGGGAGTTATGTAAAGCCTGCGACGTAGTGCAACATCACAAGGGAAGATGAAACCTACTGATGGCTGATAGTCACGATTGGAGGAACGAGTGGTACAGCTTACCACTAAACTGGCTTACATAGGACTAGAGGAGGAGACTGTACGTGATGTGAACCATATAACACTGACACCCAGAAAGAGGAGGAAGAAGGGATGGAAGGGGAACCTGAGCAGAGCGAGCATATGTAAAGTGATGATGAAGGCTCTACTATCTAGACAGAGCGTGGCGACGATTGGCTCTTACCTTTTTCTTACCTGTATTTTCTTTTCTTTTCCCTTGTTAACTTAGATAAGACTGAGTTTTTATGATCAACGATAGGGTGGTTGAAGCCCTCGCCTCTTTCCAACCAATTAAAGATCTATTTTGCTAAATCACTCTTTTCCCCCGACTTCCACATTTGAACTTTCTTATACCTTGAACGCACATGCCACAATAACAACCTGCCATCATATTTTCAAGCCTTTTTATTGGTCATAAACCTTTATAACTCCAACAGAACTGAAAGAGACCATCTAATTTCTTTGATAGTATAAGTCATTTCCATGTGCATTTGCCCCAGGCAGGATGGGGTAATGTATGCTAGATGCACACTCGATGAGTTACAGATACTTAGATGGAGAACGTAGCACCCTATGATGAAATCTAGAAATTTGACGGATGGGTCTGAGGTCGACGCCTACACTACCAAGCTACAAGAGTTGGATACTTTGTGCTCGAATCTAATTAACCAACTTTACCAGCGATCGAATTTCAGACCAAAAGGGTGGGTCCCTTAGATTCGTGGCTTGGCCACTGCAGCTCACCTACCCAGAATCTAACAAATCGTTAATTCTGGCTCGTAAACACACGGATTAGGCTATTGAGCATGGTACTTTTCCGAAGCATGGAGCTTCATCTTCTACTTTTGGTGATCGCAAGAGAACGTGGAATAGTGTGAGGTACAAGTCCTTCAACAAACAATAACCACAACGGTAACAACAACAATGGGGCTCGTGGAATGGCAATTGTGATTGGCTCTGGGGAAGCTAGGACTGATAACAATGTCGTGACGGGTACGACACTCTTGCTTCTATTTTATACTGGTGCAGACTATAGTTTTGTGTCATCAAAACTTAGCAAACAACTAGGGATGGTTCCTACTCTTCTTGATACCCCGTACACCATAGAGTTAGCTGATGGAAAGCCTGTGGAGGTAACCCATATTCATCGTGACTGTAAGCTCGAGTTGGATGGGCAATCGTTTGCCATCAACATTCTACCTATCACCCTTGGAAGCCTTGATCTCGTGGTTGGCATGGACTGGTTGTCCAAGCAACACGCTGAAATTCTCTGTCAGGAGAAGATGGTTCGTATTCCCCCTCCCAAGTGGAGAACTTTTATCTATACAGGGTGATCGTGGTGGTGCCATGGTGGGCATCATCTCCTATCTAAAGGCCCAGAAGTGTATTCGTAAGGGCTGTCCAACCATTTTGGCTAACATATCAGATACTCGAGCTGAAACTGAAATCAAGTATGAGGACATCCCAGTGGTCCGAGATTTCCCAGATGTCTTCCCAGAGGAATTACCTGGACTTCCACCCGTTCGTCAAGTGGAGTTCCAGATTGATCTTGCGCCGGGAGCAGCTCCAATTGAACGCGCACCATACCGCCTAGCACCAGGCGAACTTCAAGAACTATCTACCGAACTCCAAGAGCTATTGGGTAGGGGTTCCATTAGACCTAGTTCTTCGCCATGGGGAGCTCCAGTTCTGGTTGTTAAGAAGAAAGATGGGAGTTTCCGCATGTGTATTGATTATCGGGAGTTGAACAAAGTGACAATTAAGAACCGCTACGCTTTGCCTCGTAATGATGACTTGTTTGACCAACTGCAAGGGTCGAGTTTCTATTCTATGATTGACTTGAGGTCAGGATACCATCAGCTGAGAGTCGGAGATGAGGATGTGGCGAAGACATCCTTTCGAACTCGTTATGGACATTATGAGTTTTTGGTGATGCCATTTGGATGCACCGGCTGTGTTCATTGTTCCGATGAACCATGTGTGCAAGCCCTATTTGGACAAATTCGTCATAGTGTTCATAGATGACATACTGATTTATTCCAAGAGCAGGGAAGAGCGCGAGCAACACCTGCAACTGATCTTGGAACTATTGAGAAAGGAGCAGTTGTATGCAAGATTCTCTAAATGTGACTTTTGGATTCGAGAAGTCCAATTTCTTGGACATGTGGTCAACGAGGCAGGAATACATGTTGACCCCGCCAAGATTGACGCTATTAAAAAGTGGGAGGCTCCTAGGACCCCTACTGAGGTGCGCCAATTTCTTAGTCTCGCGGGATACTATCGTAGATTCATTGAGGGATTCTCTAAGATCGCTCAACCTCTCACCGCCCTAACGCAGAAAGGCATTACCTATAAGTGGGGAGATGCCCAAGAATCTGGTCAAAACTTTGCATTGCACCGATACTATCGCTACCTGAGGGAACAGAGGACTTTGTGGTGTACTGTGATGCGTCTATCCAAGGGTTAGGATGTGTGCTAATGCAGCGTGATAAGGTGATCGTGTGTGCTTCACGTCAATTGAAGGTTCATGAGATGAATTACACCACCCATGACTCGGAACTGGGAGCAGTGGCCATTGCTCTAAAGATCTGGAGGCATTACCTCTATAGGACAAAGTGTACGATCTACACTGACCACAAGAGCCTCCAACACATATTCGATCAGAACGAGCTGAACATGCGACAACGTCGATGGGTCGAGCTTCTGAATGATTATGACCGTGCCATCAAATTTCATCTAGGGAAAGCTAATGTAGTAGCTGGTGCCCTCAACTGTAAGGAAACGAAACCTAAACGGGTGCGAGCTTTACAACCCACTATACATTCTAATCTTCCTGATAAGGTACGTGAAGCCCAGGGCGAGACTTGAAAGAAGAAAACATCGGGCTTGAAACTTCACATGGTGCTGATAAGCACTTGGAATGGAAGACGGAAGGTCTTCAATACTTCATGAATCGAGTCTGGATACCACGTTGTGGGATATCAGACAACTGGTGCTCGATGAAGCTCACACCTCTCGATATTCGGTACATCCTGGTTCGGACAAGATGTACCACGATCTCAAAACTCCTTACAGGTGGCCAAACATGAAAGCTGAGATAGTCACTTATGTTAGTAGTGCTTGACTTGTGCGAAGGTTAAGATTGAATATCAGAAACCTTCAGGCCTACTCCAGCAACCAGAAATCCCTATGGATTTCATCACAAAGCTCCCTAGAACGCCAACTGGCCATACCATGATTTGGGTTTTCGTGGATCGGTTAACCAAATCGGCACACTTTCTGGCAATAAAGGAAACGGACTCGCTGGAGAAACTAGCAAATCTCTACGTCAAGTAGGTAGTCTCTAGGCATGGGGTGCCTACTTCTATTATATCTGATCGCGATGCGCGATTCACTTCTCATTTTTGGACTACTCTCCAAAACGCTTTGGGGACTTGCTTAGATATGAGCACAGCCTATCACCCACAGACGGATGGACAGAGTGAACGTACCATCCAAACATCGAAAGATCTACTACGAGCGTGCGTGGTGGATTTTGGCAACAGTTGGGATAAGCACTTGCCTTTAATTGAATTCTCGTATAACAACAGCTATCACACTTCGAAACAGTGTGCGCCTTTTGAGGCACTTCATGGACGCAAGTGTAGGTCTCCCATCTGCTGGACTAGGGTTGGGGATAGCCAACTAATAGGTCCCGAACTCGTGCACGAAACTTCTGAGAAGATGGTGCAAATCAGATACCGAATGGCTGCTGCTCGTGATCGGCAGAAAAGCTACGCTGATAAGCGTAGGAAACCTTTGGAGTTCCAGGTTGGGGACAAGATTCTATTGAAGGTGTCACCTTGGAAGGGGTGATACGCTTTGGAAAACGGGGAAAGTTGAACCCACGATACGTTGGACCATTCGAGATTGTCAAAAGGATTGGTCCGGTAGCTTACAGGTTAAACCTGCCTAATGAACTTAATGGGGTACACGATGTACTCCACATATCAAATATAAAGAAATGCATGTTGGATACAACACTGATGGTGCCACTGGAGGTGATCCAAGTGGACAGACGGCTATGGTTCATGGATGAACCAGTGGAGATTCTTGAGCGGCGCGTCAAGAAACTCAAACACAACACTATACCTATTGTTAAGGTACGATGGAATTCCCGTCTAGGACCGGAATATACGTGGGAGCGCAGAGATCGAATGCGGCTCAAATATCCACACCTCTTTACTAAACCTGAACTTGTGCATAGATCAAACACTAAACATAAAGCAGCTCGCTCAAAGTGAATTTCGGGGCGAAATTCCTTTCAACTTGGGGATGATGTGACATCCGGGAACCAAGCGCACACTTTTCTAGCTGGCTTTATTGTTTACTTGCTGAATTTCGGGACGAAATTCTTTTCAACTTGGGGATGATGTGATACCCCGCAAATTCAGGTTCTCACTTTAACTAAACTCTAGTTACGTTCCTTGCATTATACTTAACTAGGGTTAGCTAGATAGGACACACGTTGCATTGTTGTGAGTTAATAACTGAATACATGATTAGTGAAACTCGGACGTTGGTGAATAATGAAGTATAATAATAATGAGTAAACTAATTTGGATTGATTACGATTACGTGTCTATGTGATATTCGATGAACTTATGTGAAAACCATACGTGATTGTGTGAACCTAAACCGAATACGTTAATAAAATCATTAAAGGTGGATCATTAGGTTGATTAGGGTCTTAACGCACGGGGTTGCACTTGTTACGGTCCGAAATAACGAAAACGTCGAAGGAAAACGCGTCGGGTGACGAAACGGGCCACCCACGCAGGCCAAGGGCCTGTGAGAAACCGCTCACAGGGCCCGAGCGGCCACACGAAATAGCCTGACGGGTCTAAACCGCCTCAAACCCCTATTTAAACACTCTTAAGCCCCATGCTACCTCTAAACTCAACCCTCATCGCCCCCTTACTGCCCCTTACGAATTATAAACCCCAAACAACCTGCAAAGGCTCAAGATCATCGATTGGGAAGCTCCAAAGGCGTTCGGTTGATTGTATCGAAGAGCTAGGGGTATAATCTTTAATCCTTTACGCTTTAATCTTATCTTTATGTTATAAAAATCATATAACAAGGTTTTTCCAGGTCTGAAAGCTTTTGATAATTATTAAAAGTTGAGGTTTTTGAAGATTAAATGAATTAAACATGATGATAGGCGATTAGTAATATCATAGGTTACTTGTTGCGCAAGTTGTTGAAGTTTTGATCATTAAAGTTGTAATCTTTGCATGAATAATGATAGAATCTGATCACAATAGGTATTAGGAATGTTTGGTAATGGTTATTGATGATTATTAGGTGTTATTGATTGATAATATGCAACTAGGGTTTGATATAATTGATAATATTACATGATTAGAATCTGGACAGAATCTGAATGTCGACTTGTAGGGTCTGTTTCGTGGCTTGAAAATAATTGTTTTGATCGATTCTTTGCATGAATAGATTGTACATGGTCTTAGCTTTTTAGAATGGGCAAAATCATCTGATTTGGATGTCGTTTGATATGTTTTTGGAATTTTCTTTGATTAAAGGTCATGTCAGATTTTCGGATTAACAAACTGAGTCAACTTTAAACAATCATAACTCGAGTTTTACAAGGAATTAAGTTATGAAATTTGGACAGTAGGTTAACATTGGAATAACTTGGCTTTTCCAAGTGGATTCATCCCGTTTGGATGAATACACGATTTTTGAGGTTTTTTCTACTAACCTGACCTGCTGTAGAAACTTTCTGGACATATCTGTGATGTACGATTTTTCATGATTTTTGTGTTTGGTTTTGAGACAAAACAAAAATATCAGTTATTAAATGAATCCCAAATGATATTCAGTAAAAATTTGGGAGTTTAACTCACTGATTTAGTATTTTAAATAAATTAGTTTTGGTGACGCACAATCTGTCCTAAAAACGCAGATTGTGTATTTTGTGTTTGTGTAATTAATTGGAGCCCTTTGTGGTATGTGTTTGATATATATTTGAATGGGCACTTATATGAGATGCATATGAAGTGTAAAACTAATGATAACCAACATATTCACCAACGGGTCCGTAGGATTTACTTATGCATGTAGAATCACTAGGTGTCACTTACACGCTTTTGAACATTTAAACGTCTTGGACAAATGGATTATATGGTGTAATGGTATTACACATATACTCACATAGTGACACATGTACTAGGGAGTCGGTAGCACACCCTACTTTGGAGTTGGATTTATTTGCTTGCATTCTAAGGTGAGTTTCACTACTCTTTTTCTCAAAAGCATGCGTCTCAGGTATGAGACAACTTACTTAACATTTTTCTAGTCCTGTTTGGGACTACTTACATATCCCTGGTTGGGATGTTATGGATCCTTGTGTGGGTCGTTTACTTTGATGGATCCTTGTGTGGATCGTTTACTTTGCTAGTTCGTAAACTGTGTCCTTGATGAACTAAACCAACTCTATCATCTGTAAGTCCTCACGTACCGAATGAGTTGTCGGGATTGGCAAGCGGGTTATTAGTTGATAGCGCTATTAGGTCTTACAAACCTCACACCGGCTCGGGGAGCGCGGGCGTGAACTATAACTTAACGAAACTTTATCATTGTGGATAGACAATGATGTCAGGCATGCGGCACACTTTTGTGGCTACACGTACATAGCAGTTCGGTATATTCGGTGCTAGTTATCATGAATGGGCTAGCTACCCTTGGCATGCGACGAACTAGTGTTTACACGGTTCTTGGAACCAACTCAATTACTTGTTTACGTGGTTTTGGAAACCAGCGCAGTTACACACTCATCTACTTTACTTAGTGAACTCACCAACATTGTTTGTTGACCCACGATTTACATGCTTTTGCAGGTAGTTAGCTTCCGGTGCCAGGATTAGAAAGCACTGCACACTTCACTGCATTTGGGGTCTTGGGCATACACCTAAATTACATAATATGTTTTTTACATTTACTTTCATATGGTTTATATTTAGGCGCGTTGTTTTGCGCATGGTTTTAAAAGGTTTAAATTTGGTTTACGCTTCCGCAGCTTAACTAAACTTGGTTTTGAAAACGAACTAAATGGTTTGGGCATTTAGAGTTCGTTCATATGACTTATGGCTATGGGATCCTGGTATGTCATGCGCCTCGCGGTATAAACCTCGCAGTGGAAATTTGAGGGTGTGACAGCAGGTCAGTTGCAGGTCGATGGTGGTAGTTGAGGTCGGTTGCAGGTCGATGGTGATGGTTGAGGTCGGTTGCAGGTCGATGGTGATGGTTGAGGTCGATGGTGGAAGGTGTGGTGGTGGTGGTTTAGGGGGGGTGGGATTTATAAAATTTAAAAAAAATAACAATTTTTTAAATAATATTTTTAATACATTATTATAATAATAGTTTTTTAAATAATAATAAGTTATTTTTTAATAATAATTAATAAATTGTTTCAAAAATGTCCCAAAGTTTTGGTTTTCACATTTTGGTCACGAAGACTAACCAGGTTAGACCTCTGTTTGTTTGGGGGTGATGGAACAAACTAACTTGAAAGTTGGGAGTGCTATTGGCCAAAGTGAATGTTGGGAGTGATATCCGCCAACAGGCGATAGTTGGGAGTATTAAAATCCATTTTTCCTATAATAAATTAGTGTTTACTATTTTTACTTCGTTGATTATGTATAAAATGACTAATAATTTTTAGTTGTAATTGTAGTTCCCCGAAAGCGGTACAACGAGAAAAAAGGCGACATCAATGCTAATATCCAAAAGCGGTACAACGATCGCAAGAGCCTGGCAAAATCCGAGTTTCTGAAGCGAGGAGGTTGTGGAGAGAGCAAGGGTTAGTGTCCCCCCCTGATATGAGCAATGTAAATTGGCAGAAGGCTATTGATCCTTTCTTGACCCTAGAACATATCCAGAAGTCGAATATTAACGCAACAGACCGTAAAAAATAGCTGCATACGTACCGAGGTGGAACAATCTCTTTTGCTAGTGCTTGTTACAAGCAGGTAATGCTTTATATATATTTATAAATACACACACACTAATGTTTATTTAATTGTTGATCTAAGTTCTAAGTTTACAGGACTTGGAGATGGATACCGTGCCGGTCATATTGATAGAGAAGGGTGTTTTGATAGTCCCGCAGAACGAAGAAAATTATGTAAGTATTTATTTATAATATAATTCTCATTATAATATATATATATATATATATATATATATATATATATATATATATTGAATCACCTTTGTAAAGCACAACACAAGTTGATGGCAGAGTTTGAGTCCCAAACACAACGCGTAGACGAAGAAGGTTGTTCCTCACAACAAGTCGACAAAATTGGCATATTTGAAAATGTGTTGGTGTATGTTTTTAGTTTTGACCAAATTGGCATGTGTTTTAGTTTTGACCCAATTGGTATACGTTTGTAGTCGCGACGCATTTGATATATGTTTGTACTTTTGATTCAATTGTTTTGTGTTTGTAGTTTTGAAAAATTTGGTAGATGTTTGTAGTTTTGACGCATTTGATATATTTTTGTAGTTTTGTATGTTTCTATGTTTGACCCATTTAATATATATATATGTTTGTTAGATAGTATGCTAACTTGATTGGTGTTGATATTATTGTAGGAGCAAATTACGAGTTTGTTGCAAAATCCGCCATTTAGAAATGAAATGATGCGGATGATAAGTTCAAGTATTGTGACACCGGACTTAGGAAACCAAAATTATGAAGGAGATCAAGGGAATGATAACATGATGATGATTATGATATGTAGTCGCGATATTATGTGTTTTATAAAGATGATTATAGTAAACGATTTTGATGATGATTTCAAATTTGGTATGCGTATGTAAAATATTTTATGCTTTTTTCAATATTTGAGTTTAAATATCATTAGCAGGTTAACAAATTCAGAAAGTAAAAAAAAACTTATTAGCCACGGACATGTTGACGTGGCAGATTTAATAGCGGCGACATGTCGTCGTTAATGGTCTTTTTTGTGTAGTGATAGGTGTTAATGAACAAAATGTAAACTGAAGTTATATTATTTAACCAACAAATTAACCTCAAAATTAAGGAACAAGAATACGTACCTAAAGATCAAAGCTAGAACAAAGGTTATGGCTGGAACAATGTTGCACATAGCCGTCGCAAAAGTTGCCGTCGTAAATTTCATTCCAGCAAAATACAAGTTCTGGTCTATCACTGGCCTGTTATTTTAAATCGACCATTATTATTTTAGAACAATACATAAAAACTACTCCTCATGTTCATGCAAATGTGTCAAATGACATGCCACAATTTACAACATTGAGAATTTGCACAAACCGGGTTAATTTAAATACCAAAAAACTCGAATTGTACGTAATTCTTTAAATGTTAACTGTTTTATCTTCCATTTGTGAAATAATAATATAGAATACTGAATACATACTCAAGTAACCCCAGCAACATGATCTTCAGGAAGATGGACATCGTCATCTTTGGCCTAACTTTCCTATTTGCACAAAAAAACAATGATCAAACAAATGATAAGATCAAAGAAAACTATAGATTCATATATGTCATGAAATAACAAACCTTTCGAAGAAGAAAGCAAAAGGAGCAAAGAAGAGAGCTGCAAACGCGTTTCGGTAAACAGAAAAAGTGTAATGATTCAAGCCTTTGTTTAGAGCAGATTTAACAACTAAACCGTTCACAGCATACAAAGTTTGCAAGAATATCATGAAAATAAAAGGCTTGCTACAGACATATACCCTTTTAAACCACTCTTTAGACATGATGGTTTTCATGTTATGTTTCCATATTGAAATGGTTTGTAGTGGTATTTATACACATGGGCTTTCAATGAACGTTCAAAAAGTTTTGACTTTTAACATCTCATCAGGTCAAAGAAGTAATTCTGTATTTCAATATGTATGAATGTTGTCATATTTTGGGATAAATGTTTTAAGTGTAGACAAATATTTGATGAAATAATGAAATATGTTTATAGCAATTGTTAATTCAGGATTTAAACTGTATTTTGGGGGTCAAGTTTAGATGAAAATGTATCAAATTTGAATTCTGAAATCAAACACTGTTAATTGTTTTGCCACATTTAAGAATCATTGACATTGTAATTGTATATTGTTTCAATAAATATAATCAGGCACTACATAAAGCGAAGATTAGTTAGGCTCTCCACCCACCATGGGTGTTTTGGAATTTCAAACCGTCACTTTATTATTTCACATCATTTTAAATCACAACCTTTCCAAACTAACTTTTTCCTACAATCATAAGTCATTCTAAACATCCACCCTATCACCTACTTTTTCTTTACTTAATTTATACCCCAACACACACACACAAAAAAAAAAAAAAAACAAAAAAAACAAAAAAACAAAAAAAAAACCTTTTTTTTATCCAAAAAGTATAATATGGGCCCACCAAATTCCAAACCCTGCCCGTCCGCTCTAACCCCCCCAGCCCCACCCCTCCCTTAATTATCGGATACATGCTACAATGGATTAGGGGTGTTCATAATTTGATTCGGATTCGAAAAATTCAAAATTCGACTTTGTTCGATTCGAACACCGAGAATTCGATTCAATTGTTAAGAATTCGAATTCGATTCAATTCAAATTCGAGTCTAGTAAATCAAATACGAATTGAATACGAATTTATGTTTTTAAATTCGATTCGATTCGAAATTCGAAGAAAACTGTACATGTATATTTTTTAAATATATATACACACATACACATTGTTATATACACAAATATACACATTGAAAACAATTACTTCTAAATTTTGGTCAAACTCCAAGAACACGGGTCTGTTTGGTATGGGGTAATGGAATGGACGAGGTAATGGAATGGATCATTACCATTCCATGTCTTGTTTGGTTGCCATTTGGGAATGAAACAAAACATTACTTTGTGTTGTTGGATAGACAAGAAAAGACGAATGAATAAAATCGGTGGTTAGTGGCGGTGGTGGGTGGTGGTCAGTGGCGGTGATGGTGGGTCGTGATATGTGGCGGTAGCGGCGGTGGTCGGTGGCGGCGGTGGAGGCGACGGTGAAAGGTGGAGGTGGATGGTCGTAATGGTGGGTGGGTGACGATGGTGAGTAGTGGCGGTGGTGGTGGTGATGGTAGGTGGTGGTGTGTGGCGGTAGCGTGGTGGTGGATGGCGACGGCGGTGATAGGTGGTGGCGACGGCGGTGATAGGTGGTGGCGATGACGGTGGTGGGTGGCGGCAACGGTGGCGATGGGTGGAGGTGGATGGCGGTGATGGTGGGTGGGTGACAATGGTGAGTAGTGGTGGTGGTGGGCGGAGGAGACGGCGGTGATGGGTGGCGGCGGTAGTGGTGGGTAAAAGAAATTGTGGTGAGTGACGGTGGTAGGTGGTGGAGGCGGCGGTGGGTGGATGATGGTGGTAGGCGGCGGTGGGTGGTTTTGTATGGCGGCGGTGGTGGGTAGGTGATGGTGGTGGGTGGTGGCGGTGGTGGGTGGGTGAAGGTAGTGGTTGGTAGTGGTGGCGGTGGCGATGGCCGTAGCGGTGGTGGTGGGTGGTGACGGTGGTGGCGATAGTGGTGGTGGTTGGTGACGATGGTGGTGGGTGGTGGGTTATGCTTTGGTTAGTAAAGAGTGAATGGGGGATGAAATGAAAAAAAAAACATGAGGGTAGATGGAATGGTTTTGAGGAAATGGAATGCCTTGTGGAATGGGTGATTCCATTACTTTAACCAACCAAACACACTATTTTTCATTACCTTGTAATGGTCCATTCCATTCCCCTTTCATTTCATCATACCAAACGCTACCATAGTGTCTACATCTTTTACCATAACCATATTTTACATATTTACCTTAAACATCACAAAACTCTATCAAATTATACTCTTCACTATTTTTACTATTCCCATATTTGACATATTATTGTTTATCAATTTTGTAGATTTATGATTTATATGTTAAAAATAATGAGTTTGTATTAGTTTTAAAAAGAAAAGTAAAACAATTTATTATTTATGGTGAATTTGAACTAAATCGAATTTATTCGAATTTGATTCGAATTCGAGCTTCTTATTTGAATCGAATAAATCAAATGTTAAGCGAATACGAATCAAATACGAATTCAGTTAAAAATATTAAAAATTCGAGAAATTCGATTCGAATAATTCGTTATTCGATTCGTTGAACACCCCTACAATGGATGGGTTTGTTTTGGGAGAGGGGGTTGGTCTAAAATTCAAATGAATTTGATTGTTACGTACTACGTACCTAGAGGAAACGAGTTTTGATTGTGGAATGAAGTAAATAATTTTAGAAGAGTATGTAGTTACTTTATATTTCAAATTTAATTTAGCACAAACACACAAAATATTTATTTATTTATTCAAAAAGTATAAACATAACTAAAAATATAGTACAAAAGAAATTAAAATAAGTTAAATAAATTACAAACATAACTAAAAATAAAATACAAAAGAAATTAAAAAAACTTACAAACAAAATAAAAAAGTACAATAATAAATATTACAAACTAGTACATGTTGAGATATTTAGCTCGTATCTTATCTTTACGCGCTTAGAAAATTCACTTGTTCCATAGCGAGAGATGCGTGTGCTCTTTCTCAAGGAAGGCGTAGTCGTTTTCCATCTGCGTTTACATTTGTTTTTCTTTTATTTTTTTATTCAACTTTTGTTCTTTGATTGATAAAAACCAAAATAATTTATCTTCAAAACCTTCAATGTGTATCTCACATCAGGATCCAATATTTCAAAACCTTCAATGTGTATCTCACATCAGGATCCAATATAGATGTAGACGAGGAGGAGGTTGCTCGGCCTTAGTTTCTAACCGCCGCCTTACTTTTATCTCTACCGGGTCGGCGTGGCAAGTCTTCTGGTTCTGGTTCAAAATCAAAGTCGTCGATGTTGTCATCTAGGTTTATATGGAACTGAGTGTCCGATGCGCCTTGGTACATATTTGGTTTCGGTGTGCCCGACGTTGTCTTCGAGCATTTAGACGCTCGACTGGTCGGCCCTGATGGAACAAGATTGTGACAACTACTCCTTATACTTCTAAGTCATGTACAATTTTAGTCCTTTGACTATATTAAATTTTCACTTTCAGTCCTCATTTATCATTATTTCATTTTATTTTACGATATCATTCAAAATAAACCTATATATGTTTACAAATGCAATCTATTTTCAAGATGTATAAGATTGTTTTTTTTTTTTTTAAATTAATAACTTTAAGGTTTAGAATTGTGTAAGTTTATAAAGTTTTTTTTTCCTTTTAAAACATACTATGCAAGACTTAAATTTGGAGGGCTAGGTTTGACAATATCAAAGTCTTAAAACAGATTCTTGTTGTCCTTCTATTTTGTTTTTTTTTTTCCGCCGAAGACCATTTTGTGCATTCAAGACCTCTTTAATTTGTATTTAATAAAAAGATGATTAGTGCATTTGATTTCTTTAATGATTTGCTAACAGTTTCAGCAAGAAATGTACGTTATCAGCATTGAATCCTAATCATAAAATCAAAATTAACGACTTTAAGGTGTAACCGTACATATTGAACATAATCATATGAACCGGATTCAAAGCTTGGGTTTTTTTTGTACTTATAAATCTTTTAGTCGCATCCAGAAACCTATTTCGATCAAAAACACCTTACCATCACCCCATATACACGATCTGAGAACCACGTTTTGGCGTCAATGTGTTTATTGGCCGAAAACCAGTCCAATCGAACCATCAGTGAACTTGTAAGATCGTTTTTCTTTGTGTCAATATACTTAGCTTTTAGTCCGGATTAAAACCCCCATGATTTCGTAATATATACAACAATAATCGGGTTGATTGAAATCATGCCTATGGTTAGGGTTCTTGGCTTGGTTATTTGGGGAAGAAGATGAACATTGATTAATTGATAAATAAAATTTTACTGATATAGTTTCAACAAAACAAGTCATAGCTTAGTGGCTAGGGTGTTGGTTCGATCCATGGCAGCAACATTACTTTTTATTTCATTTTTTTTCTTTCTTTATTTTGATTTTTATTCTTTTAAAACAATAAGACTATAAAATATTCATAATAAATCCATCTTTTGCCCAAAAATTATAAAAATTTAGGTGTAGCAGCTTGATATCCTATAGAAAATTATCGTATTTTTATTTTCTGGAAAATATTCTATTTTTATATTTTTATTGATTTAATTTGTTTTAATCATATTTAATTGATAAAAATTCATTTTTTTATAGTTTTGATCTTAAACTTTTTGGGAAATTATTTCTAATCATTATGAACTGAAATAAAAATATTTGGTTCAGAAAACATTCATTTTTATTAATTTTCTTAGTTTTAATCATTTAAACATGATTTAATCTCATTAAATTAGTTTGAAATATAAATAAGTTTATAAAAATTATGGGAAAATTATTTTCATTAATTTAAATCATGAAGCATCCATTTTCTATAAAAATAGCATTTATCTATATATATAATAAACCAAAACATTTTTAATGACATGTCATAATATTATGCAATCTCTCTTTTGAGAGATGCTACATAGGATGTGATGTGGCAACTCTAGACCAATTAAAAAAAAAGAATAAATATGGTTTAAATATGATTTAGCATAATCTATTAAATACCTAATCTACTAAATGTAAATATTAAAATTTTATTATTTCTCTCTAATGTTTCCACTCATAACTTTTAAATGTTAATATCTTTTATATACGAGATTTTTTAAAGAAAAAAATTACACCAAATTAACGAGCGTTTTATTATCTTTCCAACAAGTACTATAGTGCTATATGAAAAACGGAGAAAAAACGGCTATTTTTTGTAACCCGACAGGTATTGTGTCAGGTTTGGAATTAGTTTTAAAAAAATTGTGGGTTTGGGTCGGGCCTGGGATTAGGTGATACCCGACCCAATTACCCTTTTTTTTATATTAGAATACGATAACTTATAGCATATTTTGTTTAAAGTAATAATAATAATAATATTCATTAATCATATATTGGCAGATGCCATTTTTATAGTTTTGATACTTCTAATTTTATTCACTTTACTTAGATTTCTCAACCCGGGACGCTCCCGGGGTATAAACTAGTGTATCATATCTTGTATTTTTAATCTTATTTATGTTTAATGAGACATAATTAAACATTTATTTATCTATACTAATTAACATCTATTTTATAAATATTTTTCTTATAAAATAGGAATATTTTTATGTTAGAAAGTCTTAGTTATTGTTTGTTGGATCATTGTGTAACTCTTAATAATTTATTTATACATTTATAATTATTGTATTTATTTACAATAATTAGTTAAAGTAATTAACTACATTATTTTGTCTTAATTATTCAAACATAAGTTTTATCTAAATATTCAATTTGTAATAAATATATTACCTAAACTGTATTTACAAACTTTGGTATGTTGTTATACAACTTTTACATTAACGCGATTTATCATACAAACTCTAATTCCCCAAATCGACTTAGCAAACCCTAATGCCTTAGACCCTAGTTACCTTAGACTTTTTAGACACTTCCTTATTAGTATTCTTCCTTATTAGGTTGAATTCCTCGTAATTTCCATTACTTAGCTCACGACCGCTTAAGTGGATTTTGATCGCTTTCGCAAACGGTGAGTATATCTTTCCCCTTTTTCATTTTACTTTTGGGGCTACTCATGTACTTATATCAAGTTTCTATTTCCTTTTACTAAAATAGCAATTCTCATGTGTGTTTGCTTGTGTTAATTTGTGTGTCTATGACTTGTCAAAATCATTAACCTTTGAGGGCTTGGCATTTCAATGAATAGTACTATGGTATATACCCTTGTGACTCTGTTGAGAGTCCTTGTCATTGCTATGTATTTCATTACTACTAGCGCATACTATATATATTTCCTTTCATTTCATGGGGTTGATTTTGAACGGATATCGCTTATAAGTTATAACATAATTGCAAACAGTATACAACACGTGATTTGCGAAACTCTTTTCCTAATATATATATTCAAACAGGGTATGCTCACAAATACATCTTTGTATTGACCAAATTATTTTTGTACATGTTTCAGGTTGTTATGAGATGACTTTTAAACTTCTGGAACTTAGACTTAGATTTGAGACTTATTGTATTTCGGTTTTAGTTGTCACTTTAGAATTTTGTATCTTGTAATTTCTTTTAATGTAATAAACTATTCAATTCAATGTATCAATATTTACACTTTTAGTCCATGAGCTATTGAACAATCGTCATTACGTGATACCTCGATATTTCCGCCATCGGTTGGGGTATTACAGATTGGTATCAGAGCCGTGGTTATAGGGAATTAGGTTATTATAATGCCTTTTAGCCTAGTCTATAACTAAGTTTACATTCACGAGTCCTCTCGTGTATATTTCTCTTTATTTCTTGTATTTTCTTTCAAGATATTTTCGTTATACTTTCGATATTTTGCTTGGAGAAGGAGACACTCATATTTCACAAACAAAACGATATCACCAAGTTAGGAGTGGTATCCATAACTTGGTGATTAGTTTCACTCATCTATATGTTATTTATCTTAGGAATATATCTTTGAGATAGACTTGACATCCACACCTCAACGAGTATTACCTTCAAAAAGAAACTTAACCACTAAACTGGGAGTGATATCCTTAACTTAGTGACTGGTTTCATTTCACAATCGTTTTCAATTTTGATATACATCTTTGAGTTAGGAGTGAAACCCACATCTCAAGGATTTATTTCTGCATCTCGTTTTTAATCTCGCTAAGGTTTTGGAATTTACTAGTGATTGGGCACGTGAAATCTGGAAGGGTGAGCGCCTGTATCCTGAGTTTTCTGTCTAGGCCTGGCATTTCGCATAAATCCCAATCAGACGAGGGACCCGTATGCCGACCTGGGAACTCTCGGGATGATCATTCACTTATAGGCTAAAGTACGCCCCCACAAGTCACTAATAACATTTCAATTACTTTAGTTAGTCAAAGTTTCCTATGGAAACAATCTCAATGTTTTATAATATTGATATTTATGTTTTTTTCATCATTTGAAGACTCAAATGATAAATTATGAATTTTCTTAAATATTGGTAATCTATTACATACATTAATTTTATCATTCACATCATTTTAAATCTTGATCTTTTAAAACATATTAGATTTACACATACTTCATGGAATAGTTTCATTTTGCATTTTACAAACTTGTATTGCATATTTTAAAGGTCAAATGTAAACCTTTTGTTTTCATATGGCGTATCCAATATATGTTTTCGGGAGAAATTTGCAACTAATAATAAGCCTTATAACACTTTTCAAACTTGGCATCTCGTGAACACATGAAAATGTGTATTTACGAAGATTTTTTAAATAAACTTGTTTTGAATCTAAAACACACTTCGATTTCTAAAAAGTTACCCTCATGCATTACTACTATTCTTTCAACTATATCATAAAAATTGAGCAAACTACGTTTTGATAAACGAAAATTTATCTTATTACACTCGCACTAATTATTAGTAGTTACTCTTACAACACTGGTTTTTGAGCATTAATTTAACTCACTTTCATTTGGTGCAAATTGTACGATTTACTCGATTTACGTTATACTATTCTTTCAATCGAAATTTTATGCTATACTTACATACTTACACGAACGCATATTTGGTATGCATATTTTTTTCCTGTTTTGAGCAAAACCCTGTTATACTTACATTATTTTGTTCATCATAATGGTCAATGAACATTCTAGTTGATAACTCGTATGTGATCTATGCCAGTGACCACGTACGACTCAGGTTAGAATATTCCAACCCGAGGGGAACGGTGAAATTCTCGGAGTTTATCAATCTGGGTGTTTAGAGCCCAACGATGTGAACAGAAATTTACCGGTTGAAGGTGAACCCGAAAGGGAAGAACCTCTGACCATGTCTTACACTTACATGTTATTCTCATTACGGTTAAAGGGTAAACCCGAAAGGGTAGGACCTCTAACCATGTCATGATTGAACATTATTTCATTACCGTAGCTATTACATATTGGTTGCACGCATTTATTTCTTGTTAGGGTTATGGGAAAAGCATAACACCCTAGTGTAAGGCAAATCGATGATTACGGTCCAGAACACAATCATGGATTTACAAGTACATGAGGGTGGTGTGTAATTCTATTTAGGTTGTTAGTAGACAATCGGTACGAGTCCAAAGTATCGGGAGTGTGATGGGTTAGCTACGGTACACCCTATATATAAGCATAAACGATTCCGCGGGAACGGACTAGGAGTCTAACCAAGAACCTACCCATTACTTTATAATTACCTCTTCATTAGATCATTGGCTAATAGCTAACATTTTCGATAAGAACGTTCTTACGCGAGCTTCAATTAGTTTTGTTGGAGCCTTCCTTGTTGACCACCTCTACAGAAAACCGTAAACTTTGTATACTCTTACACTCTCTGTTAGTCAAAATCCTGTTGCATATCCTTAATAAAGTTCGGTCAGAAACCTTTCTAAAGTAGGGGAGACTGATTCATTAGTACCTCTGCCCCTTACAAGTTACACATTCCCAAAGCCTTTCTCATTTAAATTCTCAACTTTCTAACTTTAGGTCAACTGTCAAAGATTTTGACACTTTAACTTTGGATATTAGACAACTATTTTAAATTTTGTCAAATCATAAATGATGAAATTAAAAAAAAAAAAACCTATTTGACTTTTACTGCGTCTTCTATTTCATAGAAACCTCCACTTTTACATCGGCCTTGCTAGTTTTCCTAGCCCAACTTTTCAACCACCACCTCCACCATCTGGATGAACAACAAACAACGCACCTTTAAATATAGTTTTTAATTAATGAAAAAGATGAGAAAGTGACTCGTGGTTTCTTCGACTAGACCTAATTCCAGCAACCCAAACCTCGATCTTTTGTTGTTGGTCATTCACAATCAATTGTTTCATTTATACACTTTGATCTTACCATTTTCTCTCAAAGCAAGGGTTCTATAAGTACATGTCTTGCTCTCCTTGTGTAGATTGAAAAGGTTTCACCATCTTTTTACCATATTTGTAATACCCGGATAAGGGATTGGACAAATTTCGCCGATTTAAAAGGAAAGCAGGGAATTGAGAACGAGTGTGGGATTTAGGTGTTTGAATGTAATAAATTTATATTAGATGGAAAAATGGCGTTAACAGGATGGAAGTCAAATGAAAGGGACGAAAACCGTAAACCTGGAAGAACATCAACGAAATTACACCTTGATTTGAAATTTTTGTTAAGAAAAATAACGGAATGTATAATTTTGAATTTAAAAAAAATAATGGAACTTGACCAAATATATATAAAAAATTCGTAATTGAAGTTGAAGGTTGAGTTATCCTATAAAGGGTAAACTAAATGAGAAATGTAGGAAGTCACCATAGAGTAACATGTGTCATATGCAAAAGAACATGCATATGCAAGTCAAATGCTACCCCCTCCCATTTTAAACGCCCGTAACTTTTTATATTTTTATTTTTAAAATGAGTATCCTATTGTTACAATTTTAAAAAATAAATTTTGAAAACTCAGTTGTGACACAATGGACATAGCATAAAGCACAATACGAGTATCAAACTAAAAATCAATTAATGATAGACTAAAACAAAATAAGTAGCATACTAAAAACATAATAGATAGTAGAAAAAAATACAATGGACAACAGAATAAAACACAATAGATAACAAATTAAAGCACAATGAAAAGGAAACTAAAACACAATAGAAAACAAACTAATAACACAATGAACAACAAACAAACAAAATAGACAACAGACTAAAGAGACGATAACAGAGTTAAAACATGTGCAGACTAGAAAACCACAACGAACAGACTTATGACACACATTATCTTTAGTATGAATATACTATTGCTATATTTTTTAAAAAGAAAATCAAAATACCCAGTTGAGTATAACACAGTGAACAATGTAAAACACAATAATAAGCATATTAAAAACACAATTGACAAAGTTAAAACATATACAAACTAAAAAAACACAATGAACACGTTTATAACACACATGTGTATAGCAATAACACAATGGACGAGCAGAATACATAATGAAGTTAACACATAATTTTAAATATATATATATATATAGCAATGTAATACTCATATTAAAGATAAAAAAACATTGTTACTATGGTGAATTCTTTTTAAAATAAAATTGTATGAAAAAATTATAGATGTTTTGAAATGACCGGAGGAATTAACATGTGGCTTGCATGTGGTCAGAGAAAGACAAAAAATGTGAAATTTCCTTTTATGTCATTCCTTTAATTTAATAATTAATTTGTTTTTTTCTCAAACTAATCTTAACCCTCTAATTAAATCCAAGATCAATTGACTAAAATCCTTCTTATAATTTTAACAAAACAATACTTTTTTATTTAATTCTAACCCAATTGATTACCCTTTTCTAATTCCCGAAAGTGAGAAGTTTTCACTTTCGGTAAATAACGATCTTGTTATCAAGGCAAACTCAATTAACCACTAGGATATAGTGTGATTATTTGTCTAAAATTTTTCGTGTTCTTGATTTTCATGTTTTTAAACGGTAAAATTTATATAAAACTAACAATCGGCTAGGAAAAAAAGCAACAAAGTTACATTACAAGAAGGGAATTTTGGATCTACGCCACAAAACATTTAACTACGGCCACCATTAAGACTATAAAAGTAATTAAGAATATCATTCAAAATTAAGCAAAATTGGAGACAATATCTTGCTTCGATCATTATGCCTGAAGACAATATCTTTTGGTAATCTTAAAATGAACCACCACATTGTCAATATAGTTCCATGATCTATCTTTCTTTTGTTTGTGGATATATTTAACGAATTGTGCCAAATAATCATACCGGCCAGTGCAGCAACGTCACTACTGTGCGCAACATCTAGCCATTTAAAAATAGTACAATTCACCTGTACGTATTTCATAATATGACAACTTTATTATAAACATGGCAAGATTTAATCCTCAATTATTAGGTATCTTGAAACAAGGTGGTTACAGATGTCTTAATGACATCCATATCGGACTTGCATAAGATATACGATGACTATGACCAGCATGCAATTTAGAACCAAGTAATTATATTTAGTGCGTATATGATCATTTAGTTAATATATTGGTTAAAGTTGAAGATTCCATTAAAAAGGACCCTTCTGTATTTTAGACAAAGACAGTCCACGCAATTATTTGCTGTATACAGATATGGAATGATTCATCAAACTAGTTAATTAATTGGTCAAAATAACCTGAGAAATCCATTAAATGGGACCATTTTCTGTTCCTGAACTTTTGGTGATTTATTTGTAAATTTTTATACAATTATACTAGGGTGTGGGGTAACACCTCCAACCATTTCAACTGGGTGATGTTCTTATCATTGTCCCCTCTTGTCACACCCTCAAATTCTACTTACGGGTTTTACTGCGAGGCGCGTGACAAACAGGGGCGGGTCTAGGGTCTTTCGGTGGGTTCCTGGAAACCCACTCGATTTATAATTTGTAATTTTTAGTTTTAATGTATATAGAAAATTAGAAAGGAATCCATAAGAAATTATCTTAAGGAATCCATTAATAAAGGTTGGAGGCGCTCTAGTGGTTGAACCCGCCTTCATATTCACAAGGTTCCAGGCAGTGTCGGATCTAGAAATTCTCATCAGGGGTGCAAAAAATATAAGTCATAGGTCAGTTCAAAGAAAACAACATATGAAAGATAGAATAACATGAAATGGTTGTTAATTTCATATAATTAGGAAATGAAAAAGAGAATTACCTCTCTTTGTTTAACGATAATCACATCCCCTAGATTATTTTCATAGTGTATTTTTTATTGAAAAATTTATATGTATTGAGTATGCCCCTTCTAATTTTTACCGAAATTACAATTCAAGAACCGGCAATGACCATTACGTAAGACAACATATAACAACTGTAGTACTTACACTGTGTTCCCGAGTTTCATTAAAGGATGGAAAAGAAAGGATCTCCCTCCTCTTCCCTTCTCTCCAATTCCTTCCAAATTGGAAAGATTAAAAATCACACTAAAATCCTCTTTATTATCCCCCTCATTCCCTCCCTTTCCCTCCTACAAAAAACTCTGAAACACATTTTTTCCCCACTTCCTTCCTAATCCTTTCTCTTCCATCCTTTAATGAAACTCTGGAACAGAGTGTTAGATTATGTAGACGCAATTATAGGAATTAAAAAATAAATAACTCTAGTGCGGAGAAGAAAATTCTATTGCTCTCAATTCTTAAATAACTCCATTATAAAGAAGCAATTATGGGAATTCAAAAATAAATACTCAAAGAATAATTAACGGAACAAAGCTCAAACAATTTGATAAAGTATTTTTCAATATTTTTCGTGTGGCTAGAAATCAAATAATTTGAAAGTAAAATGAAGACAATGGACCTTCAGAGGGTGTCTTAATTAATTATATAAAATAATCAAGCCTTTTTACACTGATCAATTAATCCTAAGGAGGTGCCTTGCCCCACCCCGGCAAAACTTTTCATCCGCCCTCGGTTCGGACTTGTTGGGGGGGGAGGGAGGTTTTTGTGGGGTGCCTGAGACAAAAACAGAGTGTGCCTTAATTAATTATATAAAATAATTAAGCTTTTTTACTCTGATCAATTAAACTTGAGGAGGTGCCTTGCCACCCCGGGCAAAGCTTTCTATCCGCCCTGGTTCCAGGTTCGATCCTCGATCCACGCGTCTTATTTTTTTTGTTTCCAACTTTTTTTTAATTCAAAACTAGGGTAAAACAAAAACCTAAGTCACCCCATCCAACCAAAAACATACAGACACACAGCAAACAGCACCAGAACCTCCAGCCTCCTCCCCCATGACTTTTGCTCTAGCTCCGCTCCTGCCCTCCTTCTCCGGACCTCTGCCGCCCCTCCGCCTCCTGCGCTCCCCCTCGTCCTCCTCCTCCGCTCTGTAAGTTTATTTATCGAAGTAATGTTCTTACAATATTTCCATTTGGTTCTGCAGTCAATCGTGTTTATAAAGTAATTAGCTTTACAATGATATGAGTTACCATTTAGCTTCTTACAGGATCAATTTCTTACAAGAGTAGTAGCTTACTGTTAATTTGATGTTATTGAACTTCACTATGCGATTATATTATTACAAGTAATAGCCTGAGTTACCATTTAGCTTCTTATCAGTTTGTTGATGAAAATGAATCATCAATAATATTGCGTATTAACATCTTATTATTCTATACATCACCCTGTTTATACATGTAATCCATTTGTTCGATTTAGTTAAATTTTATGATACTTAATCTTGTTTATTGATGTATTGTTGATTTAGTTAATCTATAAGTATAGATATTATTGTGGTAATTGTTACCCGACTTCAAGGATTTGACTCACTTTTGAAAGATGTCACAACCTTTTGTGAAAATATGATATCGAGATGATTAACTTGGAAGACGACTATGTTGATCCGAAAAATAGAAGAAGAAAGACCAACATCACCAATCGTCACCATTATATAGTCAACAATTTCAACACGGTTCTAGACATGCAACTTCAAGAGTTTGGAAATCGTTTTAACAAGGTAACCACTGAATCGCTAATGTGTATGAGTTCTTTGAGCCCGTGTCATAATTACATCGTATTTATATTATGTGATGAACCTTATCCGACCCGAACCAACAAACCTACACGAATTTTTTATGTTTGGTCATATAAAACTGAAACACCTAAAAAAGGAACCCAAATGAAAAAAAAAATTTGGATCCACCACAGGTGACAAACTAGGATCCAAGTCAATGATCACAATAAACGACAACTATATGAATAAAGTAAAGTTCAAACAACCATGCACTTATAAGAAAAGATAACCAAAGTACAACGCAGCGGAAATGGTTTAAAAGTTACACTCAATGATACCGAATTTAAACGAAATAGTTCAACAGCTTAAAATGTGACGCATGAACATGATGAGATACAATGCGACTCCAGTGCGCCTAATCAATGTTGCTACCTTAGCGACCTGAGAAAACATGTTAAGTTCGTCAACATACAATGTTGGTGAGTACATAGAGTAAAGTTTCCAAAGCAAGTAAATGTTTTTAAACCAGACCCACATTAACCTTACATCTATACCTAATGCTAGCTAGACATCGTTACATGATACTAAAGCATTATGAACCATTGCTGAACGTTAGTAAGTTGCCTTAATTCCACGCCACCTGTCATCACTCGGTGTCGTATCTTAGATAGGACAAATATGCACCCGTCCGACCTTCAATCGGCCCGAGTGGGGCTTGTCGGTCCCAATAGATCTATTCACACTTTTCCTGTTATGTATCCACGTATTCATGGTTTAAAAGTTAGAAGGACTTTATATGGAAGTCTCCTAGTACCCATGTGATATAATATAATGATGTGGTCTAAGAAACGATAAAGTTTGTACATCATGTTTCTCCCCCAACAGGAATGAAGGATCGATCTAACAAGAAATTAGTATCGCGCGCGTATCGGATCGAGGGCGGAATCAACGATCCGATTAGTTGTTATAGGTGGGTGTTTAAGGAAAGGATAATAATAATATAATAATAATATGAGAGCATGCACAAAAACATACACAAAGGATTGCAATTGTATTGGAAATAACAAAAGTCTTACAAAATAACTAAGGCAAGGGGTATATATAGGGGGCTTTCATACACGTCCCTCATACACGTTCCTCATACACGTTCTTGGTATGTGTATGAAGAAGGTGAGACGTGTATGAAGCTTTACAACTTACCAAAGTACCCTTATGCCTATATAAACACTATAATGCAACCCGATGACATCTAAAATGTTATACAAACATGCTTACGACTATTATCGACCTATCACTAGCTGGGGACATACACGAAGTGCACAAACAATCTCCCCCTTGGACCTAGCTAGTGATCTGTAGACTTAACCAGTCACTGAGCTGAGGATGTCTGTATGACGTTCACAGACTCCTTCTAAGGTCCAGCTAATGATCTTCGGTCTTCAAGTCTTCAAGTCTTCACATCTGGCAATCTTCAATCTGGGAAGACACAACGCAGTGCACTAATAAGGAAAACAGTAAAAAGGAGGCTGTGACACTCACCTTAGGTTGCGTCTTCGAAAAAGAGTACTCAAAGCTTGTGTGATAGCCTTCGCTACCGAAAACCTACCATAAGACGCCTATAAGTGTTTGACCGATGATACGTTTGTCCAAACGAAACCCTTGATTGTCCAAACCATGACTGTGTATGTTTGAAAGAGTGTTTGATTTTTTGACACGGCCGCGCAAGACTCGACATCCCATTGGTGACCCGTTATATCAGTTTAACAAGCGTGTATAGTTCCCATACAAGTAATACAAGTAATGCACGTAACACACTTAGTTCATAAGAGAGTACTTGGGAGCGAGTTAGGGTTTTAAAAATGAGAAAAATGAGTGAAGGATGGTATTTATAGGCTGTTGTCATTCGCTAGGGTGTTGGGGCAAATGAGAAACTCAATTGGGGCGAATGATACTAACTTTTATATTTTTTAACCTAATAGTTTTACATCTTTTACAATGTAACTAAAAAAAATTAACTTTCAACTTTAGTTTCCTATACATTTCATCTTTTACATTTTTCATTCTACGTTTCAGTATAAGTTTTGCGAATTAACATGCTAATTTTTAACTTAGATATACATCATACATTTTACCATGGACTTTAATGATGTACCCACCCTTTTTAACTTTTGTATTTTTAACCAAATACTTTAACATCTTTTACAATTAGGGAAATAGATTTTAATAACCTAAACTATTTGAAATTGGTCATTGGCACCCCAAACTAAAATATTGGCCATATATAACTTGTACTATTAACCTATTGGATTATGGCACCCAACACTTGGTAGTGCAACTTAGTTACATGGTCCTAGTGATAAGCCAAGACTTGGTAGTGTGACTTAGTTACATGGTCTATGTGTTAGCTTTGGCGCAAACCATGAATTGGTGAACTCGTGTTAGGAGTAAACGGTTTATATTTACTTCTATTATTATATTGCCGCATAATTAATAATAGGCCAATCACTTTTTGAAAAATTAATTATTTCAAGTAGGGGATGAGCGTATGCGGGAGGCTGCATCGCCTCTACCATGTCAAGTGGTAGCTTGTTTAGCCATGATCCGACCGCTAGCAAGTTATTCATATAAACAACATAGTAGTTGAATGTCAATATCGAAACCGTAGGGGATGTCTCTTTTGGGGTTAGGTTAACACAATCTTGGTTGCTACGTTCCTCATCATTAAGAGGTGAGCGTACCAGGATGGGAGACCCTTACCATAACTTTAAGAACCTAAGTCGTTTAGAGTCTAGCGTGATTATGGCTAGTTTTTAAACACACCACTCAAATAAAAGTTTACTATTATTTCATACCTAGTAACATCAGATCCCGAAGTAACACCTTTGTTTGGATATTGATTTCTCTTACGGTTTAAATCTCTCTTTTAATTTTCTTTCAAGCAATCAAAAACTCTTTTAGTAATTTTTAGGAAATAGAGTAGTGAAAATCATGTCCGTGGATTCGAAACTCGGTGCTTGCTCATTTCTATACTACACTCGATAGGTACACTTGCCTATTGTGTGGGTTTTAGAATGTTAAGCAACTATCATTTTAGTTTATAAATTTAAAACTTGAAAGTGTCACACACCAAAGTTTCGACTTAAACTCTTTCTTTATCATGTTTTTGGCACTTCCACCAGGAACTTGTTAGTTTTAAGAAAAGAATATTAAGTTACTAAAACCACACACATCAGATTACTTTTTGACTTTTGCTTTGATTTCATTTGTTAAATTGTATTGGAGATGTCAATTGGTCCGAGCACGTAGATTAGATGCATAAACTTTCACGTGATATTGACCACGAACAAGAAGTAGATGTTAATGATGACTCGGCACATGACCTTGCTTTCTACACTCAAGCATTATAAGGAACCTATCAAGGTTTAGTTAAATTCCAAACCATGGGCCTCCCATTTCTTTGGTCGACTGATTATTATGCTAAAATGCTGAAAAACGACACTTACATGGAGAAAACTAAGGGCCAACTTTTATTTGAAAAGATAAGAATCAAGGAGGACAAGGAAAGAAGAAAGGCCCGAGAGAATAAGAACAATGAGAAAGGAGTACATGCTGAGAAACAAAAAGAGTGGGCCAAATGGAAGAAAGACGAGATAGAATATCTCAGGAAGTTGAGAACACAATGGCAACAAAACGGGTTTGCATGTGGTGAAAGAGACAGTGACATGTGTTTATGGTTTGAAAATGGAAAGGAGTCGGATAAATCTATATAAGAAAAGGGTGGAAAAGACCAAAAATGAGAAAAAGCAGAGAATTCAGGGATTCAATGTATGGGTTAGGAGGAAATATAGGTATGAAAAACAAGTCACGACTCAAACCACTAATCAGACTGTTGTTTTCATTGAATATCCCAAGTGTCAAACTAACATTTGTTTTCATTCTTGTTGCTTTAGTTTTAGTATCATGTATATTTTTTAAGCTTCCAAATATTGGCATATCCCAACTGTTAAAATCCTATTTTGCTGCATTGTTTCTTTATAAACATTTTTAGTTTTTAACTTAGTTTTGGCAAAAGATTAAATTTGGGTTATAAACTCATATTGTTGCAAAAACTTGGAATAATACGGCGTCATTTGATTTGTCAGTGGACCCATTTATGAATTTTATCTTATATATGTAACTAATGTTTAATACTTAATGACCAAGGTTTTATTTTAACACTGGATATTATATGTCAAGAGAAACAAGTGTTCTATTGATGTTAAATTTTTTTTGTAATTTGGCGAGTCAAGTAACGGGTTGGTTTGGGTTTTCTATATTAAATTATTTGATGGCTTGTTTTAGCATGTACCCGACCCGTTTAACACCCTCAAGTGCTTCGTTTTGAAAACCGTGCGGCTTAACTAAGTGCCGGCCTCAGCGCCTTATGTAACTCAAGGCGCACCTTGTACAGGAAGCGCACATGAGGCACACATTTTGGTTAAGAATCAGCTTTGAGGCGTGCGCCTCATGTACAGGTCATATTTTTGTTCAATGTAATGTGGTGCAATATGCTTTTAAGGTGGTACATGTATGTAATTTCAATATTAAAACATATAAAGCTTGTTTGTGTCTATATATTGGGTAAATAATCCCATAAACCTATATAATATATAAAAAAATTATATAACCGCCTTTCGCATTGCGTACAAAAAGCTCACCGCTTTTGCACTTTGCGCCTCAATTTTAGACCTCATCATTTTTGTGCGCTTCGCGACTTTTAAAACCAAGCCTAAGTGATCCTCTATTTCAAAATTTGGGTGCTTAACATTCCAACATTAAGTATACATTAAATTTCAATTTTCATTTCAGTAGACATTTGTTTTCATAATTTTTATACTGCGGAAAGAAATCTTTATTGGATTTTATGCTGCAATTATGCCAAAATCTGTTTGTAAGCTTTGTCTTTTTTTTCCAATGTTGTCTTGGATAATGTTTTGTTGTTATTTGCTAGTCTAAGTATTGCATATTGCTCTCCAAGCATTCTAAATTTATACAAATGTTATTTAAAAAAAAAAACTAATTTGTTGTTGTAGCAATATTTTAGGACTTCCCTGTGACGATTTAAAGAATGATGATCTTAATCATGAATGGTTTTTTTCCAGTGATTATAACTAAGTAGGTTTTACAATGTAGGTGTCAAGTTTCAATTAGTTTAATTATAAAAATACCAATATGAGTTGTGATTCATCTCAAATGGGTCAAATGAAAAATAGCTAAAAAGAGAATGACTCATTTGGGTCAATCTGGCTAGAGAGTAGTTCAAAGTCTATTTAATGCGTACAAATCCTATATAGTCTTATTTAAAGATTTATATTAATATTGTTTGGTAAGCATAACCTATCTATTTTTAGAAACAAACATAAATGTTCGAAGGTGAGTAATTATATTATATTATAAATAAAGGAAGGTTTTCATCTCTATTTATACTAGAGGTGAAAAGTTTAATACAATTTGGTTAATTTGGGTATGTTTTAACCAAAAGTGTTCTTTATCAACTTAAGTGGCCAAGTTTGACATTCAAATTCAAAATGTTTAGCTCTTTACATGGGGGTTGTTTTACAAGATGTGTATCGAAACTCAACTTTTATTGTTGTTTGCAGCTTGAAGACATGGCAGGCTACATAAACAACTCAACACTGACTTGGTAGTTGGAGTGGCATGCCTGATATTGTTCCAAAGCTAGTGTCAATGTCAGCCAGCTTTTGTGTATTTCTTAGTTCAGTTTGGATTAAACAATCACAAATATATTAAAATGTAATAATTTTCGTTTATATTCATGCAATACAAAAATATTACATATAAAAATGAGGACCTCGTGGAGCTTAGCCCTGGTTAGAACTCATGTTGTGTGACACCCGACATATTTGACTTGACATATTTAAACTTATAAGTCTAACTTAGCGGGAAACGTTTTACTTACGTACTTAACTGGGTTAGTTGAGTCGGGATTTCTAACGTATTGTCCAGGGTTCAATGATCTGGAGGATCATTGGTGTATTTTACGTACACACGAGTCTTGAGTCCCGTTGTTGGTGAATTACATAAACTATATTGAGTGTTATGCGTAGATTTATTCTTATGTGGCGGATTATATGCAAATACGTGCTTAAACGATGTTTAGATGATTATCCATTCTTATATATGCTAAGCATAGATTAGGATTACATGTTCATGTGTTAGGAAGCGTTAAAATGCGTTAAACACGACAAACTGGAAAAACTAGAAAACATAGGTCCAGGTTCGACCCATAGCGTGGGGGCGAACCTGGGAAAAAATCTTGGTTCGACCCACAATGTAGGGGCGAACCTGGAATGGGAAAACCACATAAATCCATTCAACCCATAAAGATACATTCGATCCTGAACAAGGGGCGAATGTGGGTACATTCGACCTTGTGAAAGGGAATGTGGACTGGGTATAAATACCACGCTTTGTCATTTTTCATCATTTCACAAACCCTACACACCTCCAAACACTCTCTTTCGACTTTTGTCATTGGGAAAGGAGTTTTTGAGCTTGTTTTTCATAATCCAACTCTCTAATTCATTTCAAGTGAAAATCTAAGGTGTGTTCTTCATTCTAAATCCTTTTTAAGCAATTTTAATTTGTTTTTATAAAACCAGAAAGTTCCAGATCTGATCTAAGATGACTTTTATGAATAATAACCTTTCTAAACAAAACCTCATCATAAAACATGAGTTTTCTTATGTGTTAACATATGTTAATGATCTTTCATATTATGTAATATGATTATTTGATGTTGTATGATGTGTGGGTGATATAGAGATGTTCTAGGATGGTTATTACTGATGAGTTTTGATTATATTAGGTTACAAACTATTGTATAATGATGTTAGGTCTAATTTGGGGATTTTGATGGATTTAGGGATTGATGCATGATGTTATTAGGAATGATATGATTGGGGGTTTTGATCTACTTGATAATCTGAGCATGATGATGTGTTTATTAAGTGTTTTCACGAAAGTTTCCTAATTAGGTAAAGTTTCCATGCATGATGTGACAACTTCATAATTTTGCCATTTTGGGTAAACATTAAAACAGACTGATTTCGAAGTAAGAATAGTAGGGTTATGTGGTGATATGTTAGTCATACTTGACTGCTGCGTTTCATGATGTTTCGTGATGTTATCAGACGATTTTGAAGCATTTTAAGGGAAACTCATCTGCCAGGGTCGAACCTGGGCAGCTTCGACCAGTCGTGGGGTCGAAGGTGGATCTCCTGGGTCGAACCTGGGTTCTGATGGTTGAACCTGCACTGCTAAGGTCGAACGAACTTGTTTTAGGTTGCATGAACTTATCTTGGGGTCGAACCTACCTTATTTCCCTCCACATTCGACCCGACTACTTCGTATGTGCGATTCTTGATGCAAACTAAGTATGTTATGCTTGAAACTTACTTGTATTCTATGTGTACTTGATTTTTCTGTGTAATGGGTCACCAACGGGATGTCGAGTCGGTCTAGTGTGTCGGTTAAACTGTCAAACACGTTTTCGAACTTACTTGGTCATGATCTGGACAATCGGGGACTAGTTAACCTTAGGGTTATTAGTCAAAACTCTTATACAAACTTTATTGATAGATCGCCGGTATTTGGGATTATCAAGACTTGTCTTTATTCTTATTTTGGAAACACAAACTAAGGTGAGTGTCACAACCCCATTCTTTATTGTTTTCGGAACATTCTGGAGGAGAAACTTGCGGTAAAACTTTCTAACTTTTAGACCAACATATTACATTATATCACATGGATACTTAGTGACTCTTACTTCATCATTAAAGTCCTCTCATGTCTTAGTGAACCATCAATATGTGGGTACATAGCGGGGAAAGTGTGAATAGATCTATTGGGCCTCGGAAGCCCCACTCGGGCCGACTGGAGGTCGGCGGCGGGTGCATATTTGTCCTATATCTTACGGCACCGGGTGATGAACCGGTGACGGGTTGAGGCATTCTTATTTTGTCAACAGTGGTTCACGACACTATAGTATCATGTAACGATGTCTAGCTAGCATCAAGTATTCATGTAAGAATTGTTAGGTTTGGTTTACTTGTGACAAACTTTTACAAACTATATCTCTGTGACTCACCGGCACTTTACGTGTAATCTAACTTTGCATGTTTTCTCAGGTCGCTAAGGTAGCAGGGAGTCTTAGGCGCACTGGAGTCGCACTGCGTCTAGTCTTGCATACATAAGCAAACCGGGTTGTGTTTGCATTCATATTTTAACTTTGTTTTTGGAAACTTTTATTTTGCTTCTGTTGTCGTTGTCTACTTTACTTTTGAACTTATAAACTGCGTGGTTGGTATTTCTACTTAACTTTTGATGCATATAGATGTCGTTTGTTGTGACCATTTACTTGGATCCTGGTGTGTCATGCGCCTCGCGGTAAAACCCCGTAAGTGGAATTTTAGGGTGTGACAGATTTGTATCAGAGCCAGGTTATAGTGAACTAGGACTGCATGTAGAGTGTGGTCTATAGCCGAGTCACACACTAGACGCTCACACGTTATGAGTCGTTTTAGTGGGAAACATACTGACTTTGTCGGGGTGTCTATATCATCATACTTTTGTGTTACATCATTTAGTCTTACTTGAGCTTGGCCTATTCTTTATCTTACCTTATTCTTTGGGATTTGAAGACGAACGGATGGACTTGTTGATTCTTGGCACGGTGGTGTTGCGCATTGGGGCGACTTTGACATATCTTCGAGACTTGTCCAGCATTCGGATATCTTCCTTTCTGCTCCAATGGACACACTCGCCCACACACACACTATCTTGCACTTATAGTTGGATTAGTACACCTTGGAATGATTGTTCATTCGGGACTCTTTTACTCTTGGCATTCTGGTCGGATGATTCGTGGTTGATACGAATTGGTCGGATCGGGGCGGCTCTCAATCATTATCATTAGTTGATTTATACTAGTGATGAATCTGAACTTCTTGTTCTCTCTGTATTCCAAAAGATGCCAGCTACTCGTGGTGGTGGACGTCGTGGTGGCGGCGGTGGTCGCGGTGGCGGTCGTGGTGATGAGCCTGTCACTATGACCCAATTCGAGCTGAACAATATGATTCAGCAACAGGTGTCTGTTGCTCTTGCTGCATTCCAGGCTGCTCAGCAGGGATTTGCCGGTGGTAATTTGATTACTACTACTTCTGTTTCTTTATACCATTGATGGTATGTTCGTTTTGCTTACCTGTGTGTTGATACAGGTAATGCTGTTAATCCTCATCCTCCTACCTGCTCCTACAAAATGTTTATGGAATGCAAGCCTCATAACTTTAGTGGGAATGAGGGTGCAGTGGGTTTACTGTGGTGGTTGGAGAAGATTGTCTCTGCTTTTGCGATGTGAAACTGTTCTGCTGTGGACCATGTGAAGTACGCTTCTGGTACTTTTGAGAATCGTGCTTTGACGTGGTGGAACACTGTTATCCAGACTGTTGGGTTGGCTAAGGCCAATGCCATGCCTTGGGATGAGTTTGTGTTTCGTCTGAAGACCGAGTACTGTCCCAGTGACGAGATCAAGAAGCTGTAGCACGAGCTGTGGAATCATACTATGGTTGGATCCGAGATTGAGGATTATGCTGTTCGTTATCATGAGTTGGTTCTTATGTGTCCGGATTCTGATACTCTGGACTATAAGAAGATTGAATTCTTTTTTGTTGGGCTTGTACCTGAAATTCGTGGGTTGGTTACCGCGAATGACTGTGCTACTCTTCAGGGTACTATTCGGTTGGCTCACAAGCTGACCAACCAGAAGGTGGAAGAAGATACTCTGCCACCTAGAGGTTCTATTGTGAAGGCCCCTGATAGTGGCAGTAAGCGTAAGTGGGAGAGCTCTGTAAAGAACTCTGCCCCATCTTAGCCCCAGCAGCAGCAGAAGAAGTCTGAGTCTTCTACCCCTTCGTCTTGGCAGAAGTCTAGTTCTTCTAATGGTAGTTACCCGAAGTGTAAGAAGTGTAGCTATCATCATAATGGGCCATGCCGCAAACTTACTACTTGTCAGCGGTGTGGGAAGCCGGGGCATGAGGTTCAGACTTGTCGTGTTCGTTTGAGCGACAAAGCTGCCCCTCGGGCTACTAACCAGGCAAACCAGGGTTGTTACAACTGCGGTCAGACTGGTCACTTTAAGCGGGATTGTCCCAAGCTAAAGCAGGGTCATGGTGGGAAGAATGGTGGTGGTAACAGGAACAATGGAGGCAGCGGTGGAAATGCACGTGTCTTCGTCATTAGATCAGGGGAAGCCCGGCAGGACCCAGATACTGTTACCGGTACGTTCCTTCTTAACGATCGCTATGCTTCTGTTTTATTTGATTCTGGTTCCGATAGGAGCTTTGTATCGGTAGGATTTAGTCAGTTGCTAGACATAGTACCTACACCCTTAGATGCTAAGTACTTGATAGAATTGGCTGATGGTAAGAACATTGAAGCGACACATATTCTTGGGAAATGTCGTTTGGAACTTTCAGGGTTGTCTTTCCCTATTGACCTTATGCCGGTATCCTTGGGTACTTTCGATGTTGTGGTGGGCATGGATTGGTTGTCTTTGTAACGTGCGTAGATCGTTTGTTTCGATAAGGTTATCCGTATCCCCTCCCTGATGGAGAGATTCTTTCGGTGCATGGTGAAAAGAGCGGTACTTCCTTAAGTATCATTTCTTGTATGAAAGCCTACAGGTATCTTCGGAAGGGTTATTCGGCAATTATGGCTCTTGTTTCTGTTTCTTCTGATGGTGAGAAGAAGATCGAGGATATTCCTGTGGTTCGTGGCTTCCTTGATGTGTTTCCTGACGACTTACCTAGTCTTCCTCCTCATCGTGAGGTTTAGTTTTGTATAAATCTTGCACCTGGTGCAGCCCCTATTTCTCGAGCCCCTTATCATCTTGCGCCTCCCGAGATGTTGGAGTTGTCCAACCAGCTACAGGAACTCTTGGAAAAGGGTTTCATCCGGCCTAGTTCGTCCCTGTGGGGAGCCCCTATTCTGTTCGTGAAGAAGAAAGACGGGAGCCTTCGTATGTGTATTGATTATCGTGAACTGAACAAGGTGACCATCAAGAATCCTTATCCTCTTCCTCGTATTGATGATCTCTTCAACCAGCTTCAGGGTTCTAGCTATTATTCGAAGATCGAATTGAGGTCCGGTTATCACCAGTTGCGTGTGCAGGAAGCCAATGTTCCGAAGACTGCTTTTCGTACTCGTTATGGCCATTTTGAGTTCTTGGTCATGCCCTTTGGTCTCACCAACGTACCCACGGTTTTCATGGATTTGATGAACCGTGTTTGTACACCTTATCTTGATAAATTCGTCATTGTCTTTATTTATGACATTCTGATCTATTCCAAGAGCAAAGTGGAACATGAGTAACACTTGCGACTTGTCTTGGAACTTTTGAGGCGAGAACAGCTGTATGCTAACTTCTCGAAGTGTGACTTTTGGTTACGCGAAGTTCAGTTCCTAGGTCATGTAGTGAATGAACTAGGAATTCATGGCAATCCGGCTAAGATCGAAGCTATTAAAGACTGGGAAGCACCAAAGACGCCATCTAAGGTGCGGCAATTCCTAGGTCGTGCGGGTTACTATCGTCATTTCATTGAGGGATTTTCAAAGATCGCTCAACCTCTCACTGCTCTCACCCAGAAAGACCAGAAATTTGACTGGGGTGATTCGCAGGAATCAGCATTTCAAATGCTGAAACTTAAACTCTGTTCTGCACCTATCTTATCCTTACCTGATGGTACGGACGACTTCATCGTGTATTGCGACGCTTCTATTCGTGGTCTCGGTTGTGTGTTGATGCAACAGGAGAAGGTTATTGCTTACGCTTCTCGTCAGCTTAAGGTTCACGAGAAGAACTACACTACCCATGACTTGGAACTGGGTGCGGTAGTTTTCGCTCTAAAGATTTGGAGACATTACTTGTACGGCACCAAGTGCAGTATTTACACCGATCACAAGAGTCTCCAGCATATTTTCGATCAAAAGGAGTTGAACATGCGGTAGTTCCTCTGGGTTAACCTTTTTAACGATTATGACTGTTCCATTAAGTACCATCCTGGCAAGGCGAACGTTGTGGCTGACGCCTTGAGCAGGAAGGAATCTGCGAAACCACTTTGTGTTCGAGCTTTACAGCTCATTATCCATTCTTCTTTGCATGACCAAATTCGTTCTCCACAACTTGAAGCTTTGATGGAGGAAAACCTTAAAGCTAAAACTATGCATAGTGCCGATAAGCACCTTGAACTTAGGTCTGATGGCCTACACTACTTTGCGAAGCGAATTTGGGTACCTCTGTTTGGGGGATTACGTGAGCTTGTCTTGGACGAGGCTCACAAATCCCGATATTCTATTCATCCTGGCTCCAACAAGATGTATCAGGATTTGAAGATACTCTACTGGTGGCCAAACATGAAAGCTGACATAGCCTCCTACGTTAGCAAATTCTTGACTTATACGAAAGTTAAGGTGGAGTACCAGAAGCTGTCTGGTCTCCTACAACAACCAGAGATTCCCGAATGGAAGTGGGAACGAATCACGATGGATTTCGTCACCAAACTATCGAAATCACCAAGTGGTTGTGATATGATTTGGGTGATTGTCGACAGGTTGACAAAATCGGCGCATTTCCTTCCCATTAAGGAAACTGACGGACGTGAGCACTTGGCTCGCATTTATCTTAAGGAAGTGGTTTCTAAGCATAGGGTGCCTGTTTCTATCATTTCTAATCGTGATTCTCGTTTCGCTTCGCGTTTCTGGAAGGCTCTGCATAAAGCCTTAGGTACTGAGCTGGATATGAGTACAGCCTATCATCCGCAAACCGACGGTCAGAGTGAGCAGACGCTTAAAGTTTGGAGGACATGCTTCGGGTATGCGTTATCTATTTTGGCAAGGGTTGGGAGAATCACCTACCGTTGGTGGAGTTCTCTTACAACAACAACAACTATCACTCTAGCATTAAGGCAGTTCCGTTCGAGGCTCTTTACGGGTGGAAGTGTCGATCTCCTCTTTGTTGGGCCGAGGTGGGCGAGAGTCAGCTCACTGGTCCAGAACTTGTGTACGAAACTTCGGAGAAAATCGTACAAATTCGTAACCGTTTAGCGGCTGCGCGGGATCGTCAGAAGAGCTATGCCGATCGCCGTCGCAAACCTTTGGAGTTCCAGGTTGGGGACATGGTACTTCTAAAAGTTTCTCCATGGAAGGGCGTCACACGCTTTGGAAAGCATGGCAAACTTAACCCTCGTTATGTAGGACCGTTCGCAATCTTGGAACGGATTGGACCGGTGGCATACAGACTTGACTTGCCGGCGGAGCTCGGTAGTGTCCACAACGTCTTCCATGTGTCTAACTTGAAGAAGTGTCTGACGGATGAATCTCTTATTGTTCCTCTGGATCGTTAAGATCCGTTGGAATTCAAATCGTGGACCAGAGTTCACGTGGGAACGGGAGGACTTGATGAAGTCCAAATATCCTCATCTTTTTCCTAAGCTGCGTTTGAATCTAGACATGTTACCACTGAAGGTGAGTGAATCTCGGGGCGAGATTCCTTTCAACGTGGGGATGATGTGACAACTGGTAAATTTTCTTTCGTTTATTTCTTTTCATCTCTTTCCTTCTTTGGCTTCGTGCAATTTTCGGGACGAAAATTCTTTCAACAGGGGGATGATGTGACACCGGCATATTTGACTTGACATATTTAAACTTATAAGTCTACCTTAGCGGGAAACGTTTTACTTACGTACTTAACTGGGTTAGTTGAGTCGGGATTTTCTAACGTGTTGTCCAGGGTTCAATGATCTGGAGGATCATTGGTGTCTTTTACGTACACAAGTTCATGTGTTAGGATGCGTTAAAATGCGTTAAACACGACAAACTGGAAAAACTAGAAAACATAGGTCCAGGTTCGACCCATAGCGTGGGGGCGAACCTGGGAAAAGATCTTTGTTCGACCCACAATGTAGGGGCGAACCTGGGATGGGAAAACCACATAAATCCATTCGACCCTGAACAAGGGACGAATGTGGGTACATTCGACCTTGTGAAAGGGGTGAATGTAAACTGGGTATAAATACCACACTTTGTCATTTTTCATCATTTCATAAACCCTAAACTCCTCCAAACACTCTCTTTCGACTTTTATCATTGGGGAAGGAGTTTTTGAGCTTGTTTTTTTTATAATCCAACTCTCTAAATCATTTCAAGTGAAAATCTAACGTGTGTTCTTCATTCTAAATCCTTTTTAAGCGATTTTAATTTGTTTTTATAACACCCCAAAGTTCCAGATCTGATCTAAGATGACTTTTATGAATGATAACCTTTCTAAAACATTTCTAAACAAAACCTCATCATAAAACATGTGTTTTCTTATGTGTTAACATGTGTTAATGATCTTTTATATTATGTTATATGATTATTTGATGTTGTATGATGTGTGGGTGATTTAGAGATGTTCTAGGATGGTTATTACTGATGAGTTTTGATTATCTTAGGTTACAAACTATTGTATGATGATGTTAGGTCTAACTTAGGGATGTTGGTGGATTTAAGGATTGATGCATGATGTTATTAGGAATGATATGATTAGGGTTTTTATCTACTTGATAATATGAGCATGATGATGTGTTTATTAAGTGTTTTCATGAAAGTTTCCTAACTGGGTAAAGTTTCCATGCATGATGTGACATCTTCATAATTTTGCCATTTTGGGTAAATATTAAAACGGACTGATTTGGGAGTAAGAATAGTAGGGCTATGTGGGGATATGTTAGTCATACTTGACTGTTGTGTTTCATGATGTTTCGGACGTTTTTGAAGCGTTTTTAGGGAATCTCATCTGCCAAGGTCGAACCTGGGCACCTTCGACCAGTCGTGGGGTCGAAGGTGGATCTCCAGGGTCGAACCTGGGTTCTGATGGTCGAAGCTGCACTGTTAAGGTCGAACGAACTTGTTTTAGGTTGCATGAACTTACCTTGGGGTCGAAGGAACCTAAAAAGGGTCGAACCAAGCTTCTTGGGGTCGAACCTACCTTATTTCCATCCACATTCGACCCGACTACTTCGTATGTGCGATTCTTGATACAAACTAAGTATGTTATGCTTGAAACTTACTTGTAATCTATGTGTACTTGATTTTTCTGTGTAATGGGTCACCAACGGGATGTCGAGTCGGTCTAGTGTGTCGGTTAAACTGTCAAACACGTTTTCGAACTTACTTGGTCATGATCTGGAAAATCGGGGACTAGTTAACCTTAGGGTTATTAGTCAAAACACTTATACAAACTTTATTGATAGATCGCCGGTATTTGGGATTATCAAGACTTGTCTTTATTCTTATTTTGGAAACGCAAACTAAGGTGAGTGTCACAGCCCCATTCTTTATTGTTTTCGGAACATTCTGGAGGAGAAACATGCGGTAAAACTTTCTAACTTTTAGACCAACATATTACATTATATCACATGGATACTTAGTGACTCTTACTTCAGCATTAAAGTCCTCTTATGTCTTAGTGAACCATCAATATGTGGGTACATAGCGGGGAATGTGTGAATAGATCTATTGGGCCTGCCAAGCCCCACTCGGGCCGATTGGAGGTCGGCGGTGGGTGCATATTTGTCCTATATATTACGGCACCGGGTGATGAACCGGTGACGGGTTGAGGCATTCTTATTTTGTCAGCAGTTGTTCACGACACTATAGTATCATGTAATGATGTCTAGCTAGCATCAGGTATAGATGTAAGAATTGTTGGGTCTGGTTTACTTGTGACAAACTTTTACAAACTATATCTCTATGACTCACAGGCACTTTACGTGTTGTCTAACTTCGCATGTTTTCTCAAGTCGCTAAGGTAGCAGGGGGTCTTAGGCTCACTGGAGTCGCACTGCGTCTAGTCTTACATACATATGCAAACCGGGTTGTGTTTGCATTCATATTTTAACTTTGGTTTTGTAAACATTTATTTTGCTTCCGCTGTCGTTGTCTACTTTACTTTTGAACTTATAAACTGCGTGGTTGGTATTTCTACATAACTTTTGATGCATATAGATGTCGTTTGCTGTGACCGTTGACTTGGATCCTGGTGTGTCACGCGCCTCGCGGTAAAACCCCGCAAGTGGAATTTGAGGGTGTGACATGTTGCTAACCATAACTGTGCTAATTGTTGGAGATGTTGCCTTCAGCCTACCTATAGACCCAACCGTTTGAAGCCCAGTTTGATTAACTCGTTGAGCAAGATTAGCATAGGGTTTAACCCTAATTTGTGCCCATATAATAACCTCTTGTACTTGTAATTTTTTGTATCACTCAATAATAAGAAAACCCCAGTTGCACCGTGGATGTAGGTCAGTTTAGACCGAACCATGTAAATCTTCATGTTCGTGTGCGTGTGTGTGTTCTCGATCCAAACAATTGGTATCAGAGCCTAAGGCTCGAGAAGTTCACTTCCGCCGACGGGTCTATCAAGTCGGCGGAGGGGAGGCGTAAGAGAAGAAGAACACATACCTGAAACACAACCGGCCGAACCCAAACCTCCAGCCGCATGTCCCTACCAGCACCGCCGCCGCCACCCTTAGACCCGATTTGGTCGTTTCCTGCCGGTCACTCTCCACCGCCGTCGCAACCCCAACACCCTAGTCTTGAGGTTTTATTTCTACTGCTGTCCCAATCTGAACAGAACCAAGAGACGGGTTCCCTTTCTTGTTGCTGTAGTTCTATTATGATCTATTATGATAGCAAGGTCAGAATTTTTTTTGGGTGTTTGGTTGAGGTAGGTGTTGAGAAGATAAAGAAGAAACAAGAAGTTTTGTTTTGTCTAGCTAAAGTGAAGAAAGCAGGAGAAGTGGGTGTTTGTCATAACTTTGTTAGTGGAAAAGAAAGGTTAACTTTTTATATATAAAAGTTGGTCAGAATTTTTGTTGGGAGAGTTGACTTGTTTGGTCAAAGTAGTGGCAATTTTTGAGGGTTTGGAGATCAATTTAGCCAACGTGTTTTGAAAAGCCGTTCATGAAAACCAGATAAACAAGATCATAGACCAGTGATTATTAATCAGGTGCTATTGTTTTCAGTATTGGTTTGTTTGTTCGATTTAGTTTCGTTAGTCGTGTCATAGTGTTATCATGGCAGAAGACGGAAAGCTGCAAATCGATAAGTTTAACGGTACGAATTTTAGTTGGTGAACCGGGGTGTAAAGTGCAACCAGGTTTCCGAAAAAACGAACAGATGGAAATCGAGCAGGTGGCTTTGGATTTGGTTCATTTTGGCGAGGTGAAAGAAAACGGCATAGGCTAGTCGGTATCTTTGTTTTCTTTTACTAGTAAAACCTGGAGAAAATAGAACCAGCAGGTGTGCTGTTGACGACACAAGTGAAAAAAAAAGGTTAGTGGCAAGTCATGTGAACTACTACTAGTTGGATGATCTTTCGGTTAGGGTTTGTGTTAACTGATCGTGTGTATGGTCATAGAACCCTTGATACCGCTTGATTTCATGAAAGCTCTGCTGCGTTATAACCGTTTTCTTGTTAGCTGGTTGGGATAACAGGGACAATGGGAGCTTGGCATAGTTGACTTGTTGGTGCTGCATGGAGGTGTAGGCATTTTTTTAACTTGATGTCATATATATGAAATACTGCTCCTGGGAATGTGTCAGGTTTGATGCATTGGGACTCTGTGGAAGACAGTGAAACTCTTGGGTCATGGATTTGGGTGCTTCATTTCACGCTACCCACAACAGTAAAGCATTGCAGAATTTGAAGAAATGTGACTTTGGTATGGTAAGACCAACAAACGATGAGGTTCGCTTTATATGGTCTGTTTATCGTCTGAGGAAGTGACCGTCCCAGTTCAGAAGAGAAACAAAGTCAGGTTCACAGAATCTCGTGAGCAGAAGAAGGTTGTCTTTGCAAGTGAGAAACCTAGAGTCACAGGTCAGATTCAGGATGAACGAGCAAGGAAAGGTTCATGTAGACCAGTAAGAGGTTTTCATGACAGTGGGAGCATGGGTTATGCTTCAGTCGGAATTCCTAGATGACATTGGGTTAGGAGAACCAGTATTCCAGCTGATAAAATCTCTCCAATGGATTACTTGCTGAATATAGAGAGTGTTTATTCTCAGGATGTTTCATGATCCGGTAGTTCGTGTCAGTGGGAGCCGGTAGAGACAGAGAATGGGTCAATGGTAGACACAACCATGACTGATGAGTTGTAGCTCGGTAGAGCTTCAGCTGGTCTCCAGGAATAATGTTGAGGAGATCGAGGTAACTGGAGGTGCATTGAAGATTAGAGGGGAGAACTTATTTACAAAAGTACAGAAGAGATGGTGCAGTTCGTGGTCCGAAGACACCAAGTGGGAGATTGTTGGAGATGTTGCCTTCAGCCCACCTATAGGCCCAACCGTTTGAAGCCCAGTTTGCTTAACTTGTTGAGCAAGATTAGCATAGGGTTTAACCCTAATTTGTGCCTATATAATAACCTCTTGTACTTGTAATTTTTTGTATCACTCAATAATAAGAAAACCCCAGTTGCCCCGTGGACGTAGGTCAGTTTAGACCGAACCACGTAAATCTTCGTGTTCATGTGCGTGTGCGTGTGTGTGTTCTCGATCCTAAGAAAGTTCATTCTTTATTTTATTCCAAAAGTGTGAAAGGTTTTTGAAACAATTGACTCTAAACAAGAACTTTGATTAAGACCTTGACTAAGAGATTACACGAATGCAACTTTATGCGTACTAAACTAATTCATACAAAGTTGTTTAGAAATCATATATACCGGTGTAGAGATAGCCGATCATGAGAGATCAAGACAAGACACATATGTAGCACAGTTGATATATATTCGAGCTTGAGTCACGAGGTCTATCATATAATGTATGTTGAAATCAACTGAAAACATAAAAGGCATAGTTGATGTCATGCTCAAGTTGTGCATCCATCGTACGATATATCACGAGATGATTCATAAACAAACAAAATAAGTGTCGCGTTATAAATTGTTGTCCCTGAAATATCATGCGGGTTTTGGATATCCGAAATTTCGGATTCGTATCTGAATTTTTTTAAACACCCCTAGTTGTCATGTTGTGTGCACTCCTAAACTATTGTGCACTCATTTATATTCATTAATTAAAATATATAAGAAAGAGTGATCCTCTTCTTCACATCTAAACACACCAGCACCGCCATTGTTATACTCTGTCACTTACTGGAAGAAAATCCAACGGGTTTTCTTCAGTTTAGCTATTGTTTCATGGGTACCATAAAAAGCTTTTCAGGGATCATGTAATACGTAAAATGTTAAAAAAGAAAAAGTTCTACTACGCCGCAAAAGTTGCGGGCTAACGGATGTTACCTTTATACTAGGCTGAGTTAATTTGAAATGATTTATGATGATAAACGAATATCATAAAGGCTGTGTTGGTGATCGGTCCTAAGAGAAAACACGCAAGCATGTTGAACTTTAAAATGGAAGTTGGAGTTCTAATTTTGAATGTCAATAATTGGTAAAGGTTTGGGTACAAAGGCCATATTACTTGAGAAGTGTGAGTGGGATCAAGAATTGATATGTAGGCATCATGTTTTGGATTTAGGTATGATGCTTTGGGTTGTTATTACTAGATAAACACCACGAACAACAATTTAAAACACAATGTAATGTATTATAGCCACAGAATTTAAAACATAGTTAAAACACACAACTAATACACAACAATTAAGAACACATGTTCTTGGCATAGTGTTTTAAGTTTTTAAGCCTAAAATAAATTGGTTTGTGTTTTTAATTGTTATGTTTGATGTTATTTTAGCCTAAACAATTTAAAACATCATGAATAAGTCCAAAAAATGATGCCTGCATAGAAATTTTTAATCCTACTCACACTTCTTACGAAATATGACCTTTGTACCCTAACCTCACATGTTAAGAGACCGATTCGAGATAGTCAATCTCCCAAGAATATATAGATTCAAGGAAAGAAAATAGACTTAGTTATTTGTTTTTTGCATGTTTTTCTTATTCCTACTACAAGATATAAATACTACAAAAATAGGTACATGAAGGGAAAGCAAAGAACATGGGAGTTAATTATGGAGTCAACTATTGACTGCATAATATATTCATTCCTGATTGATTTTGATTTAGCAATGTGTGAGTTTTTTTGACTAGTCATTCCATTAATCTTGTTGGAGTTCTTTTATCTTGGATGGGTGGGGTATGTCCACGTGCTTCTTGGTCAGTAGTTGTCTAGAACGTATCAATATTCCCGCCCTAAAAAAATGTCCTTGTCCTCAAGGACGATATGAAATACCACGGGGTTGCCATTCGACTCTTCAAAAAGAGTTTAGTGTAGTCACAACCGATTGACACGGTGGGCGCCATTCGAGACGGATAACCGCATACGAAGTGGTATCAGCATGATGCCATGGTGGTCTCCACTCACGTTGCTTTGTGTCGGTTTTAAAATGCGATATTTTACCAGAAGTACCGTTTTGTTACGCACAAAAGATCCCCCTGGTCTGGGAGTGTTTGTCATGAACAACTTCATCTTCATCATGATCTGATCAACGGTTACATGTGGGTTGGGACACGAAGACGGTATGAGTGGTGGTGAATATGGTATTAGAATGTTATTTGGGGGCATTTGGTTGTTAAATGCATGTGTAGTATCTTCCTGTTTGAAAGGAATTATTAATTCTTGCATCTTGATTAGAAAAATGGGGTGCAATAGTTCATTAATGATGTAATATTCAACCATAGGAACCTTGGACAATTTTGTTGTTGAACTACCAGAAGGTGGTGGCGGTGTTGAAACTGTTTGTTTGGGGTGAGGTTCAGCAGCAGGAAGCGGGGCCAAGGGTTGTGTAAACGGTTCGGGTGATGGTGGTGCAAGGGGTGGCTGTGGCAGTGGTTTATTGTTGTGATCCGAGATGCCGGTTGTTATGGGTGATGATGGCAACATGTACGGAGAAGTTTCATTGGGGTTAAAAGTTTTCCATGGATATCACCAAGGTGGTCGCCAATCTTGTCGCCCAACATAAGCATTGGAAACGATCCTTATGGGACCAACTAAAACATCAATGGAACCAATTTTGTCATTATAAAATCCATACAAAAATGGTTGATGCACAAATTCAGAATTCAAACTGTACAGAGAAGCACGATTGATATAGAGTTGGGAATTTAGATCATGAAAATGGGTGATTATGGATGTTACAGCTGATGATAGGGATAAGATTGGTGACGGTATTAATTTTGGTGCTGATGCGGAATCAGATTCTAATGTTGTAAATGGTTCTAGTGATGGTATCGGTGGCGATGGTTGTGCAAATATGGTTGATACCGGCGGCAGGGACGAGTCAAATGAGTCGATTTTGGTAGGAGTCATGTGAGTTGGTAGCGGTGAATATGTTGGTGTATGTTCTGGTCTCGTTATTTCTTGCGGTGTATAGGGCGATGGTGGTGTGGGGTTTTGATGATGTGGTGGTTTCAACAATGTTTGTGGTGATGAAGAACTTTTATTGTTGTTTTGGTGAGAGCAGCAAGGATGAGATTGGTTTGCTTTGCTTGGTTTGAGCGGCGATGCGCAAATCTAATTTTGAAGATTGCTCCTTTGAGAAGGTGGCAAGGGTTTTGGTCAAGGCTGCAATGGATTCTTCTATTGTGGGGTTTTGGCGATGGGGAGGCATGGTGAAGAGTAATGAAAGCACCAATGTTAAGAGACCAATTCGAGATGGAGAATAACCCAAGAATATATTAGATTCAAGGAAAGAAAATAGACTTGGATATTTGTTTTTTGCATGCTTTTCTTATTCCTACTACAAGATATAAATACTATAAAAATAGGTACATGAAGGGAAAGCTAAGAACATGGGAGTTAATTATGGAGTCAACTATTGACTGCATAATATATTCATTCTTGATTTATTTTGACTTAGCAATGTGTGAGTTTTTTTGACTAATCATTCCATTAATTTGTTGGAGTTCTTTTCTCTTGGATGGATGAGGTATGTCCAGGTGCTTCTTGGTCAGTAGTTGTCTAGAACGTATCACCACCCGTCAATAATATATGAAAGAAATGTGTGCTGATGCACGAAAGGAGTTCATATTCCACATGGAGTTTGAATTATTAGGTAAATTAAAGTGGAAGCAGGTTGGTGATGTAGCAACTAAGAGGAGTCAAAAGAATATGATATATAATTAGTTTAGATTTTAATTGTTTTGAGGAGTGGGCTTCGAATTAAAGAAAGTAAGAAAGTATATTTAAATGAATGAGTTGGTACCTTCGATTGGAACAAAAGAATGAAATAATTGGGCAACACAAAAAATCTCATGGGCCTGGAAACAATAGAATGATCAAAGTCAGCCAGTTTGGAGGATATAATTGATGAATCGACGTCAAATGGGGGACTGGATCTTTTGACGGTTTCGAGATTAACAAAAGCAACAATTAGGATTTTGGGAAATATAAGGTGCCGGTTAAAGTGCTTGAAGACTTAGATAGGATGAGACGAGTATTCTATTGGGGAGGGTCAGACGAAAAGGCGAAAATGAATTGGGTGGCGTGGGAGAAAGTGCTTGAAGACTTAGATAGGATGAGAAAAGTTTTCTTTTGGGGAGGGTCAGATGAAAAGGCGAAAATGAATTGGGTGGCGTGGGAGAAAGTGATTGTGCCTTTAGAATATGCGATGTGAACAGTTCGTTACTGGCAAAGTGGTGGTGGAGGTTCAAGAAGGAGAAGGATGGATTATGGAGGAGAGCGATTTGGGCTATCCATAACAGTTCACGGGGCTGGAGCTATGTGCCGTTCAAACTGTCTATATCGGGTCCGTGGAAACAAATTTCAAGATCAGTTGGAGAGGCTTAAAGGGAAGGAATTGTTGTGTCAAGGTTGATTAAAGGGGTCATTGGGAATGGGCTGGACGTTAGGTTTTGGCTCGATGTATGGCTAGGTGATGAACCGCTAGCCGTACATGTTTTCGAATCTGTTCCAGATTCATGAGAGGAGGAAGAACGCCACTGTTGCAAATCGGGTGGGTGGGCCTGGGTTGGGTCTGAACTGGGAATGGATTAGGGGGTTGGGCCTGGTGTTGAATCAACAGAGTTGGGGTTATTGGGTAATTGGGTTGGGACTGTTTCCTTATCTTCCAGAAGGGATACTTGGGTTTGGGCATTAAACGGGGTTGGGACATTCTCAGTGAGAAGCTTCCAGGATGGATTGCGATCATTGAGGTTCGACGGTTCTGCATACGTTTGTCGGCGCAACTCATGGGTGCCGAAAAAGGTACGGATCATGGCGTGGCGTGCGGAGCTTGATCGGTTACCGACACTTGTAGCTTTGCAGCGAAGAAATGTAGTTTTCGGGTCGATTAACTGTCCGTTCTGCAGGGACTTTCCAGAAACTTCAGAACACCTTTTTATCGAGTGTGGATTTATTCAAGTGATTTGGCAAGTGGTGGCGCAATGGTGTAAACTTAATCCCATATATGCGTTTCGAGTTAGAGATATACTGGATCAGGATTTGTATATTAGCGGGTCAAAAAGGAAGAAGAAGGTGGTGCACGCAATATGTCTCGTGATCCTTTGGTGCGTGCAGAAGACAAGAAATGAGGTCGTGTTCAATCAAGCACCGTTCTCTACACAAAAGGTGATTGGAGAGATTAAAGCAATGAGTTATCTTTGGATTAGATCACGGTCTCGACAATTGGAGTTGGATTGGAACATTTGGAGAGGCTTTTGTGTTAACAAGATTGGATGGTAATTTCATGTAGTTGTTTTATGTTTAGGGAAATCGATGTAAACTGTTAGATTATACTTGGTGTATGTACTTGGAGGTGGTTAGCTTCCGGCTAGCCACGAATGGAATAAAAGTCTTTCATTGATCATTAAAATAAAAGGATTTTGGGAAGTAATATTCTAGTTTCATACATTTATAATTTAATGTAACTCGCTAGTGTTTGTAATCGAGCTTTTACATGCCTCAGTCTTGATGTTCGAACCAATTATTTTAGTGGATTGTTTATGTGATTAATTCTTGTTTTTATTACGGATGGAATTCTGAAAAAATATTAAATTGTTAATAAACCCGATCAACTTATTAATTTTTATAATAAAGTTTATCATTGATTTTATATTTTGATACAAGGAACAAATAATATTTTGAGTTTGTCTAGGAACCCAAATTATAATAGAGTCACGTGATGTAGTTAAACATACCGAACGATATGTGTATTAATTACTTATAATCGATACTACTATCACGTAACCCATACGCTAAGATCCGAACGACATGAGCTTGAAGTTGCGGGTTGGCTCTAATCGACGAGTTATGCTTAGTTAAGACATTAGATAGTGTGGAAATCCAAGAGGCGTGATGTCTAGTATTGATACAAATTATTACTTAAAAGGATCGTTGGATTGTTACCGTTAGTGATCGTAAGTCGAATCGAATCAAGAAATTGGTTTTCGATGATACTGTTTCGTTTTGTATTGACGTTTTTCAATGTTTTTTTTTTCTGCATATAATATGTGTATCATTGGTCTCTATCATATTGTTTTCTTGTGGGGTTTTCCTCATTCTTCTAACGAATATATCATTAGTCATGAAGATCTTGTGTACATTTTCTATACATATGAAACATGATCGGTTAACCAAGGAAACATATACTACATGATCATTCCTTAAACAGATACAACATAACTAGATGTTTTCTCACCAGATTCAACAACATTTTGTTTTAACATAAGTGTCTTATTGCCATCACTTTGCTGTTGATTTATTGGTAACTCTTTGTCTTGATGGTTTTGATCCTTGCTCTTGCCCCATAGAACCAGATATAAGCCAATGACTATAACTACCGCTCCAAGAACACTATAACAAAATTGAAATATTTTATAAATTTATTTCCCACAAAAAAGGGGCAAAATTACCGCCGGATATACATGATCATACTTTCATCGCTCTAGATATACACTTAACTCCGTATATGCACCAATGCATCATTACCCATAATACATGTATGTTAAGATATACATTTATAAGTTGGTTCTCAGTGTAACAAACAAGCCACGTACAATGAAAACTTAACATAACTTGACTATATTTGATGGTAGACTAAGATTAGATTAGATGTGAGTTTGGCGCCCTTTCTTGACAAATGCTCAATCGATCGAGTTTGGCTCAAAGAGGGTTCAAGATCAACAAGTTGAGGACATGAATTGAATAACATGCTAAAAATTTGAAGCACAGACACTTGGAATATGTCTTTAGAACTATGCTTTAATACATAGAGAGAAGAAAAATATCAACGCTTATATGGTTTGAACTTGAATTCGATAAAGTTCGACTCAACTTTGAAAAAATCTAACTTATTTTGTTCTCAAATATTTTCGATCAGCTATTTGTCATTTAGGTACTTGACATTATCTTACGAACTATAAACCTTATAACTTAATAGAAACATGTAATCGCTTAAGCAAGTGATCAATTAATCGAGATAGTAATGTACCTTCCCAAGTTCAGTTTCTCAGCTAAAATGGAAGACCCCAAAACTGCGATAATAACCATCCCAAGAGGATTGAAAGCGGTTACAAAAACGGGTCCTCTCTCCTGCATTACTACTCCACAAATGTAATATGCACATCCAGAACACATTATTCCCTATATGCAAACCATGCCAAAAATAAATAATAATAATAGTAATAGTAGCCAGCACAGTAGTAGTAGTAGTAATAATAATAATAATAATAATAATAATAATAATAATAATAATAATAATAATAATAATAATAATAATAATAATAATAATGATAGGGGCAGTGGCGCAGGTTTGTAGGGGCGGGGAGGGGCGGCCGGCCCCCCCGGATTTTCACGCAGAAGTTCCGATTATATAGTATCCGTATAGAAAATTTTGAAAATATAGGGTTTCGACCCCCCGAAACTGGTTTTTGACCCCCGAAACCAGTGACTTTCGAACCCCCAGTGACTTTCGACCCCCCGAACCTTCGGGTCAAGCTTCGCCACTGGATAGGGGGGCCTAATAATAACTCAAATTTTCCCATTTATAAGGTATATTCACGTAAAACATATATGTGAGAAACGTGTCCTGACAATTTAAATCTTAGTATTTTTAAGTTTAAAAATGTGGAAAAATGCCTACACTTATAATTGCCAAAAGCATCGCTTAAATTTTATGCTTGCATGTTTCATCATAGCAAAGTTAAACGGATAACAAACTTTTTGCTAAATGGATAACAAACTTAATTTAATTAAAATAGGTGATGATTATTTTTACTATGTCTATATACTTTATTTTGATCACCTATTAACAGTCGAGCTAAAATTCGAGAGAAAAAAGAGTGAAGACTGTAATTTTTCCTTACACTATAAACTGCTGCAAACAATTTAATGTCCCAGTTAATGGACCATATTGAAACATTGGCCCTCTCAACCATCACTGTAAGTATAGACCCTTCCAATGTGCCAATCATACACAGAAGCGCCGTGAGAGAGAGCTCCGCCGGGTATGACTTCAATGTAAGTGCCTTTTTTACACCAAACAAAAAAAAAAGTTAGAATAATTTATCACGAAGATTATCTAAACATTATATGTCCTTTAGCTATGCAATACACATCAAGGGGTGTCAAGGGACATTATTTTGCATTATGCCAAAGACCATTCTCCCAAAATTCGACCTTAGCCTTAGACATTTGCGATGGGATCAAGCTTGTTAGTGTATTGAATCACAATTAAATTATTTATTTATTTATTTATTTATTTATTTATTTATTTATTTATTTATTTTATTTTATTTTATTTTATTATTTTTTTTTTTTTTTGCATCAACACTGTTTGCAACCTCCTACTAGGACAAGCTAGATAAGGAAAATAGGACAATAATAAACCCAAACATAAAACAACATGATTTGGCATATGAGTGAACTTATGGCCCGTAAGTAGTGTGCAAATAATCTTATCCGAACCTAAGCTCGTTTATTATCTACTAATTTATTATACTGATTACAAGTACTGTTTTTTTATATAAAATGTTGTCATTCTTTTCATAATTTTATATAAATAGTATATTTACTATTTAAATTTATTTTTAACATATTATCAAAAATATACAAATAATTAGCTAATTAAGGCTCACGATTCAACTCGAACTCGATAAGGGAAGCTCAGGCTCGTTTACTAAACAAGCTTATTTTTAGGCTCTTGTTTGAGCTTGTTTAAAGTCGATTCGTATCGAGCGTTTTTTAGCCAATCTTTAGTAGCATCATTTATATTGGCCATCCATCATGGATTGAAAAGTCATGAAGACCCTTGCCACCTAGACGAGTTTTTGTTTAATATCACCCCCACCATTTCCCTAGCACCTTGGTGGGAGGGAGGCGTCATTGACGGTCCGCCAGTTCAATGGCGAGGGTTCACGGAGAAGGAAGGAGGCCCACCTATTGTTGTTTGGATCTTTTTTTTTTTTTTTTTTTGAGATATGAGATTTAGAGTTTTTAGTAGGAGAAAGAGAAGGTTGGGCAATATGTGATTTTATGTTTTGAGAATTTTATTAGGGTTTTTAATGGGCTAAGATGAGTTAATATGGGCTATTAAAATGGGTTAAAAAGAGACCTATAAATGGGCTAAAGTATATTTTTTTAAAATTATATGTGTTAAAAAAGTTCTAATAATATTTATAAATTAAAATAAAACTAAACTACATTTTAAAAAGTTACAAAAAAAAAAATTTTTACTAAAAAGAAACTAAATAAATCTATGTTTCTATGTTACCTTATTAAGGAGAAGACATGTCTAGAAAAGTAATTTCCTCCCCTTTTAAGATGGCATATGAAGAGGCTCTTTCACAAAAGTGTAATTTTTGGTCATTTTATTCCATTCATGCCCTTGTGTACAATATGCAATGCCCATTGTATATGTGTGCACTACACACTTTTTATCACTCTCCACATGTAACCACTCTCATAAATTTTATTAAACCACTTTAGAACCACTTCATTATTATAAACCCTTCATTTTATTTCATTCTAGATGTAACTCCTCCATAAAACCCATACACTTTTTAAACTTTCTAAACATTTTAGCTTATAAGTTATGCTCTTAAATTCCTTCAAAATCAGGTGTATTTCAACAAGAAATGGTATCTTTATCAATTAAGTATTTGGTTTTTCTTTAAATAGTTTAAATCTTGTTTAAAATAGTATGCGTAGGAGATGCTAAGTTGAAGGATCACACAACACATAACCAGTTTGCAAGGCTAACAGGAACGACATCAAGAAGCAAAGGAAGCACCACCACACTTCCACCTAAGGGGGTAATCCTTTACTATTTGTTTAATATTTCTTTGTGTGTGAATCAAAATTACATCCTTTTTTTATTCGTCAAGTTGTTGTTTCTTTGTACCATTCAAAAGTCTATTTTTTGTATATTATATTCTGATTGTTTATATGTTCTAATACCATGAATGTGGATTTGATATCGGATGGATTAAATATAAGATTGTTATAATTTGGTATTTTGATAAAGCATAAAAGCAATATGCTTTTCGTAAGGGTGTTTGAAAATTAGTTGTTTTAATACCAATGTGGATAAAAAGGGTCTAACTTATACAACCCTATATTTGATTTGCATATGAAAATAGAACAGAGATGTATATTTAGATTGAGAGTTATATTTATAAGTCATACTTGTTACCCTTTAAACCAGACATATTTGATTAAGTGATGTTCCAAGTGTGCACAAATGTTTATTTCGTTAATGCTTCTTTGATCATAGACATTATAATTGAATAACATATAGTCCCGATACCCGCCGTAACGCGCGGCAATTCCCACTATAATTAAGTAATGATTGAGGAAGATTTATTTTATTTTCTGAATGTTAGTGGAATCAGGAAATGGAGTCCCTGGAGGCTTAATTCCACATCATGTAGCCTAAGCGGTTTAGCTCAATTATGGGACCCAATTCAATACGGGAGATTTCACAAACATATTCTAGAAATTTTCTAAACCATTCATTCTTTATGTTTGCCTTAATTTGCATGTTTATTTTGTCTTTAATATTTTCGGTGGTTAATTTAAAATTTTCTATTAAATGGACCTATCCGAATGTTTCTATTTTATTTCCTTTCAAGTTTTAACTCTTAGATAATTTTTTACTTCTGCTCTGCGATCAAATACTGACCAAGTCGTAAAATCCTTGAAGCAAGATTTAATATTGAATGGAAAACTTACTTGGACAATGAAAAAACTTGCCAAAGAAAAGCAACTGGCAGTGATCATGATCGATCCTTTAATCTGGTCTTGTGTACTAACAATGTTAGCGGAATTTTGATGATGTAGAGTATGGTGACTTGTCCATGGAAATTGAATTCCAGGGCCTCTTATTAATGTCATTATCATGGCTCCTCCAACCGTTACTAATGTACCAATGATCTTCCCTTGGCTATGTAAACTCTTTATCTTCACCATCTCAAGTCTACCAAAAAAAACATTTGTTTTAAAGTATCAAATTCAAATTTCCAGTTTTATACAATATGAAAAGTACTTTAAAAGAATGTCATTTTTCAATCAACCGGAAAACTATATACTTTGTTAGAGAATTTCACAAAGATTGCTGCGTTAAAGGGGTTTGATGTTTAAAAATTTTGAATTTGATGGCATATAGAGTTCGTTAATATTCATTTTAGCAAATATTGATATGAAGTTGATAAAGGAGTTAACAAACTCCTACTTTGACCAACTAGACATAGCAAAAAGATTCAAACGCAACAAATATTATAACTTCAACTACGAATGGAGTTATCAGTTATGGGACACATATGCACTGATCGAAAAGGTCTAGACAACCAGATCATGTGGCATACCAAGTGTTGGGCCTGAATTCCATCAATTAGCAGTTTGATTTCATCACTTAATAGTGTCTCTCAATTTAAAAAAAAAAAAAAAAAATCTAAATCAATTTTTATTAGTACAAATGCGTAAAACATTGATTGTCTTAAGGAAATAGTTTTCGAAACTTTCAAAGGTTATCTCTTTTTTAACTTTGTTCTTCCTATCATTATCAATTACTATACCTTAGGAAAGTTCAAGGACTTTATGGATCGAAAATAATTTCAATGACTTAACTTTATAGACATACAATGAAAAGTTGTTATTTAGTGACACTTGTACTATGCTGCAATGTTCTTCTGTTATATGTGATGGAAATAACCTTTTATCATGTATTTGAACCCATTTTGTATTGTCTACCTCTAACACTCATGCACAAAGTCAAATCATGTCTTATTATCTGCCCTACCCTTAGTAAGTGCTAGTCAACAAACATATATAATGTTCGGATCTAGCTGCGATAGAAAGTAAACTGATGTTATATATTAAGCAACAAACAACTTGATAACTAAGGAATGAGAATACCTTGACATCCAAGCCATAACAAAGGTAATGGCTGGAACAATGTTGCACATCGCCGCGGCAAAAGTTGCCGTTGTAAGTTTCATTCCAGCAAAGAACAAGTTTTGGTCCATCACTGGCCTGTTGTTTAAAATCCAACATAATTATTAAACTAGTCATCATTCATGCTAATACATTACACACACATGATACCGTTTACAACAACTAATTAGAATCATGTACACAACTAAATGGTTACATTAAAATGCCACACAAATTTACAATTTTACTTATTCTTTCAATTTCTAGTGTTTTCTTTTCTCTTCCATTTTTGGAATAACAATACAAAATAAAGAATACATACTCTAGTAATCCCAGCAACATAATCTTCAGGAAGACGGACAGTGTCATCTTTGGCCTAACTTTCCTATTTGTACAAAAAAAAAAAAAAAGTGATCAAACAAATGATAACAAGAAAGAAAACTATAGATTAATATGACATGAAGAAACAGACTTTTCTAGGAAGAATGCAAAAGGACCAAAGACTAGAGCTGCAATCGCGTTTCGATAAACAGCAAAAGTGTAATGATTCAAGCCTTTGTTTAGAGCAGACTTGACAACTAAACCGTTCACGGCATACGCAGTTTGCAAGAAAATCATCAACATAAAAGGCTTGGTACAGACATAGACCCTCTTAAACCACTCTTTAGACATGATGGTTTTCAGGTTATGTTCTGTTTGATAATGAAATGGTTTGTAGTGGTATTTATACAAAAGCACTTTCTGACTTTCTCTTAAAGTTTAATAACTTTGACTTTTAGCATGGCATTATGTCAAAGGAATTAATCCTCTATTTCAGTATGTATAAATGTTGTGTCATTTTGGGAAATTATAAGTTTTGAACTGGAGGGTGTTCTGTGCAGGGGCGCAGAATTTAAAGGGCCAGGGGGTCCCCCTTTTGGCGCAGTTGTGGAAATTTGCGATTTTCGTAGGTAAATTGATCGAGTCCGGGTTGAGTCCGGCCCCACCGATTACTACCGATAAAAAAAAAAAAATTTGAGTCCGGCCCCCTCCGATTCGAGAACCAAGCTTCACCACTGGTTCTGTGATGAAATATGCTTATAGCAATTGTTGAATTCAGATTTGACCTATAACTTTTAGGCCAATGTTTAATCAAACTGCATGAAATTTGTTAGTTATTCTAAGTTTAAGCGTAGTTGACCTAAAAGATTCTTTCTCTAAACTATCAGGCACTACACAAAGTGATGATGGATGACCTTTCCACTATGATCACTACTATTTGTATAATTATATTTTATTGTACGGAAAATGAGTTTTGATTCAAGGGGGTGACTCACTAGTGTGCAGCTATTTATTCTATTCTCCTATCAATAGATAGGAGAGTGACTAGCATTTTTAACGTTGTATTATATCTGCCTCGATCAGATGAAAATAAAAATTGAAATAAAAAATAAGCATTCAATCTCCATTTTACCAATTTTAAAATCAACGTTCGTGTTCTATTATTTCAAGATAAACAAAAGATTACATTTATGTAACTCTTTAACTGTTAAAAAAAAAAGGAAAAATGGATTTTAATACTCCCAACTATCGTCTGTTGGCGGATAATACTTCCAACTATTATTTTGGCCATTAGCACTCCAAACTTTCAACTTGTTTGCTTTTATCACTCCCAAACTAACTGAGATCTAACCTGGTTAGTGTTCGTGACCAAAATGTAAAAACCTAAACTTATATGTGACCAAAATATAAAAAACAAAACTTAAGGGGCATTTTTGACAATAAACCTTTAACTTATAAATCCCACCCCCACCCCCCTCCCCTCTATAGTAACAGACCCCCAACCCCCCCCCCCCCCTCTCTCTCTCTCTCTCTCTCTCTCTCTCTCTCTCTAAACCATCACCTTAACCGGAAACCACCACCACCTTCACCGGAAAACCACCACCACCCAAACAAACAAACAAATAGAAAAAATGAAAAATAAGAAAGAGAAAGAGAGTTACGAGAGAGAGCTAATCTTCTCTGTATCGTTCCAATTTTATCAGATGTCCCCGAAGGGATGAATTTGATTGTTGTTGTTTGGTTTAATTGTGAAGGCTTTGGGCTTTTGGGTTCAATGTCGGTGGTTAAGAAGAAGTCAAAAAAAAAAAAAAAAAAAAAAAAAATTATGAATTAGGGGCCCATTATTGCGTTTCTCGTTGACTAAGTTATTAACCATATATTCCCATGATGTAATTGTATTCTTCGAACACCTAGTAAAAGTCATACTTAGTTGCAACATGTAGACGTATGTCACCTAGACCAAACCGAGTTATATCTCATGATCTTTATAATATGCTATTGTGTGTGTTCGCTTCCAAGTAGACCTACTCGGATCATATAGCTAACACATATGAGAAGGTATATATTGCTAATGGTCAAACTCTTGATGTTACAGAACTTGGTAAGGTTAATTTAAGAATTTCACCATTTGTAGTTTGAAAAAGGTAAGGGTTATTCTAGGTCTAATGACTAATATTACCTAGTCATTTCTTGCGGAAATAAGTAAGGATTGGTATATATGGTAGACGTATTTGCTGAGTAAAGTATAAGCGCCCCTAAAAAATGTTGGGTTCACTAAGCTAAAGGGGCAAAAAAAGGTTCGTTTTGCAAAGAAAAGCTTGGTGCCAAGGTGGTTCGAGTTGAATGGAATCAGAGGTCTAAGCTAAGTTAAGAGGTTGGTAACAGTAGGAGCATGGGACATGTTCCTGTCACAGTTAGAAAACTCCGTTGGGTTTCGAAGATCGACATTCCAATTGATACAATCTCTCATATGAACCACTGCTATATTTGGAGAGTGGTATTGTTTCTCAATGCTATTATGCATCTGGTGGAATGTGCAAGTTATTAAGACATAGGATGGGCCAGCAACAAGATTAGCTATGATTTAAAAGAGTTCAAAAAGAATTTTGTTTAGTTCATAAGACTTTAGATTTAGGTTATATTACTTCAGATTAAATTTAAACCACTTATGATATACTTTGAAGACATCATATTTGGTTGAGGGGACATTGGAATTACTTTAAGCATATCAAATTAAATTTAAAGTCATCAATAGTAATTAAACACATCAGATAAAGTTTTAAAGTCATCAAAAGTACTTTAAACACGATTAAATTTACAAGTAATCAGAAGTACTTTAAACACATCAGATTTAGTTTAAAAGTCTTCAGAAGTACTTCAGGAATAGTTTCTTGACTTTATACTTAGTATAGAGGCTTAAATTAGTTTGGAGTTCATTAGCAGTTTATAGGAAGTCAGTTGGATTTATCAAAACATAACAAAGTCATCTGAACTTATTAATAGTTTTGACACTTTAAAGTTAGTTCACAAGTTTAAACACTTTAAAGTTAGTGCACAAGACTTATGAAACACTTAAGGGACTTGAGTTGAGTTTAGAACTAGTTCTAAAGCATCATAAGAATTCAGTACTAGTATCAGAGTTGACCAAATAATTAAGTTAAAAGAAAGTTTTTTAAGGATATTTTGAAGTTTTTATCTTTAATAAATATTCATTTATCAAAGTTAAATGATCATTAATTATTTTAATCCATATTTCAAAACGTATTAATATTTCACCATGGTTATTTTTATTTGCATTATTATCAACAAGGTATATATTAATATTATGATTACTAATATTAGGTAATAACAAAAAAATATGTTTGAAAAAAAATAATTTGGTGGTTGCCGATGGTCAGAATCAATATTTCATTTTTAGGAGATTATGAAAACAGTTTTTAGTTCGTTTCAAAAGGTTCAGGAGGTTTAGCAAACGTGGTTATGAACTAAAGGTGGTGTTAGTATGGTGTTTCATCATGGTTACAGTTATTGGAATCAGGTTTTCTTAGCTAGAAATGAAAGAAGTAGGAAACGTATATAGTAGAGAGGGAGGAGTTGTTAGTACATGTTTATTATGATGTCCCTAGCATAGTATAGGTGTTTATACGCTATTTTAGTTGGTTATAGCTTGTTTATATGATTAAGGTTAAAGTTGTAATTGCAATGGGAGAATGAGTCTTAATACACGAATGGCCTAGGCATTCTTTTGGTCTTCTGGGTGAACAGGTAGTAACCTATTCGCCCCTACCCACTTGTCCAAAGCAAAGCCATTTGCCCCTCGTGCATGGGCGAATGGCAACAAGTATTTAAGCAAACTTGCAAACCCTAATCATGTGTTGTCATTTTTGAGAGATTTTGGTGTGTTAGATGATCTAAATCCGATTTGTATTTACCCGTGCACTATTTATAAATCTAAGAATCATTTAACTATAACCGATAACTCATTTTATATGTGTTTGATTGTTATTTTGTTACTAAACTTCGAGATATGGATGTTGCACTTGTCGCGAAGCAAACCTGTAATATCCGGATTCGTTCCAACAGTCCTACAGGAGTGTTATATAAGGAAAATGGGGGGATGATACAAACGATTGGTATTCCAAGTTATAGGCAACATGGGTTTGAAAACCTACACTTGGTGGTGGAGTTTTGTCTCATATCATATTTATAAATAATAATTCATGCATAGTCTCTTTTAGAGGTGAGCCAATCTCATCCATCCAGTTCTAGCTCAAATTGCAAATTGTTTCAAAAATCTTATCTTCGCATATCTTTATTTAAAGAAATAATAATTTTGCAAGGGTCCCTCCTACAAAGATATGAATATATTTAATTGTATGCATATATTTAATTGTGTATTATTATTATTATTATTTAAATTATTTTAAGTGAAAAGGGGTTTTATATTATTGTTATTATTACTATTACCCCCTTGAAAGAAATTTCGTCCTCAAAATTTAAAGGTCATGATACGGATTATCACAGAAGTATCCGAATTGAAGGTTTAAGATTAAGATATTATTCTACATATTAGGAATCCCCAAAGAACACATTTGTACATGTAATTCACAATTTTATTCATAACCATAATTGTCAATCACCTTGTAACTATGCCCCAACAGTCCTCCAACCATGCAAATTAATGACATATCTAACTATTGGGAAAGTCAATGGAGACTCACATATAATAGGGTGACTATTAATCCTGATATTTCTCATGGAGATATCTAATCACAACAATGAGAAATCCACATAACTTGAAGTAAAAATGATCATATGTAAAATGGAAATTTCACCACACATGTTTACAAAACAAGGCTCATAATTAGATGGACTAAGGGTTTTCAATGACTTGAAGAGACTAGGATACGTAGAACCAATCGATTCCTCAGTTTCCCAAATTGCTTCGCGTTTAGAGTGGTTCTTCCATAGAACTTTAACGAAGGAATTACTTTTCAATGCATGGCCCTCTCTTGAGGTGGGTTCTTCGTATGATAGATCCTCATTGATCATATGCAACGGATAACTAATGGCGTGAGGCGGGTGATAACTGTATACTCTCAGCAAGGATACATGAAATACATTATGAACATGCGAGGGCTTAGACGGTAATGCTAAACAAAACGAAACTTCTCTGAATCTTTTGAGGATTTCAATTGGATCAATGAAATGAGGATTAAGCTTCCCTTTAAATCCAAATCTACTGCCACCATGACAAGGTTATACTTTCAGAAATACGTGATCGCTGACTATGAATTTGATAGCTCGATATTGCTTAGAGGTGTACAAAAAAACCGGTTTAAAAAATGAGAATTAGTAAAAAAAATGTTTTCACATAACCGATTTACCCCCTTCCCCCAATTCATCTTGTCGGTTAGCTACCGATTTCACATTCCCATGCTCAAATCAATTTGGAAACCGGTTTGTTAAAAAAAACCGTTTTTTTTTCTTTTGGGAAAAAATGATTAAAAACCGCTTTAGAAACCGATTTGAATTGAAAAAATAATAGTTTTGACAGTTCAATAAAAACTGGTTAAACCAATCTCGACCGTTATTGTCACTTTGTGACTGTTTATTTTTGCTTCCTTCCACCCATTTTTCCATTTTTTGTTCCTACAAATACCTAATGGTTATTTCAATGGTCAATATTCGGTTAACGTTGGCGCTTAAATAAACGATGTGGTGCTTCAGGTTGTTCCTACGAAGCAGAACTAAGCTGTTTGATAACACTTTGATATTTGTGAAATGGCTTCAGGTGGGCAAAGGGCTCGTTGCAAATATTATAGTGCTTTTTACTCAAAAGATGCAAACATCACTTTGAAAGCACACATCACGAAGCTATATTGCAAGGTATTGAAAAAAGAACTGCCTAAGGGTCCACCTTCAATGACAAGTGAATGAAATATATAGGCTTACAAAGTTGATGCGGTTCGGGAGGAAATGTTATGTTTGTGATTCAAAAAATCTTTCCAATCAACCATTTCAACAACCAACGTTATACTTGCCTTGTTCAAACAATTCTCCAACCGCGTATCGAGTTACACCAATTTAAGAATGTAGAAAAAAAGCTAAAAATGAATTAATTTCTTATTTTGAAAATTTGCAAACCTGTGTTAATTTAACTAGTGATGTTTAGTCGACACCACACAGTTCACTAGACTCATTCATTTGTGTCACTGTCCAGGAGGATCACCAGGAAACACGAGCGCATGAGTCTTGTATCCGGTCCGTTGGTGAAACAATAATGCAATATGGGTAACTTGTTGATAATTACGTGTTATACGATTATTGGTAACTTGGGAATACGTGTTTATGTGAAATTATATGATAATATGAGTTTTGGTGCATTAACTAGAGTTTAAGGGAAGGGCAAACCCCTGTGATATAAATTATAGGATAATGGCTTTGGCTCAAGGACAAGGGCGTTGGCTAGAAGAGAAGGGCTAGCCCCTTCGCCCCTAATTAGGTAGAAGGGCTAACCCTTTAGCCTAATATTTGGGAGAAGGGCTAACCCCTTCGCCCAAACCAAACCCCTTTGTTGTTGAGATGATAACATGATGTTAATATGATGATTGTTGAAGTGTTAGAAGCATGTTTTGGGTGTGGTTGGCTTGAATATGAGATATTATGAGTTTTGACCCATTTCGGGATTTTTTAGAGATTTAGGGTATGATATGATTGTTTGATGATGGTAATGCATTAGGATTCATGTTAGAATTGTCATAACTGAGCTTATTGATGATATGAACATGTTAGATGATGAAATCTGATTATGTGCCTATTATGGTAAAGAATACATGCATGATGTGACACTTCTATAAACTTCGCCATTTTGGGTAAATTTTCTAATTGTGCTTGAAACCTGATTGATCAATGTGCTAAGTGATGTAACGTGTTGAAGATAGGCTAGGTATTGCTTTGGTATTAATCGGCCATGATTTGGCAAGCTTCGGGATCGATTCGAGGGGTTTCGTGTGACAAAAGTGTTGTAACAGCTGCAGGGGCAAAGGGCTCACCCATTCGCCTGTCTGCAGGGGCGAAGGGCTTACCCCTTCACCCTAAGGAGACCCCTTTGCCCAGAATTCTGACCCCTTCACCTGGACTGACCTCTTCGCCTAGTTTTGGACCCTTTCACTTAAGGACTGACCCTTTCGTGTGCATATGTGACCCCTTCACCTATGTTTTGACCCCTTCATATAAAGCATGTTGATATGACTCATAACATGCAAATTTACGTGATAACTTATATGTGACTGTTAAACTAATATTTTGTGTCACCAATGGGATGTCGAGTCTTGTGTAGTCGTGTCAAACATCAAACACTTACGCAAAAATACCAAGTCATTGTTTGGACAACCGAGGGTTATTAGACCAATGTGTCATCGGTCAAACACTTATAGGCGTTTTATAATAGGTTTTCAGTAGTTGAAGACTATCACACACTTTTGGTCTGTTATTTATCGAAGACACAACCTAAGGTGAGTTTCATAGCTCCTTTTTACTTTTTTCATGTTGGGGGAGAAACATGTTACGGAAACACTAACACGATAGATAACATTTATTACATTATATCACGTGTGTAGTATGCGACTCATCTAAAGTCATCCTATCAGTTTGAACCATAAATATGTGGAACATCGCGGGGAAAGTGTGAATAGATCTATTGGGTCCGACAAGCCCCACTCGTGTTGACTGGAGGTCGCACGGGTGCATATTTGTCCTATCTAACATTATGTTACCGGGTGATGACCGGTGACGGGGAAGCGAGGCATACTTATTACTATCAGTCAGCAATGGTTCATAACACTTAAGTAACTTGTAACGATGTTAAGCTAGCATAAGATATAGATGTATGGTTTATGTGGATCTGGTCTTTAAACACGTACTTTTACTACGAACATAAAACCTGTGAACTCACCAGCATTGTATGTTGACAAACTTAGCATGTTTTCTCAGTCGCTGAGGTGGCAGCCTGGACTAGGCGCATTGGAGTCACACTGTGTCTTATCCTGTTCATGCATCTTATCAAATATTGTTCTAAAATATTTTGAATTGATTTCATTTAGTTTCATGGATTGTAACTCTTAAACTGCTTCCGCTGTATTTTGGTTAACTTAATTTTCTTTAAAACTATAATGGTTGTTTGAACGTTATTTTACTCATATAGTTGTCGTTTATTGTCACCATTGACTTTGGATCCTGGTGTGCACACGCCTCGCGGTAAAATCCTGCAAGCGGAATTTGAGTGTGTGACAGTAGGCGTCATTTTTTGGACTTAGTCATGATGTTTTGGATTGTTTTGCCTAAAAATACAAAACATAACAATTAAAAACCCAAAGCAATGTATTCTAGGCGTCAAACTTAAAACACCATACCAAAAAGTTAAGTAGTACGTTTTAAGTGTTAAGTAGTGTGTTTTAGCTATGTTTTAAATTCCATGGCTATAATACATTCCATTATGTTTTAAATTGTTGTGTTTGGTGTTTTTCTAGCCAAGACAACCCAATACATCATTTCTAAATTCAAAACATGAAGCCTACGTGTCATTTCTTAATCATTCTCACACTTCTTAATAAATATGGTATTTGTACATGAACCTAAACCTATTTATATAGGATTCAGATCATTTGAGAACCTTTGGTCTAATTGACAACTGAAAAAACTATTCTGGACCACAAATTTCTCTAAGACAACTTTTTGGTGCTAATTCACCCATTTCCCGACAAGAATTTTTTATTGTTTGCACTTATATATATGTATATACGTGTTTGAAACTACAAAGATTGGTATTGTACATATATATACATACATGTTTTGTAATTTACATATATGTGTAAATGTATAGAAATAATTTGACATATTTGTATAGAAAGGAAGATTGTGTGTAAGAACATGTTATTTTAATGTATATACATGTGTATACATGTTAGAATTTAATAAATAAATATCATACATATATGTTTGACAATATACACATATGTATAACTGAAAAATGATAAAACATAATGCTTACATGTTAATTCTTGATCATTCTCACACTTCTTATGAAATATGACCTTTGTACCCAAACCTTTAACTATTGATATATAATTATATATTATATGTTATATTTGGAAAGTCTAATGACATCCATATCGGACTTGCATAAATACGATGAAAAGGACAAGCATGCAATTTGGAACCAAGTTATTCTATTTGGTGCGTATATATTACCATACATTTAATTTCTTGAAGCTCAAATTTTCCATTAAATGGGACCATAGTTTTTCTTCTTTTAGAGAAAAAACTGTCCACACACTAGCTTAATGTGTGTTCTGCATATATATGTAGTGACTCATCAAACTTATTAAATTAGTTTATAATGTTCGAAGGTGGCCATTAGTATTATTAGTGCTGTCAAATAAAGGCAATAGTCGTTGCTTTTAGAGACAAAGCTTTAGCAATTGTTATGCCTTTATGATTTTAATTAAGAAATGCTTTGTCAAACTCTAGGAGGCCGGGTTCATTCAATTGTTGTGTATGGGCTGATGTAAATCAGGAGTTAGACGTAAAAGGTGTACAATAACAATCAAGCCTAGTAAATCCCACAAATATCAATGCTATTAGTAGGGTCTAGAGAGGGTGAGATGTAGCAAGCCTTACCTCTACTCCTAGGGATAGAGAGACCGCTTCCATAGAGACCCTCTGCTCAGATACACAACGAAAAACACACACCAAAAAAAAAAAAAAAAAGAACGAGGAAAATATACACACACAACTACTGATAACATCATAGACATTGAAAACAATGCATCGAAAGAATAGACACTATACAAACATAAACAACCTATGCACAAACATATAAAATCCGCATAACGTGAAAACAAAACGTAAGACCCTACGAAACACCTAAAATGCTTTTTTTCCCAAAGGTGTACATATATTATATTAACCCAAAGGGGTAAAAATGAAAATATACAAAGTAGTTTGTGAACTATCGGATTTTTGTATTTCTACCTCAAGTGGATGGATACTCACTGTTTCAAAATCCATTCAGAGCAATGGATATTGAATATAGTCTTATTGATGCTTTTGATCATATTGTCTATTGGAACGTAAATTGATTAAGTTTAAACCTCAAATAAGTCTACCGATAATATACCTTCACAAACAGGAAAGAGTAGACAACATAACAACGATAGAAGTTCTCACTAATTATTGTCTAGGGAATTGTCCAAACCTTTTGAAATATTACGCTGGAAAGGGTCTATAAGAATATGAAGTAGCACAATAAGTAATATGTTATAATTAATTAATTAGTTGGTATCTTAGCTATGATTTAAATATGATGTTTGGACTTAAACTAATATATGTCTGTGTCTTTGTGTGTGTGAGAATGTGGGTGGGAGCTCTATTGGTCTAGGGCCTTCTCAAAGGTGTTTACATTAAGACTACCTGTTGTGGCTCGCGAACATCGTAACGAGCAGGCATGATACTGGTTAATTATGGATCCCATGTCTAAAATAAACCAAGAGGCTAATCTCATGCACCAGTATGATTCTAAATCAATGTAAATAATGATGTTGGTTATGAATCCCATGTTTAAACAAATCTTTTAGTGAAACTTACCTTAATACCGATTTTAGACAAAGAATGAGCTTAAACAACTTCAAGATTCACCTTTCTTCTTTCAAGCGACTTTTGTGACATCCTTTTATCTTTTAATTACCATTTTACCCGTCTAAAATTCTTTAAAATTTAGGATATTACACTATGCGAACCCATAGCTTTTTTCCCATGAGTTTTATTTGATATTCCCAGCATTGCTTTATTAGGTAAGTATTTGATCTTTCTGTTGGGTGTAAAGTCCTTGGACTAATTATTGCTATTGGCTTGTTTTATTGGATGTTTAGAAAGCCTATTTAGGTTTTCTTATTCACCAAATCTAAACCCTAGATTAGTCTCTATATATATCATGTCTATTTAATCATAATAGTTATCAGAGCTTAATAATAAATCCCTAGTTGCAGCCCGTGGACGTAGGTTCCCCACTGGAACCGAACCACGTAAAATTCTCGTGTTCGTGTGTTATGCTTTATATTTTCTCGTTTATTATTGCGTGTTCGTTGTGAATCGGTTATTCCGATGCGCCACTTAATCCTAACAAGTGGTATCAAAGCTTTGGCTCGTTGGATTCACGTAACGTTTCGTAATTTTGGTTTTATTCTATCATCAGTTCGTTCATAACCCTTGGAACTTCTAGAGGTGGCTGATTAATTTAATTTATATGTCAAAAGAATTATAAAAGGAAAAGTCTCCATATTTGTTATTTATTATTATTGTCGTGACTTACAATCAAGAAAGAAAAGGCAAATTGTTTTTCTTGAAGGTTGCAATTAGGTGTATCCTTTGGAATTGCAATCGTATGTTCTGACAAAAATAAAAGGGGGTGTAGTCAATTATTTGTTTTTCCTTTGATATTGCGATTGGGGTTTGACTTGGGAATAAGGGAAACCTTGGAGTCGTTGTCTTTGACTAGGAATTGTCGTTCGCCATCAGGATTTGGTTTGAACGCGCCGTTTACAACCGTTTTTCAGCCGTGATCAAGAGAGACAGGTTCACTCGTTCTTGTTTTTTATTAGGTTTGTTTGGGTTGTTGTTCAGGTTTTGGGTGTTCAAGTTTCGGGTTGTTCGGGTTTGGTTTGGTTGTCAGTTTTTGACCGGTTATTATCAACTTGGAACCGGGTTACTTTGATCTTATTTTTCGTTTGTCATTATGGCTGAAGACGGAAAATTGGTGATTGAAAAGTTTGACGGTTCGGATTTTAGTTTGTGGAAAATGCAGATAGATGTATTGTTGGGTCAAAAAGACTTGGATATGGTACTTGAAGAAAAACCGGAGAAAATGGATAAAGCTGAGGAAGCTCTGTGGAATGCCAAGGACAAGAAAGCTAGAGGTGTTATTACATTGTCGTTGATGAGGAGCGTTGCATTTAACATCATGTCTGAAACCATGGCTCGTGGTATGATGTTGGCTCTGTCGAATATGTATGAAAAACCGTCTGTAGCTAAGAAAGTGTTCTTGATGAGAGAGTTGTTCACGATGAGAATGAAAGAGGGAAGCTCAGTGACCGAGCACATAAATAATTTGAATTCTCTTCTGTCCAAATTATCGTTTGTGGGAATGAGATTCGATGATGAGACCAAAACTGTGATTTTGCTATCTTCAGTGCCTGATAGTTGGTCCGGGACGGTGACAGTTGTCACTAACTCAGTTGGGCCTGAAGGTAGGAGCTCTGTAAGTGCATGATGTCCCTAGGCTAGTATATATGTTGTTTGGACGTGTTTCGGGGTGTTTGGAGACGTTTATACGCGTTTTGGGGTGTTTGGGACACATCAGGCGAATACAAGCATGTTATAGGCGATTACAGTGCTAATCGCCTATAATACATGCGAATACACTGCTACTCGCCAGTTTCATCTAGTGATTATGGCCTACTCGCTAGTTTGTCCTAGTGATTAGCCTCGTACTCGCTAGTTCTGTTTTGTACGAGTACGGGAGGTATAAATAGTCCCAATCATTGCCCTAATGATCAGTTCTTGCCACACACACACTCTCCAAACACCCTCCCGTGGTCTGTAAGGTCTAATTTGATCATTGTAAACACTCGAGCTCTGTTTTAGTGATAAATCTTTAATCTTTTGACCCATTTGTGTGTGTTAATTACTCATATATCATTGTTTCATATTCGTTACTGTTATTAAAACATATTTAGAGGATTCCGCACTCTGAATATTAAGCTCGTGATTGTCGGGTGACCCGTTAGTCAATCCTACAAGCTCGTCTAGGGCTCGTCCGAGTGTGCGTTGTTGGGACTGCAACGAAAAGGGGCATTATAGGAATGAATGTCCGAACAAGAATTCTGATGGAGGATCGAAGAATTCCGGTAGATTGAACACTGCTGTGGTAAGCGATTCTGAGGATGACGCTTTGATACTGTGTGTTGAAAGCAGTGTGGAATCCTTGGCCATGGATTCCGGTGCATCATTCCATGCTACCCATAGCAATGATGCCATGCGGAATGTTAAAAGGGGCGATTTTTGTAACACCCCGCCCCTCTCACCACCAATATTGTCCGCTTTGCCCCGATGGGTCGCCCATCCAGAGCTCACGGATTTGTTTTTGGTTGCCCAGTGGAGACTTCCCAGGAGGTCACCCATCCTGGAATTTCTCCCACCTGAGCACGCTTAACTGTGGAGTTCTCCTCTCATCCACTAACATTAAGCCCCAAAACGCGTTGGTGATTTAAGAGGCAAGACATTACTTATGAACCAAGGATCTCTCCTGGCCACAGCGGATGTGGGATTTTCCTGGGGTGTCACACTCACCCCCTGTTAGAGTCTCATCGTCCCTGATGAGTTATGCACCCACCATCCCGAACGGCACAGGAGTGGCTCTGATACCATCTGTAACACCCCGCCCCTCTCACCACCAATATTGTCCGCTTTGCCCCGATGGGTCGCCCATCCAGAGCTCACGGATTTGTTTTTGGTTGCCCAGTGGAGACTTCCCAGGAGGTCACCCATCCCGGAATTTCTCCCACCTGAGCACGCTTAACTGTGGAGTTCTCCTCTCATCCACTAACATTAAGCCCCAAAACGCGTTGGTGATTTAAGAGGCAAGACATTACTTATGAACCAAGGATCTCTCCTGGCCACAGCGGATGTGGGATTTTCCTGGGGTGTCACAATTTTGGCAAGGTTAGGCTAGGAAACGGTGAATTTTCTTGATGTGACTGGCATGGGTGGTTACTACTTGGGGCACTACTTGGACTTTGTATGACGTCAGGATTATACTGAGGCTTGAAACGAAGTTAATCTCCATTGGGCAATTGGATGAACAAGGTTTTGACGTTAATTTTGGTGGTGGAAAGTGGAAGGTCGTTAAAGGTAATCTCGTGGTTGCTAGCGGTTTCAAGAAAGGGTCGTTATATATGGTGCATGTTCCGTCTAGGAAAGTGACCGCCCCTGTTAAGACGAACGCCAAAGTCGGGCTCGCTGATTCGGCAATTAAACGAGTCCAGTTTGCAGAAAAGGACTCTGGGACTTCAGGTAATCCGCTTGAGCGTATTCGGAGGTCTGAACATGTATGGGATTTTTGTAGCAGTGGGAGCACAGGGAATGTTTCGACACCGTCTGGAAATCAACGTTGGGTTCAGAAGAGCAAGTTTTCGAATGAAATCTCTCCTAAGAAGTTTCTGCTAGTGGGGAGTGTTCCTCTAAGAATCCCTATATCTGATGGTTTGATCTATGGGAATCAGTTGGGATTGAGGATGTGAAGACATGGTCTTTTGAGACAGGGTTAAAGCCATCTGGGGCTTCAACGGGCCTTTCTGTTTACTGATGATGATTAGCCGGCTGTAACTAGGTTGATTGGGGATACATGGTTTGAAGTTTGGTTTGTTCTTGGGAGCTGGGCCTGGAAGACTTTTGTTTCTGTGTATGTTTGAACTTTACAGATTACTGAAGACATGGATTGCTTTGTGCTTGTTGGCGGACTTGGTGTTTATCGCAAGGCCTTCAAGTGGAAGATTGTTAGGTGTGAAGTCCTTGGGCTAGTTATTGTTATTGGGCTTATTTTATTGGATGTTTAGAAAGCCCATTTAGGTTTTCTTGTTCACCAAGCCTAAACCCTAGATTAGTCTCTATATATATCATGTCTATGTAATTGTAATATTTGTCAGAGCTTAATAATAAATCCCTAGTTGCAGCCCGTGGACGTAGGTTCCCCACTGGAACCGAACAACGTAAAATTCTCGTGTTCGTGTGTTATGCTTTATATTTTCTCGTTTATTATTGCGTGTTCGTTGTGAATCGGTTATTCCGCTGCGCCACTTAATCCTAGCACTTTCTTGTCTCCATCTTTGCCTATTAGCATGCTTTAGGTGTTATTTCCTTTGCCCTAGGGTTTGACTTAGTGTTCTAGGCTCTCTCGAGTGTAATGTCATTTATTTTTTCCAAGGTTACTGAAGAGGAGTTTATACTTCTCTGACTAATGGATGGTAATCATTCTCTTCCCTTAGTTTGCGAAAGTCATCATTAGTTATCGAGGGGGAAATGGACATGAGCCTACCCTTGTCATCACAAAATGTAACACGTATTTTGTGTTCATGCTAGCATTACTAAACTCAATACAAATTCAGGCATGTATCAATTTCAAATAGTGTTTATGATTCTACCTTTTTACATATCAATTGTTTTTTTTTTTTTTTTTTTTTTTTGAATGGTTAATTTCTTTTTAAATCCTGTAGTCTGTGTGACTTGAACCCAAGACATTCCACAACATATGTACTATTTTTGTTAAGAAAATGGTCGACTAGAGAATATTCCTTTATTATCAAGAATATAAACCAAATGATTCAGACCAGACTCAAGATACAAATAAACCTCACTACAACGCTCAAAAACTCTCAAATGATGATTATCATTACAATAATCATCAAATAAATACACAATAGAATCAAAAGATTACCAAATCAAGATGATCTGAGAAACCCTAATTTTAGAGAGAGAGAGAATACAGATGAACGAATGAGTATAAGAAAACAAATGTATCAAAAGTTAATAAAGGACGAATTGTGCAGCTATATATAGATGCACAATTTGTGTTTCTCTGAAATGATCAACGGCCAGCAAACAACCAATCCAACGGATGAGAACACTTTATGCTTTCGAACACAGACTGCCAGCCTGGCACATATAAACGAGCTGAGCCTAAGGCCAACAGCCACACAAAAGAAACTGAGCCTAAAGACCACTACCGGGCTATCCTATAAACAACGAACTGGGCCTCAGCAAAGCAAACGAACTGGCTTCTACAAATCAAGCCAAACACCAAGCCCACCTGAAAATATACTTATGCAAAATATTTTAAAAATATAAAGAAATAAAATTATAATTATTATATAAAATATGTATTATTTTTAACACCCCCTCAATTTTATTTCTTATAGGAATCAAATATCTTTATTTGGTTTGAAAAATTTTGATGCATAGATGTTTGAAGACCCTTTGTAAACAAATCAGCCATTTGATACTTGGAATCAATTTTAATGGCTTTCATAACACCTTTAGTAATTTGTTCCCTTAAAAAGAACAAATCCAAAGCAAAGTGCTTTGTTTTTTCATGGAACACAGGGTTTGCTGCAATAGAAAGAGCAGCAGAACTATCACAAAAGAGGTTAACTGGAAGGTTGATTTGAATGTCTAATTCAGACATCAAATTCTTTATCCAAATAACTTCACAAACAGCTGAACACATTGCCCTGTATTCTGCTTCAGTAGAAAACCTGGACACTGTGGGTTTTTTTTTACTTTTCCAGGAAACAAGACAATTACCCAGAAATACACAGTACCCAGTAACAGATCTCCGAGTATCAGTACATTTTGCCCAATCCGAATATGAATAGGCATTAATATTTAGAGACTCACTCTTAGAAAAGATTAAGCCCTTTTCAGGAGCCCCTTTTAGATACCTGAGTAACCTTAGAGCAACCTTTAAATGACCATCTAAAGGCTTATGCATATAATGACTTAAGTAATGGACATCATAAGCTATATCAGGCCTTGTGTGAGATAAGTAAATAAGTTTGCCAACTTACTGCTGATAGCCAGTGACATTAGTGACAGGGTTATTATGACACTTAACCAAGTTTGTTATAACATGATTAGATTCAATAGGAGTGGAAACAGGTTTGCAACCAAGCATCTCTTATTCCATAAGAAGATCAGTGCAATATTTTCTTTGTGAAAGACAAACTTTATTCCCATGTTTAACAACTTCTATTCCCAAAAAAATATTTTTCACCTAATTCTTTAATAAAAAAAATTAGACTTAAATAAACCTTTTATTTTTTCAATCTCAGAAATGGAATTGCCAGTTAGATAGATGTCATCTACATACACTAAAAAAATAATAAACGCAGAATCATAGTTTTTGACAAACATATAATCACATTGACTTTGGACAAACCCAAATTCACATAAAGCACTAACAAGTTTAGAATTCCACATCCTAAGAGCTTGTTTAAGACCATACAAGGATTTCTTTAGTCTACAAACTTTATTCCCACTATCACAATTGAACCCTTCAGGTAAACTCATGTAAACTTCTTCATTTAAGTCCCCATAAAGAAAGGCATTATTTACATTAAGTTGGAAAAATTACCATTCATTTTGAACAACTAGACCTATGACACATCTAACAGTAATGAGCTTGACTACTGGAGAAAAGGTTTCCTCATAGTCAAAAGCCCCTCCTTTTGATTATAACTCTTAGCCATAAGTCTAGCTTTATACCTTTCTACCTCTACATTAGACTTATACTTAATCTTGAAAATCCATTTACAACCAATTTTATGTTTTCCCTTAGGTAAATCAACAACATCCCAGGTTTGATTTCTATATAAGGCTGCAAGTTCCTCATTCATGGCACTGGCCCAGTTAGGGTCCTTGGTAGCCTCATAATAGTTCCTAGGTTCACAACTTTTGTCAAGACTAGCTGCAAAGCTTTTGAACTTAAAAGAAAGATTGGAAAAATTTACAACTTTTTCAATCCCATATTTAACTTTACCATCAACAACATAGTCATTTAGTTTCTTTGGAAAAACAACATTCCTAGTAGATCTCCTAGGAGTAAACAGATTTTCAACAACAGTGTCACCATCAGAATGTGCAGTCAAGTCGCATTCTGTATTCACAGTTCCTACCTTATCAGGTTCATCTGATGTTGACCCAGTAGGCTGTTGATTTCCAGCTAAGCCTGTAGGATCCTCAAATGATCCTGATTACTGGACACTCTGTATTCCAGAATCTTTATTACCATTACACCTCCAATCATCATTGGGATCATTCACTTCCAAGTGTTGTTGATCATCTGTGTTTTCAAAAGAGTTAAAAAAGTTTAAGGTATTGACACTAAGATCAGGATTAGAATCAAAGGTTTGAAAAATGTTTAACTCCTTAAAAGGATAACAAGACTCAAAAAACTTTACATCTCTTGAATAAAGAACAACCTTGCTATCAAGGCTGAACACCTTGTAACCCTTTTTCTCATTTGAGTAACCAAGAAAAACACATTTTTCAGCCCTACTTTCTAATTTATTTGACCCATTTAAAACAGTGAAAAAACACAGACAACCAGACACCTTGAGATGATCAAGGAAAGGTTCAAATTTAAACATAAGCTCATAAGGTGTCTTCCCATTTAGCACGGATGAAGGGGTCCTATTAATCAGATAAGATGCAGTAAGAACATAATCAGACCAAAACCTAATTGGGATATTTCTTTGAAAAAGCAAGGCTCTAGCAACATTCAGCAAGTGCCTATGCTTTCTCTCAGCAATCCTATTCTGCTGAGGAGTGTATGCACATGTAGTCTGATGTATAATACCCTTTTATTTGCAAAACATATTCATATGACTGTTAACAAACTCCAAACCATTGTCACCTATAAAAACTTTAACATTTTCTTTGAACTGAGTTTGTATTAGATGATAAAAATCTTTTATGTTTTGAAAAACTTCAGATTTGTGTTTCATCAGACATACCCATACAACTCTAAAATAATCATCTACAATGGTCAAGAAGTATTTATTTCCATCCCTATCAGCAACTCTATAAGGGCCCCACACATCTAAATGAACAAGTTGCCCAATGTGAGAACTCTTATGGTCACTTAAAGGAAATGGTTCTTTGTGTTATTTAGCCTTATGGCAAACCTCACAGGATTCATGACTATTGTTAGCCTTAAGGTCAGACCCAAGTTTTAAGAATTTAAAGACTTGACCAGAAGGGTGCCCTAATCTAGCATGCCAAAGATTAGTTAAAGCAACCCTATTACAACACACCTTAGAAGACAAAGAAGCATTGCCACACATATACAGACCATTCATTTTACTACCAGTCACCAGGGTTTTCCTGGTTAACCGATACATCAAATAACATTTATCCTCATCAAAACCAACAAATACTTTATTATCTCTGGCAAGTTTATGCACTGATAGAAGGTTGACAATGTATTCAGGAACCACCAAATCATCTTGCCAAGATTAGAGTATCGGCAAGTTTTAGTTACCAGTTTTAGTTACAACAGCAAAAATGTCATTAGGGTGTTTGATTTTAATATTTAAGTCAGAAACATCAACATAATCAAACAGCCTAGTTTCATCTTTAACCATGTGTTCATTTGCTCCTGAATCCACTATCCACCCTATTCCTAACAAAGTGCCATTACTACTAGTGAAACAATAAACATTAGAACTAATAGCAGAAGCACAAAAATACCTACCACACAAATTACAGCTCACAGAGGACTCAGCAGGTTTCTCATTTAACAGGCTCAAAAGTTTAGCAACCTGATCACTAGTAAGACTACTAAGAGAGCTGTTAGAAGACTCAGAACACTGTTATGACTCACCACAGGTTTTCTGTTTTGATTACCTCTAGACTTAGAGCAAGCAAGATACCCAATCAACTCTAAACATCTATCCACAGTATGGCCATTTTTATTACAATGAGAGCACTTGAGTGATGGATTAGTACCTTTGTTAAATTTCTTATTATTAAAGCTTTCTTGATTTGCCTGAGATAGAAAATTAACAGTTTGATTTGGTTTACTAGAACTGCTAATGCTTGAGTTTCTATAAGATTCCTATCTAGAAACTAAAGTAAAAACTTCCTTTACATAAGGAAGATCAGATTTAAGTAACAAGGTTGTCCTAACATGCTGATAAGTACTATCCAATCCCATCAAGAATTGCATCAGCTTAATCATATTAGAATGATTATTGAAGTCCCTAGAAGCATCACACACACAAGCAGGTAATTGAAGGATCAGATCTAACTGTTTCCACATTGTGTTTAACTTGTGGTAATATTCAGCAACAGTCAAACCATTTTGACTAAAGGAATTGATCCTTTGTTACTAGTCAAACACAACAAATCCATCAATTTTGTCCTAAGTTTCCTTAAGGTCCTTCCAAACATCAGAGGCAAGTTTGGAATAGACCTGTCCCATATACAACTCTTTTAAGAATCCAAGTAAAAACCACACTATTACATCTTTCCCATTGATTAGCAAGAACCAGATCATCAACAGGTTTAACACATTCACCATTAATAAACTCTAGTTTACTTTTAACTCTTAAGGCAAGTGTCATCGAATTAGCCCAAACAGTGTAATTCTCAGTACCCTTAAGTTTAATACTAATGATAGTTAGATTTGTAGAATCACTAGCATGCAGGTACAAAGGATCACTAGCATCAAGTTTTCTAACAAGAGTGACAGGATTAGGCCCACCACCAGCAGGGTGAACTATAGCACCACCACCGCCAGCAACAGCATCACCCATAATAACAAATATTCAATAAACAAACAAACACAGATCAGCAAGTAATCAGATACGAGCAAACAACAGCACACACGAATGAATAAAAAACAATCAAGAACACACAAGACAAAAAAAATCTCAGACCCAAGACACAGGCGAAGCTGAGCGAGTGATCCAGATCAGTGGGCTCTCATATGGATCCCACCGCAGGCCTTAACTCAGGAGCCTCAAAACCTAGATAAGAGACACAACCTTAAAGCTAATCACAGGCACAAGCCCAGAACAATGACTCCTTAGAACAAACCCTAAAGAATCAGAAAGACCTCACCAGAAAGACCCATGTTAGGGTTTCTCCTCAAACTCGTAGTTTGTAACCTTCACTTAGGGTTACAAACCAGAAAGCAAGAAAATATCTAACCAAGTCCAAAATATCATATCCGCATGATCAGAAGCAAGCTGACCAGATCCAAATCTTGAACCACAAACCCTAACAGAAGCAGTAGTGGAAAACCAACCAGAATCAAGAGCCTAAAGGCTCTGATAACATGTTAAGAATATGGTCGACACAGATTATTCCTTTATTACCAAGAATATAAACCAAATGATTCAGACCAGACTCAAGATACAAATAAACCTCACTACAGCGCTCAAAAACACTCAAATGATGATTATTATCACAATAATCATCAAACAAATACACAATAGAATCAAAAGATTACCAGATCAAGATGATTTGAGAAACCCTAGTTTTAGAGAGAGAGAGAATACAGATGAACGAATGAGTATAAGAAAACAAATGTATCAAAAGTGAATAAAGGACGAATTGTGCAGCTATATATAGCTGCACAATTTGTGTTTCTCTGAAATGATCAACGGCAAGCAAACAACCAATCCAACGGACGAGAACACTTTGTGCTTTCGCACACAGATTGCCAGCCTGGCACATATAAACGAGCTGGGCCAAAGGTCAACAGCCACACAAAAGAAACTGGGCCAAAAGACCACTACTGGGCTATCCTATAAACAACGAACTGGGCCTCAGCAAAGCAAACGAACTGGGCTTCTGCAAATCAAGCCAAACACCAAGCCCACTTGAAAATATACTTATGCAAAATATTTTAAAAAATATAAAGAAATAAAATTGAAATTATTATATAAAATATGTATTATTTTTAATAATTTTCTTGGTCATATGTGGCATTGGCCAATATCTTTGATACCTAACCAAGGAGCATCATGTCAGTGTTGAAGCTGCCAAATGTAACACAATGTAATCATAAATTTGAAGAAAATGTTGAGAAATGTCAAATAAGACTAGTGAGAAACCCGCGCACTGCGGCGGGGTTGTTAAACTCGCCATACTCAAAAAGTTAAAAAATTATTATAGAAAAAGCTAAGTAAGTCGAAACCATAACAAATCCACAAAAAAAAAAAAAAAAAAAAGAAATAACAAACTAAAAAACTGTATTGTCCGCTTATACTCAGATGACTTGTACATTATCACACGCAACTCTGTTTTAGACGAAACTTACATTAAAACGTATATAAAAATAGAAACAATAAGGAAATTTGTATTTTTCTTTCATCTAAACATAGGATAATACTATAAAAAAACAATTAGTTTGAACTATGTCATATAAAAGGATTTTTTTAAAAAAAAATATAAAAGCACGTTATTCTATGAATATTGTAACTTTATGATGTTTAGTAGGGTTTTGAACGTCAAATTTTAACACCCTTATTCCACCTCACCTTGCACTTGAAAGGATTTGAACCCGGAACCTTACATTTGTAAGGGGGACACCATAACACTAGACCAAGAGATCATGGGTTTATAAAGTATCTAATTTGATATAAAAGATTATAACAGAACATGTAGCATTATAAATTGTTTTTTATAGGTTTTCTGTGTCATATGTTCAAAGTAATTGTATAAATAAATGTCATGAGCTATTATAAATATCTATTGACTTTTAAATTCATTTAGATTATGTATGGTGTTTTAAAGACTAATTTGCCCTCAAAATGAAGTTATTATGTGCATTGTATGTTGTACCATAAACAAATTAATTTATACCTCTTAAATTTTAAGAAGTCTTTATCAAATTCTTTATAATATAATAGATATAAATATAGATTACAAGAATAGGGTTAGGATCAAATACACAAGACACTTTTTCTAGGAAATATGAGAACGATTGTTATCCATTGATCATATATTTGAAGGGTTGAGATTAGTTTGTTTAAAAAAAATTAATAAATTAGAGGAATGGCATAAAAGGAAAACCACATTTGTTGACTTTCTCTCTCCACATGCAATGCACATGTCAATTCCTCCCATCATTTTAAAACGTCTCTAACTTTTTCATACGACATTTTTTTTCAAAAACATTTCACCATATTAACGAGCGTTTTTTATCTTTAATATGAGTACCACATTGCTACATTAAAATTGAAAAAAAAAATTGTGCTAAATGGGTTTTCTTCTCCGTTGTGTCTTCTGCTCGTTCATTGTGTTAAAGAATGCATGTGTGCTTTATCAATATGTTATTTATGTTTTTTTTAGTCTACGCATGATTTAACTTTGTCCATTGTGTTTTTAGAATGCTTTTCATTGTGTTTTATGCAAATGAGTTTTGTATTTAGGTGTACATTGTGTTTTATTATGTTGTTCATTGTGTTTTAGTCTTCTGTTCTTTGTGTCTTCAATATGTCGTCCATTGTGTTTTATTAGACTGTTCATTGTGTTTTATACCCTATTGTTCATTGCATATTTAATTGGTACGCATTGTGTTTTACGTTATCTCCATTGTGTCTTACGCAACTGAGTTTTCAACTTTTTTTTCCAAAAGTATTCATTGTGTTTTAATCTTCTGTTCATTGTGTCCTTATTATGCCGTCCATTGTGTTTTACACAATTGGGTTTTTATCTTTTTTTCAAAAGTATTCATTGTGTTTTAGTCTTCTGTTCATTGTGTCTTTAGTATGTCATCCATTGTGTCTTACGCAACTGGGTTTTCAACTTTTTTTTCACAAGTATTCATTGTGTTTTAGTTTTCTATTCATTGTATCTTTAGTATGTCGTCCATTGTGTTTTACTATACTCTTGATTATGTTTTATACCCTATATTTAATTGGTGCTCATTATGTTTTACACTCCATTGTGTCTTACGCAAGTGGGTTTTGAATTTTTTTTTTCAAAAGTATAACAATATGGTACTCATATTAAAGATAAAAAGACGCTCAATTTTATGATATATTTTTTTTTTAAAGATGACGTATAAAAAAGTTACGGACATTTAAAAATGAAGGTGGAAATGGCATGTGACTTGCATGTGCATATGTTTTTGACAAAATTACCCCTCCCACTTGTTTAATCCTATGGACACATGTCATTTTATAGTAGCTTCTTACCTTTCTCATTTTTGTAGCCTTTGTATAATGACCCATCCCTACAAGAATATGCATCACATTATTTTCACATAATCAGTTTATAGTTTTGTATCGATGGTATTGGGCTTAAATGAACTAGCTAGTAGCTATGATTATTGATGGCTCATAAGAAAGCCCAAATAGTTAATCATAAACGAGCAACAAAGAATGCGACTAAATTATATATGTAAAGTTTTGAAATTACTTTTTTTTAAATACTTAGATTATATACTATTAATAAATAAACTAAATGAATAGTAACTTAAAATGAATAGTAACTATAATATTATTTTATTTATATTATTATATCATTATTTTATTCATATATTTTATTTAAAAACTTTATTATATTATATACTATTAATATAAATAACATAATATTATGTAATTTCGTTACAAATTTCATGTGTTATCTTATGTGTAGATTTCTTTATTTTTTTTAACGTTTACAACAAAAATAGAATCTCGATTGTATAATTCATTGATTGATCAACACCTCATCTAAATCTCGATTGTAAAACACGCAATGCGCGTGATTTTATACGACTACTTTAGTTGAAAATGGTTTAAAAACAGAACTTTTATTAGGTCTAAGTCACGTTTTTCATTTAATATTGTTGTCATAATTAGGTCTAAGTCACGTTTTTCTTAAATAGTTTCTACAAAGAATATTTCGATGAATTCTAGTGCTCAGGGAGTCCATTTACCCACTAATACCGCAGATAACTAAATACGATTTTAAGTGCGTTTTTAGATATACCAGTGTTGTCAGGGTTGGTCATGGTGGGGTGCGGGGAGGACTAGTAGCCCGGGCTCAATTTTTAGTGGGCACATCCGGTTGGTCATAATTGCAGATTTACATGTATTGGAGGGTGGACAGTAATCTTATTAAACCGGTTTAAAATGGTTCATATCTGATCTGCATTAATTTACAGATTTGCCAAAAAAATTACGTAACGGTTTTGTGAGGAAGGCGATGGTAAATGCATAAATACTCAACGATGATAGGGGTATTTTAGTGAAGTTACAAATTTATGATGGTTTTTTTTTTTTTTTTTTTTTGAAAGTGACTTTATGAGTAGTTGAAAAAAGTCTATGTGGGTAAAACATGTGACATTGTCGGTCAAACCCGTCATTATCGTTGTATTGTCACACCATATTATTTTCAAAATAAAAAATGATAAAAAAAAACATCATTCAAAACAAATGATAAAAAAAAAGAATCTTAAAACTAATAGTTTATTTTTACCACAATTTTTTTACTATTATTATTGTTAGCTTATTTCATTTGATTTTAAAAATATCAAGTTTATTTCATTTGATAAAAAAAAAAAAAAAACCATAAAACTAATCGTTTATTGTTAGTTGATCCATATTGTGCCCCCGTCAAAGAAAATTGTATATTCACCATTGCACTAAAGTAACCTAATCATTAGTCCATTAATCAATAACCATGAAGCGTTATCTCACTTAAGTAAAAAAAAAACACTTTGCGGATTGGTAATGAGAGTTATCGAGAACAAAATGCTAGATAATATGAACTGTGAAGAGTTGATCTATCGATTTTATATTACTTTACCCGTCGTTTAAAAAATAGTTTACGTTTATTTATTTCGTTAATGCCTAAGACTAAGGGGCACATTTTTTCATGACTTGGCCGGGGCACCTGAATTATCATTAACAGGCCTGGGTGTTGTAAAACTCGCTAGGTGCTAGTTAGCCGGTAAGGTAGGGACTAGCGAAATCGGGATTAATCGAATTGAGATTTTTATATGTAAATTTCAGTTTTTTATATTATACACACATTTTTATAGGTAAATATTTTAAATATACAGGTTTTAACGACTTTTCAACCCAGTTTTTTAAGTATACATGATCAATCGCCGGAATCTACATGGTTGGTTGAAAACTTGTTGGAATTTACAGGTTTTGACCGTAATTTACCGAAATTACATATTTTCGCCGAAATCTTGCTAGAATCGTTGATTTTTAGCTGGCCGACTAGGGCCGATTTGGTCCAACTAGGGTCGACTACCGACTAATGGACTCATTAATGAAAAGTTACTTAGTAACCTACCGACTAGCGATTAATCACTAATTAATCCTGATTTTTACCAAGTGAATCATACATTGCAAATGCTCTAATAAATATTAACAAATTATTTTAATTAGATTAAAACACCAATGAGAAGTAACCCTCAAAATATTGATGAGTCTTATTGTGTTGATAAATTAAAGAATCAAACAACAGCTTCACTTCTTCTGTCTTCCTTTGAATCCTTAATTGCATCATCCAAATCTTTATCATCGCATTTTTCTTGATAACATATTTCTACTTCACTTGAATTCGAACTCGCTAAACTCGAGTCTTTACTCTTACCCCATATGATTAGGTACAAACCGCCAACGATGATGAATGCTCCCAAAACTCTGAAAAGTGTGACAAAATAGACAATTTAATTGAAGGATAATCAATAAGTAATATATTAGTAGATAACTAAACTGTTACGAGGTGGTTATATATATATATACCTTCCTAAAACTAATCGTTCCGCGAGTGCGAACGAGCTCACGATCGCGACAATCACCATCCCGAGAGGGTTGAAGGCGGTCACGAAAAAGGGCCCTTTCTCCTTCATTACTAGCCCCGAAACATAGTAGCTAGCCCCTGAGCGAACTATTCCCTGTGCATAAGAATAAAAGTATTTAATTTTATATCTCGTGTTTAATAAAATTAGACGAAAGTTATAAAGACAAAATAAACAAAATCTTATAAAGACACTATTTCCTCCAAAAGTTACCATCAATAAGAATCATGTTTAACCACTATGCGCAAATATGAGGTAGCCCACTTGGTAGAGAATTATGTCTCTTAGAGGGGAAGTCCTAGGCTCATATTTAGGCAATGGTGTATTTGTTGTAGATACAGTGGGGTAACATTAGTTGTTAAAAGAAACCACGATGTAAATTGTCGTCGGTCATTGGCCAGCGAATACCAACAGATTATGACGACTTATTTAACTTTTACTATATTTGTGTTATTGTAATGTGTATGATATCCGTCGGTGATACTCTTTTTTTAGTAGTAGTAAAGGATTCTTACGCTATAAAGTGTAGCCACAATTTCTGTCTCGGTTTGCATGGACCATATGCCAGATTTAGCCTTCTCTATGATCAAAGTAACGATGGTTCCTTGTAAAGCACCCATCGTACATATAAGGGTTGTCAGGGATAATTGAGCCGGATATTCCTTGAGAGTCATAGCCTGAAAATTCATAAAAATAAAAAATATTTTTCACGCCTAACATCACTATAGAATAATTAAGGTAGTTACTACGGGCCACAACCTTCGCGATATTACACTAACGGCGAAATTGCCACTGAAGATATGGTTTCAGTGACTTTGTCGCTTATTTATTAGTGAAGGAAACGTGAAAAAAAAAAAATCCGACAAATTTCCGACTTATCTCCGACAAAAAAAATTAAAAAAATATAGTGCTTGGAAAACGGTTGGAAATTTCCGACCATATTCCGACAAAAAGCTTTATTTTATTGCTATATAACTTTGTGGAGGTATATATATATATATATATATATATATTATATATATATATATATATATATAGGGGAGGGTTATCTTGAGAACGCTAAATATTGTGAGAACCGTGAGAACAAGTAAAAAAATCAATCAAAATCAAATTTTTTTAATAGAAACCTCATTATAATCAAAATACAACATTAATAAATGAATTTTCTTTCCAAATAATTCATCTTTTCTTGCAAAAACACTTTCAAATTAACTTTTTACACATGTGTAAATGAAACAGTTTACACATGCACAAGCAGCAAATTTACACAGGTGTAAAAACAATTTATTTTCGTATACGTTTGAGTTTTTACGAGTAAATTGTGTTTTTGGAATTGTATTTTAATAATAAAGATAAGTGTAAAAAGAAATTTTGAATTTGAATGGTTTTAGATGTCGTTCTCACAGTTCGCACGAAATATAGGTGTTCTCAAATTAACTTTCCCCTATATATATATATATATATATATATATATATATATATATATATATATATATATATTGTGAGAACCGTGGGAACAAGTACAAAAATCAATCAAAATCAAATTTTTTTAATACAAATCCCATTATAATCAAAATACAACATTAATAAATGAATTTTCTTTTCAAATAATCCATCTTTTCTTGCAAAAACACTTTCAAATTAACTTTTTACACACGTGTAAATGAAACAGTTTACACATGTATAAACAGCAAATTTACACATGTGTAAAAACAAATTATTTTCGTATACGTTTGAATTTTTACGCGTAAATTGTGTTTTTGGGATTGTATTTTAGTAATAAAGACAAGTGTAAAAAGAAAATTTTAATTTGAATGGTTTTAGATGCCGTTCTCACAGTTCGCACGAAATATAGGTGTTCTCAAATTAACTTTCCCATATATATTACTAAAATACAATCCCCAAAACACAATTTACGCGTAAAAATTCAAACGTATACGAAAATAAATTGTTTTTACACATGTGTAAATTTACTGTTTATACATGTGTAAACTGTTTCATTTACACGTGTGTAAAAAGTTAATTTGAAAGTGTTTTTGCAAGAAAGGATGAATTATTTGGAAAGAAAATTCATTTATTAATGTTGTATTTTGATTATAAAGAGGTTTGTATTAAAAAAAATTGATTTTGATAGATTTTTTTACTTGTTCTCACGGTTCTCACAATATTTAGCATTCTCAAGATAACTCTCCCCTATATATATATATATATATATATATATGTGTGTGTGTGTGTGTGTGTGTGTGTGTGTGTATGTGAATGTATTTATATATATATATATACACGCATTTGTATGTGTGTATAAAGTATGTATGTGTCTCGGTGTATACACAATCGCATACATACATACTTATATAATAAAAAACCTTGTTTTAACTAACGGATACTAATAGGGTACACACCTACATATAAGACGGTAAAATAAAAGTATTTCGCATACAATTGAAGTGTACAAAAGATGGAATAAAAAACAAAGGTTATAGGTTAAAAAATGAAAGTAAAAAACTGATGTCGGTAAGTAGTCGGAAATTTCCGACCATTTTCCGACAAACCTGAACTTTTAATAGTCGGACCATTTCTGCCACAATTATTGTCTGTTGCTAATGTCCTATTTAAAAAGACGGTTCATGTATCAGTCACTTGAGATAAGAAACAACATTTAAGTTAGAGTTTTATAATTAAATCACAAATCCAATTGGTTAACAATTTACATCATCAAAGTCATGTATTTAATTTCTTCCCGTGTAATAAAACTATTTTTAGCATCTATATAGGACCCTTTTTCTCATGATGTGACAAAATGAATTGATATACAACGTGTAAAGCACACAATAAATACTAATGGACAATGAAACAAACCAATATACATAAAGTAATAATCTACCTGAAGAATGTAAAAGCTAGCCCAACAAAAGCAACCAGCAGTAATCATGATGGCACCCTTGATGTGTTGGTCTTGAGAGACCACTGGGTTGGGTGCTAGAGCATGGCTCACCTCGGTGCCCTCCTTGGTCCATGGCAATGGAACCGGTGGTCCGTTAACGAGTGTCATAATCATGGCTCCACCAACAGTCACAAGGGTTCCTAAGATCTTCCCTTGACTATGCAATTTTTTGACATTCACCTTCTCAAGCCTACAAAACACATAAAAAAAACGCTCAAGCGTGCTGCGATCAAACTGTGCAATAACAAAATCAAGGAGTACCTACCTAAAGATCCATGCCATGACAAAAGTTAACGCAGGTAGAACATTGCACATTGCGATCGCAAAGGTTGCGGTTGTATACTTCATCCCGGTGTAGTATAGTATTTGGTCCAAAACTGGCCTGGTGTTAGAAAATTGTGTTAGAAAATTACATTAAACACATGTTGACTTTTTCATCAAGTCAAATGTGTTAGTGGACTTTGTTACGTACTCTATTAGTGCCAACAACATTATCTTCCAGAACACGGAAAATGTCATTCTAGTACGTATTTTCCTGTGACATAAAGTTAATATTAGTTGTTTTATTACACAAAATATACATAAACATATAACTATATATTTTATACTTTTATATATTTATACCTTTCAAAATATAGTGCAAAAGGGCCGAACGCAACTGCTGCGGCAACGTTTCGATAAACAGAAAATGTGTATGGATTTAACCCCTCGTTTAAAGCAGACTTTACTAAAATGTTGTTAACAGCATATCCGAGTTGTAGAAAAAGAACTCCGAGATATGGCCTCCCCCGCCTACAGAAACACCAAAACCAGCCCGTCGACATCTCCATTGTGTCGCCTTCCTTTGATTGAATTCGATTTTTAGGTTTGGTTTTGTTAGATTTTTCTATCTATAAGACTCTCCAATCTTCCAAAAATATGTTTGGAGAGATTATTGTTGGAGTGTTTGAAGGGTGCAATGGGCATTATATATGCAATGAATATATATAAGGTTGTGAAACAAGGACTAAATTGGCATTTTGGTATATATGCCCTCCATTAATGGTGTTAGAAGCCAAAATCATGTCTTATAAAGTTTCGGTACGTGAATGTTTTTCATGTGTAATCCACTAACTCTTATCTTTTATTTTACTTTGGTGTTACGAAACTAAAGACATTTTTTTTAGTTTGCTTTTTCATTAACGTACTCGCATACACAATTGAGTTCTCATATAATATGTTGTGTATATCTAGCAATATATAACTCGGGTCCATACCTTACATATATGGAAGTTCTTTTTTAAAGTTATATATATAGCTTGAATTGTTGTAGATCGTGGCTTAATTCTTTCTTGAACGCATGAAAATCTTACATAATTGTTTTTTTAGAAAATCAAATTATATTACAGAGGGAATATAGTTTTGTAGTTGAAGATGATACATCATCCAAGGTCGAGCTCGAGACATCCCTTTGGATCACCGGAGCAACCAAGCTACAGCGATACCTGTTCCGGCCATAAAAGGCCCATGGGCTCAATCCTCTGAAGGCCCAAGGATTACTATAAATACTTCCTCACAATTCACAATAGAAGGTAGTGGTTAACCACTTAACCTCTCTACCTTATCTCACAAATACTCATATTTATTCACACGCCCGAGGATAGTCACGGAGAAACATTCCCTCTCCCTTGTAACCTTGCCAAAACACCAAGTGAGATTCTTAGCACTGAGAATATACACTTCCTATCCCCGCCGAAACAAAGACCCTCGGCCGATAAAAATTCTAAAAAGTATTGCGAGTACATCTGAGCGAAGGGGCACAACACAAATGACTATTGGTCCCTCAGGTAGGAGATCAAGAAGGCAGTACGATCGGGGAAGTTATCACACTTGGTGAAGGAGGTAAAAGATGGAAAGCCTGTTCCGACCACTATAAGAAACAAAAATAATCAAACGGGCATAAACATGATCTGGCAGTTGGTTCCTCATGGCATAAAACGCCGAAGCTACCATCATGCCTCATATGTGAACCAGGTTATCTCATTTCCATTTATAATTTAGGAAGAGAAATTGGTGATAACCCAGATCTAATAAAATAATAAGAATTACATACATCAACTATTTATACGCTCACATACATATAACCGACATTAATTAACTCATAATGTTCCTTATATGAACCAAGCCATCACATTTCCACCCATAGCTCCGGAGGAAGCTAGGGATGGACCGATAATAATCTCAACTATAATTGTCGGACACAAAGTTCAAAGAATATATGTGGAGAGTGGGAGCGCATCGGAGATCATGTACCAACAATGTTTTCATCAACTTGCTCAGGAAACTAAGAGAAAGATGATCCAAGTGTCTATGTTGTTGGTAAGCTTTTCAGGAGAAACCATCCAACCAATCAGCCTCCCGGTCACCCTCAGCTCCAGTCCTTTGAACCACGATGATGCTAACGTTCCTAGTTGTGGGGGCATGGTCGGTGCAAAATGTAGTCCTGGGACGACCAGCTATTTGCGCCTTCAGCCACAATTCATGGGTCTTTAAAATTCCCCACTAAGTGAGGAGTGGCCACCATTGTAGCTGAAACCACCCAATGCATACCTGAGGTGCGCCAGGTCTCAAGCACCCGGATAACACCTTATAAAGGCTTTAGCCGAGCAGTGGTCAATCCACCTAGATGTTCTGGAACAAAAAATCACCATCGGTGCCAAATTTTCGATGTAAACAAAGACAGCAGTCTGGAAATTATTGATCGGAACCCTGGATGTGTTTGTCGGGCATCACTCCGACATGAAAAGGGTACCAAGATCTATGTTGAACACAATTTAAGTACATAACCCTCCGTCAAAAAGGTCCAGCAAAAGAAACGAAGTATGGCATCTGATAGAAACAAGGCCAATAAAAAATTACACCAAATCAACGAATGTTTTTTTATCTTTCCAGTCGAGTACCATATTGCTAGGTAAAAAACTGGAAAAAATGACATTTTTAGTGGATTTTTAATGTATTTCCTGTTCATGTAGATCAAAAACACAAATCTAGAGAAAAAAAACAATTGATATAAAAAAACAAAATTTGCAATACAGAAAAACACAATGGACAGAAAAAACAATGCATAGTACAAAAAATAACACCATATTCAACCAAAAACACAATCTACAACATAAAATACAATGATCAAAATTGAAAAACACAATAGACAGAAAAAACACATTGCATAGAACAATAAACACCGTATGTAGCTAAACCCACAATAAACAATCCAAAAAACGCAATGTATAGAACAAAAACCCACTTAAAAGACACACTAGAAATATTTTTTTTTTCATTTTTTATAGTATTGTGGTACTTGTTGAAAAGATAAAAAATGCTGGTAATATAGTGTAATTTGTTTTAAAAGAAATGTCGTATAAAAGAAGCATTAACATTAAAGATGGCGGAGAAAGTAAATGTGTCACGCATATCAGGAGAAAGAAATGCAACTTTACCAAAATACTCTTCCTTCCAAAGGCCACAATTATTTCTCCATTTTCCACCCCATTTAATCGTTACCCTCCATTCTCAAATTCAAATGCTAATATGTCTTCCTACGTACCCTTTTCATTGATCCTCTCTCTCTCTCTCTCTCTCTCTCTCTATCTATCTATCTCTCTCTTCCTCCTCCTTGTTGCCAACCTTTATTGAATTTTTTTCACCGTCATAAACGATTTCTTTTGATTTGTATTAGGAATTATGGTTTTGTTTTCTATTTGACTGGATGGTGGTGGATATGGTATCTGCAGAAGAAACAAAACATGAAAACAAATATGTATACATGTTTTACTTGTAGTTAATCAGATACTAATTAAGAAACAAACTTGTTCACCAGTTTGGACAAGTGATTTTAGCCAAGCAACAAAACTACGCACTGTATCATAACCTCAACTGTTTTCATCTTCCCATATTGTATTGCTAAAAATGATGTGACTTTAAAACTTTATCAACACAAACTCTAAATGAATCATCTTGTAATGGAACTTAAATGGTTTGGTGTTTATCCATTGACAAGTAACATGTACCAGCTGTCACGCGGTTGTTCGGATATACAGCGCACAGAGTACCCTTGTATTCTACAAATATTTATAGCATATTATATAATTAACATGATTAAGTTAAAGTCAATATTTATGTGCATTTCGCATGCGCATTACATACTTATGGGTCATTTTTAAAGATATAATTGCGAGGTTTTTGTAAGGGGCATCACTAAGCTTATTTATGATTAGTGAAAGTGCAATCAATATCACTTGAAATTAGTAAGACGTATAAGGTGATCACTTTCTTGATAAGAGTGATACGTTTGGAGAAGATAGTCACTTCCTTAGAAATAGTGACACGTTATAGAAGATGAAAAACTTAGCATTGTTCCCTCATTTGGAATACCGTACTCCGTAGGTTAGTGGGCATTGTAGAAAATTTTACATCCCATGGCTTCCTAATTTAACAGTGGATCCTGATATAGAGTAGAGGGAAGCTTAAGAAGGGCCCGGGGTGTTGCATCAATTTTGTTAGTATGTAATGGAAAACACATAAACATATACCTGAGAGATTCGTGAGACCTGCTACTTATGCTGTGAGCGTTGAAGTCAACATAACTGTCAGTGTGTTCCAGTTCCCTTTAGGGTATGCAGTTATGATGGCTAATGATCCCTAGGAGGAATCGATTATGGGAGAGATGGAGAGACGAAGGGAGACGATTACTAATGGTGTTATGTTGATTATGTTGTGTAACCCCTCATCCCTAGTAATCTCTCCATATTTATACATACCAAGGGGACACTCTAGTTAGGCCCAACTAATGATAAGTCCGTCCATCAAAGACAAATCAGTTATGGGCTTAGAGTATTTAGCAATTGATCAAACATAATATAAATGATTATAATGGCTACCGATAAATATACAAGACATAACGTATATTCCAACACGGGGTGCCCGGCCCCACCTTTTTTGGCTCATTAGTGTAAATTTCTCCGTTTTGGTCCGAAAATTTTGTATATATTTTGTCCAGCACCTACCGATTTGATTTGATATTATGTAAATTTGAGTATCGTTATTTAGGCGTCCACCATTTTAAAATTCAAGCTTCGTCAATTATATATGTGAAAAAAAGCGGGTGGGCGTCCCAAAGCTTGGACCTAGAGGCTTTAACTTGTTGAAACAAATGCATATGTAAGACCAAGTTTTTATTTTATTTTTATTTTTTTCTAAAAAAAAGGAACACAACTTCTTATCATTTTAATGATGATGTACGTACGCAGTGGCGAAGCTTGACACGAAACTTCGAGGGATCAGAAGTCACGGGGGGTCAGAAATCACTAGTTTCGGGGGAAAGAAAACCAATTTCGGGGAGTCGAAACCGTATATACCAAAAAAAAATTATACGAATACTATATATTCGGAACTTTTGAGCGAAAATTCGAGGGGAGGGGGGGTTGACCGCCCCTTAAAAGTTGCGCCACTGTACGTACGTTACTAATAAAGGTGATGTGTTGGGACGACATCCCCGATAAGATGGTTGCTAGATTAGCCTCACCAGCCTTAAATTAGAATCTTCAAGCATCTATGTTTCACACATTTTACAAAAAATGACCAAGATCATATTACTACCTAATGGTGATAAAGTTCACATATTCAAACTCTCGCAACCAAGTTTTGAGTCCTTTCAGTTGACCCATTTGCGTGCATCCCTCATTTAAAGATTGCATAAGTGCAAGACCATGTGGGTCCGCTACTAATGAATCCACTGAGGAGAAATCACCGAGTGGCTCACGACGACAACCTTGGCATAAGCTATTATTAATAGGGAACTAAGGAAAGACTCGGACGTTGCATCGGTGTGACTTTAAAGGGATAAGACGAGGCTTTCGAGGTGGCGACTACTTGTAACATGATTGACGATTATTTGTTAAGAGTTGGAATTTAACGGTTTCCTACTAGGTGACCAATTAATTTTCTTTTAGAGCATTAGGGCTTCTAATTTGCTTACGAGTGTCAATCATTCTTATTCTTGCCGATACCTCATATTCAAGGAGTTTGTTGTATTAAAATATAAGTGTGAAATTGTATGTCAATCGATAATAAATTGTATGTCATTACTCATTGTTTTCAAAAATATCTCAACAAAAAATGCTTTTTTATACAAAGTAACAAAAGTTTAATGAACCTTTTTTATAAAGCAGCAAGATAATAGTGACATTTCAAAAGAAAACAGTACTAAAATTAAAATAAATGAATTCTACTTTGCATTTAGCAGTTATAAAGTAATTAAAATAAGTGGTCAGATCTTAATATTTTGCGTCCAACAAATATTGATTCTTTAATTATATTAACATCGAGATTGAGTTATAAACAAAAATGTTTTTTACATAGGATATTAACATATACTAAGATTTATTCTATGTATTTCCTTATGTCTAAACATTTAATTTTAGGAGTAGTTGGCAGACTTGCAGTAGGACGCGATTAAGGAGGAAGAAGTGTTGTGTCGGAAACAGTCTGATACGCAACTATCTAACAATCCGGTCACCTTATTGTTGGAATAAATATACGTGACGTTTGAATATTTATCAATAACTATTATAATCATTTATATAATGATGATCAATTATTGATATTATCTTAGGCCCCAATAGTAGATATGTATTTGATGGACGGACTTATCATTAGATAAGCCTTATTAGGGTCTCCTCTGTGTATGTATAAATATAGAGAGCTTATTATGAGATTAGAGTTGAGACACAATCATAACATCATAATGACTATTAGCCGTCTCCTTTCACTCTCATCTCTCTCAATGTGTTCCAAGGTTTTGAAACCCGGACCGGACCGGCCGGTTCGACCGGTCGGACCGGGATCCGGAGGGTAAGCCGGGCCGGGTCACACCTTTAGACCGTTGTTGCAGTGGACCGGGCGGTCGGACCATGGGCCGGGAGGTCAGACCGGGAACCGTTGTTTATTAGACCGGACCGGAGTTTAAAAAAAAAAAACTTGAAGCCACCATCGATCATCTTCTACACTCCTTTGTTCTCTCTGTAACAATTCACAGAATCACAGCCTTCAAATCTTTTACGCTCCTTTGTTACACAGATCTACATATTGAAAAATGATGTCAAGTTATCGCGATCGAAGGCCAAAATACAAGAAGCATAGAAGATATCAGTGTTGAATGAGTGAGAGTGCACTAATACTTGATGAAGCATTGAAGTATGACTGGAAAAAGTAGGTAGCGGCTGCCATCTAGAAATGACTTTAGTGTATTGTTTAGGGTATCTCTTTATTACTCTATTTAGGTAAATGGGCATCTGTATGGGCCGATGGCTCATTGGAATATTGAATAAACTAAAAAGTAATTGGGCCAAAATTTTACAAAGGTGTGCCACTACTCATGATAATCAGTAATTTAGCAAATGAAAAAGAGTTATTTTTAACATGCATATAATATAAAAGATTATATTAGAAAACATAGTTAATCTACTTGTATAAAATTTTAAAATATAATATATATATATATATATATATATATATATATATATATAAATGTTTATATATGACACCATCCGGTTCTTAAATCCGGTCCGACCGGTCTGACCGGTCCGACCAGTGAACCAGTAGAGCGTCCGGTTCGATGTCCGGTCCGGTTCTGAAAACATTGATGTGTTCATAACTAAAGAACGCATAAACCATTAGAACTGCAACCCTAAAGGAAACCCGACCATACTGACAAGGATGTCGTCTTTCAATAAGCTTACAGCATCAGTCTCAGGTCTCATCAATCTGTCAGGTATCATTATTATTATGTTTTCCATCACATACAGTCAAAACTGATCAACATGTGGTATCAGAGCTCTGTTGCTAAATCAGTTTTGATTGTTTTCCATTAAGATCTGGAATTAAAATCGGAAACAATTATGTTAAAACCTGATAATGATTTTATGGGTTCCTTAAATTTTCGGCCAAAGAAAAAAAAAATCGGTTACATATTTTTTTATTTTAACCGATTATTTTTTTATGTTTATATAATTAATTTTCGAAATCTGTTAATAAACATTAAAGTTCTCAGATTTCGATTCCAGATTATGAATGTTCTAAAGTTTATTTTAACCGATTATTTTTTTATGTTTATACAATTGTTTTTACACATCTGTAAAACGCTAATTTGAAACTGTTTTGGAAGAAAAGATGAATTATTTGGAAAAAAAATCATTTATTAATTTTGTATTTTAATTATAATGAGGTTTGTATTAAAAAAAATTGATTTTGATTGATTTTTTACTTGTTCTCACGGTTCTCACGATATTTAGTGTTCTCAAGATAACATTTCCCTATACACACACACACACACACACATTTAGGATTAGAATCCTATGAGAACAAATTTGAGTTAAGAGAATCGTGAGAACTCCAACGTAAAATGTGAATTTAAAAAAAATTACACACTGATCTAAAAATAGGTAACTCCGTCGTAAAAAAAATGAAAAAAAAATACTTACGATGGTTTTACACTCATGTAAAAAAACGGGCACATATATGTAAACCATATAAGTAAATTAATTTTTTATTCAATATTTTATTATGCTTTAATTTACAACCACAAATTCAATATTGAATAAAATAAGTGTGTGGTCATAAAGTGAGTTCATTAGTTCTCCTAACTCAACCTTATTCTTGTTTTACCCTTTCCCATATGTATGTATGTATGTATGTATGTGTGTGTGTGTGTGTATGTATGTATGTATGTATGTATGTATGTATGTATGTATGTATGTATGTATGTATGTATGTATGTATGTATGTATGTATGTATGTATGTATGTATGTATGTATGTATGTATGTATGTATGTATAGCTAATCTCAGCTTTTCTTCTAAGAATATTTTTTCTTTCATTAATACATATGTTCATATTGTTAAACATATATGTATAATACTTATTTTTTAAATTCTAACACGTATAGAAGCGTATGTACATTTAAATACCATGCTCTTATCCAAATCTTTCTTTCTATACATGCAAAGTTACAAAAGTCGCTAGGCGCTCTCAACTCGGCCTGGGGAGTTGCGAGTACTCGGCCTAGGCGGGGAGTACTCGGACATGATGATTTATACAGAATTTAATAATTTAATGATTATATATATGTCATAAATTCATAAAAGTATGCCAAATACTAAAACTATCTAAAAAACGGCAACTAGAGACCGAATTTGACTGATTCGGGCTGAGTTTGCCGATTCCAAGGTCGAATTTGACCGATTCCATCCCGAGTTAACCGATTCTAACCGATTCCATCCCGAGTTGACCGATTCCAAGCCGAGTTGGACCGATTCCGAGTTGTGATGGCCGAGTAGAGAAAAATCGGTGCACCACACCTCCGAGGAGCGATTCCTCACCGATTCCAAGGCCGAGTTGGCCGATTTTTGCAACACTGTATACATGTATGACAGATCCACTCGTTTGTGAGAGCCTTGTGTAGTTGTGTTTTGCAGTGGGTTAAATCATCTGGTATTCCATAAATCATATAAACATGTCAAAACACCAACTTAATATGATTACTTTCCACCGCTGTCATGGATTATGTTTTCTCCTTTTTTGTTGACAGATTTCCGGAACCGAGACATCATAGAGCAGTTTTGGAGTGTCCTTCGATTCAATCTATTTCAAATTTGGAGGTTGAAACGTTGGTGTGCCTGTTTTCTTTGGCAAAAATTAAGGCCGTGGTCTGGGAGTGTGAAGGGGATTGAGCTCTGGGCACGAATGGTACCAACTTTCATTTTATTAAGAGGTTTTGGGATAGGCTGCAACAAGATTTCCTGGAGATGTTTGACCAATTTTTCCGCAGTGAACAATTGAGCAGAGGGTGTATGTCTTCTTTTGTAGCTCTTATTCCGAAATGGAAGGATCCTGACGAGTTAAATGATTATAGATTTATTAGTATGATCGGTTGCATCAACAAAATAGTATCCAAAGTCTTGGTTAACAGGTTGAAAGTGGTTATTCACAAGTTAGTATCGGATGAGCAAACCGCGTTTATTGTTAATAGAAGTATTCTCGACAGGGCAATTATTCTTAATGAGACTATTCCATAGATGAAACGGGTTAAAAAGGAAGGAATGTTATTTAAGGTAGACATTGTAACATTTGCAATTTTTTTAACGAGTTAATTACAAATTTAGGGACTTATAGTAGCAATAAACTAAAGTTGAAGTTAAAATAATTTAGAGAATACTACATGCATTCACGATGCGAGTGTTATATCAAAATAGGTCTTGTAAATGATTGGTTCTTTTCAAGAATACACCTTAAAAGTATATCTTTTATTAGTTGTTTAATTGTTTTTAATGCATTAAATAATAGTAATTGAAGTAAATGGACATAATGGGGAGTTTTGTAACTTGCTCTAATCTTTTCCTTGTGCTAGTAACCAACTACCATAAAATGAGTGTTATGATTATTCTTTGAAACCATTATAACCTCAAACCGATCGACACACAACCTAACGTCTCCTACACAACCCCTTATTTTATCAATATATATTTGTCATGTTGATTTACACATTTAAGGTTCAAGCATAATTCATTGGTTCTAGTTGTTTCTTGCATGATCATTATCCTAAACAATGTGAGTCCTTTTTTTTTCTCGTGCCATTTTGTTCTTTAGTTGTTCCTTTACGAAATCCCTCTATTGCAAATCAATAATCTTGTGTAGATTATTGAAAAGTTAAGGTTAGGGTTTGAAAGATTTGGGGAAGAAGATGAGTATGTGTTATTGATTAAAAACTTTCTTGTTTCAAATAAATCAACAAGTTGGTACCTAGCCTAGTGGTTGGTGTTGTTGGGTTGGAGAGGGCAGACTCGAGTTTGAGTCCCCTTGATGCAGAATCTGTGTTTTTTTTTATTTTTGTAATGTCCTTTCATTTCATTTTCTTATTATTTTTTATATATATAATATATATAATTTGAAATATTCATAATAAATTCATTTTTTTCTCTAAAAATTATGAAACTTTAGGTGTAGCTTCTTGATAACTTATAGAAAATTATCATATTTTTAGTTTCTGTAAAATATTTTATTTTCTTATTTTTATTGATTTAGCTTGTTTTAATCATATTTAATTGATAAAAAAAATTTTATTTTTAATGATTTGAGTCTAAAACCTTTTGGGAAATTATTTCTAATCACCATGAACTGAAATAAAAATTATTGGTTTATAAAACATTTATTTTTACTAATTTTCCTATTTTTAATCATTTAAATATGATTTAATCTCATTAAATCAACTTTAAATATAAATAAGTTTATAAAAACTACGGGAAAATTAATTTCATTTATTTACATCAGAAGGTATTTATTTCCTATAACAATAATAGTTTTGGATCATTTCTTGTATTTTTAGTCTTATTTACATTTAAATAGACATAATTAATCAATTATTTAATTGAACTATTTAAACATCTATTTTATAATTACTTTTCCCATAAGATAGAAACATTCTTATGTTGAAAGTCATTATTAGCATTTGTTGGATCGATGTGTAACTCCTAGCCAATTATTTCAATATTTATGATGATTGTATTTATTTACAATAATTAATTTAAATAATTAATTAAATTACTTTGTCTTAATTATTCAAACATATTTTTGTCTAAATATTCAATTTGTAATAATTATATTACTACCTAAACCACATTTACAAACTTTGACATATTATTTTTAATATACAACCTTTATATTAATTTGACTTATCATAAAAACTCTAATTCCCCAAACCGACTTAGCAAACCCTAATGCTTTAGACCCTAGTTACCTTAGACTTTTTAGGCACTTCCTTATTAGTATTCTTACACATTATAGGTTGAATTCCTCAGAATTCCCATTACTTAGCTCACGTCCGCTTAAGTGGATTTTGATCGCTTTTGCAAACTGTGAGTATATCTTTCCCCTTTTTACTGTTTTACTACTTTGGGGTGACTCATGTACCTATATATTAATCAAGTTTCAATTTCTTATACTTAATGCAATTCTCATGTGTGTTTGCTTTATGTTAATTGGTGTGTCTATGACTTGTCAAAATCATTAACCGCTGGGCGGCCTAGCTTTTCAATGAATAGTACTATGGTATACCCCCTTGAGACTCTGTTGAGAGAATCTTGGTCATTGTCTTGTTAATTCATTATTCAGTTGGTTAGTCATGTGTTAGTCATTATTCTCAGGTTTGGTTTTGAACGGATATTACTTATTACATAATTGCAAATGGTACCGCACATGAATTGCTAAACACTTTTCTTACTATATGTATTCAAACAGGGTATGCTCACCAATACATTTTTGTATTGACATATACTATTTTCGTACATGTTTCAGGTTATTTATGAGATGATTTTTAAGCTTTTGGGATTTTTACTTAGATTTTGGATTCATTGTATTTCAGTTTAGTTGACATTTAGAAACATTTTATTTCATTTCAATGTAATAAATTATTTAATCAATGTATCAATATTTACATTTCTAGTCCATGAGCTATTGAACAATCGTCACTACGTGACACCTCGATGTTTCCGCCATCGGTTGGGGTGTTACAGACATAGAGAAAGCGTATGATTCTCTAAGTTGGGATTTTATTGATTCAATCATTGGTCAAATGAATTTCCTAACTAAATGGCGGAAGTGGGTTATGGCTATTATATCTTCGGCTAGGGCCTCTGTGCTAGTGAATGGATCGCCGACTCAAGAGTTTCAATGCTTTCGTGGGTTGAGGCAAGGGGATCCGCTATCCCCTTTTATTTTCGCCATAGCTATGGAAGCCTTGACCTGCGTGATGAGGAAGGCTTGTTCCAGTGGAGCCTTCAAGGGCCTTTCTTTTTCACCAAATGGGCCGATTATGTCCCATATTATCTATGCCGACGATGTAGTCTTTTTGGGTGAATGGTCCTTTGACAATGTGTTAAATTTGAAACGATTGTTGAGATGCTTTTTTCTTGTATCCGGGCTCCGTGTTGTTAGGCTAGACTTTAGAAGGTTTGCGTTGTCTTGGATTATGTTAGTATTGTTTGTGGGTTTCGGCCTTTATGGCCCATGTATAGTAACCGCCCTATGTACTTATAAATAGGGGGTTTCTTCTCTAGTTTGCGGTTGCTAGTCTTTTGTGAAGTTCTCTTTTGTGTTGGCCGTAGTGTACCCAACGTCTCTTTGAAGACGTGTGCAATTGTTCAATAAAATCATTCTCTTCTCAGTTTCTTCTTTGTTCTTTTCACACAATCATTGTTTCCGCCTTTGATTGTGTAGTGATTGATACCCGGTAAAGAAGATCTTGGACTTACAATTGGTATCAGAGCCTAAGTAGTCTTACGAAGGCTCGGTTTGGTATCAAAGGAAGAAGACCAGGGAAGCTGTTGCTACGAGAAGGTTGATTTTGATGTTTCTGATCTATACTAATTTCATAACTATATGTTTTATCACTAATCAGTTTGTTCTATGCAGCCTTGTTTCGATGTTTTTGGCATTGATTATCAATTTGTTTTCGTTAAATTTTTGAAGAAAAATTTTTGATTTGATCCGATTTGGTTGAAGGTCAAACTATTTGCTAAAATTAAGGAGATAATTTTCTTAAAAAAGGGAATGGTTTTTATTGATTACAAATCTCTATAAATTTTTCAAAAATCTCGCAATTCTTGGAAAGTTTGTTGCTAATCTTTGCAGGTTACCATATCAAGACGCATCAGATTTGAAGCTTGTGTCCGACCTCCAAGATTGTGTCCGACTTCCAGGATTGTGTCCGACCTCAGCCTGTGTCCGACCTCAGTCTGTGTCCGACCTAATCACCTAAGTCCGACCTCAGACTGTGTCCGACCTCAGACTGTGTCCGACCTCAGTCTGTGTCCGACCTAATCACCTGTATCCGACCTCAGACTGTGTCCGAACTCTGTGTCCGACCTAATCACTTGTGTCCGACCCTCACATTGTGCCCGACCTACATTTGTGTCCGACCTCATAACTGTGTCCGACCTAAACATCTGTGTCCGACCCTCACATTGTGTCCGACCTACATTTGTGTCCGACCAATACACTGTGTCCGACCCACATATCTGTGTCCGACCATAAAACTGTGTACGAGTCACATATAGCTCTGCTTAAACTGAACTGGACTTTAACGGTCTTTGGACTGGAATTTGGACCTTCTAAGACTGCTTTAAACGATTTAAAACTGAACTAATAAATTTAAGCTTCTTTTCAGAAATGGATCAAATTGTTAATCAGGCAAATTTGAACGGACTAAATACTGACCAGCTACTTGTGGCTGCCCAAGTGGACAAAGCTATAGAATCCGTCATTGGAACTCATCAGAAAATACCTGTTCTTCAACTGGGAATGTCCTATTCTGAGTGGAAGTTCAGGTTCATTCAAGTCATGAAGATAAAGGATGCAAAGGCTCTAAGATCTATCCTGAATGGACCCTGTGTGATCACCTATGTGGTCAATGAAATAACTAGAGCCACTGCTATCAAACCAAAGAGTATGTATACTGATGAAGATCATGAGAAGACTGATATTGATGAAAGGGCAATTGCTTATCTTCATCAAGGACTTTCACCTGAAGTATCAATTGGAGTTCGTGACAATGCCACTGCCAAAGTGCTTTGGGAAGCTCTTGAGAATTTGTACGAGGGAAATGAAGAAATGAAGGAAAGCAGAAGAGAGATGTCGAGTCGGAAGTTTAATGCTTTCAATCACATTCCAGGAGAATCACTTGAAAGTCAGATCCAGCGTTTTGTGGCCTTAGTGAGTGAAATGAAGTCCAATGATATGGTGGTAGACAACTTCGTCATGAACAAAAAGCTGCTTAATACTTTTCCAAGGAGTTGGGACTCAAATGTGACCCTTATCAAGAGAACTAAAGATCTAGCAAGACTCACCCTTTCTGAGACCATATCTTTGATCAAGTCTTATGACCTTGATGACAGGCAACGTTATATGACTCAGACTGCCAGTTATAACAATGCAATCATTGCAACTCCCAGCAATGCTTTAATGTCTCAGCAAGAACCTCAGCGTCCATCATTGTACTCTTATCCAGCAAGTGGATCTTCGTATCCACCTATGTTTGCACCCAGTGCTTCAAAAGGGTCAGCTATGCCTGCTTCCTCTGTAGCCACCACTGCTGGACCTTCGTCGTCTGCTTCACTTTCTTCAGCTGCACCTTTGTCAGCAATCAAAATTCCAAAGGAGCTTGAAAGTAACTTAGGTTTATTTGCTGGATTCATGAATTGCTTTAACGCGTTTCTAACAGGTCAACTTACAGCAAAAGATGTTGGAGCATGTGATTTAAATGACGTCAATCAAGATGATATTGAAGAGATGGACTTGACTTGGCAGATAGCTATGGTGATGCATAGAGCAAATAAGTTTGTGAAGAAGACTGGTAGAAACGTGTGGGAAAACCCAACAAAGAAACTGGGTTGGGACAAGATGAAGATGCGTTGTTACAACTGTGATGAACTTGGACATTTTGCTCGTGAGTGCACCAAGCTGAATCATGTTGCACTGAAAGGTGCAAACTCAAAATTAAAGGTTTTAGGGGAGAAACTCTCCGCATACAAACAGTTTGAATACGAAAAAATGGCCTCTTGGGACATTAAAAAGAAATTTAACTCCTATAAAGAAATGGTCGAAAAACAAAAACTTGATATCAAACATTTGCATCAGGAGGTGAGTGATCATAAATGTTGATACTTACACTTCAAACGACTTTCTGACACTTTGACCATGGAATTGATCGACTTAAAATCAAAATTTGAAAATGCAGATTTTCACTTTAAAAATTTTGATTGTTCTAGTCCTAAAGTTGAAAAAATGATCAATACCCAGTTAAGGTACAGGCCAAAGGAAGTGAGGAATAAGGGAATTGGCTTTGTGGAAATTCCTCCACCTTTCAATGAAAATTATTCTTCAATTCCTATGTCGGATGAAGAACTGTTGGCTCTTCCTTTGAAAGGTTATGGTCCACCCATAGAAGAGCCAACCAGTCGACCATCACGGGATCAAGTTGAAATCACTTAACCTGCATCGATCCCAATTAGAATCTCTAAACCTAAAAAAAACAATCTAAGCAAGAGTAGGCTCCCTCAAAAACTTTTGTTAAGTCTCAAGATGCTTCAAAGCAGACTGAGACATTAAATTATGAGAAAAATAAAGAGGTTGATAGAGTTTTTGAGGTTAGCAAAGATGAGGTTCCCTCCTCATCTGAATCAGATGAATCATTAGGTGTGTCTAGAGAGTCTAAACCTGAAGACTTACAAGTTAATGAACAAATTCCTGCTTCGACCACCCAGCAAAAATTAAGTGTGAACTATGAGTTTGATTTCATGAAGCAAATTAGGGAGCTTTGTCTAAAGCAAAGAGCAGACAGTGAAAATCATCTGACCGATTCTAAGTCTCATTCAGATGATTCGTCAGTGACTGAACCTGAGTCTGACTCTGATCCAGACTCAGGAAAGACCGATTCATCTAGCTATCAGTCATGTAAAACCACAGAATCATCTGAAGACATGTCCAAAGAAAATAAACATGTTTTTGTGTCCACTTCAAACTCATTTGATTCAGAACAAATATGCTCAATATCTTCTGAATCTCCCACTTCCTCTGTGGATGAAAACTTCTACACAGAAAATTGCTTGAATGTTTATGATAATGTGAATATTACTAATTTGGTTGATTCTTGTTCAGAAAATGTGATTATTAAGGATTGGGTAGATGATGGGGATGAAGTCGATGACACTGACTCACTTGCATTTAATAATAAAAATCAAAAAAACAATTTCTCAATTTCTGATAAAGACAACAATATTTGTGTGGGCTCATTTTTTTGAGCATAAAACCTTGTGACTTTTCAGCTGACTCTTTGTTTGTTCATTCAGATTCTGTTATTTTGCCACATGCTTGTGATAAAACGAAAAATCTTTTGGTTAAACAATCCAGTAAGGACAGGATAGAGAAATATATCCCACCAAAACAGGTTTTACCAAAATATGAAAAACAGAATTTTTCAAAACAAAAGACACGGTATTCCAAAACTGCATCACACAGGTATAGAGATGTCTCCAAGCTCTTTGAGCCTGGAAAGTATGCAAGATCTCAGGGGGATCCACATGTCAAACGTCAGACATGTTACACATGTGGAATCCCAGGACATATTGCCAGAAATTGTAAAACTAATCAACAAAATCTTGCAAGCTGGAAACATCAGAAGGCTCCAAACGGGAATCATAATCATACCAAGCCAATGAAGGTTGAAAAGCCTAAGGCAATGCGGAATGACAAATCCAAGGTGAAGCCTTCTGATGGTGATTGGAATAGAAATAAACTGATCAAACAATCTAATAAAAGATCCAATTCTCAGATTCTGCCCAGCATGGCAACATCTAGTTCAAACAAAAGATTGTTTTCTGACATCAAATCTTACTGGAAGCCAAAATGCTCTATTCCAATCTCTTCCCCGTCTGTAGGTTCTTCATGCTCTGTGAATGATAAATCCAATTACTGTGCTAATGTTTCAACTGTTGACATGCAATGGATAAAAGTCCAATATACAGATACCAACGGTGTACCCAAAACAACTATGGCCTGGGTAACTATGATTAACTAATCCTGCATCATGTGCAGGAACGGCTGTGGAGGACTATCATTCGTCTCTGGTAAATTGATAGTGCCTGTTCAAGGCACATGACAGGAGACTTATCCCAACTCACAGATGTTGAATTTTTCAATGGTGGATTTGTCTCATTCGCAGGAGGTGAGAAGGGTCAGATAACAGAAAGAGGAACGGTAAGAAATGGTGCTCTTCAGTTTAATAAGGTAAATTACGTTCCTGAATTAAAGCATAGTTTGCTAAGTGTGTCACAAATCTGTGACAATGGCTACTCAACTCATTTCACTGATAAAGGTTGTTTGATATTGAAACCTGGAGTAGTCATTCCAGATGAATGGGTTTTACTAAAGTCGGATCGTCGAGGTGACGCTTATGTCACTGACATGAACAAACCTCCCTCCGACAACGTCACGTGTCTATTCTCAAAAGTTTCTCAAAATACTGCTATTCTTTGGCATCGTCGTCTTGGACATGCAAATGCTAAGAATCTGAACCGGGTGGCTAAACTGGGATTGGTAAGGAATTTTCCAGTACGTGATTTTATAACAATTGAAAATGTGTTGCTTGTGCGAGAGGAAAGCATCACAGAAAACCACATTATTCCAAGTTGGTAAACACCATTGATTCTTTGCTGCAACTACTTCATATGGACCTATTTGGCCCAGTGAATATACTCAGTATTTCTCATAAAGCATACTGTTTAGTAATAACTGATGATTACTCACGTTTTACCTGGGTTTTCTTTTTGGCTAACAAGAGTGAGACTGCAGAAATAGTCAAACAGTTTATCATATTGATGGAGAATCAGACCAACTTGAAGGTAAAGGGCATTAGGTGTGACAAGGAACTGAATTCAAGAATGCCGAGTTAATCTACTATTGTGCTCAGAAAGGAATTGCACGTCAATTCAGCTCGGCAAGGACGCCACAGCAGAATGGAGTCGCTGAAAGAAGAAATTGCACCTTAATTGAAGCTGCCCGCACAATGCTGTGTGACTCGCAACTTCCGACTTTCTTTTAGGTAGAGGCTGTTAACACAGCCTGCTATGTGCAGAACCGAGTCTAGGTCAACAAAGCTCGAATGAAAACACCCTACGAAGTGTTGTTTGGTACTAAACCCTCCGTCAAGCATTTTCGTGCTTTTGGTTGTCCGTGTACACTGTTACATCTGGACGCTACACCAAAGTTTGATGCGAAAGCTGACGACTGTTATTTTGTCGGTTATGCTGGAAAGACTGCATATAGGGTCTACAATAAACAAACTAGGCAAATCGTAGAGTCGTTTGACGTGCGTTGGCTTGAAGAAAATGCAACAGATGCTAGAGTGGGCCCAGATTGGTTATTTGATTATGAAACTCTCTTTCGATCTTTTCATATTTTTGATGATGTTTCTAGTGGTGTGAATACAGGTTTTGCAGATTCCTCAACTTCCACTATTGGATCCTTATCCTCCGTGACTGATAATGCAACAGATGAGGGGGATGTTGCACCCACATCTCCATTACCACCGCCACTCTCAGCTCCTGCAGAACCATTCATTCCCTCCTCGGATCCTGTGCCACAAGCCGATGATGAAAATGTGTCTGATGATACTTCAATTCCTACATTCCATGATCCCATTCCTACTGACTGCATGGTGGAGCATAGTGATGCAGTCGAAGTTCATCAGGATACTGTGGAAGAGACTGCAACAGGCAGTGGTACACTTCTACCTGGAGCCTCTTCAGTTCCAGACATAGTAATTCCCACTAGCATTCAACGAGATTACCCACTGGAAAACATCATTGGTCCAGTAGACGCAGGTGTTCTCACAAGGAGTTAAACTGGTGACATTAACAGATGTTTGTATTCGTGTTTCATTTCTCAAATTGAGCCAAAGTCTACCGCTATGGCCATGCGAGAACCAAGTTGGGTTGATGCAATGCAAGATGAACTAAACCAGTTTGAGAAACTGAAGGTTTGGAAGTTGGTTGAATTGCCTCCAGGAAAACGACCACTTGGCACAAGGTGGGTCTACCGAAACAAAAGAGATGATAGCGGGGTCATTGTAAGAAACAAAGTTAGGTTGGTTATGCAAGGGTTCAGACAGATTGAGGGACTCGATTATGATGAGGTATATGCACCGGTTGCGAGATTGGAAGCAATCAGAATTTTCCTCGCATACGCATCGTTTAAGGGATTTACTGTCTATCAGATGGATGTCAAAACTGCATTTTTGTATGGAACAGTGAAGAAGAAATCTATGTTGGTCAACCACTGGGTTTCACAAACCCAAAGTATCCAGAGCATGTGTACAAACTCAACAAAGCGTTGTATGGGTTACATCAAGCACCTCGTGCTTGGTATGCTACCTTGACTGAACACCTGCTTGCTAATGGATACACTCGTGGTGTTATTGATCAGACTCTATTCGTCAAGACAGTAAATGATGATCGTATAACGGTGCAAATTTATGTGGACGATATCATCTTTGGTTCCACCAATGATGCTCTGTGCAAAGAATTTGAAGAGGTGATGAAGAAGCAGTTTGAAATGAGTGCTCTTGGTGAAATGACCTTTTTCTTAGGTCTGCAAGTTTGTCAAAAGTCTAAGGGTATCCTGATTCATCAAGGAAAATACGTGGATGACATTCTTGCAAAATTCAGCTTCAATGATGTAAAGCCAGCAGACACACCCATGTCTGAGAGACCAGGTCTCACTCAAGATCTGGAAGGGGAAGCCGTAGAAGAAACACTTTATCGTTCCATGATTGGTTCGCTAATGTATCTGACTGCTAGTAGAGCAGACATCATGTTTGCAGTGTGTCAATGCGCACGTTATCAGGCTAATCCTAAAACTTCTCATTTACATGCTGCCAAGAGAATCTTTAGATACCTTAAGGGGAAACCCAGATTCGGTCTTTGGTATCGTAAGGATTCTCCTTGAATTATATGCTTTTTCTGACAGCGATTTTGGAGGTTGTGACATTGACAGGAAATCTACTTCTGCGGGGTGTCAATTCTTAGGCGATCGGCTTATTGCATGGCAATGTAAGAAACAGCAAACAGTATCCGTTTCTACAGCGGAAGCTGAATATGTGGCTGCCTCCGCATGCTGTTCTCAGGTTATCTGGATTCAACATCAGTTGGTAGATTATGGTTTGGATTTCTCCCTTACTCCTATTTACTGTGATAATGATGCTGCTATCCAAATTGTGAAAAATCCAGTTCAACTTTCAAAAGTAAAACACATTGCCATAAAAGAACATTTCATCCGGGACTCTTTTAACCAAGGTTTTAATATGCCTACACACATTCACACTGACGACAATGTCGCAGACCTTTTTACAAAACCTGTTAATCGAGCTCGTTTTGAACTCTCTCTGCACTGCTCAAAATGGTCCATTTCGAGGACTGAATTGGTCGTTAAAAAAAAGGGGGGGTTTGATTTTTCTTAGTCTTAGGTTTATAAATTTGTTCTTTAAATTTCTATTTTAAGCACAAATTTAGGGGGATGTGTCCTAAGAAAAAATCAAAACATTTTTTTGGTCTCAAAACGAGAGATGAAATGAACTTTCACAAGTTGGATTAAGGCTGACACACGTAAGACGTGTATCAAAACAGTTTGGCTCTAGTGTGATATGTTGGTAGGCTTGGTCCTGAAGGCTGAAGTGTTAATGATCTTGTGAAGCACTTAAAGATAAAGACACGACCTCAGTAAGGAACATCACTTGGAATCAGGTACAATCTCTATTTGAATGCTTGTGTGATGTCCCGAAGCATAACACTGTGGTCTAGGTCTGAAACCTTTTCTGAAAAACTCGTGTATCTCCTCTGTTTTGTGTAAGCAAAGACCTGGAGATGCTAGGCAACGAAAGCTTCTGCTGCATCCAGATATATGCTGACCTAGTTTTTCGTTGTCGTGCTATAGATCATCCGTCACCTAAAAGAGACCTTAGTGTCCAAAGATGTCCTGGCTGCTCCTCTGCTGCATCCAGATATATGCTGACCTGGACACAGTCAGGATATCAAAAACCTCTGTCATTTGAGAAATCATCTGACTTGTATATTACCCTAAATCTCTTATTGATCTATTCTTTTCTTCTCTCAATCCAGTCTCAGTCAAGGTTTCAGAATTCTAGAACAGATACTGTGAAAAATATGCGGGATGGAAACTGCCAGCATGATAGAGTGTACCACTTGATATTCTAGGATTTGATTGTGACTTGCTTGAGTGTTCGCACTAAATACACCAAAAGATGATAAATAATATCACAGATCACCATACGAGAAGGCCTAAGGAAATAAGTTTAAGCGGACAAATATACTGACAATTGCTAACACCAACTGAAGTAGATTAGAGTTGATAAGTGTAGCTCGGCCTGAAACACAGTGATTTGATCTCGTGACAAAAATATTTTAAGTATTTAGTTTAGATAATTTTAGCTAAGTTTCTGATAGACCAGTTCACGATCTGACTTGGACCCGCTTCCATAACACACCTCAAATGTTTTTGAAAAAGGGGTTTGGGATTCACGTGGGGCCCACCACACGTTTGGTGAGCCACACGAATCTTGGTTCACTCAAAAAGGGGGTGACGGTTGTACCCATCATCACAACTCATAATATTGTTTATTTCTCTCTCAACTTTACACACACACACACACACACACACTCGCCGTTTCATCTTCATCAAGATCATCAAAGAGTGTTTAAGAGAATCCAAAGGTATAACTCTAAGTTTTTGATTGTATGTTATGAAATGGTGTCCTCTGAGTGACTTGCAGGTACACGAGAGGTCAGAAAAGCTAAAGATGATCGTCGGAGATGAGTGACGTGTGCGGATATACACATAATTTTACAATGAATAAACACATGTTTTGCTTTAATATTTATAAAAATGGTTTAGACCTTAATATTAAAACACACACAATAGGGCAAGTGTACCCTGTCATATATGTAGTAATGTACAGATAAGAACCAGATATCGATCCATGGACGCGCGCGGAGCATTGGTACTAAAACTCTATCCCCGATTTACCAGTAGGAAAAGATAGTTTGAAGTTGTTTAAACTAAATTAATTCTAAAATATCTAACTAACATATGTAAGACTCCAAATACAAAATATAACTATATAAACTATAATATATCAATCTTAGCATGTCATCTACATATCATATGAAATAAATGCGTGTGATCAACATTCCCATTTTCCGACAATTAGTGTCCCTTTCGGGCATCCTAACATGACAACTACACGGAAAGCTAACACGAATACACACGTTAACCACCTCAAGTTGTTTATTAGCGAGCAGCTGATATGATCTCATGTGAATCTTCTAAAGATAAGTTAGTCATCCGTTAAGAGTTTTCTAACCTCACTAATCAAGGAAAGCAATACCGAATACACAATACAACCACCGAGACTAGCATAAAGTAGAGCATTTCACAACCTATTCCATTTTACCAACTTTGAACACAGATCTACTAAGATCGCTATTTCTACCAAAATAACTAGCAAAGATCATTAACCGTGTCAAAGATCAGTAACGGCACCATTAAGCTTTTAAAACCCTTTTACGTGCCGGTAAGCATTTCTAATCATTATTCGACTGACTTTAACCAAACCAATACCCGGTTACAGTTTCATGGTGTAAACTTATTAACAAGTTAACTAGTCTACTACCGGATGATTAAACAGACGGTTTTTCAACATGTATCCGCCTAACACATTCGATAATCATCAAAGTCATTCAAACATAACTACAAATCCATTAACAATGAAACAAGGTTGCACTATGATCATCAAGATTCAGACATGAAGAACGCCAAATTCATACAAGACACGATTAACTATACAAATGATCGTTTAACATACTACATACTAGTGTTCTTGCCCGTAGGCGTACGATTAACTAAATAAACATCACAATAAGTATACAAAATCAGATTTGGATCATAAATAGTTTAAAGGATCAAACCATAAGAATGCTAAAGTGAAGGATCGGATGATGATGGATGGATCGGACGGCTTCCCAGGCTTGTTAAACGGCTTTCCAGCAGCTCCTTTGGTCCAAAAATCGCCCAAGATCGACCCCCAAAGACCCAATACTTCGAACAGAGGCTGAATGGGTGTTTTATACAAGTCAGAGGCCTGTGAGCGGCCGCTCACTTTACAAAAATGTGAGCAAGTGGTCCGTGCATGACGTAGAGGTTCCAGAAGGTTGCCAAAAATATCTGGAGGAGCGAGCGGCCGCTCACAGAAAGTGAGCGGCCGCTCACAGGGAACAGCCCGACAGCACGATCTTTAAAATTACATATAAAATTGTAGAAAAATCGTTAGGAGGTGTTCTTTATATGCCTGAAAAGCTCTCGGAGCGTAGAACAATTCTTATTTGAAAGTCGAAGTCGGATTTTGGGTTTTAGAAAAGGTAAAACCGATCCGAACAGCTTCTGCGCAAAATTTGCAGCAGTATGTTCTCCTGATAAAGGGCCGAAATCCTTGTTTTCTTCGGGTTTGCTTTCGGGACATCGTTTAAGACCTGAAATCGTAAAGATACCCAAATAAGTACCAATTCCTCGTGTATAAGGTCAAAAACATATGAAAATGGGAGTTAAACGGGGACTTTTATATGTGTATTTTAACGTATATCAATGAGCATCTCGGCGGTTTGGTATCCCAGACGGTGGAGCGTGAGACTCACGCGCCGGACATACCTTGGCTACTCGGACACATCTCTACACTTAAACACTCTGGTTGACACGTCACTCGGACACTCAACCTGAGCTCGGACACTCCTGAAAGTTTCCAATTTTGCCCTCGGACACAACCCACCCACTCGGACACACCAATTTTGACTCGGACACTCCTGGTTATTTCCAATTTTGCCCTCGTACACAACCCACCCACTCGGACACAACTTCAGTGTGTTGTTTGTGTGACCTGAGGCCCATTAGGCTATCAGATACGGGCCCGAACATGATCAAGACGACAAAGAGGGGGGCCTATTAATCTGTTTAAATATTTTGAAAAATTTTTAGATGTTGTTGACTGATGTTGTTGACTGATACAGTTCGTTTTTGTGCAGAAATGGCCGCTCATGTACCAAAGTTTGAAAGGGATCACAACATAGTCTGTTTTTGTCTGACCCTCTTGAAGACCATATGCAAGAGTTCAAGTCGCTGATAGTAGGACTCAATGCCTGCCGAATTGCTCACGCGTTGAGTGAAAATCCTGTGGTGCTTGCTGACTGGGTATCTGATTTCTGGAACAATGCAATAGCACGAAAGACAGATACTCTTATTCAATCCAAGATTCGGGGAACTGAAGTGACCATCTCAGAACAGGATATTCGAGAGGTGCTGCTTTTTGGTGATTCTCATGAAGACCCAGTTAGTTTTACAAGAGAGCAGGTTATTCCAACATTAAGAAGGATGGGTTATGAGGGTGATTTGCATGCTTCTCCATATATCAAGAAACTTTTTCCCAACTACTGGAGAATGCTGATTCATATGTTTCTAGCAAGTTTGGGAGGAAATAAGAGTGGTTCAGATCAGATGAACTTGAAGTACACTTCGGGAGTGGTGGCGTTGATTGAAGGATGGGATTTTAATTTTTCGAGGTGTATTTTTGAAGACGTGATAATGAATGTGAAGACACTGAACAAGAAGTATTTCTATAAGTTCCCACGATTTGTGCAAATGATACTGGAGCACAAATATCCAAATCTGGAGAGAACCATTGAGACATATGATCAGAAGTGTATGGCTCCTCAGGCGTTTAGACTCATAAAGCAGAATCGTAAGGATGCTAAGCAAATGTTTGAAGGAGAGTTTCCATTGGAGAAATTCGGAAATTTTGCTGAGATTGTTAAAGAAGCAAAAATTCTTCCATCTGCTCAGGTAGCTGAAGAGCATGATGTTCAGATTGTCGACCCACCACCTACAGAACAACGTTCTCCTCCTGAAAACGTAGATTTGACTGAGGTGGAAAGTGAAGATGAGGTAGAAAGCGAGGATACAGAAGAATTGAAAGATGATGAACAGACTACAGGAAATGACAATGATCAGTTTGAGAACTTTGAGTTTGATGATTTAAATGATGATGAGATAGATGATTTTATACTTGAAAATGCTGAATTGAAGTCAGTGACTGAAGCTGAGAAAGGGTTAACTATAGAAGAGATCGTGACTCAAGCTGCTGACACTACTGCCTCAGAGACCGTTATTCCTCAAGCAGAAGTGCTTTCAAGCATACTAGATACTGTGCGAGAGGCTGAACAAAGGATTCCTCCATCCGATGTTGCAGTTGAGACAGTGGTCGATACTGAAGATGCTGAAGATACAAGTTCTGATTTGAGGCCAAGGAAGAGAAGCAAAATAGACCCAAGGCTGAATGTTACTGCTGATGTCTCTGTTGATGAGACTATTTCTGCTGCTGCTGCTGACACCATCATGACTGATGCTGGTGTTTCACCTGATATTCCCGTTGGCACTATTAGCTCTGCTACTTCACCTGCGATTGCAACTGAAGCCTTCTCTCAATTCATGAGCAAGGCACCTATCACTGGGAGAATAAGTGAGGAAGCTGGATCCTCTGGTGCTTCTGGTTCCGGCAAAGTTTTGTTTGATGAAGAAGCATTTCAGAGAGCTCAAATGGCCTTTCTCGCAGATAAAGAGCAGGGAAACGTGTGGATGTGGAATTCCTGATGATAGAAGAGAGAGAGGCAAATCAAGAAGAGATTGAAAGTGATGAAGATGTTTTTGCAGAAGTAGACGTTCACAGGTTACAAGCTAGAGTGCTGAAATTAGAGACTGAGAATGTATGGCTAACAGCTCAGGTGCAGAGCTTGATGGAGACGGTTACTGAAAAGGAGAAGAAGATTACTGAATTGGAGACTGGTTTGGGTGATGTTTCAGCCAGATTACTCAACTTGACTCAGAAACTCGAGAACAAGTTTGGAAAGGAGTTTTCAGAGTCATCATCCTTCGTTGACAGAGTATTGACTCCTGCTGAACGTGAGAGATCAAAGAAAGAACATGAAGAGCACGTGAAGAAATATTTCGAAGATCAGGTTCCCAGAGTTAGAGATCGTCGACCTGGAAGTGCCTATGTTCTCAAGAATCTAGCTGAGCCATCTATTGACCCAATGGAGGAGCATCCAGAAAGATATGTGACGATTACCAGTGACAGGTACGACACTTATGGTAATCGAACTGGGATAGAGTGTTGGAGGTATAATGATGAGAAGGGAGTGTTCGTGGTTCATTGAGGGAATGGAGCAGTTGAGTACTATGCTTCTACTTCGGCCTTCAACTCCTGGACAAAGATTGATTTGACAGAACTTGCCAGAGCTCCTTTCATAAACCAGACAAGAAATCCAAGGAATAAGATTGGCCTCATGTTTCATAATAAGATTCAGGAGCAGGCGAAAGTGAATTTCAGGGATATGAAGACTGCTAGCTCAATGTTGGTGGAGTATAAGGGTGTGAGAGGTGCTGATGGAATGCCTTTCAAGACAGTTCAGTGGCCACCTACTGAAAAATTGAAGACCATTCCTTTGACCAAGCCAATGGATAGAGGTTGCTTCAAGGATATGAGGTTCTGGGTATATGATCCTAGTTCTGCATCTGCAGTGATTATATGTGATACGGATGAGTTTAGGATATCTGACGCTAGAGATCTGATGAGTTTGCATTCTAAAGATGTTCAAGTTCTAGCTAGACATCAGATTCAGTGTGACCCCACTTATGAACTTTGTGCAAAATCATTTACTAGTGCTGTAGCTCAAGTTGATAAACTGGGGCTGGCGTCAGATAAAAGGGGACGAGTGGAGACAGGACTGTTTGGTCCGTATGTGGGTAAGTCACCTGAGGAATGGAAGAGAGCAATGGAGGAAAGGAAGAAACGTTCAAAGAAGCGAAGCAAGAGCAGCAAGAAGAAGTAAAGACACCACAAGTCAACACAAACCTAGGGGGATATTGTTGGGCTAGACTTTAGAAGGTTTGCGTTGTCTTGGATTATGTTAGTATTGTTTGTGGATTTCGGCCTTTATGGCCCATGTATAGTAACCGCCCTATGTACTTATAAATAGGGGGTTTCTTCTCTAGTTTGCGGTTGCTAGTCTTTTGTGAAGTTCTCTTTTGTGTTGGCCGTAGTGTACCAGACGTCTCTTTGAAGACGTGTGCACTTGTTCAATAAAATCATTCTCTTCTCAGTTTCTACTTTGTTCTTTTCACACAATCATTGTTTCCGCCTTTGATTGTGTAGTGTTTGATACCCGGTAAAGAAGATCTTGGACTTACACGTGCCAATCTCAACAAAAGCAGCCTCTTCGGGATAGGTGTGGAGGATGTTCAAGTTCAACTCATGGTGGATGTGTTGGGGTGCTCGAGAAGTACTTTCCCTTTTAATATTTAGGCCTTCAAGTTGGGGCTAACATCAACTTGATCAAAAATTGGGACCCGGTTGTCGAAATTTTCAAAAAACGATTGTCTTTATGGAGGGCGAACGCGTTATTGTTTGGTGGTCGGATGGTTTTGGTCCGGGCTGCTTTGAATGCACTGCCAACATATTATTTTTCACTTTATAGAGTCCCGTGTGGTGTCATTCAAAAACTGAAAAGATTGTGTAGAGATTTTCTATGGGGGTCTACAGCGGAAAAGGATAAAATGCATTGGGTTTCCTGGACTAATGTCATGGCGCCTAAGGACTTTGGGGGTTTTGGTTTCGGTTCACTTCGTATGGAAAATTTGGTGATGTTGACGAATTGGTGGTGGCGTTTCAAGGTAGAGGGGAATAGCCTTTGGAGAAGAGTTATCTGGGAAATTCATAACTCCTCCAGATCATGGAACTTTATTCCGGTCAGATTGTCTCTTCCAGACCCGTGGAAGCAAATATGCAGTATCTCAACGGATTTTGGGGCTGTATGGGTTGAGTTAAGGTCTCTCTTTCGGGGCCAGCCGGGACGCATTAGTGGTATATCATTCTGGAAAGATAGGTGGTTGTTCGATGTTCCAATACATCAGAAATTCCCACTCTTGTTTGATTTAGAGAGGAGTAAAGATGTTGCGATTTCGGATAGAGTTTCAGTGGGTCCAACCTCCAAATAGGCATGAGGAAATTTTTGAGTTGTGTGCTCTATCCACGGCTGTGTTGGATTATAGTTTCGGGAGTGATGCAGATCGGTGGGTTTGGGTTGTGGAAGGATCAGGTACTTTCTCTGTCTGGAGCATTCGCGACAGAGCCCAACGACAATTTTTTTCGGATCTCAGTCTAAATTTTGTTTGGAATAGCTGGGTACCCTTAAAAGTAAACTTTATGATGTGGAGATTAGTCCATAACAAACTTCCAACGTCCGTGGCCCTTGCTAAGAAAAACGTCATGATGCCACATACCTGGTGGTGCAGATTAGGCCCCATTTTTGTTTTGAAACTTAAAGATTTGTCTAGTATCCATACGCGAATTCGGGGATCATCAAAGTGGAAGAAAGTTGTATACTCAGTTATACAAACAACTGCTTGGGTAATTTGGGCTTGGCGCAATGAACTAGTTTTTAATTCGAAGCGGCTCAACATTAATTGCTAGGATAAAGGAGGACATCAAGTCTATCAGATTCGTTTCGGTAAAGAATCGTGCAAAGGTGGGAGAATTATCTTGGGAAGATTGGTGCAATTTTAATCTTGTAAGTTTGGAGTTCTGATTGTAATATATATAGTTGGTGAACTGTTTTGTGGTTCTTGATTAATGTTCTGTTGATCAACTTTTTATGAATAAAATTTGTTGGATTTAAAAAAAAAATATTGGCATAAAAGGTTTTGATATTTTTTATGATAAACCATTTGAAAAAATATATATATAAAACTATTAAGTAATTGGTACAAAATATCATCTAATAAAAAATGAAGATTTTATTGAATAATTAATTTAAGGCTCTAACAGGCCTCTTATTCTTAATTAACGCTCCTATTAGTTAATGAAATTGTATATTTTATCAAATAGTTGTAACCTATATATGATTTCAGTCCCGTGATGATGGTGCAAAGGATTACTTGCATATCACGATGAGTTTAAACACTTGGTAAAATAGACACACTTTCAAATTATCACAATGTAATCAAAATGTTTGAGATTCATATGTCACAAGATGGAGTCGAACAAGAACTTCGAAGTTGTTCTTTACAATCTTTCCCTCAAGTTTGTCGCCTAACTTGAAAACATTTTATTATACATCTAATGTTCTTAAACTAATGTGGTATATAAGTTATATTTAACTAGTGGGTTGGCCCGCGCGATGCGGCGGGTACACAACCTCTAATATAACGCTACTATATGCAATCTAAAAGACACGTTAGACTATAAGAAGTGGAGGAGGGAAGAGGAGCGAGATGCGCCATGTAGCACTTATGGGGCCCGTGTTTGAAAGGTGAAAACATGGCAAAAAAAGCAAAACTGAACCCATAATAAGTTAACAACATATAAAAAACTGAACAAACTGGAAAAGAAAAAAAAAGCAAAAAGCAAAACTAAACCACTAATAACTAAACTGTCTGAACACACTGATCAAAATTAAAAATCAACAAAGTGAGCCATGAACCATTAATTAACCGATTAAACTTTCAATAGAAGAAAATCATAAATAAAGGAATGTGCATGAACGCATGCTGATACATAACATGATGAACTTACGGATTTTAAGCAAATCCAGCATCATTATAGCTTGTGATTGAAATTGATAGATTTGGAGGATTCTTGATTTATGTTTGTTTGCGCGATGCTAGGGGGTAACTTCTTGTAAAAAAGTCCATTATGGATGAAATTTAGAGTGTCAAATTTTGCACATGTCATCATATAATTGGTTCTTGTATATGAGATAGTCTTTCCTTCCTTCCCTTGTAGCCTGCAACTTTTTTAGTAGCAGCTTCTTGACTTGCTCTCTTTTTCTATATTTAAGATTATAAACTATTTTAAATATTGTATGCAATCATTAATAATAGGATTAAATCATTGTATCACCAAAAATTTCAACTGCACTACTTGTAATATGGCCATTCGAAAACATGCTAAAATGCAAACCAGTTGATTACTCATTATCATTTTCATGTTTTTTACATCAAAGTTCTTAACAAAACAGGAAACATAACTATGTATACATAAAAATATACTCACCTCCTACAGAGAATGATGACGGAATGTCCAGATTTCTAAAGTATCTGCACATCATAAAAGAAAATCCATGTTATCTTATGTATAGAATTCATGAAATGGAATAGAATTGGTTATGAATGATTAATATAAATAAAACACAATCAATGAATAATTGATTAGGAGAGCTTTTCATATGGCCTAAGAGGGAAGGTGAAGGGAGTTAGGGGTACTATAGGAATGATATTTTAGTTTTTAACTAAAAACAAAAAATAAAATTACTCTACTAACCCTCTAAGTGTCTTAATTGTCCCCAATATACCTATAATACCCTTATGAAATAAGCTTTATTCTCTTATACTTGTTGCTTTAAAAATTGTACCCATGTCAAAATTCTAATATGGTACATCACTCCCCCTTTATAATGTACTAGTGGGAAAGCCCGCGCGTTGCGGCGGGTGTCCCGGTTGACATCAGGTACTATTATGTCTATTACGAAACACGACCATTCGAGTTCTAAACATTTCAGTCCATTCAACGAATGTTTTTTTCTAGACGATACATTATACGTGTATTACTTATCATCATTCACATCAAAGACTACCGAACAATTGATGCTTCTACTATGACTGCTACGGACTTAAGAACATGAAGCAAACCCACATCTAACATTGCCTTTATGAAAGTATTGTATGCTAATGTATCAAGCTTCGGGTCCTTATTGAATGTCATTTATGGTGTACCCTGCACAGTTGTCTTCTTCTTTGAACAGTTGTCAACTTTAACACCTCTCCTTGCAAGCATCTCATCAAGCTACATAAACATAGAATTATATAGAAGAAAATTCTTCATAAAATATGTGATATAGAAAACTAAATTAGCATCTTGATGTTAAAAACGCAAATACCTTTTCTGTCTGAACAACTATTCATGGAAATCCATTTAAGAATGAAGTCTTTTTGGCATGAAGGCTTCTTCAGTGCTTCATCAAGTATTCCCACAAAGTCATCAGAAACAAGTTGTCCTTAAAGAACAACACAATCAGAACAGAAAGTAAGTACAAACAAATAATATGCATGCATAGTCGCACACAACATAAAAATACATTGTCCATAGCTTCTTTTGCTTTAATTCCAAGAGGGGTTTTAGCAGCAACATCAACACTTAGCATATCACCCGTAGCCAAATGGCAGTATTCATCTTTGATAATTGGTGACTGGGTGCCTTTTCCTGATCTGGGAGGTCCTACAAAATAAAGTATATATAATTATTATGGAGAAAGTATTGATAAATAGAAGTTATCAAATAGAAGTTATCAACTTCTGTTAAAAATTTGAAGTTCATAATCCATCAACAATCTTAAGAAGATCACAAAAAATAGAACCTACTTCAGGTGTTGTATGCACTATGATCACACAATCTTCCATACCTAGATGATATTATATATATTGATGAATATTAAAAGAAGTTCAAAGATATTTTCAGACCATAACATAAAAGATTTGAAATCCATAATTTTATAAATTACCAAACCTCACAATAACAGTTCTTCTGCTATAATTCCAAACTGTGTTCGCTGATCACCTTTAGGCTCTAGAGAACGAGTGATTAACATGATAAGTTGATAACAAATGTAACTACAGAACCCAGATTTAGATTTCAAATAAAAGCCAAGATAGTTGCAAAAATCCTCAAAAAAACATGATACTTTATACTTGGAAAAAGCGACAATTGTTGCCGCAATTTATGAAACCAATATTAGTTCCTTTACAAAACTTGAAGCCAAGCACAACGGTTCTTTTTTTTTTTTTTGTCCCCTTCAATCAAAAGTTAAAACCATGTGCAAAAATTTACAAAAGTAAAATCATTCTTCACTCTTTCAAATCACCAAAAAACACATCTTTTCGTTAACTGTTTAGCTATCACTCTAAACAAGGCTAAATATAGACTGCATTGTAATAACTTACCAAAAAAGCAGTAATCCAAAATTTTACCTCAAATCCTAGTTTAAAAAATGGCCAGGGAGCTAACAAAACATTTCTTAGGCGGCGCCTCATGTGATTATTTTGTATGTGCGCCTCGAAGGGTCGAGGCGCTAAGAAACGTGCGTCTCATGGGGTTATGTGTGTTTTTGATGTTTTAGACTTCTTGTGTCAATTATCGTATTTTTTTACAAAATATATATATTTTTTGTATTTATTTTTTAATTCCGCTCGCCGCCTCAGTTGACGAGGCGAACCCCTCGAGGCTCCATTCCGTCTTTTAAACGTTGCCTCAAATAATAATTATAATATAAATCTGTCGCATAACTTCAAGCAATATAAACTTCAACCCAACTCGTGAAACAAGCTAATACATAATTCCCCTCATTCTCTTCAAGTTACCATTCAATGCCATCCCGTAAATCACTTCCATACATGCAAAAGATGTAACAAACTAACAAAGTTAAATTCTCATTAATACATTATGCATCTTACTATTATATTTTCTCATCACTGCTCAATTGAAGTAGTAAACAAAATCCCAATTCCCAAAAACTTGTTCCTAAACAAGATCTCCCACATATCAGAACTGTTCAATTACACAACCCAAATGAGGAATAAGATAAAAAATTTAAAAATAATATAAAAAAAGGAAAGTTTACCGACGAGTATGGGCCGTTTGTCAGGTTTAGAGGAGCATTTATACAACGGAGAAGCTCCGACATCAGATCTACCGACGGTACATCTTCCAAATTAGCCGCCGTTGATGTTGCCAACAACAATAATGTATTTATCATACATGACTTAAAGGTGGAATATAAATATAAGCATATTATCTCTCTGTGTCTCTTCGTTTTCTAGTAGTAAACACAATTGAAAGCTCTCATAAGTTTGAAGAAGACAAACCACCATTGTAGGGTAGGGATGGAAAATGAAGGGTAATATTGTAAAAGTGTTATGATATTGTAAAGGATGAGGTGGATGAAATGTCTATATTACCCTTCTAAGTGTCTTAATTGTCACAGTTATGCCCATAATACCCTTAAATTTATTGCTTAAATACGTTGTACATGTTGTTTATTAAGTTGTACGGAAATGAAAATTACTATGTTAGCCATCACTCATCCTTAATAAGATAATATAGATTATAGATTATAGATAATGTAATAATTAGTTCTTACAATATATATAAATCAGTCCGTACGTACGTAATTGCAATAACCAGAAGAATATGCGGGTGGCATAATCCATTTGTAGTGGAAATGAGGATTAGGCACACACTAATTTAAGTTTTAAGTTTTATGACATGGTCCATGTAATCGTTTTAGTGGCCATAAACTAAAGATTAACTAGTGGAGTGATGATGTGGATGATTTAATATATTTATTAAGGGTTTTTTTGGAAACTGAAAATAAAAGATATACAAATATTTCTTCCGTGAAGTAAACATTACCACCTATGAAGTAACCAATGGGAGAGAAATCATATATGTTCACAATGACCCATAAAAAAAAACTAACCCATATAAGTTTGTTGACGTGGAAATATGACATTACAAAATATTATATCAAGAAAACCATTAAAGAGTTAGTTTATTATGCTATGAAAAAACATGTATATACGCGTATCACCTTCTGTTTCGATGTATTAATTTGCAATATTAAATAAAATTGAAATCCAATATTACAATCATGGTTGTAATAATCCCGACTAGGCGTCAATTACTCAACGAGTAATCCCCGAGTACTCCCCGTCAAGACCGAGTACTAGACAAGTCATCTTTGAGTACTCCCTGACGATGACCGAGTACTCGCAACTCCTCAATCAACCAAGTTGGCACCACCGAAGGAATTTTGCAACCATGATTACAATAAACTCGATATCTTTCCTCTCTTCTTCTAGGCCACTACTACTTAAGCGACCATTTCTAGCGATTAAAACTAGTAAAAACACAATTTACAAAGGATTTGTTAGCTACCGTCACTGCATAAATATCACATTACTGTTTCTAGCATGGATTTTGCAACGGTTTGCATAACCATGTAGCATCGGATAACAGAACCTTTTAACCATTGTTTATGCTACAATTTAGGGGTGAACATATTCTGGGTAGGACTGAAAAAACTTAGATTTGGATCGAAAGGATATGGAAACCGAACCGAGATTGTACACTAGGGTATATATTCAGTTCTTATATTATGGAACATTTGGTTCTCGGGTCGGTTCCAATACTAGATCACTAGAAAACCGAGATCAACATGTGTGCTGATTTTCAAAAATCTAAAACATCTGCATACCTGCAATCATACGGTTGTTTTGACCTGCTACTGTTGACCCGGTACAAATTCATATAAAAACTCATTTCATGTGATGATGTATGCTATGAATCATGTCCATTTTATGCTTGAAACATGGTTAGAATCATAATTATATATGATTATATGCACAAAGTTGAAGTTTCAACACTGTCAGAAAATTCTAGTCACTTTAACAGGCCATAACTTGATCAAAACACAAGGTTTTTGAATGATTTTTGATATATGATATAGCACATTGAATTTTACACTTGCCCTCATATTTCATAATTTCTTAACCTGTTTTAATACGTCAAAAGTGATCTGCAAGTAGAAGTATGCAATCTATCTAAAGTACATTATAACTCACAAACGATTCACTAAAATGACTTGGTTTTTCATATGGAATGACTTTAAGATATGCAAAATAAGATTCTTGCAAGAACGGAACTTGATCATGTGTTTAACACCGCCAACAAATGCCATTTTTATAACATTTCGCAAATTGTCAGCGCTGCACGGAAAAATTTGTGTAAAATTGTAGCAATTGAATTTAACCAGGGGATGATCGATACCTTTTTGAAAAGTTCGGAAAAAGCCCTATAAGTGGTAAAAAATTTAGATTTTTCTAAAATTGTTTGATAGGTCAAAATCGGCTTAGAATTCCGGTTTCGATCATCTACACAAAACTGACCAAACCCAACTGTTGAAGAACCGACACCGAACAATAGGTTAGGCTTTTATTTTAGTTATGTATTTTGAGGTTTGTAGGGTATCAGGTCAACTCGGGTATTGCTCGGGTTGGTCTGGTTCCTAGACCATGCTCACCCCTACTGCAATTTATTGGGCCATTTAGTAACAGATTTACCAACGGATTTTATAACACTTTACCGAAAATTTTCATGACAATATAACTACAATTTGCGTTGCATTTTTCATCGAATGCATGTTGCTAAACAGGGGCGTAGGCACATACTAAGCTACGGTACCGATACCGGTATGGTATCGGTATTTCACCTTAAAATACTGATACCATACCGATCCCGTACCGATACCGATAATACCGAAACCGAAAATCCATAAATATGGGTACCGATACCGATCCCGAAATCCCTCGGTTCGGTACGGTATCGGGATCAGGACGGAACGGGATCGATATTCGGCCTTGTATGCTCATCCCTATTTGTTTATACATATAAACAAGTATATTTGCTATACCAGAACCAGACACACAGAAATATCTTAATTATAAAAATTATTTCTTCATCACTCATCAGCAATGTTTTATTCTTAATTTAACATAGTTTTTAGCTCAGCAACCATGAACGCTTGGTTTTAATAAACAAATCCTTTGTCAGTTTTGACGATATGCATTATATGATTTATTTTATATATATTACTTTATTAAATAGTTATAACCAAGTTACAAGTATTCACTATATTATTTATAAAAGGCAAGAATAGCTAATGTGCCATCTTGTTAATTGCTTATAACATGGATTAGTTAATTAGAAATGGCATCCTTATCATACATCCACAAGTTAAGGTCATCTTGTAATTGGTTATGACAAAATTTAGGATATGTTAGTGGTTTTAAAAGCAAAACATTGTTCCAAGATTTATGACAACCTCACTTCAAAAACAATATAATAATTTTGTTTAAAACTATTAGCACATACAATGTCCGTTAAATTCTCGTATCTCCTCTGGCCTGTTATCTTGTTTTTACCTTTTATTTATTGTTAGACAGGAAAAAAAAATAGTTAATGTACAGTTCATGACTCGGTGACTATACGTATAGATGTATCTATGCAGGGGTTTTCAATATATCATTGTTTCTTTTTATAGTTCTACATCTTTCACTATTCTATAATAATACTAGTAGGGCTCTTTGATAAGGTTCTTAATGAGTCTCTGAATTATTCAGCGTTGAATGATTCAGTGCCGAATGATTCAGCATTCAGCTCATTTATCGTGTTTGTTTTAGCATCTGAATGGAATGGTTAAGGCTGAACCATTAAGCTAGATTTGGGATGTTGCTTAACCATTAAACATTGAGTGAATCCATTTTTACTTCCCCTACCAATGTGGGATAAGAAGACTAACCATTTAGAGGTCTAATAAAAAAAACATTTAATAATTCAACAGTTAACCATTCAGATTTTCTTAACCATTCTGACTTATTAATAATTCAACACTTAATCAACCAAACAACCCCTAAATAAGATATTTTCATGATGAAATTTAACAGAAAAAAATGTGAAGATAAAAAAGGAATTTAGTTAGATCTTTATGTATGCAAAAATATCATTGTTTTTGTCAACGTAAAAAAAAAAAAAAATGAGACGTAAACAAACCATAAAATCACTTTCTCATTTCTCTCAAAAATAATAAGTAAACAAATAAATAAATAAAGACGATTTGCAAACTTTTTTTCGAAATATATAAAACTTTGAAACAGTATCCATGTAAACAGTATCCATGTAAACATGATGTATCATTTTGAAACGGTTCCACAAATAGGATTTTTGCATCTCCAACCCATTTCTAGCTTTCACTTGAGTTATACACGTTTTTAGTCCCGGGTTTAGACTCAAATTAATTATTTTAATAATTTCTAATCCAAAAATTTATATTCGGTTTTTTTTAGTCTATTGGTTTCATTTGTGTCTCAATCAATATAATCCTTCTAACATGATCCATTCTTTTTTTATTAAGCATGTGTAGAAGTTTTTTATTTAGCAATTAGCATATAATCTTCTAACATGAAATATCAATATTTTTTAAAAAATCTAAATTCATGATATTTTTTTGTTTGTAATGACTTTTCAATAAATTCCATTGGAAATAGGGTTGTATCTGAATATAGTGTATTTTTCGATATAACAATACAAAATAGCAAAATATTAAAAAATAAAATAAAAAATAAAAGTGCACATCAAAATAACGGAATACAAAAAGTGTTGCTATGAATACTGAAAACGTGTAACACGTTGAATGGAAAAGTTATTTAGTAGGACCATAAGAAACCAAGCTTGAAAAAGTTAATTTTCATCACGTATAATATGAAAATTATCGGTGAAACAAATAGAGAAAGAAACACAAAATCGGTTACATATTGTTTAGTGGTAACTAGGTCATTTTATTTCACTATAAGGTCACGGACATTCACTTTCGGTTTTTCCTTACTTTGTCTAGACAAAAGTTTATTTGCGTGACATACGATATGAAATTTATGTATTTACTCGTGAAAAGCGTTGTAGATTATCTATAATACATTATAAAGGAGGAGTTATGTACAACAAGGTAATTTGCATTTCCGTACAACTTAACAAGCAACATGTACAACATATTTAAGCAACAAATTTAAGGGTATTATGGGCATAATTGGGACAATTAAGACACTTAAGAGGGTAATTTAGACATTCCATCCACCTCCTCCTTTACAATATCAAAAGACTTTTATAATACTACCCTCCTTCTTCCATCCATACCCTTCAATCCTTTGCCTTCTTCCTTCATCAATATAGATTATTAACCTTTTGTCCCTTCAAGTTCCGTAACCTTAAGGATCAAATTGAATGAGATTAATTGTGAAATTCAAGTCCTCCTCTTATAACATTCAATTGAAGGCCACATGAACTATCTTGCCTAAAAAAAATGCTTTTGTAAGAACTATTACTTATTTTACTATTTGCATTTTCTTTGTTTGTTGCACAAAGTTTGCAATGTTTTATATTGTTTTTTTTATTTTATTTATGCACCTAGATTTGGACAACCAAATTGCAACGAACAATTTTGACTGCAAATCAAATTGCTGGATTCCCCAAGGTTAGTTTTACATGTCACTTAAATTGCTTCTTTGATCATTTATCATTTGTAAAATTTGTGTACTTTCTTTACGTTATAGATACAATGGCATGCACTTGATGAGATAAATGCTGGTGTATGTGACGGTATGACGTATGAAGAACTAAAGAAGAACATGCCTGAAGAATACGAGTATGTTAAATATGAAATATTCGATTTTTTTTTTTTTTGTAATTTTATACCTTTCATTCAATGGTCTTTTTTTTAAAGGTCAAGGAAGAAAGACAAACTCAGGTATCGATATCCTCGTGGAGAGTCGTATCTCGATGTGATACAAAGGTATTGAATTCAAATACAAGGAAAAATCTCTGTTGAAAATATAGAAAGTAACTAATTAAAGTTTTGGTATTTTAAGCAACGTCAAAAGTTTGCAGTTGTGCATATAACAGGTTGGAGCAGGTTATTATTGAGTTAGAACGACAACGCGCGCTTGTTGTAGTCGTATCTCACCAGGTAAGACAAGGCAACCACAAAATTTTACCTCCACAAATGGGTAAAAAAAAAACTAAAAATAAAACGGGTTAAACGTGTTTGTAAAGTGTATTTTAATACATGTGTATGTATCAATATAGCTTTTGAATAATATTTAGGGCATTAGTTTTTTATTAACATTTTTAAATCAAATGAATATTATTTTTGGTGGGCGTGGCCCAAACCGTATGTAAATTACCTGTTACCCAACTCATCCATTGAAAGATTTGTGCAATGCAAACATGGGTTTAATGAATTTGTGCATTGCAGGCTGTTATAAGAGCATTATATGCCTATTTTGCTGATATGTCATTGAAAGAAATTTAACACATAGAGGTAAACAACAAAACATTAGATCAATCTTTTCGGTCTTTTAATCTTTGAAAACACGTTAACACGTTTGAATATCGGGAATTTCAGATGCCGCTTCATAGGAAGTTTTGGTACCAAAAAAAAGATACTGGCTATATTTTCCTCGCGTAACGAACCCGCTGCAACGCGCGGGCATTACCACTAGTACATTATAAAGGAGGAGTGATGTACCATATTGGAATTTTGACATGGGTACAATTTTTAAAGCAACAAGTATAAGAGAATAAAGCTTATTTCATAAGGGTATTATAGGGATATTGTGGACAATTAAGACACTTAGAGGGTTAGTAGAGTAATTTTATCTTTTGTTTTTAGTTAAAAGCTAAAATATCATTCCTATAGTACCCCTAAGTCCCTTCACCTTCCCTCTTAGGCCATATGAAGAGCTCTCCTAATCAATTATTCATTGATTGTGTTTTATTTATATTAATCATTCATAACAAATTCTATTCCATTCCATGAAGAAACTTCCATTGATAGTATAGAGAGTTTTATCTTCATACACATCTAAATTCCTTTCATATGTAATTTCATTGTTAATGGTGACTAAAGAGCCGATTAGAACAAGATCATCGCGCACAAGAAGATTTTGTTAGTAAACATAGTGGTTATAAATCAGAGGTAACCTTTTCTTAAACTCAATTCTACTCATGTCTTTATAGTTTGTATAAATCAATTTTTTACACTATATGTGGTTTATTTCTTATTTTGACTTGTGAATTGTAGGTCTGTGGACTCAAATGGTCTTATGATATTCGTGAATTACATTTGGTGGAACTGATAACAATGTAAGTAAATAATATACTTATCATATTGATCTCTTTTTTGTTAGTAACTAACTTCACTTATTTTTCTAATATTTCTTTGTGTTTATGTAGTTTTTTTGTTTGGAACCAACATTTGACTCAACATGTTTTGAACTACTGTGATAATACAAGTGCTGTGAAAGTAGTTGCTTGGTGTCCACATCTTCATTGACTTTTGGCTTCTGGTGATGGTACTGTAGATCGATGTATTCGACTATTCGGTTTTGGAACACGATTATTAATTCTCACCTGAGCTACATGGATACTGGTAGTCTGGTAACTTTTCTCATAAAGATTTCTATATTTTTTTCAAAGTTTTCAAGATCATTTCAATCATAATATTCACCTTTAATCCACCAACTCAAACATCATACTATCGGATTTGAAATTCCACAAGCATTTTATGATTTTGATTGTCAATCTTAGAAATCGCAGGCCTCAAATCCATGGTTGAGACCTAAAACTACAAGATCAAACTCCAGGGAGATTATTTGATTTGCTATTGTTTGCATTAGTTACTCTTCAAAGGTAACTCTCCATAGTCCATAAATTCAACTGGTTTATTGCAGCATATTATCTAGATAATGACATGTTAACTACATAATCACAATAATTATTATAGAGTTTGTCATGTTGAATGTCTATTAATTTTATATTTTATACATATCTAATGTGTTACATGTATTGATTTATTTTATTTTTCTAATTAAATGTTGTTTATGATAAACTAAATGTCTTATTACAGGGACATTTGAACATCATAGTTTAGCGAAGTTCTTCTTACCTATCCCCTTAATATACAACACACATATTATTTTTATCTTTTTTTTTTCAAGAAACACAAATTTGATTTATTTCTTTAAGAAAACACCTATAGATAATAGATGCTTTACGGTTCGTTCTAACGAAAAAGTTTAGCCGATAACTATGGTTTTGAATAACGGCAGCGTCAGATCACCGAGTCAAGATACTTCGGTTTGAAGCAATTTTATGTTTGGAAAGGTTTTTTCAAGATCTTTAGCTTCAAATAATATGGATGACACTAGGGGTGAGCAAAGTACCCGCCATAACCGATAATATAACCATAACCGAAATAATCGAACCGATTTTAACCGATAACCAACATAACCAATGGTTATCGTTATTAAATTTCTTTAACCGGCCGATCGCTTATGGTTATGATTATGAAGCTTTGGTTAACCGATATAACCGAACCGAATTTGTAATGTTAACTTTATGTGATAGATTTATGTTTTACATTAACTATGTAGAGGTTTTTACTATAATAAAAGTATGTTATTAACAAAATGATCTTGATGAAATGCTCTTTTTTGTGACGAATTAAAATTATAATCAAAGGCTAAGTATATTTTTTTGTTAATATCTTATTAAAATGGATCACACATTGGAATTATAACTAGAAAGTGTAGTCTTTGCCTTGTACAAAATAGCACAAACTAAGTCCAACATTGTAGGTTTCGGTTTTTTTAGACCCATTGACTTTTAATTTTATATTTTACCCTAAAGTTAGTTTTAGTTTATTTTTTTGGTTAATAACCGAAATAACTATAACCGAATTCATAACCAAGTAACCATAACCGAAGTTTGGTTATGGATATGGTTAGGATTTTTTTGTAAAAACCGAACCAAACCAAACCGACCAATGCACACCCCTAGATGACACAAAACAAAAATACCCGCAGCAACGCGCGGGCAATCCTACTAGTGTCGTTAAAGTATAATTGAATTTGTTATGATTAGCTACTTGATTACTAAATATGTATTAACTTTTGATTATACAAATTTTAATATCATGTGTAGTGGTAAGCAAGTAAATGGGTGTTTTCCGTCACGTGAGGCTCACATCAACATTGGCACTTTTAATCAAAACATGGTGTACTGCCTTTACTCCATGTCACATGTCTTCAATCATTACTCATATATACATACACATCCATGTGTGTGTGTGTGTGAGAGAGAGAGAGAGAGAGAGTAATCATTACTCAAATACTAGTGGGAATGCCCGCGCGTTGCCGCGGGTATGTATGTATTTTTTATTGCCCTATGTTGTGCAACGGGTTTCACGTAATGTATTTTTAAACCAATGAGCTACAATTAATATATCAATTCACGATTAGCAATCAAGTATAAACAAAAAATTGATAATAAAAATAACAATATAAGTGAGGGTAAACGACATTACGCGTACGTAAATCCTTACAAATGTACACATCATGTTTTTCTTCCTATAGTTATAAAGATGGTAGAAATAATTTAGTGGTAGACCTTGATTAGTTAGTTGATTTATACTTTGTATTATGAATTTCCTTGTTAGTTTTTTAGAAATTTCTACTTTCCAATTTCAGTATTCCACTCAGAAAATACACCAACAATCTGAAAGTAAAGAACATAAGTTCACCCATAAGGGAGTTTTTGAATTTTTTCAAACCAAGCTATATGTATAAAGGTTGCAAGTAGTCAAAATCTATAAGGTAAGTTAGTTAACTTGTAGTTAAATTAAAACTTTAACACAAGTTGGATAGTTAACACTTAAAAGTAAATTTAGGTGAATAAATATGTAATTACTCAATTCATTATCTCACCAAGAGCTGCATTGGCACCCTAAGTTCTTCATTATATGCCAACACAATCAATGAAATAGTTGGATTTAATGATGTTACTTTCTTATTAGCAGACATCGTTTTCAACGCACAGACCCTTATCATTCTAAATTGAACGTGAACATCACTTGCAACATATGGGGCATAAAAGGAAGAAAATAGATAAAAATTAAAGATTTACCTTATGGCTTTTGCGATGCCATCTTAAAAAGACGATGAAATTACTTCTTTGTCTATTGAGTTTCTTTAATAAAGTATATAGATATGCACATCCATATACAATGTTTCCTCGTAGAGAAAGAGAATACCTAGGTTTGGATAGTGTTTCTGAGACCGAAAATTTTAATGAACTATCAGATGAAAGTTTATACTCTCCGAATGTTTTAAACAGTCTTAAAATATGTGGCTTGCAAAATCATAGGTTAGTTTTGAAGGTCTGTGTTATTAAGAGATATTAGCCAAAGAAATAGTTTATGTAATGGCACAAGACTACAAATACTATCACTCCACAAGCAGTAGAAACTAAAACCATATTTGGAGGCAATACTTGAACGCGGACTTTCGTTCCAAGAGTCAGTTTTATACCTTCAGATAAAATGATTCCTTTCAAGCTCCAGAAAAGATAATTTCTGCTATTAGTATTACTAGTGCATTTGTATGTCCCCAACTAGTGATTAGACAGTATAGTTCATTGGCTAAGTCGTTTTATTTACTTGTGTAATTAATAGTGTGCCTAGTGGTAAAACTGTGATTAATTGTCTTGGAAGACTGAGGCCTTTAGTCTCCCTAGGACTTGGAGACTGAAGGAAGGAGACTGAGGAAGAGTATAGATACCCCACTCTCCTCTCCTGTAACACCACAACCGATGGCGGAAACATCGAGGTGTCACGTAGTGACGATTGTTCAATAGCTCATGGACTAGAAGTGTAAGTTTGAATACATTGAATTTAATAATTTATTACATTAAAAGAAATACAACAATTACGACTAGCAATCTGAACTAAGATACAGTAATCTCAATCTAAGTCTATGTTCCAAACGCTTGGAAGTAATCTCATAAGAACCTGAAACATGTACGAAAATGATTTGGTCAATACAAAATGTATTGGTGAGCATACCCTGTTTGAATAAATATAGTAGGAAAAGTGTTTAGCAATTCATGTGCGGTACCATTTGCAATTATGTAATAAGTAATATCCGTTCAAAACCAAGCCTATGAATAATGACTAACATATGACTAACCAAATGAATAATGAATTAACAAGACAATGACCAAGATTCCCTCAACAGAGTCTCAAGGGGGTATACCATAGTACTATTCATTGAAATGCTAGGCCGCCCAACGGTTAATGATTTTGACAAGTCATAGACACACCAATTAACATAAAGCAAACACACATGAGAATTGCATTTAGTAAAAGAAATAGAAACTTGATAGTAAGTACATGAGTCACCCCAGAATAGTAAAACAGTAAAAAGGGGAAATATATACTCACAGTTTGCGAAAGCGATTAAGATCCAACTTAAGCGGTCGCGAGCTAAGTAATGGGAATTCCGAGGAATTCAACCTATAATGTGTAAGAATACTAATAAGGAAGTGTCTAAAAAGTCTAAGGTAACTAGGGTCTAAGGCATTAGGGTTTGCTAAGTCGATTTGGGGAATTAGAGTTTTTATGACAAATTGGATTAATATAAAAGTTGTACCAAAGTTTAAAACTACGGTTTAGGAAATATATTTATTACCAATTAAATATTTAGATAAATTTATGTTTGACTAATTAAGATAAAATGACGTAGCTAATTACTGTAACTAATTATTGTAAATAAATACAATAATTATAAATGTATAAACAAATGATTATGAGTTACACAATGATCGAACAAATGATAATAAATACTTTCAACCATAAGAGTATTTCCATTTTATAAGAAAAATATTTATATGATAGATGTTTAAATAGTATAAATAAATAAATGTTTTACTATGTCTAATTAAACATAATAAGACTAATAATACAAGACACAATCCAAAAATACTATTTTCATAGAAAATGGATACTTTTTGATGTAAAGTAATGAAAATAATTTTCCCATAATTTTTATAAACTTATTTCTATTTAAAACTGATTTATTGAGATTAAATCATGTTTAAATGATTAAAAATACGGAAATTAATAAAAATAAATGTTTTCTGAACCAACTATTTTTATTTCAGCTCATCATGATTAGAAATAATTTATCAAAAAGTTTGAGATTAAAATCATTAAAAATGAATTTTTAATCAATTAAATATAATTAAAACAAATAAATTCAATAAAAATATAAAAATATGACATTTTCCAGAAAATAAAAGTGTAATAATTTTCTTTATGGTGTCAAGATGTTACACCTAAATTTTTATAATTTTTGGAGTAAAAATGAATTTATTATGAATATTTCAAATTTATATATTATAATTATTTAAACAAAATAAAGAACTATAGAAAAAAATAAAAGGAAGGGAACCCGTGGGTAAAGGGGTTCGAACCCAGGTCCTTTCCAGATATTAACACCTACCAAACCACTACATCACAAGCCTCACATGTTATAAAGTTTAAACAAGAATTGTATTTATATAATAACTAAAACATCATCTTCTTCCCCAAATTAACCTACACATAAACCCTAACCCTAGAAATTCAATAACACGATTTAGGAAAGATTAAGACTCTGTAATAGAGGGCTTTTGATCGGGATTTAATAAAGAACAAAATGTCATAAGAATTTTATACTTACAAGTTCGATATAGAGCCCTTTAGCGAACGCAAAGCCGAACAAAAAAAACTCGATTTGGATAGGTTCCTGAATGTTATTTGCTATGTTTTATAGTGGGTTAAAGTCGTGTGATGTGCAGGAACCGAATGGTAAGATCAATTTATATGTTGGTCCATTGAAAATAGGCGTTTAGAAAAGTTTAAATGTTCCGGTCGGTTACCTCATTATCACGAATTAATATCCTTTTTATTGCACGTTTAAATCACCTTTTAGGTATAGTAATCGCTTGGTAATGATGGAGAAAACGTTTGGGCGCATTAAAAACGAGTTAAAACCAATTAATCGTGGGTTTATGACTTGCCGGAACTTGGCCGGAAAGTATTCCGGTGGCCGGAACCCGCTGGAAATCCGTAACAAGGAAAGGAATCAGATTTGTTTTTAAATCTTTTGATAATTGTCAGAATAGGTCCCTCAACTTAAACTTAGTTAGTTTTATTCTAGTTTAGTTAGTTTTCCCTTTATAATACACTAACCAAGTTAATATAAATTAACCAAAATGTCTTGAAACTTTATGACCTTGAAATTTTTTTATAAATCTTATACAAATACGTTTCACCTACGAAATTTATTAAAACTTATATCCAATCAATTATAAATATAACTGATAAAGTTTTAGTTTGTTCTAAAATTAAATTTGAAAATGACGAAACTTATAAGGGCTATAACGGAAATATTTGAAGGGCTATTTTTGCCAATGAGATGAAAGACGAGGGTGACGAATGTCACAGTCTCCCCTACTTTAGAAAATTTCGTCTCGAAATTTCTTTCAGGTGGAGGCTACTATGAAACTAAGAGGCGTTGAAAAAGTCAGCTAGATTTTTCAAAAGAAATTTTATCATTTATGTTTCGACAAAATTTAAAATAGTTGTCTAATACCCAAAGTAAAAGTTCCAAAATCTTTGACAGTTAATCCAAAGTTAGAAAGTTGAGAATTTTAAATGAGAAAAGTTTTAGGAACGGGTGAGGGGCAGAGGTAAAAATGAAGCAATCTCCCCTACTTTAGAAACGTTTCTGACTAAATGTTATTAGATTATGCAGCAGGATTTCGACTAACAGAAAGTGTAAGAGTATACAAGGTTTAAGGTTTTCAGTAGATGTGGTTAAAACGAAAGGCTCCAACAAAATTAATTGAAGCTTATGTAAAATGTTCTTATCGAAAGGCTAGTTATTAGTCAACGATCTAATGAAGAGGTAATTTCAATAAAATGGGTAGGTTCTTGGTCAGACTCCTAGTCCGTTCCCGCAGTATCGTTTATGCTTATATATAGGGTGTACCGCAGCTAACCCACCACACTCCCGATACTTTGGACTCGTACTGATTGTCTACCAATAGCCTAAATAGAATTACACACCACCCTTATGTACCTGTAAACCCATGATTGTGTTCCGGACCGTAATCACCAATTTACCTTACACTAGGGTGTTATGGTTTTCCATAACCCTAACATGAAATAAATGCGTGCAACCAATATGTAATATCTGCTGTAATGAAATAATGTTCAATCATGACATGGTTAGAGGTCATTCTCCTTCCGGGTTTTCCCTTTAACCGTAATGTGAATAACATGTAAGTATAAGACATGGTTAGAGGTTCTCCCCTTTCGGGTTCACCCTTAACCGGTAACTTCTGTTCACATCGTTGGGCTCTAAACACCTATATTGATAAACTCCGAGATTTACACCGTTCCCCTCGGATTAAAGAAATACTCTAATCCGAGTCGTACGTGGGCACTGGCTTAGATCTCATACGAGTTATCAACTAGTATGTTCATTGACCATGATGATGAACAAAATAATGTAAAGTATAACAGGGTTTTGCTCAAAACAGGAAAAATATGCATACCAAATATGTATAAGTATATAAGTATAGCATAAAATTTCGATTGAAAGAATAGTATAACACAAATCAAGTAAATCGCATAATTGCACAAAATGAAAGTAAACGAGTTGAATTACTGCAAATAAGCAATGTGAAAATAATTACAAATGACGTGTTAGAAATAACTATGAATAAAAATGGTGTAAGAATAAATTAATGAAATTTACGCAAATGAGAGTACGCAAAATAGACGTATAGTATACTGACATAAGGGTTTAAATTTAGTTAGTTTTACATATATGCATTATATGATAAAAGACAATTAGTAACATTCTGATAAGGATATGTCCAATATTTTGTTAGACCAAAATTTTTGCGACTGAAAGAGTGCGAATGTAATAGGATAAATTTCCGTTTATCAAAAACGTAGTTTGCTCAAACTTTGTGATATAGTTGAAAAGATTGTAGTAATGCATGATAACTCTTTAGAAATCGAAGTGTGTTTTAGATTCAAAACAAATTTATTAGAAAAATCTTCGTAAATACACATTTTCATGTGTTTACAAGAAGTCGAGTTTGAAAAATGTTATAAGACTTATTATTAGTTGCAAATTTCTTCTGAAAACATATATTGGATACGTCATATGAAAACAAAAGTTTTAAAATATGCAATACAAGTTTGTAAAATGCAAAATAAAACCATTTCATGAAGTATTTGTAAATCTAATGTGTTTTAAAAGGCCAAGATTTAAAATGACGTGAATGATAAAAATCAACGTATGTAATACGAATAGATTACCAATATTTAAGAAAATTCAACAAGACATAAATATCAATATTATAAACATTAGGATTTTTCCATAGGAAACTTTGACTAACTAAAGTAATTGAAATCTTATTAGTGACTTGTGGGGGCGTACTTTAGCCTATAAGTGAATGCTCATCCCGAGAGTTCCCAGGTCGGCATACGGGTCCCTCGTCTGATTGGGATTTATGCGAAATGCCAGGCCTAGACAGAAAACTCAGGATACAGGCGCTCACCCTTCCAGATTGCACGTGCCCCATCACTAGTAAATTCCAAAACTTTAGCGAGATTAAAAACGAGATGCAGAAATAGATCCTTGAGATGTGGATTTCACTCCTAACTCAAAGATGTATTTCAAATTTGAAAACGATTGTGGAATGAAACCAATCACTAAGTTAAGGATTTCACTCCCAGCTTAGTGGTTAAGTTTCTTTTTGAAGGAAATATCCTTTGAGGTGTGGATGTCACTCCTATCTCAAAGATATATTCCTAAGATAAATAACATATAGAGGAGTGAAACTAATTACCAAGGTATGGATGTCACTCCTAACTTGGTGATATCGTTTCGTTTGTGAATACGAGTGTCTTTTTCGCCAAGCAAAATATCAAAAGAATAACGAGAAATAATCATAACGAAAATATCTTGAAAGAAAATAATAGGAAATAAGAGAAATATAAACGAGAGGACTCGTGAAAGTAAGCTTAGTCATAGACTAGGCTAAAAGGCATTCTAATAACCTAATTCCCTATAACCATGGCTCTGATACCAATCTGTAACACCCCAACCGGTGGCGGAAACATCGAGGTGTCACGTAGTGACGATTGTTCAATAGCTCATGGACTAGAAGTGTAAGTTTGAATACATTGAATTTAATAATTTATTACATTAAAAGAAATACAACAATTACGACTAGCAATCTGAACTAAGATACAGTAATCTCAATCTAAGTCTATGTTCCAAACGCTTGGAAGTAATCTCATAAGAACCTGAAACATGTACGAAAATGATTTGGTCAATACAAAATGTATTGGTGAGCATACCCTGTTTGAATAAATATAGTAGGAAAAGTGTTTAGCAATTCATGTGCGGTACCATTTGCAATTATGTAATAAGTAATATCCGTTCAAAACCAAGCCTATGAATAATGACTAACGCATGACTAACCAAATGAATAATGAATTAACAAGACAATGACCAAGATTCCCTCAACAGAGTCTCAAGGGGGTATACCATAGTACTATTCATTGAAATGCTAGGCCGCCCAGCGGTTAATGATTTTGACAAGTCATAGACACACCAATTAAGATAAAGCAAACACACATAAGAATTGCATTTAGTAAAAGAAATAGAAACTTGATAGTAAGTACATGAGTCACCCCAGAATAGTAAAACAGTAAAAAGGGGAAAGATATACTCACAGTTTGCGAAAGCGATTAAGATCCAACTTAAGCGGTCGCGAGCTAAGTAACGGGAATTCCGAGGAATTCAACCTATAATGTGTAAGAATACTAATAAGGAAGTGTCTAAAAAGTCTAAGGTAACTAGGGTCTAAGACATTAGGGTTTGCTAAGTCGATTTAGGGAATTAGAGTTTTTATGACAAATTGGATTAATATAAAAGTTGTACCAAAGTTTAAAACTATGGTTTAGGTAATATATTTATTACCAATTAAATATTTAGATAAAATTATGTTTGACTAATTAAGATAAACTGACGTAGCTAATTACTGTAACTAATTATTGTAAATAAATACAATAATTATAAATGTATAAACAAATGATTATGAGTTACACAATGATCGAACAAATGATAATAAATACTTTCAACCATAAGAGTATTTCCATTTTATAAGAAAAATATTTATATGATAGATGTTTAAATAGTATAAATAAATAAATGTTTTACTATGTCTAATTAAACATAATAAGACTAATAATACAAGACACAATCCAAAAATACTATTTTCATAGAAAATGGATACTTTTTGATGTATAGTAATGAAAATAATTTTCCCATAATTTTTATAAACTTATTTCTATATAAAACTGATTTATTGAGATTAAATCATGTTTAAATGATTAAAAATAGGGAAATTAATAAAAATGAATGTTTTCCGAACCAACTATTTTATTTCAGCTCATCATGATTAGAAATAATTTATCAAAAAGTTTGAGATTAAAATCATTAAAAATGAATTTTTAATCAATTAAATATAATTAAAACAAATAAATTCAATAAAAATATAAAAATATGACATTTTCCAGAAAATAAAAGTGTAATAATTTTCTTTATGGTGTCAAGATGTTACACCTAAATTTTTATAATTTTTGGAGTAAAAATGAATTTATTATGAATATTTCAAATTTATATATTATAATTATTTAAACAAAATAAAGAAATGTAGAAAAAATATAAAAGGAAGGGAACCCGTGGGTAAAGGGGTTCGAACCCAGGCCCTTTCCAGATATTAACACCCACCAAACCACTACATCACAAGCCTCACATGTTATAAAGTTTAAACAAGAATCGTATTTATATAATAACTAAAACATCATCTTCTTCCCCAAATTAACCTACACATAAACCTTAACCCAAGAAATTCAATAACATGATTTAGGAAAGATTAAGACTCTGTAATAGAGGGCTTTTGATCGGGATTTAATAAAGAACAAAATGGCATAAGAATTTTATACTTACAAGTTCGATATAGAGCCCTTTAGCGAACGCAAAGCCGAACAAAAAAAACTCAATTTGGATAAGTTCCTGAATGTTATTTGCTATGTTTTATAGTGGGTTAAAGTCGTGTAATGTGCAGGAACCGAATGGTAAGATCAATTTATATGTTGGTCCATTGAAAATAGGCGTTTAGAAAAGTTAAAATGTTCCGGTCGGTTACCTCATTATCACGAATTAATATCCTTTTTATTGCACGTTTAAATCACCTTTTAGGTATAGTAATCGCTTGGTAATGATGGAGAAAACGTTTGGGCGCATTAAAAACGAGTTAAAACCAATTAATCGTGGGTTTATGACTTGCCGGAACTTGGCCGGAAAGTATTCCGGTGGCCGGAACCCGCCGAAAATCCGAAACAAGGAAAGGAATCAGATTTGTTTTTAAATCTTTTGATAATTGTCAGAATAGGTCCCTCAACTTAAACTTAGTTAGTTTTATTCTAGTTTAGTTAGTTTTCCCTTTATAATACACTAACCAAGTTAATATAAATTAACCAAAATGTCTTGAAACTTTATGACCTTGAAATTTTTTTATAAATCTTATACAAATACGTTTCACCTGCGCAATTTATTAAAACTTATATCCAATCAATTATAAATATAACTGATAAAGTTTTAGTTTGTTCTAAAATTAAATTTGAAAATGACGAAACTTATAAGGGCTATAACGGAAATATTTGAAGGGCTATTTTTGCCAATGAGATGAAAGACGAGGGTGACGAATGTCACATCTCCTCTAGGGTAGAGCCTTGAGAAGAGCAGTCTCATTTGATATTCCTTAAGTGTGTGTAAAACCATTGCTTTGCGTAGGCCGTTATCAATCTGAGTGATTTGATGGGTCAGGAAAGTGTGTCCTTTGGATACAATATTCAGTCCTTAAAATTAAACCTATGCTATATTGTGTGTTTGTTTGTTTCTTCCGTATGATCTAGATATATCCAAGCTCGGTTATATTGTTTCCACCTTTATACTCGAACAAATCCAGTGAATCCTTTTCTTGCTAGATAAGAAACGATCCTACAAATGGTATCAGAGCCGAGGCTCAAATTCATGGGTTATTTGATGGTATTTGATTGTCCAAATTTGAGTTTTGATTGAGTTTTGACAGTGTTTGATTGTCTACGTTTTTTGGATTTTTGGATAAACTTTCATGGATAAAAGTTGATTTTGAGCATTCTATTGGATTCAACATGTTTTCTAGTCAAATTGATATAAAAACTTCACTGAAAACGAGTTCGGATTGAATTTTTGAGTAAAAGAGTTTGATTTACGTTGATTAAAAAGTTGCTGCAGATTCAAGCCATTTGAACCATCTTCAACCCGACTAAATGGATTCATTCGGTCCGACTGTGAATCATTATCCCTCCTACGATCCAACTATGCCTCCATTCGGCCATTATTGTTTCATTCGAAACCTTAGTCGGATCTTATCCCTCATTCGGTTCCTTTAGTTAGTCTCCCATCTTTAAACGGTTCACCTTAGTCGGATCTCAAACCTACATACGATTCCATCCTTTGTCGGTTTGTTCCTTCATGGGATAATACACTCAAATGGATCCAACCCACATACGGTCACACTCACAATTGGACTCCCATATTTCTTAGTCGGTGCTCCTTAGTCGTATCACCAACATTCGGCCAAACCCACATTCAATGGCAACCCTCAGTTGGTGTTTCACTTAGTCAGGCTCAACTCGTCATACGAACCACACACTTACAGTCAGACTATTATCCTCAAATGGAACTTTTGGTCTTCAATCAGACAACCATTTATCTACAGTCGGATCTGCACCCGTTTTAGTTGGACTCCTTTCACTTCAATCGGGTCTTTCAATCAAAGGTTTTATTTTTGTTAGGCCGATTATAACATTCAATTGGTTCTATATTCAGTTAGAGGTTTTAGTGAAAGAAAAGAGTAAAAGAATGAAGGAGTATGGTGTGTGACGACTGGAGTTTTTGAAAGAGGCAAAGTTATAGAAAGAGATTGGTTAGCAGCTGAAAGTTTAAAAAAAGTTAATTAGGGTTTCGTGTAGGAGAATGAAGGGTATAAAAACAAAGAAGAATATTGCAGTCAAATAGTTTGTGTGGGCTAGATTTAAACTTTAGGTTGTCTTCGTTATAATTCCTAAAATGGGCCAAACAGATAAAGAAGTTGCAAAGAAATGATCATTTAAATGTTAAAGGGCTTGTGGACATAACTATTGATATAATTGGACAAATTAGTTTCTGTCGGCTTAATTTGAACCTCAATCGGCCTTAGCTTTTCATTTGGATAAATGTACAACCGATTCAAATTCTTAGACGACGTATTACTCTTTATCAGACCGCACCTTAGTTGGTCCAAGCTTGTCTTAGTCCGGCCAAACTAAGATTCATCCACATACAATTATACTCTTGTCATATTCTACCTTGTTCAGTCGGTTTATATATCAGTTTTACTTCTAAAATGACAAATCCATAGATTCATGTTAGCCAATCGCAACCACAAACCCGCTATCGTTTGTTACTAACCCTTGGGCAATGGATATTGCGAGGATTAGTCGACAACAACCACAACCACAAACTCAGCCGCTTGTGAATGCGACCACTCCATGGAATTTCCATCTAGTTAACAATAGGTACAAAAACCGGATGTGACAGTTACTTTTTTCAGCAAATCAAGCGATTACCACACATACGGATGCTCACAAAGCCTTGGTTGAACATGTTGATGAAGTTTGTGACTGGAATTCAAGAGTTCAAGAAGATGGTCAAGGCGAGACTGCGTATTAAGCCTGGGTGATGAGACATTCAGACGAAGGACAATCTTCAAAACTAGCCTGAGTTCAAATGAAGGAACCGGTGGAATTGAAGAGAGCTCAGATGAATAAATTGAATCATCAACTTCTGGAGAAGTTTCTAAAGAAACCAGTAATACATAGGTAGAATGTTCAACATCTGGAAAGAATGGTTTAGAGGGAAAGAGACAAGATGTGAAGGATGCTCACTTTCTTAATAAGTCAACAGATGATCAAATTGGGCGGTTTAATCAAAAAAGTACTGTAAGACCTTTTAAACTTGTTTATGTTAATTGTTTAGAATTGGAAGGTAAAATTGAACGATTAACCGAGCATAAACGCAACTTGGCATCTGATTTTGCTAAAAGTCAGGAAGCTAACAAGGTTTTAAAGCAAAATGAAACCGATTTCCAAAATAAACTTAACAATTCAAATAAAGAGGTTTTAGAATTGCCAAAAACCATTGATAACAAACAAGATGCAATAAATAATTATATAGCATCTTGAGAACAAGCAAAGAAAGACTTAGCTTCAGTCAAGTGTAATTATGAGTCAAATAACAAGAAGATTAAGAGTTATAAAGCTTAAATATATGTTTTGAAACATATCATTGATACTTAAAAACCCTCCAAGGAGATGTCAGAATTTGGTTACAAAGAGTGTCTCCCTCAAGTGAGACATGAAACTCAAAATCTTACTAGAATTTCTAAGGAGACAAACACCACTATATCTCTGATCACAACCCCTTTGGTTGCTGATCCAAATGAGGTGAAACCAAAGAATGCATCTGATTAAAATAAAGGTGTAGAAATTGAATTTTAGTGTGTGGATTCTGATGATGAATCCCAGGAATCGGAAAGGACGGGTTTGGACTTAAAAGTTTTCTTAGAAAATGAATCAGATCCCGAAGAAAAGCCTTTCCAAATTCCTGAGGAAGTTGAATTGTTTTACATGACGACCAGGTCTGACAAAATGTATTTTGACCAAAAATTTCCTATGAAAAACGTGAAACAATCTTTAATCACACAAATTTTTCATGAATTCAACTTTTTAATTGATAATAAGGGAAATTCAAAACAAAGTATGGAACAAAGTAAACCACTTCCTAAATATAAGGTTAAGAAACATGTTGGTCAGAACAGTCAGGCTCAAACCAAACCCAACTATCGTGTCATTAGAAAGAACATATCTAGGAACGATCAAAAGGGTCCCAAGATCAAAGATGTCAAACTGAATGGTACTGACCAGGTGAAAATTTTTGAAAACAAGTCTAACTACGACTACTTTCGACAAAGATATCAAAGAAATTATTCAACTAGATCATCTGATTATGATTCATATCCAAGTACCTCTCATTTTAGAAGCTCACATGGAAGTTGGAGCCCCAGATATTCTCACTGTTATGAAGAATGGAGGTCGTGCTTTGAGTGTAAGGAGGTTGGACACTTGATTGTAAATTGTCCCTATCTAGGAAAACTAAATGGCAAATCATATGAACCCCCAAGATATAACAACCAAAGATCTGGATCACCTAAACAACAAGTTAAACAAAATGTTCAGGTGACATCAAAGAATGTGAAAAAGAAACAAAACATTGTTCTTAATGTTTCTAACCCAAAAGCTGACAAGGCATCAAACTCAAAGGCTCTACCAAAGCTTGCAAAACCAAAGGGAGGTCCAAAAGCAGGTCCAAAGGCTAACTGAAAGACAAACCCACCAGCAAGCCTAAAGGCGAAGCCCTAGGTACTACCCAATCTGTCAAGCATAAACCTGTAAAGGATAAGCATGACTAGATTTGGAAGCCGAAACCAGCTAAGGTATAGTATGAGGGTTCATTTGTTTTATAAGTACCATGTACATCAGTTGTTGTTAATGTGAAAACACCAACCCCTCACGGTAGGTGGTTGGAGTTACCCTTGATTGATGACCTAGGATGACCTAAGACATTCAAGGCCTGGGTCCTCCTCCCCAACAGATCTTTGAATAAGTGTGAAGGGTGTACCATGAGGCACTATCAGTAGTCTGTGGATAATTAGCAGTTGCTCCAGTAAAATGAACAGAATATTATTGAAGCATATGTAACCTTTGTTGAAAAGGAGAGGGCGTGTCCTTAAAGAAGAGAAAAGAAAAGAAAGAAAGAAAGAGAAATGTCCTATAAAATTTGATTCATGACCCAGTGTTTCGACTTTACAAGCGAGTGTCAGTAGCGCAGAAGAGTGAATTAGGTTGTTGTTGTTGTAAAAGGTTCTTGCATTACCTAAAGGGATGACGACCAAATGTCTAAGGTACCCTAATAGCGATAAGCTAGATCTCGTTACCTTCAGTGATTCTATCTGTGGTGCTGGAAAAATCATTAATTTGTGGGAGTTCATCATGTGTGTTTTCCATATAACCTGCGAAGCCAAATCAGGTAGCTGCATTGAGCTTTTCTTTCCAGGTTCTTTGAATACGCAAACAAATGTGTGACTATGGTTTGAAATTTCTTAACACTCCTATCTGTGTCGATAATATTACTGCCTTAGTGATCACTAAGGATTCCGTTAACACTAAAGCGCACACTGACTACCAATGTGTCAACCTTTTAGCAAATCAGTTGAAAAAAATCTATATTTGACTACCTTGTAACAGTAAACGATATTATGGGAAAATTTGAGTAGACCACACCGGCAAAGCGGTTTTTGTACAATGTGTTTTTACATTTTAGGGGGAGAAAAGTTTCAAGGAAAAATTATAAAACACATTTGAAAAGTAAGAAAATTTCTAAAACCTTTAAAATAAAAAATGAGTATTCACTATGAGAAAAAGAGAAAATGATGGTACATCAGTGGACTATCAGATTTCTTAAAACCTAAAACTACAAAATAAACAACCTAACAAATGATATACTGATAAGCTCCAAAATTATTTCAAAGTTGGCACGGTGATATAAACATAACAACTTGAAACTGTGTGGATTTACACCTCATTGGCATATGGTCTTAGTACTGAAATTTCATTTAATTGATTGCCAAAATCGATCCGAGGTTTCAGGTCTTCAAGTTGTTGGAATCATCCGAGGTAGACTGGACGTCTCTTAGAATAGAAGGCTGGCACACATGTCGTGCGTTTAGTTTGTGGCCGAACTGAGGCACCTCTTTGTCAGTTACGAAACAAAAGATAATGAAAAGAAAAATATAATAAAATTCCAAAATGAGGCGTCTAGGACTCCTGGAAATAGCAAAAATATACGTAATGCCAAAATCCTAATTATCATTGAGAATTTTGCTCTAAGGCAACAAATCAAATGCCTAATGCTTCGTACTGACAAATCAACTAACGATGTTTGCCCTAACCCTTGTCAAGTTTGCACTGTAATGCTTAAGGCACATGTGTCGTACGTTGGTTTCGCATCGGAACTGAGGCACCTCTATGTCCCACGAATCACCATTCAACACGTACCTTGTAGAAAACGGATGACACAAAAATACGCATCGGTTACAAGGAAGCTTTGTACATACCTTAATAATGGGTCAAAATATCACTTTCGAGGTTAAAAGTGAAAATTTTTAAAAGGTTCAGGCTGAAAATGACATATTTCAAAGTTCATCAGGAAAATGAGCCAGTCGCCCAAAGCTAATGGGCGAATAAGTCATTTCTCCAAATGTTCGGAAGATCAAGGGTCGGAATGGATAACTCTAGGAAGTTGAATGAGTGATCTAAGATCCATTGACTTCAAGAGTTTCAAAATCGAGAATTTTGATTCAGTCAGAATTTTGTCGTTTCTAATGAAAGTTGTAGTTTGTGCAGTTTTTATTTATCTTTTCTGCAGGATCAAAGACAACGACCATGCAACGACATAATATATAGCTGAAGAAGACCTAGACATGAACAACAAGCTCATCTTAAACAACAAGAACCTTGAAGCTCCAGAGTAACCGAAGCTGAAGATTATGTGAATCAAGAAATGAACATGAAGGAAATGAGGCCACAACACAAGCTTAAAACAGAAAGTATGCAAGTCTTCATGGGAGTGTAGAAGAACATTGCGGTGCGCATCCCCAAGTTGAACAATTTCAAATTTGAAGATTTCAAGACGTCAAGACAATATATCATTAGCTAGGTCCAATGGGAGTTTGTTAGTAAATTTCATATGTGTCCCCAACTAGATGATAGGATGCGTCTGTAAATCATTAGGTAGGTCTAAGCGAGAGATTGTTGGTGCATTTGTATGTCCCCAACTAGTGATTAGACGGTATAAGTCATTGGCGAGATCATTTTATTTAACTGTATAATTTATAGTGTGTCCAGTGGCAAAACTGTGATTAATTGCCTTGGGAGACTGAGGAATTGTATAAATACCTCAGTCTCTCCTCCTCTAGGGTAGTGCCCTGAGAAAAGCCCTCTCATTTGATATTTATTAAGTGCGTATAGGAGAGTGTGTAAAACCATTTCTTTGCGTAAGCCATTACCAATCCGAGTGATTTGCTAGTAACCGTGTGTTTGTCTTGTGTTTGTTTGTTTGTTTGATCTGTATCATCTAAATAATTATCCAAGTCCGGTAATATTGTTTCCGCCTTTATACTCAAGCAAACCCCGTTTTTCTTATTACATAAGAAGCGATCCTACAAATAGGTTTTGCAATGAATATTAATAAAAGGAAGGGATAGTCGTATGCTTTGTTATGAATTTCTTTTGTTTTTATTCAATCTATTATTATATATGTAGCTTTTTTAAAAGCATTTATTTACAAAACATATTAGCTCAACCCGTGTATTACACCAGGACCTAACCTAGTTTATATATACACACAAACACAAAAATGAAAAACGAAAGTCACCCATCCAAACCCCCTTACTACCTTTCCTTTTTTTTTCCTTTTTTATAATTTTTCCTTTTTTAAATTTACTTATTTTATTTTTATATTTTACTTACTTTTATACCATCAATTAATTAATTAATTATTCCTTTAAGAAATTTTTTAAATTTTATAAATGAATATATTTTACTATGTTATATTGTCTCGATCTAACTTTGGTTCCCCTGCTGCGGTAGAGATGTACAATTCAGGTATTGGGCCAGAACCTGTCTCGGGTAGGAACCGAGTAAGGCTCAATTAGGTATAAACGAAACCAGGTTTTTCAAGGAACCAGGTAGGAACCAAACCTGGATTCTAGATGTATAAATGGGTACCCAATATACCTAATTAAGGTTGGGTTAGGTAGAGTTCCTACTCAACAACCGGGTACAGCTGGTTATTCATTAAAAATAATAGTTTTTTATCGTTGGAACTAGTTTTTACTAGTAATATAGCCGTTTATACAACATGAAATCATTTTTTCACCATTTTAACTCTTCCAGTCAAATATAAATACGTATTGAAGGTTTAAGTGTGATTACACCACTTCTTTAACTCTTAAACGCTCTCTAAAATGCATTACCGCTCAAACCACTCAACTCTCAAGTATCATTAACGATGACAAACAATGAAAAATTGTTATGGTGCTCGAAACCAAAAGAAACCCCGAGATTTGGTCCAACTACGACTTATTTCTTATATCGGACAACACCAAGGTGGCACGTTGCAAGTATTATGGGAAGTTCCTCAAATCCGTGGCGAACATAACTCTAAACAAATATGCGTTTAAACATTTTTCGGCCAAAAAAGATAAAAAGAAAAGGAATCGTCCGGATCTGCTAAAACCCTAACCAAACCTAGTGTTTATTTTAATTTTTAAGGTTAACTGTTGAGTTGTTTAAGCTTCACTTCAATTTAAAACATCAATAAAATAACATTTTGAAGAAACACGAATCCGAGCTTGACGGGTTAACGTCAATCTTGGTAGTGATTCCACAGGGTGTTTACAAAGAGGTATGTTTATAAAATGTGATAGGTCTAAGGACAAAACCAAGGAGTTTAGGAGACTACCGATTAGAAGAGTCGAGCCTCTAAAGGTTAGTATAGTAACCTTTGTTGAAAAGGAGAGGGCGTGTCATATATTATTGAAGGATATGTAACCTTTGTTGAAAAAGACACGAAAGAGTTCGTAGTCTTTTTGAGTGAAAGTTTATGTGAATGTCAGATGCCAACAAAAGGAGAAGGAGCTCCTCCTTTTGTAGTACCTCGTTGTCACACTTTCTCAGCCCATCCTCTACCCTTGATGGGCCCGGCCCAGGTAGAGGCGTCTCCAAGTTTTCGGCCCAAGTCCTCAGGCCCAATTGGTGCAAGTGGGTTTTGGTAAAAAAAAATGGGAAAGTAAAGTACAAGGAGGGATGTTATCGTCCTGACGATAATACACGTGGCGTCCGCTGATTAGACGCCAGTGGGCGGCTGACACGTGGCGTCCGCCTACTGGTAGATCGAGGGCGGTGGGTAATCACTCTTTTTCTTGAAACTGAAGACAAGTTGAGAAAGCCTGGTGTCAGAAAGATATCTTGGCTGGGAGGCTGCCACGTCGTCGTCCTTTCTGGCTGTCAGGTTGTGCGCAGCCTTTGATTGGTTGGAAAGTCTGACGGGTAGCCTGCAGCGTTAGGAACAGTTGCCTGGGGCAGGAGTGTGTGTCTCGAGGCTGCCCCATAAGGCATCTTTGTGATCGTGTTGGTGAAGCTTTATCTATCTTGTTGAAGAAGCTTCGTAGTGCGTCCGTCCCGCTGACGTAAAACGGGCGGTATATAGTGGGCGTCAGTCTCTCCGCTGACGTAGAACGGGCGGGTGAGTCTGTGTCACGAAATGTCGTGTGCTAGCTATTCCGCTGACGTAAAACGTGCGGGTGAGTCAGTGTCACGAAATGTCGTGCGCTAGCTATTCCGCTGACGTAAAACAGACGTTTATAGTTATAGCTAGGCGCAGTTTGTAAGTTTGTGGTATGGTATTTGGTACCATATCCCTTCACATTTATACTAAACATAATTAGCATTAAATCTAAATAACTATTACAATACTAATACAAATTACAAAGTGACATCCATTATCAGCTTCTAAATTTGTAACCTGCTAAACGGTCCTCCATTAACTCGTTCATATTCGACCATAAATTCTTCAACAACATGCCCATTGTTCTTTGGGTCTTCAAACTCGGCCATTTGTCTGCGGTAGATATTGTGAAATATTCCAATCAGTTTGGATATACTTACGATCTTTGCTTTGAGATAATCACTTGTACGGTCGGTTTCAAACCCATTTTCACGTCATATCACTCCTTAAGGCAATTTCAAAAACCAGGACCATAACGATACCTTGTACCCTCCTCTTGTAAGTTCTGGTTTTAACCTGTACAAAAGCTAGGCCTAAGTTGTACTCCTTGTCGTTGGTCCAAGTTGAAGACATTTTCGAAAGCTTTTAATTTATGCATATATGAATTCTCATCGATCATGCGAAGAAATTCCAGTATATTTAAATTCGCTATTTTTTCGTGACCAAAAAGTAATTAAGCTGGACCGGAGGCCAGCCCACAATTGGCTAGTTTGAACTTTGAAAGCCCGAGAATTTGATGGGTTGTCCACATGGAACACATACCTTAAAAGGATTATCTAAAATTATACGTTATGTTCACCAACTTAAATAAATTGTGTTAACAAGTCTAAAAGTTTATCCAAAAACAAAGGGGTCCAAAAGGTTAAAGTTAAGTATAATTAAGTATTTTATAAATTTAGAAAAATCTATTTAAAAACTATATTTCATTCACCCATCTTTTCTCTACCAATTAGTTGTTAATGTGACATGACTTTGCTAGAAAAATACAGGTAATAAAGTATTTGATATTCGTTTTTATGTATTGCATAAAGTATTTGAGTACGTTGATTAAATAAATAATTTTAAAAGTGATACCAAATAACATATTTTAACATCAAACTGATTATTCTTTCATTTTCTCAATAAATATTGTACATTACTTTTGAAATGACGTATTTTCTCTTTTAAAAAGCGAAATCAATACTTTTTATCCAAGACCAGAAATTTTGAAAACCAACTGTTGTATGATATATATACTTTTCTGATTTTATAGAATAAATATAAGGGGGGACGGAGTGCTCCACCGAAACATTTTCAACTTCACTGATTTACACAAATCCTGCACTGCCACATCACTTCACTGATTCACTTCACTGAAACACTTTTTTAAAGGCAACACTACCCTGAACTACCCAACCCATAAAAAACAAAAAACCCCACACACAAAACTACCCGTGTTTGCTTACCGTGCGTTAAATAGAACGAGAAACCCTACCAGCACAGGTGGCGGTGGTATTACCGTGCTGGTAGTGGGGTACCCGTGACCAAATCGGTAAGCGCCCCGTCCCCCCCCCCCCCCCCCCAAGAATAATAATATCTATATCTATACTATATTATAAAACATGAGGAAATGATGCCTGGAAAAATTAAGAAATTACAAGTTTAATTGCTCAAAGTACAAACATTCGATGTATTTGTTAAAGGGTAAATTCGTATTTTGCACGTTTAATTAATTTTAACCTTATGTATGCATAAGTTAATTGGTTCTTTAATGTTAGTGACAGTTCAATATCCCTCTTTATAACCAATCTTTTCCAACCCTTAATCGCTTAGTTCATAAGTCGAAACCGATAATTGACATTCAGTTCATCAATTAAATGGTATCCTCCATCCCTTCATTTGATCTTCATCATGCCTTTAAAAAGATCAACTTGTATTTGGTAAAAATGTTTAACATTCATCTCATCATATGGGAATAAGAACCCACGTCTCCATCTTCTGCCGTTTAGTTTATACTCGCACATATATCTGAGAGAGTGTGTGTCACACCCTCAAATTTCCACGTGCATGGTTTTACCGCGAGGCGCGTGACAAACCAGGATCCAAGTCAACGGTCACAATAAATGACAACTATATGATATTAAAAACAACGTAAACTGCCCATTAAGTTTTCAAAATCTATCCAACACAGCGGAAGCATAAACCGTTATTACAATCCAAAATTGAAACATAAAGTCTGAAAATGCTCAATGAACATGCATATGAATCCTAGACACCGTGAGACTTTGTGCGCCTATCGACAGCTGCTACCTTAGCGACCTGAGACAAACATGCTAGAAACGTCAGCAAATAATGCCGGTGAGTTCACAGGTTTTTCATGAAGACCGACTCCAAAAGTTCCAATGAATACCCTTGGCCAAACCAGGCCACATGCATACAAATCAGATGAATACCTGTCACTACTGCGATTGGAAAACCATTACTGAATTCGAATACGTGAATACATGAATACTTCCCGAATGAATACTGAATACCTAAGAGACAACATGCACCTGTCCGACCTCCAGTCGACGAGTTGGGCCGGTCACGCCGAAATAGATCTATCCACATTTTCCCCGTTGTGCAAACCCGCACATTCATGGTTTTCCCCGGGACTTCCAAAGATCTCATAGTAACTCAAATGAATACTCCAATACATAAAGAATACATGAATACCAAAACATAATTTGACACATCTTTTATGAAAACATAAGTTGACACACGTTTAAAGAATACAGCATGTTTTTTCCCCCGAAAACCAAAACCAGTAAAGACTGGGGCCGTGAAACTCACCTTAGATTCGTCTTCAGTTAAATAGAAATCCAACCCGTGTGTGACAGCCCCGACTACTGACAACCTATCAATGAGTTTAAGTAAGCGTATTGACTACTAACCCGAAGGTCCCCGATTGTCCAGATCTTGACTATGTGTGTTTAGAAATGTGTTTGAATGTTAACCGGACATACCAGACAGACCTGACATCCCGTTGGTGACCCATTACATCAATTAATAAAGTACATAAGATTAACACATAAGTTTTAATCATAAAACACTTAGTTTGCATAAAAAATCGCACATATGAAGTTGTAAGGTCGAATCAGCATGAAACAGGACCAGGTTCGACCAAAACAGCCCTGGTTCAAACCATTTATGACTCGTTCGACCTATACACAGGTTCATACAACCGAATGCAAGTTTATTCGACCTTAACACATGTTCATTCGACCTTAACATGTGTTAATTCGACCTAAATCAAGTTCGTTCGACCTAAATAAGCTTATTCGACCCAAATGAAGCCAGGTTCGACCCTGGGGCACCTACATTCGACCCCACTCTAGTCGAATATGTGCCAGGTTCGACCCCTGCAATTCCATTATTCCTTAAGCACACCAAATCGCATCAAAACTATCTGAAAACATCACGAAATATCACGAAACACAGCAGTCAAGTATGAATAACATATCCCCACAAAACCCTACCAATTTTATTCCAAAATCAACCCGTTTTAATACTTACCCAAAATGGTAAAATTATGGAAACGTCACATCATGCATGAAAACTTTACCTAATTAGGAAACTTTGTGAAATCCTTCAATAATCATCCCCAATTTGCTCAGATTATCAAGTGTATGAAAACCTCCAATCATATTATCTATAATAACCTCATGAATCAAATCCCTAAATCTATCAAAATCCCCAAAGTAGGCAAAATATCATTATCCAACAATTGATAGCCTAAGATAACCAAAGCCTATCCATAGCAGCCTTAGAACATTTCTATAACATCTATGTTGCACATAATCATCAAACAATACATATCACATCATAAGACACCATTAGCACATGTTAACTTGTATGAAAACTTATGTATTATGATTAGGTTTTGTTTAGAAAGATGTTAGGAAGGTTTTTAATTGTGAAAACTATCTTAAAACAGATCTGGACCTTTGGGGTTTAATAAAAATGAATCAAAATGCTTTAAAAAGGATATTGGATGAAGAACACACCTTAGATCTTTGTTTAGAAGATGTTTGTAGGTTAGATTATGAAAAACAAGGGCAAAAACTCCTTCCCCAGTGATTAAAGTTGAGAGAGAGAGTGTTTAATGGCGTTTAGGATTTGTGAAATGGTGAAAAATGATAAAGTATGGTATTTATACTAAGGTCTGGTTCGACCCTATGCATTTCTCGAATGAGTCTGGGTGTGGTCGAATGAAGCTTTTAAGTAGCTCAGTGTCTGGTTCGAACCCCCTTAAGGTCGAACCAAGACTAGTCATTTCCAGATTTTCCAGTTTTGTCATTTTAACGCATTTTAACACATCCTAACACATGAACATGCAATCGTAACATATGTTAAGCATATATATAATCATGGATAATTATCTAAACACCGTTTAAACACGTATTTGCATATCATGTAACATATACAGATCAATTCATGTTTGTTACTTAATCTAATTCATGTAATTCACCAACAACGGGACTCATGACTTGTGTGTGTGTAATTAACCCAATGATCCTCCGAATCATTGAACCATGGACAATACGAAAGGTAATATGACCCAACTGACCTAGTTAAGTATGTTTGAATAAACGTTTTTTGCTAAGGTAGACTTATGTGTTTGTAAAATGTTAACCTAAACATGCCGGGTGTCAAAGAGAGAGGGGGGGGGGGACAATGGGGATGAAGATGGGTTTCGAAAGTGGTAACGTCTGTCTAATTCCAGAGTTTTGGCGGCCTTCAAGTTTCCAGCCATAGCCGCCACCATCGCCGAAACTATTAGTTTAGGTCCGGAGGTTTGTTTTTTTACTATATATTGTTTTATTCTAACTTGATATCTATATGTCGTTTAATGCCCTTGCTTCTGGGATGAGTGGGTTAGTGGGCAGAATCCTACGCTACGTTAAGTTTGACGGTCACAGTTGCAAACTACAGTTTTCTTGTAGTGTATGTGTAATTTTTTATACACAAAACTTATGATGTTGTCTATATGTAAGTCCCTTTTCAGATTGCCTTTTTTATGGGCACTATCCATCATTATTACAATAACTTATTTAATCAGAAAGACAGACAATTAGTTGGCGAAAAACTAAGGAAAATCCTGAAAATTTTCAGGATTCATGAGTTCTTTAAAATGGTCAAAGGAGATGAAGAAGTTAGAAGACGAAATGAACCAAAAGTTGGTATTTCTAAGTGGTTTTAAAGTTGCATTTAGAGACCAAATTCATATAGACATTCTTATCAAACCTGGTGATGATGCTCCCTCCATACCTGCACACAGAGCATTATTGATAAGTATCTTTAACTTTAAGAAATCTAAAAAATTTACAAAATCTTTAACGAATATTCTAAAATGAGTTTGCAAATATAACACGACAACAATATTTAAAGATGGTATTTTTTTTAAATTTTGTATATAATAATTTCTTTAATTTGCAATGCAGGAAACAAGGTCGAACATATTTAGAAACATGCTAGATTATGATGGATGCAAAGCTGCACCAAATGACAGTATTACTCTCTCTGAACTAAACCATGAAGAGGTTGAATATTTATTGGAGTTTCTATATATCGGCGATTTGGCTAAAGAAAAGTTGGATAAACATTTGTATTCATTGTCAATAGCAGCAGACAAGTATGAGATCCAGTTCTTGCAGAAATTCCGCGAAAACCGAATGCTTGAAATCCTCAACACGAGTAATGCGCACGAATTTCTCATCTCACGTGTAACTTTAGAAATGCTTTACAGTGGAAGAATAAGATTGTTATATTAATCATGAATTATAAGGTTAGGTATGTTCAATTACACAACTACATTATGTATTATCCTTTCTAAAAGATGTATCCTATAAATTATGGACGAAAACTTTTAGATTAAATGAGACTACGCCTTTTTTGTTTATGTTTTTATTAAAAATTTTGCTTTCTACATTACTTAAGACTCATCTAACCATTTTGTTGCGTCGGAATGTGTATAGAACGCATATGCCTTTTTGCTTACCTTGTTTAACCTTCTTTATTATTTTTATGTTGACTAATTTTGACTATTTCATATTTTTGTCAAATCATTTTGTAAGCGAAAGATTTTGACTAAAACAGGATTAGATGATCATACAAGTTACAAAACCAGGTGCGGAAACCCTAGCTTTGAACAAACTGATAGAAACTCAAATCAAAACACAATCAATATCATTTTCAAAGCTTTTCATAGATTAACTTTTGCATAAACTTGATTACAAACACAATTCAGTTAATCTAGATCAAATACAAACACTTTCAATCTAACCTGGAACCTGACCTCAAAACACACACAACTAATAACTCTCTTACATTCATAAAAACACAAAATCTATATATAGAGTCTGCACATTCGCCCAGTTGATGTGGTCGAATGTGGACTTCTTCCACATTCGCCCACTCTAGGGTACGAATGTGTATCTTGATCAGGAACCATTCTACCTTCGCCCATTAGCTATCTACCTTCGCCCACTTTTGCTTACCTTCGCCCACTATTATTTACATTCTACCAATCAGCACTATTTAACACATGTTAACATCCAATCACTAGTCGCAAAACGCATCTACAAACTCCCCCTCGACTATTGATTGGATTGTCTTCTCTTTTCGTCCATGGCTTTGTTCATCAGCTTAATTCTGAGCTGTTTCTTCTGCTCATTGGTCATTACAGGCTCAAACATTCTCTTCACTGGTTTCGACACATTTGCCATCTTCACCGTCTTGCCATGTTTATTCTCCAAATTACTCCCTACATTAATATCATAAGCAAAGCAAACTCCAACCACTTGAGTATACTTCCTTGCTTGATCAGCGTCTTTCGGCTCAAAGTAAATCGGATTATAGAAAAGCATGATGATGTCTTCAAAAGTACAATTAATCAACCACATCGGATCAAATACATGAACATGCTTGTATTTGTCCTTCCCGTCTCTCAACACTATCACCGCTTCAGCCTTCATCCAATCATAATACCAGAAAATAAAATCAGCACTGAAATGTTGTGGCATAGGCATCAAAGGTATTTTTCTCATCACTTCAGGTGCCTTGTATATCAAAGTAACCCGCTTCAGCTTGGTTTGAGGATCAATATCCCTATGAACTTTTCTTCGGGGATATTGAGGCTTGAATCGATTCCATCTTGTTCTACTTTCCCAAACCAGCTTATCTGCACACCAACCAACATGTGTACCGCTTACTGAAGCACCTGACATAGGGAATCTGCATAGATCTCTGACCGCCCAGTACGGTAGAGTTAGCAAATCAATGAATCTGTTAAAATACAAGATCCCTGTTTCCCATTTAGCAGCTATGCACTTCAGCCTGCCCAAATATGTCCACCCGAGTGCTCTGCCTTTGAACTTGGCATTGTGAAATCTATAAAAGTTTCCTTGAGCTTCAGGCTTTGGTCGGTTCTCATCCATTTCTCTCAATTTCTTCAAATAACTCTTCAATTCATCAGATTGATTTGAAGATTCTTGCTTATCAGCACCAAACACCTTCTCCACAAACTCTGCACTTCTTTGCTGTGCCTTCTTCTTCGCCGAATTGTTTGGTGTCTCAGTGAAATCAGGAAATATCTCATCTTTATCTGTTTCTCTGAAGTACTGAGGAAATTCTTCATGAGTTATATCTTCAACCTCCACTTCATCAAGCTCAGGAGTATTCTTATCATCTGAGTGACTTCCAATATCCTTTTCAGAAATATCTGGAATCGACTCATCTACTATAAACTCCTCAAATGTTTTCCCTACCCTCTGTGCAAGTCCATCCAAAATTTCCTTTGCCACAGAAGCAGGTACTTCACCTTCTTCAAGATCAGGATCGTCGTATTCCAATTCATATCTCAAGTCATCAGTTTGGAATATCTCAGCAAAACATCCTGTGAACTCAATAGTCCATTCTCTTCTTTCCAACATATCTTTATACACTTGTTTAGCATCATCTGATAAAGATCTCACCTTCTCATTCCAGAAAATACTTTCATCTGAATCAACGTTCTCACCTTTCTTCTTCTTTGAACTTGATTCTCCAGTACTCTTCTTTTTGGATGTTCTCTCTTCAAATGTAAACTTTGAAGTATCATCTCCTCCATCATCATCATCATCACTCTCACTATCATCCTCTTTCTATCTCTCAGACCCTTCTGCATCATCATTATCATTATTATCATCCTCATCATCACTCTTCTCTGACTCTTCATCATCCTCATCATCATCTTTTTCTTCATCCGATTCAGACTCTTCATAGTCAACTTTCTCTTCTTCTTCTTCTTTATCTTCTTCACCCTCTTTCAACTTGGGTGCAACATTGTACAAATCATCAATCAAATCACTAAGGCGTTTGTTCTCAGCTCTTAGTTCTTTGTTGTCTTCTTTAATCAACTTTATCCTGTTCTTGTTTCTTGAACATTTACTCTCAAGCTTCTTATTCTTTGCCTCAAGCTTCTTAACCTTCTCATTAATCTCATCTTGATTTGATTTAGAAGCAACCACAATCTGAAGCATTTTTCTCTTCATTCTGCTTAAACTTGGCTATTTCAGCTTGTTAAGCCACAATCATCTTCATCATATCATCCATTTTCTTGTTCACCTGCTTCATTACATTATCATCCACAGTGACCTTCTTGGATTTGGATCTAGATGGCTCAACTTCCTTTTCTTTCTGAGGCTTTCTGAACATGTCAAGTACATTGTCCAGTGCAACATTAAGTTGATCAGCTGATATTGTCTCTGCCTCTTTTGATTTCTTTTGCTTTTTGGTGACTGGTGAAGATAGCTTTGATGATGTACCAGCATCGGGCACTCTTTTTCCCTTCAACAGTTGTGCTAATTCTTTCTCTCTCAACTGTTTAGTGCTTGTCTTCTTAGACATGGTCTTATGCTTGGGCTTAGGCAAGTTTACTACCACAGTCTCTCCAGTATTCAACTCATCAAAATCAATGCCTAATCCTTCATCTTCAACATTCAATGACTTCTTTCTTTTCTCAGCTTCCTCAATTGATTTGTTTAAAGATTCAGACTCACCAACCATAGTGGCCTTACGTTTGGTGGTCCTAACATTCTCAGTATCAGAATCCCATCGTTCTTCTACCTCAGTTTCCTCTGAATCCACTGATTCTTCATCCACCAAACCAGTACCTTTCTTAGCAGTTGATTTCTTTCTCACCTCCTGTTGCTTAGAACTTCCTTGATCAGTCTTTCCCTTACCCTTCCCTTTGGCTCCGGGATTAACTACATGTCTCTTCCTCTTAGTGCTTGCATCAACATACACCAAGGGATCATCATTATCAGAATCACTGTCATCATGTCTTGCTCTGTTCTTGCCAGGATCAGTGTAATCCTGACTAGCTAAAGCTCCAAAGAGTCTCCTGTGAGGTGGCTTTTCATTGTCTGGCACACCCTTATATCCTTTCATTCTTACCAAAGTACGAATGTTCATGTGATCTTGACCTAGGATCATAGTTGGATCCTTCTTCAATTCTGGATACTTGTGGTCAAAGATCATCATGAGAAACCTCGGATATAGCATGAATTGCTTCTTCTTCAATCCCTTTAACATCTCAAGCATGTGATCTAAAATCATACCAGATACGTTGAATGGTTTGTTGAGAGTCAACGCAACCATCATCGAACTTAGGCTACTTCTCATCACATCATATCCACCGCTCACACATCCAAACACGTGGATTAAGACATGTGCAAAATATTTAAACTGCACACTCAATTTCCCTTTGTACATCGAACCATCAGTAATTGCTCCCTTATACTTCATTCTAAGGAAACATGCTTTCTGTTCTGTCCAAGATAACTCTCTGGGATCTTCACTCACTTCAAACTTTATCTGGAGTGCTTCCCTAATATCAGACTCTGTAATAAACATCTCCATGTCTTGTATCTTGCTTCTAATGATTGTCTGATTGTCCCAGAAGTCATACTTTGCATTCTTGTAGAAGTCTTCAATGATGTCTTTGTAAATGATAGTCGGAGTAGCTAAAGCATAAACAATTCTGCTCCTCTTCAAGAATTCAATGATTCTAGTAAACTCTACATTCTTTTCCACATCGCCAAGATAAGCACAACAGTTATGCGTTTTCTCAAACAACCAACTGCTTGAACTTGACGATTCACCTTCCTGAACGTTCTCTGGAACTGGTTCTGAAACGATATTCTCCACTGAAGTCTCAATGTTCTCAGTCTGATCAGCCATCTGCACATCAAAAACAGAAACAAACGTCAAAATACAAAAACGACAAAAAATTCAAAATTTTAAGGTTTTAAGGTTCTACATTCGCCCCTTTTGATCTGGACGAATGTGAATTTTTCTGGTCGAATGTAAAACATTTTGGTCGAATGTGAAAAGGTTTTGAATTAAAAACACATTCGTCCATTTTAAGATACATTCGTCCACAAAATTCCACCTTCGCCCGTTTAACAGACCCGAAGGTAAAACCAGTTTATCCCTAAAATTCAAATTTTGTTCAAACTTGTTTTGAACATGTAATTTTGATTAGGATGTATGCTAATATGGCCGATCAACACTCGTCCACAACCAATTGTTCCTAAATTTCAATTATCATCAGTTTTTCATAAGGAATTAGATCACATCTGTTTTAAACCATCAATTGTCCCTCTATTGTTGTTGTTATCCTAATTCCTGGATTATTCTCCCCCTAAAACTGATGAAAATTGAAATGCAATCAAAAACAAACACTAAGAAACACTCAAAGACCCTAAACTGTAAACCCCTAGGTCCGGTTACAAAAACGATGATTCTGATCTCAATATAGCGCCATTACCTGTGAAATAAGGTTTAAAATGATCAGTAATTGACCAGGAATGAAATGCACAAGAACAAGGAATCAAAGCAACAAGGTGACAGAACGAAGAAAGATTTTTGAAAAGTTATAACTGAGATGGTCGAACATGAAAGGCCTTATATAGATGATGCACCTTCGCCCGTTTCTTTGGTCGAAAGTGGGGTGATTCCACATTCGCCCCAAGTGAATGACCCGAATGTGGAATTTACACCCGAAGGTGAAGTTTTGCTATAAAATACCCACATTCGTCCAATGTGTAACGGCCGAAGGTAACAATTTTTCCACATTCGACCCAATTAAGGGGCGAATGTGAAATGGAAAAACTGAAAATTTTGCCAAATCACGAATTCGAATCCCGTTCAACATTTTTTCAATCTGTTAAACTTCCAAAACTCAAATTTTCACTTTTTGAATGATACAAAGCCCAGATGGTGTTATCAAATCTCAGAAATTGACCATCAAGCATCCCCGGTTATCAAAAATAAAGCAGAAATGCAAAAATTTTGAATTTTTCTGAAATTTTATCAAAACACACCTAAAATCTTTTTGGATTTTGTATCTTTTTGACAATAAAAGTAAAATGCAACAAAGTAAAATGCATCAAAGTAAATGAAAGCAGTAAACATTTTGTGATATCCGGTAAGAGGATCATATCAGTTTTCTGAGAAATCTGATCACAACGTTGATCTGTTTGTTTAATATTATCATTAGAAACAATATGTGACACGGCAATTGCTGATATTGTGGTCCACGTAAGCTCACATGCAGACAATTATGCAATGCTTTAAAATGATACTAGTTAGGTGTATTAGACTAACACATTGTGGTGCCCACACACACGACATACTCCCGTATCAAGTAATTGCACAAAGCTTCATCGTAACGCGTGATTATGCCAGAGTTATCCGTAAAATTTACAAAGTATATAGCACAGAGGTGTACAGGTCAGCAAATGAATGCAGCAAAGTAACATGTGCGTATACACTAGGTTGAGGCTGATATTAACCACTGATTTGCATCAGAAAGTCAATACGATGTAATAATGATCTTTGATCAATAAAACATAAAGTTCCTCAATTCGGTAACTTTCGGTTTTGGCAATAAGCTCTTTTTGCAAATATTCTGATGAAACTAGGTCCGTAAATCAATACGACAGAAGTTTAATCAGAATATCCCGGATAACCATAACATAACGACCCGAAACCTCAGATTTTGGCAATCCTATCAAACGAAATTACGGTACTAAGACCATATGCCCATGAGGTGTTCAGCCACGAACGCGTAATTTGTTATGTTTGTATCACTAAGGCACGCAATATTTAGTCTACGAAGCCTATCAGCATATCACACGTAATCAACATACGTCTCATTATACTATACAATTCTTTAGCCTGTGTCAGATCCCCACTGATGTACTATCATTTCCTCTTTTTATCCAGGAAATCATTTTGGTTTTCTAATTTTTAAGTCTTTTGAAATTTTTCAATGTTTTTGGTTTTTTTTTTTAATAAAATGACTCCCCCTAAAATAAAGAACATATTTTTGGGTTTTTAATTTTTCTGAAAAACAAAACAAAAAAAATTTGAAAGAAACAATCCACTTGAAAGCATCAACTTCTTTGAGGATTAAACAATCCCCTCGAAAGCATCAACTTCTTTGAGGATTATGATAGAAAAGAGAAATTCCCAATTAGCAAAGAGAAATTCCCAATTAGCAAAATATTAAAAATAAAAACTAAAACTAAAAAGCGATAAACCGAGGTGCCGATTAGTCCTGTTTTTCTTTTATATTGTTTACTTTTAAAAGATATTCAAAGCGGGATCTGTCAAAAGCTTTTGTAAACAAATCTGCACGTTGGTAGTCAGTATGGATTTTGACCATATCTATCAATTCCTTAGCGTAACAATCACGGATAAAATGATATTTGATCCGGATATGTTTCGCTTTAGAATGATTTTCAGTATTTTTAGTTAATGCAATTGCGGCTTCGTTGTCACAGTGTATAGGGGTTTTAAGAAACTGCAAACCGTAATCCACCATCTGCTGTTGGATCCAGAGTACTTGCGAACAGCAACTCGAGGCTGCAATGTACTCAGCTTCACAGGTAGACAGCGCCACGGAAGTCTGTTTCTTGCATTGCCAGGTAATTAACCTGCTCCCTAAAAACTGACAACCAGCTGTAGTTGATTTGCTGTCTTTGTCACAGCCGCCCCAATCTGCATCACTAAAAGCAATAAAATCAAAATCATCATCATTAGGGTACCAAAGTCCTTTTGAGGGACAGCCCTTCAGATATCGAAGGATACGCTTGACCGCCGTCAGATGACTTTGTTTTGGCTTCGATTGATAACGAGCACAGAGACACGTTGCATACATAATATCTGGTCGAGACGCCGTCAAATACATCAGAGATCCGATGATAGCTCTGTATGTAAATGGGTCCGTCAGCTCCCCCTTAGCGTCCACTCCAATCCCGTGATTGGGTTGAATCGGGGTATCCATCGGCTTAGAGTCCTCCATCTGGAATCGGCTCAAGATGTCGGATACGTATTTCGTCTGGTGAATGAAGATCCCGTCGGGTCTTTGGTCCACCTGCAAGCCGAGGAAAAACTGCATCTCCCCCATTGCGCTCATTTCGAACTTTTCTTGCATGACAGTTTCGAATTCCCTGCATAAAAGTTCGTTAGTTGAACCAAATATTATATCATCAACGTAAATCTGTACTAGAAGCAAATCATCTCCCGTCTTCTTCGTGAAGAGGGTGCAATCGACGAGGCCGCGCTTGAATCCTTTGGAGATGAGGTATGTACTTAGCTCCTCGTACCACTGTCTCGGAGCCTGGTGCAAACCATATAGAGCTTTGTTCAGCACATAGACCTTATCTCGGTGGATTGGGTCCTCAAAGCCTGGTGGCTGCCCGACATAAACCTCTTCCTTGACTTTCCCGTACAAAAATGCGCTCTTGACGTCCATTTGATAAACTTTGAATTTATTGTATGAAGCAAACGCAAGGAACATCCAAATAGCTTCAATCCGTGCTACTGGTGCATAGATTTCATTGTAATCAATCCCTTCGATTTGATGGAAACCCTGCACGACCAATCTGGCTTTGTTACGAACAATAACCCCACGATCATCCTTTTTGCACTTAAACACCCATTTAGTGCCTATTTTCTTCCTTCCTGGCGGCAAATCCGTGAGCGTCCAAACTCCCAATTTCTGGAATTGTAATAACTCCTCCTGCATGGCTTCAACCCAGGCATCTTCATTCAAAGCGTCCTTGTATGTCCTTGGCTCTACCTGCGACACATAACACGCAAACGACCAATCATTTTGACTACCAGATTTTTGAATTTTGGCATATAATGCTAAAGCACCAAAACTCTCTGGCGAGTTAACACTTCTTAGCTGCCCTCTGGTCATAACACCACTTCCAGGATCACCGATAACTTGCTCCAGCGGGTGAATACGATGAATCCGAGATTCTGGATAATCAGGTACAATAACTCCCGTCTGAGCAGTCAAGTTTTCTACAGCATCCAGATCATGACCCGTGTTTGATGATGAAGCAACATCTGGAGTTGGATTTGGGTTCACTGGCATTGCTTCTGGTTCTTCTGCATGTTCAAGAATGACTTCTTCAAATTGTTCAACTTCAGATTCTGAAGAGTCTAATGAAGTTGAAGCCTCTTGAAACACATCTTCCTCTTGTATAGGAGCATTGGTATCATTAGAAGCTGGTAGGGGGTTCACGGTGATTGGACGCACCAACGATGAAGTCGTTGCGTTTTCACACTCGTAAAGTAATCTGATAACAGCTTCTTCAACCAAGCTATCTAGATTGAATGATTCAAAGAAGTCTTTGTAATCAAACATCCAATCAGGACCCGTGCCTTGCAAATTTTGAGTATATCGTTGAACTTCCACGTTAGCCCAATCCTCCACTTGACGAGTTCGCTTGTTGAATACCCGTTTGAGCGGGGTTGCATATCCAACAAAATATCCCTCCTCAGCTTTAGGACTAAACTTCTCACCTGGATTCAACATCGTACATGGCGCCCCAAAAGGTTCTAGATACTCTAAATTGGGCTTTCGTCGGTGTAACAGTTCATAAGATGTTTTTCCAAACTTCTTCACTGTTAGAACCCTATTTAGTGTATAATTTGCTGCATAAATCGCCTCGTTCCAGAACATTACCGGAAGATCTGAATCAGCAAGCATTGTTCTAGCCGCTTCAATTAGAGTCCTATTCTTTCGTTCAGCAACACCGTTTTGTTGTGGGGTGTACGGAGCCGAATATTCATGATGTATCCCTTTGCTTTCACAAAGTTCAACCATCTTGGCATTTTTGAACTCCGTCCCATTGTCACTCCGAATTCTCTTTATCTTCACACTGTAGAGATTCTCCAATCGAGTGAACAGAACTTTCAAGTTGTTAAAGGTGTCACTTTTGTTTTGCAGACACATCACCCATGAAAATCTTGAGTAGTCATCAGTGACAACTAAACAATAAAGCTCTCCAAGATGACTTTTGCGCTTGACTGGTCCAAATAGGTCCATGTGCAGTCGCTCAAGTGGCATCTCAACAGAGTTTACTTTCTTCACTTTGTGGGCCTGTTTGTGTTGCTTCCCCTTCTTACAGCTTACACACTTGTCATTCAGATGGAAATGTTTCACGTTTACTCCATCGACAAGTCCATTTTTCACAAGTTGGTTCATTTTTCTCAGATGAATGTGCCCCATTCTTCGGTGCCACATTATCGATTCTTTCTCAGTCGCTTTGGATAGAAAACATGTTATTTGCCCCTGTGATGTCATTGCCTTGGACATATCAAGAATATAGAGATTGTTGACGCGAGGTGCCATCAACATTATCCACTCCTTTGGAATTTTGAAGCCCGGTTTGAGAATATAGCAGGATTTGTCATCAAAATGCACAGAAAATTGTTTATCACATATTTGACTGACACTCAGCAGACTATAATCTATCTGCTTCACATAAGATATCCGCTCAAAGCTCACTATCCCATTACTCACGCTTCCCTCCATTGTAATATATCCACCTTTATTTCCAGCGAATGCGACATACCCTCCATTGATGTTTTTCACGTCGAACAACAATGCGAGATCCCCTATCATGTGGCCTGAAGCTCCACTATCAACAATCCAAAGGCTGCTAATAGGGCCAGCTGAAGCTCCCTGCACACAAAAAGTAAATCATTTAGTTCTTTCGGGGGACCCAAGCCTGAGTCTTGGGCCTTTGAACATCAGCTTTCAAAGAAACATTCTCATTAACATTTTCAACAACTTTTTGTTTTGGATCAATCTTTTTCTGATTGTTCAAAACAGTTTCCTTTTTCTCATTGACCTTAGAAGTAGAAGCTCCTAGAGTACCATTGGGTGACCAAGATTGTTCAGACCTTTTAAGAATGCGAATTTGAGATTTTGGTTTCTCAATTGGTTTCTGAACATTGTTAACAAACGTAACTTTCTTGGCTACCTTATCTGAGTTAACAGACTTAGGTCCAACATTTGATTTGACAATTGGTTTTTGTGGAACCTTTTGCCTATCAATTGTTGCTTTCACCACAGGCTTCCTCCATGATTGTTCCATAGCAATCCGATTTCTTTGATCATATTGAATTGGACGATTGTTCCTCATTTGATGAAAATTGTTTTGATTATAAAACTGTTGTTGTTGAGGAACAACTCGTCTGTGTGGTGGAACATAATGATCAATCGGTTTTCTCATGGAATTTCTCACTTCAACCTCATGCCTTTTATGCCTTACATATGGACACTGAGCAAGTAAATGCCCACGTTCTCCACATTTAAAGCATTTTCGATACTCTTCAAAAACATATTGAGCATTTGGTTGAGCAAATGATCTAACAGGATATTGATCATTGTACTGTTGATTCCTCAAACTCTCAGGAAGTGGCCCTTTTGAGTAAGTGGGCTCTTGAAAAGCATTAGCTCTGTTATTGGGTCGAATGAACTCTGTGACATGGACCTTTGGTTCTTGAGGACATCCAAATACAATTTCTTTAAAATTGCTGGTGGAATCTCATTTGTTCTCTCATGTTTTGGGAACCAAATAGTGCTTTCTTGCCAAATCTTTTCTATTTTAGCATAGTTAGCATTTTTGATTGGAAATTCCTCATCAGAGATGATTTTATCGGATCCTTCCATCCGATAAAACACCTTGACAGGTTTGTCACATGGTTCATTCTCAAGGTCCTTTTTAAACACATTCTTTTCAGACTTTTTCTCACGATGAGCATTTGCCATCGGATGCACATGTTGAGATGGTGAAACTGGTTCAGTAGTAATGATGTGATTTTCTTTTGGAATTTCACATGCATTAACAGTTTGGTCATTACCAGTATCATCATTCTCTGAGTCTGAATCCACACTTTCAGCATAAACACCCTCATCATTCAAGCCTAAAATCGGTCTCACATCGGAATGAGGATCACCAATACTCGAGGTATTAGATTCAATTTCCGATGATGAGTCTGATTTTACCGAGCTCTCCGGTATAACTTGGTGATAATTATGATTTTCAAAAAGCACCGGAGATGGCACAGACTTGTAATTAGTGGTGTTATCATCTATGATGTGGTCTACCACATAAGCAATGTGCTTATAACTTTCCAACTTTTTGTTTACTTTCTCAGCAAAGCATTTTATGGCTGCCATTTCCAACTTGGTATTTTCAATTTCATTGATATAGTTGTTAATTGCCAATTGTTTTAATGATAAAGTGTTTTTCAAGTCGGAAATGTCCTTTCTGTAGCCATCTAATACCTTGTTGAAAGCATTCAACTCTTTGCGAGTAGATTGACTGTTTATGATAGCACTATCACGTTGAACTCGGAGTTGTTTATTCTCCTCAGTCAATCTATCACATGTGCCACAATATTTATCACTTTTAATATCAATGCTAGACTCAGAACTTACAGGTTTTGGCGGATCAGTCATGGCCATCAATGCGAAATGAGCTTCCTTTCCAGTAAAAAAATTGGAATAGTCAATCTTGGTGAAAGCATCATCAGCAATACACGACTTCCTTGTCATCAGAAAATCCGCTTCTGCTAGCAACTGATCTATGTCATCATCTAGTGATGTAACACTTGCTTCCGTATCCGATTCACTGTCTGAGTCAGAATAAACCGATTCACACTCCTCAGGAACATCAGAAACAGTATCAATCACCACTCCAGAATTAGCTTTCTCAACCTTAACCTCAACAGGTTCAGTCTCCACATCCATTTCAACCTCAGAGTCATCACTTTCACACTCAGTTTCTTTCTTTTCATTCACCGTCACCGACTCTTCAATATCAACTTTGCAAGCAACGCAAGCCACATTGCCACCAGTAGTAATTTCCTCCACTCCTATTTGCAATCCCGACCAATCAAACCTTTCATCTTGTTGAGTCATCAATGCTTGATTCTGACTCGTGTTCTGTTGTGTCTCATTCGGTGTAGTGATCGGTATAACTGTTCGGTTAGTGTTGTTAGGAGATTGGTTTTGGATCTGGTTTGATGTGTTAGGTTGTCTGTTTTGGTTGTTGTTAGAGTTATTTTGACGGTTTTGGTAATTGTTGTTGTTTTGATAAGAAACTCGGTTTTGGTTTTGTTGTTGACGATTCTGGTAGCTTGCATTGAATGGGTTTCTATTACCTTGTTTTGGTGGCTGGGTGCATTCACGTTTAAAGTGACCTTTTTCTCCACAGTTAAAACAAGTAACTTTCTCCTTGTTGAACCCGTAGGTTGTGTTAGGAGAAGTTCCCAAATCTATTCTACCTGTCTTTTCAATAAACTCCATTGCTCTTCTCATGATGCTTGCAAAAGCCCATTGAATATCAATGAGTTCCATCTCTTCCTTGTCGATCTGTGCATAGTCCTCATTGGTTAAGTTGTTATTCCCAATTTGACTAGCAACAAGTCCATTGTAAGATGAAACCATTGCTGAGACTAGTGCAATATGTTGTTGAGCAATTTCCACTGTCACATTGCCCAAGTTAGAAGTCTCCAAAACCACTTGTTGTTGATTAGGTTGAGTGACTTGGTTCATTGGTTGTTGAGATTGGCTAGCAGTATAGAAAGATGCTTGTTGCATTGGGGAGAATGGTGAAATGTAGGAATTGTTGTATTGTTGTTGTGGTGGTGGTTGTGTGTATGATGGTTGTGAGTAGGATGAAGTTTGTGCCATGTAGTTGATGGTAGGTTTTGGTGATTCCATAACATTGGAAATACAAGCAACATGTGGTGCAACTATCCCTCCTGAACTTGAGTTACTCACAGGAACTGAAGTACCTCCAAAGTATAAGCTAGGATTCTGAGGAACCTGTGCTCTTCTGGCTTTCCTCTTCTCTTCCATTTCCTTGTTTTCCAGCTTCTGTATGAACTCTTGAATAGTCCAGTATTGATATGCATCCTTCTCCCTGAGAACTTCCACATGCTGATCCCAATAAGGTGGTAGAGCATCTGCAAACTTATCCACCAAATTCTTCATAGGAATCTGTATACCATAACTTGACAATTCAGTTAGCAAATGACTATATCTAGGAGTTAATTCTTTTAAAGTTTCATTTCCAATATAAGAAAAATTCTCAAACTCCTTTCTCAATTCATCCATCCTCAAACTTCTAGTTTTCTCATTCCCATCATGCCTCCTCTTAAGCACATCCCACAATTGCTTAGACGTTGTACAAGTCCCAAATTGATGCAGTAGATCATTTGTGATTGCCTGAGTCAATTGGGAAAAGGCTTTCTTTTCCACCACATATTTCTTTTTCTCATCCTCAGTTAAGCTTTCCAACGGAATTGGTTCACCTGTGTTCTCCAAAATCGGTGCTGTGTAACCTTTAGCAATCATACTCCATGCCTCTGCTCCCTCCACTCCCATGCCTTCCAAGTGAATCTTGAACTTGTTCTGCCACTGATTGTATTCTTGTATCTCCATGAGCTTCGGTGGCCGATTCCCGCTACCTGAAGACAAATCGTTAATCAATGTAGAAATAGCATTTGTAGTTTGAGTGTTTACCACCGCTGCTGCTATCCCCAGTAGTCAGGTTGTGGTGCTGGAGGTGCTACACTTTGAGGCATCGAGCTCGTCATTGCCATGTAGTTAATCGGTTGCGAAGACTGTGTGCTCGTCTTTTGTGCTGCCACCGTCCATGGGTCCATCACTTGCTGTTGTGGTTGTGTCGTTGCTGGTCTCGGAGTAGTTGGAAAATTCCACATGATCACGAACTTCGAAAAATTCAACACTTAGAAAATTTTCCAAAAACTAAGCCTAGGTTCGCCCAGAAAAACTTCACTTTCGTCCCTTCTGATGTAGATTCGCCCAAACAGTGTCACCCGAATGTAAAAAACTCACCAGAATGTAAAAACACACTAATACAAATCCACGTTCGCCCAGAAAGTTCTAGGTTAGAACAATAATTTTCCACGTTCGCCCGTTTTATCAACCGAAGGTGAAAAATTATACCCGAAAGTGAAAAAGTTCAAACAAAATTTTCAGATTCGCCCAAAATAACCTAGGTTCGACCAAACACAACTCACCTTCGCCCACTAGGTTCCAGGTTCGCCCATTTTCAGAAATTTTCAGATTTGAAAAACGGTTACACTTTGAAAAACGGTTATTTTGATCTCTGATTTTCAAAAGTTTGTGGATTTGAATGATCTTAATCAGGTTATGATTCGGAATTGATTTGGAGCAACTTTAATACTTGGAATTTTAGATTTTAACCATAAAATCAACTTCAAATCAATCAAAAACACTCAAAAACCATTTTCATGCAAAAACAGATGTATTTTGATCAAAAATATGTCCAAATCAGCTCTGAGTTTATCAAATTTGTTGTTGTATGATCCGTATGGCTCTGATACCGCTTTGTAAGCGAAAGATTTTGACTAAAACAGGATTAGATGATCATACAAGTTACAAAACCAGGTGCGGAAACCCTAGCTTTGAACAAACTGATAGAAACTCAAATCAAAACACAATCAATATCATTTTCAAAGCTTTTCATAGATTAACTTTTGCATAAACTTGATTACAAACACAATTCAGTTAATCTAGATCAAATACAGACACTTTCAATCTAACCTGGAACCTGACCTCAAAACACACACAACTAATAACTCTCTTACATTCATAAAAACACAAAATCTATATATAGAGTCTGCACATTCGCCCAGTTGATGTGGTCGAATGTGGACTTCTTCCACATTCGCCCACTCTAGGGTACGAATGTGTATCTTGATCAGGAACCATTCTACCTTCGCCCATTAGCTATCTACCTTCGCCCACTTTTGCTTACCTTCGCCCACTATTATTTACATTCTACCAATCAGCATTATTTAACACATGTTAACATCCAATCACTAGTCGCAAAACGCATCTACACATTTGACAATCATATATCTACTTCATATATAAATCTTATACTTGATTTTTTTTCGTTCTAAGGCTTGAATTATATTCCCAAACGTAATGTTGATTCCCACAGCAACGCGCAAAGTATATAAACGTTATCAAAGTTAAGAATTTTAATTAAGGGAGAATGTACTTAACACAATCAACAATAATTTTTTTTTAAATTTTTCTAAGTTTCCATTATTTATATTATTGTCACCGTCTAAATTTTAATCATAAAAGAAGCGATATTCTTCATGTTCAAAAAATAAGATTGTTTAGAGCCGATGGCTCAAAATTTGATCTATTTTTTTTTTCAACGACCTAGATCACTTTCACACGTTTAGAACAAAAAAGTCACTTTAAGCTTTAATCCGTAATATGTGTATCTATTTGGGAGTTAGTATTCACATACTTCTCATACTCTATCTCTCTCTCTATATATATGGATGTATATAAAGAGAGATGGAAGTGAAAGGGTGTATAAATATTAATTTAGATGTTCCATCCAGATCACCCAAGTATTTCGCTACACGTTTAGAACAAAAAAAGAGATGGAAGTGAAAGGGTGTATAAATATTAATACGGATGTATATAAAGAGAGATGATACTCTATCTCTCTATATATATTACTCACTTTGTGGGGTTTCTGACCGGGTGGTCATGGGTTTGACTCCCACTCAGAGTAGGGTTATTCTAAAATGAAGGGTTGGACCTTAGGAGGGCCCCGAGGACCGGATCCAAAGTGTGCGGGGCTTCGTATTTATAAGTGTGTATCGTTGCCCATTAAAAAATGTATTTTGCTATTCACCCATTGAGTGTACATTATTAGTCCAATAATGAATCAGTTTGATCTTCTTTTCTTTTTGAAGAGATATTTATATAATTATTTCAAAGGAGGTGTAATGATTGATTGAATGATGGTCAAAGCAAAGCTATAAGTCCATTATAGAGTGAATCATTAATGAAATCTTGACGATGACCTTTTAAATAAAGATGGATGGATCGATGTGTTCAATCAATTAAGGAGATAAAAGAGGCATTATTTGGTGGAAGCAAAAGGATGAGATTAAATAGAAAGCTTTATTCGTGTTGGTTTCTTTTGTTCCCAATTTGCTTAGAAAGTAGAATGTGTAGATTACAAATAATTCGATGTCCATAGTACCATTTGGAAGGACATTTGTGTCTTTTGGTTTATGTTTGTCTACCTATTTTAAGATTGTGTAAACCTTAAAGTATTAATGTATGAACATAATTTAAATGACATGATTTAGCACCAATGAAGAGAGTGGTATCCTACGTGAAAGTAATTTGTATCTAACTTAACTTTGTGTGACAAGATGATTTAACACCTATTAGTAACACCGACAACAAAATTACATATAAAAGTATTTAATTGGTTAATCAACTTTCCATTCCACCTTTGAAGATAATAAAGACGGAGTAACTTGTCCTCAAATATGTGGCTAACCGCTTAGTTCCTTTTTTTTCAGCAATCAGCCCAATCATCCCTAAAGCTATATACTAATTGACCATCCCTAAAGCTAATAACACCATGTGTAGTGGTATTTTAATTTCAAGTCCTATCTAGAAGTATTGTGTAACATGTGGCATTCTAGTCACACATGAAGTGTTATTATTGGGCTTGAATTAAAAACGCGTGTAATGGCTTCAAGTCCCACAATGCTCCTTGCAATGATTACCCAATTATTATTGTTTTTTTTTTTTTTTTTTGAAAATTAAAACAAATCATACAAAATAAAACACAAATAACACTAAAAAATACAAATAATAATAGTAAAAACAAATAATACTAAAAAACACAAATAATACTAAAAAAATACAAATAATAATAAAAAACACAAACAATACTAAAAAGACACAAATAATACTAAAAATCATCGCTTTCGTCGAACTTGTCTTCGTCTTCGTCATCTTCGCCTTCGTTGTCATTTTCCTCTTCTTCTTCACCCTCGCATTTGGTTTTTGCTTAAAGTAATCAAACTCGTTTTCCAAGTCTCCAGTAATGAGTAGACATAAACGTTTGCACATTCGGAAACGACGCCTAAAAATCTTTGGGTCTGGGTTAGTCGGCTCTTCATCAAAGTAATCTTTCTTCAAGCGGGTGTTTGCCTCCATACGGTTGTGTTCCATATATCGTCTTCACAAAATAGGGCGTGGAGGATTATTAACATGTTTCATATACCTCATCGCGAGGGTACACGCACTCGTAACTACCTCTTGCTCGATCTCCTCGTCGATTGACTCACCCACGTCGGCTAAAAACTCTTTGTAATAATAATTTGCAACTGATGATGAGGATGTGGTAGAAGTCAAAACCAAAAGTGCTTTTGGATTACACAAGCAGCTTATTGGCTTATTAGCTTCTTGGAGAAGTCAATAAGTCAATAAGTTGTTTTCAAACACAATCCCAAACACCCTCTAAGTATGTTTGTATAATTAGGTTATATTTTGAGTGGATCTTGTTAATTTCTTTATATGTGTGAAGTTGATGGCATTCGAAAGTTAATGTATTTTCTATTGTGTTTGTTTCCATTCGTGAACACTTCTTTGTGTTCATTAATGTTCATTTATGATTGTGCGCGTTCATGAACAAAATTTATAAACGAACACGAACAGAAAATCTCATTCGGTAAGTGTTCATGAAATGTTCCTGAACACATAATTTCCTTAACAAACGAACACGAACGTGTTCGACCGGTTCATTTGCAGCCCTACTTGAAGGCCCTAATACGAGTTGTTGAGAAATGTGTAACCTAAGAAAACATCCATGAACAGGTGCATGACAAATAAGGTATGCAATTGTTGAAATACATATATATAACATCAATTTAATATCCGTAATGAAAGCTTGAATATTTTGCATAAGAGTATGCGCAGGCTATATCTGGTGAACTTGAGTAGCTGGGCTGCTGATGTTTGTGGATGATGGGCTAGTTCGAGTTTGTTAGGCTTGAGAGACCGAACCATTTACGTCTTCGTGTTCTTTTACTTCCGACACACACACACGACACTCTCTTTTCTCATCTCCTAGGGCTCGGATTTGGTCACCGTGTGAGCGAAGGATTATAACCTGAGCAAACACGGGTATCAAACCAAACTTACCCGCCTTCACGGGTAAGTTATACTTGTTGTTTCTTCATTGGTACCATCTGTACCGGCTAGAACTCCTTCCTTTCATCTTTTAGCCAACCCACATGGCTAAAACCAACCCTAACACTTCTACTCACCCGACTGAGAAGGACCCACATGCCCTGCTTGGCGGGAACAACGAAACACCTCTCACCGTCACAAAACAGGCCACATCACGCCCTTAGAAACCTGTTTTCAAGGTCCGTGATGCTAGCAGCGACAGTGACGACAACAACTCCGACGTCGATCCCAACGAGTGGCTCTTTCACCGGAATGCGAAAAGTACAGCCAAATATCAGCGCATGCTGATGAAAATGGCAAAGAAGAAGAAGAAAGTCTTGAGTTACGACTCACTCCCCCCCCCCCCCCCCGAAGAAACCACAAAGAGAAAGAAGCGGAAGGCCGGCGCGACGATCGTATAATTGCATTATACACATATGTATAACTGAAATATACACATATGTATAGCTGAAAATGCTATATACACATATGTATAAATGAAAAAAAAACTTAAAAATAAATTCTTGCATAAAGATGTGCGATTAATGTCTTTATATGAAATGTGTGGTCCAGAATGGTTCTCTTAGTTCTCAAATAGGGGTTGGTTCTCTTGGGATCCATACCCTATATATATAGGGTCAGGATCCTGTACAAAGTACATTTTTCGTGAGAAGTGTGAGAAGTATTAAAAATTGATACTTAGGCATCATTTTTTGAACTTAGTCGTGATGTTTTGGATTGTTTTGCCTATAAAAACACCAAACATAACAATTAAAAACCGAAAACAATGTATTTTAGGCTTAAAACTTAAAACACCATGTTAAGAACATTAGCCGTGTGTTTTAAGCGTTAAGTAGTGTGTTTTAGCTGTTTTTTAAATTTAATGACTATAATACATTGTATTGTGTTTTAGATTGTTGTGTTTGGTGTTTTTCAAGTTAAAACAACCTAAAGCATCATTCCTAAATCCAAAACATGATGTCTACATGTCAATTCTTAGTCCTTCTCACACTTCTCACGAAAAATGTACTTTTTACAGGATCCTAAACCTATATATATATATATATATATATATATATATATTAAAGTGGGGTGTGGTGTGGAGGTTTGGATTTGGTTTAATATTGGAAGAAAAAATGGGTATGAAATGGTTGTGGTTTGAAATGTTAAGAAGGTTAAATACAAATGGTGACAACATTTCTATTTAAATCATTTGTATGTCAATGCAATAAAAAAATAATTAAAAAAAAAAAAACAAGTCGATTCCAACATTACAATATGTTCATTCCAACATTATAATGCTAAGAGGGGTGCTTGTAGAATTCAATTTTTCTTTCACTGATTTTAACTAATCCTTTTTTGTCACATCACTTTACTGATTTATTTCACTGAAACACGTTTTTGTAGGCAGCACTCCACTGATTCTTTTATTTATTTTCATTTACATAACCAAACTTTTTTTTTTACATTTTTACACGGTTTTATCATTTAATTACTATTTCAACCGTTCCATCAAACGGTCAGCCAAATTTTAGTTTTTATCTTGGAAACCGTCAAGTAAATTGAATTAACTCACCTAAACGGTCAGCGAATTAATTCTTAACATTGCCACCGTCGTTGTATATAAAGCGATCAAATAATGGGGTTAAAAGCCACAATTTACTATGGTTTAAAAAACCAAACACACAAAAATGAACCCGTGGACCGAAGAAGAAGAAATGGCCCTTGTGGTTTTGCCACAAGGATGCATCGAACGACCCCGAAATTCAACTCCCCCCCCCCCCCCCCGGGACGATGGGTCGGCCTCCCCCCCCCCCCCCTCACCCCCCGAGGGGTTTTGGGCTCGAGTGTTTAGCGACTTCGTTGAACACATTGGCAACAACACAACCAAGACTGTCTGCGACCTCCAGTTCAAGTGGGGCGACCTCAACATCAAATGTGAGAGAGGTGGACCACCCTATACAAGCAACAAGTGACGGACGATCCGGAGCTTGACGAGGAGTTGGCTATCGAATTCGCTCAATATGAGTATGAGGTTCGATACGGCAACGCTTTCGACCATGTCGAGGCATGGCGAATGTTGCGCAAACTTTAAGTGTTTTTCTTTGTTTTTAATGTATTTTTTTAGTATTATTATGTTTAAAATATTTATTAATGCAAGGTTTTTATTTTTATTTACTTTACATTCTAATAAACATACGGTTAATACAAAAACCTAAATAAATAAACGTTATACATATAAAACAAACGGTAAAAATAAAAAACACAAAACACATGGGGGTAAACTAAAATTTTTGCATTTTTTAAAAACCAACAAACCATCCGGTACCAGCACGGTAAACAGAACCAGCGAAACGGTACACGGGACCACTACCAGCGTGGGTGGCGGCGATGTTACCGTGCTGGTAGTTGATACCTGTGGACAATTCGGTAGGCGTCCCGTCTCCCCTAAATTTCTTCTGCTACAAGCTAAATTCATTCCAAAAACCTAAACCTAAGAAGACAAGAACCAATTAGGGATGGCAAGGGGTCGGGTTTGGGACGGGTTTAGGTAATCCCAACCCCATATCCGGTTAGGTATACTTGTCCCAAACCCGGCCCAAAACCCGTCGAGTTTGTGTCGGGTAATTACCCATCGGGTATCGGGTATACCCGCGGGTTCCGTGTATACCCATTAATTTTTAAAACTTATCCATTGAGTATATCCGACCAAAAACCAGACGGATATCTATTAGGTAACTATTAACCAATTACATTTAACATTATTAAATATATATTTAAATGATTACAATGTATAAATATAAAATAAGTAAATCATATAAAAACACTCAAAGACATAGATAACAAATAGTATACACTATTTTTTTATAATTTTTAGCACAAGATGACGATCTAGATGGACAATTAGATATATTATGCATACATATTTAAAAAGATATATTAGAAATTATATTGGGTATCTAATCGGGTAAATGGGTATACATTATCGGGTAATCGGGTCGGGTAAACGGGTATATCATCAAATCCCAAACCCGTCCCAAACCCGCGAAAAAAATAAAAACTAATCTCATACCCGGACCCATACCTGATTACCCGACCCCAAACCCCTCCCAAATGTGTCGGGTTTCTAGTTTACCCATCGGGTTCGGGTTTGATTGCCATCCCTAGAACCAATCTTCAAAGGAGATTCCTACATTACGGTATGTTTACTCCCATATATTGAGAAATGACACCCAAATATGTCACAACCAGAAAGCATATGCTAAGAAGATACTCTTCTTACCCACCCTCACTGCTGAATACAAATAGCTATCTTTGATTCCTTCTTTATATCTCAATCACTCTCCTTTACCCAAACAAAAGTGTAATGTTTACCATTTTCCTGACATTAAGGCTACTCGGTCTGGTTATGAGGGTGAAGGGGGCATGAAGCAACATGTGTCATCCACGTCAGTAGAGGGGAAATTCCCCTCCAAGCCCCAAAAAACCAAGGGGCGGTAGTGGGGTGTGAGAGTGGCGTGGATGGTTTTTTGTTTTTCTAATTATTATTTTAAGAAATAAATCAACTAAATTAAAAAAAAAAACATTTATATTGTCTCTCTTCAGCAATAATGGCTTCCTTATTTGGTTGCGTATCATCCTCATAGTATTCGCAAATTGTTTTTCCTTCATTCTCCAAAATTATGTTGTGTAAAATAATGCACACGTGTTAAATCCCAAACTATCACGCTCATCTTTTTTTTTTTTTTTTTGTTGGAAAAAAATCATATCTACTTTCTAAAGCATTTACTATTCTTAGGAATAAACCTTGGTTCACACGGAAACATCGCCTAAAACTCGTTTCATTATGCGTTTGATTAGGTGTAAAATAGTCACTTACCAATAACTCCTATGCAGTTAGCCGATCACGTATTATATATTTCCTACTTTTTGGTTGTGAACACCCTTTGTCTTCAGTGATACTAAAAGACTTTCAAAACCGCTGATATTATTAGTTCCGCTCCCTCTCAGATTAAGACTAGTGGGAAAGTCCGCGCGTTGCAGCGGGTGTCCGACTGATATCAAATTCAATGATTATGTCTATTCCTAAAACCACAACCAATTCCGGGTTCCGAACATTTTCATTCCACAAAACCCACGTGATGTAGGGGCACCACGATTTACAATTGGGTGAGTGTCGCGGAGCATGTTGCAAATAGTGGATAATGATTTATTTTTTTAGTTATTGATTGAAAATAGGGACTCAAGATGTGACTATCATAACCAAATGGCTAAGTGATCCACCATTTTGATCAATCCATCTCTTATAAAAACATGAAAACAAATATGTGGGAAAACAACATACATATTTAAAAAAAATATCATTAGATTTTCCTTTGTCTACTAAACTCATGACACTCAAAATTTCTCTCCATACAACCACCAATGACATATACATGTTTGATTAACCATCTCCAAACGCTTTATGTTTCTTACTGAATTTGCACCGACCAAAGTGAATGATTGAATACGCCAACACACATATGAGATGAACATATGTGGATAGTCCATGCCTTCAGCCGATACTGGACCTATGGTGTTGAACTTATACGATAATGCAGGCATAGGGAATGCTTCGCGATACAAAATCACCCGACCCATGTTTATAAAAAAAATTATTATAAACATTTGATCTTTAAAATATTATTGTAATCACAAAAAAAAATAACAAATTACCTCATTTGTTTCTGAACCAGTAGCAATGTGATCATCACATACAATTGATGAGCCCGAACACGACCCATATATTTATTCGTGTCAAAACTTTAACCCTAACCTGGATACATACAAAATAGCGTAACCCAAACACAACCCGTTTAACATATTCATCTAAAATAGTCAATAAGTGTGATTGGTTAAAATAGATTGTACTCAAGTTGTAATCGATTAGACGTGTTGACTCCTTGAGCTAATAAAGTATATATTTTCCTATTCTTTTATTCTAATTTGTAAACGGGTTGGCGAGTCGACCTCCATAACCGAACCAAACCAAACCTAGAAACTCAACAACTGAAAAACGAACACAAAAGAAAGACGAAAGGAAAACCATATATAAATATTCATATCAGCCCAAAAGATAGACGAAATTTGAGGTTTTATTTTCAAGTTAAAGTTTGAATCGCTACCTTGAAGATATGCAACAAATTTGATAATGCTTAGATCGAATAGAAAATAGAAACATGCGGCTGGTGGCTGCTGGTTGAGACCTGTTCGTCGACCAGTGGTGAGCGGCAGAACATCCACAATATGGTTACCCTTGTCAAAAAAAAAAAAAATTGTTGCATTGACTTGCTTCTTTTTGCATCTGATTCCTCTTTATCTGTATAGCCTGCAACAGTAAAGGGACCTTATGAAAGCAAGATTACTGCCTAGTTAAAAAAGAAAATGAAAAAGAAGGTTGGCCAAATTATTAAAGCCTACATCTTTAGATAAAAGTGCTTCAATATTCAAATATGTCCTTGGATTAATAGATGCTAGTTTCATTGACAAGAACTAAAAAAAAAAAGGCAAATAAAAAATCAGTAAATCATTTAGAAAATCAAGAAAATCAATGTATTTAATCTTCTCTATACCATAAAATTGCTTATGTATATACCTCTACTTGTCTTTGTAACAACTGCACATAATTTATAGTGTGAGGGGAAGGAAAGTAACAGTGAGTTTAGAAGATGAAGGGGGCCATTGAAGGAGATGATAAATGTAGATGTCTTAAAAGAAACCAAACAGAAGCACCTTAAGCCTTTTGAAATGTGAATGCATTATATGGTTGTACATGTAGATTTAAATTTTGTAAGGATGAGAAAAGTGGGTAGTATTGTAAATTTCTTTTGATATTGTAAAGGATGAGATGGGTAAAATGTCTACATTACCCTCTTAAGTGTCTTAATTGTCACAATTATCCCCATAATACCCTTAAATTTCTTGCTTAAATATGGTGTAAATGTTGCTTCTTAAGTTGTACGAAAATGAAAATGACTATGTTAGCCATCACTCTTCCTTAATAAAACAAAGGTCAAATGACGATGATAATGAAGATGATGATGAACTTGGTGATTGCATTTCTTTAGTATGGAGATACATTGAGGAATTTGAGTGTGAGAATGTGTTTCTATAGAGATATAGGTTGAGATATATATACATACTCCACTATATATATACATATATATAGGGGAGAGTTAATTTGAGAACACCTATATTTCGTGCGAACCGTGAGAACGGCATCTAAAATCATTCAAATTCAAAATTTCTTTTTACACTTATCTTTATTACTAAAATCCAATCTTAAAATCACAATTTACGCGTAAAAGATCAAACGTATACGAAAATAAATTGTTTTTACACATGTGTAAATTTACTGTTTATGCATGTGTAAACTGTTTCATTTACACATGTGTAAAAAGTTAATTTGAAAGTGTTTTTGTAAGAAAACATGAATTATTTGGAAAGAAAATTCATTTATTAATGTTGTATTTTGATTATAATGAGGTTTGTATTAAAAAAAATTGATTTTGGTTGATTTTTTACTTGTTCTCACGGTTCTCACAATATTTAGCGTTCTCAAGAAAACCCCTATATGTGTGTGTGTGTGTGTAGGAAAGTTATTTTGAGAACGCTAAATATCATGAAAACCGTGAGAACAAATGAGAAAACCAATCAAAATCAAATTTTTTTCAATACAAATCTAATTATATTTAAAATATAACATTAAAAAATAAATTTTCTTTCCAAATAATTGATCTTTCTTTGCAAAAACACCTTAAAATTAACTTTTTTACACATGTGTAAAAACAATTTATTTTCGTATGCGTTCAAATTTTTACGTGTAAATTGTGTTTTTGAGATTGTATTTTAATAATAAAGACAAATGTAAAAAGAAATTTTGGATCTGAATGGTTTTAGATAGCGTTCTTGCGGTTCGCACGAAATATATGTATTCTCAAATTAGCTTTCCCCTATGTATATATTAGATTTAAAAAATAATATAACTAAGCGTTTAAAAACGGCTATTTTTGACCTACCACTCACGACCCGCCACGTCAACATCTCCCTCTTGCCCCATGTCGGGCTTAGCTCATTTGTTATTATTAACTATTTTATTATTTAATTTATTTACATTTATAGTTTTTCATATATAATTATAAGTTTGATACAATTAAAGGTAGGTTGGCATCTTGGAAGGCTAATACTTTATCTATGGTGGGGTCCAGGGACGAAGGATTATGAGGGCCAGGGTGTAACACCCCAACCGATGGCGGAATCATCGAGGTGTCACGTAGTGACGATTGTTCAAAAGCACATGGTACTAAAATGTAAATATATTATTGAATAATCCAAATTGTCTTACATGGAAACGAAAAATACAAAGTCTGAATGAAACATAAATATTGAAATAACTTATTAGAATCAAGCACTAAAAGTCCCATGCTATAGTACTAGATCAAACTGCGCCTGAAACATGTACAAAATAGGTTTGGTCAACATAAGAAATGTTGGTGAGCATTCCTAGTTTTAATACTTATAGTAAGTTGAAAAAGGTATACAATTCAAGTGCAAGCTACAGTGCAAATATGTAAACTATGTATCATACAAATGAGCAAAATCAATCCCGTGACTGTATAATGTACTAAATGAACGGCAGTGTACTTATCCAATAAATGGATAAAAACTTAACAATGACCATGGATTCTCCGATGAAAAGGGGGGAGAATCAACCTAAGCGGGTTGTCAATCCAATAGCGCTATCCAATGTTAAGGTCGGCTTGTACCATGTTAATGATTTCACTAAGTACAAATGTATTCTACATGTATTGTCTAAGCATAAAGCACGTTGTAAGCAAATGCACATAGTACTAGAATTGTATTGTGAAAATGTAAACTTGTATTTGTAATTTGTAATAGTGTACATGTAACACCCCAAAAATGAATAAAAGCAAAAAGGGGATAGGAAGTACTCACAGTTCGCATAAATAACTTGAACTCTACCGAACAACGTGATTTGAATTGAGATTATCCCAAATGATTAACCTAAAGAATTTGATAATGTGTAAGGGAAATAATTCTAGGATACATGTATTTCTAGGGTTCCTAATTTGGGGATATGTAATTGTTTAATTATTAATTAAGTAAATTGTTAATAAGTGAGAGAAATTCGGTAAATAATTTAAATAAAAGACTATTGTAGATTTTTGATTTAGAATGATCATATTATAGAGTTTTAAGTATAAAAATAATTTTTATAAAATTATTTCCTCAAGAATTAAATATTTAGTATATTTATGCTTATTTGTCAAAGATATGATTTTAATATCTAAAAATATTAAAATTAAAGAAATTTCAAATTAAAATTTATATTTCTGTCCTATATGAACAGAAATAATTTATGTAAAATTATGGGATAAAAATATTGAAAAATGAATTTATTATGATTATGGTTTAAAATAACAAAAATCAATTAAAAATATAAAACGAACGATTTTTCTGGAATAAAAATTATTCCTGAAATGTTTATTGCTATACAAGGCTGGTACCAACTGACCTGAGGAGAACTCCACAGTTAAGCGTGCTCAGGTGGGAGTAGTATTAGGATGGGTGACCTCCTGGGAAGTCTCCACCGGGGCGACCAAAAACAAATCCGTGAGCTCTGGATGGGCAACCCATCCGGGCAAAGCGGACAATATTGGTGGTGAGAGGGGTCGAATGTTACAAATGGTATCAGAGCCACTCCTGTGCCGTTCGGGATGGTGGGGCAAACCTCATCGAGGACGATGAGTCCCTAAGGGGGGGGTGATTGTAACAGTACTGATTTCTGGGAGATTAACATGGACCTTTGTATGACACTCTAGGCAAATCCCACATCGGTCGTGGCCAGGTGAGATCCTTGGTTCATAAGTAATCCAAAGCCTCTTAAATCACCAACGCGTTTTGGGCTTAATGTTAGTGGATGAGAGGAGAACTCCACAGTTAAGCGTGCTCATGTGGGAGTAGTATCAGGATGTGTAACACCCCGCCCCTCTCGCCACCAATATTGTCCGCTTTGCCCCGATGGGTTGCCCATCCAGAGCTCGTGGGAGTAGTATCAGGATGTGTAACACCCCGCCCCTCTCGCCACCAATATTGTCTGCTTTGCCCCGATGGGTTGCCCATCCAGAGCTCACGGATTTGTTTTTGGGTGCCCTGGTGGAGACTTCCCAGGAGGTCACCCATCCTGGAATTGCTCCCACCTAAGCACGCTTAACTGTGGAGTTCTCCTCTCATCCACTAACATTAAGCCCCAAAACGCGTTGGTGATTTAAGAGGCAAGACATTACTTATGAACCAAGGATCTCTCCTGGCCACGGCCGATGTGGGATTTTCCTGGGGTGTCACATTCACCCCATGTTAGAGTCTCATCGTCCCTGATGAGGTGTGTTCCTGGGGTGTCACAGGATGGGTGACATCCTGGGAAGTCTCCACCGGGGCGACCAAAAACAAATCCGTGAGCTCTGGATGGGCAACCCATCCGGGCAAAGCGGACAATATTGGTGGTGAGAGGGGTCGGATGTTACACAGGGGTGGCCCTGGCCCCCCTATTTTTTGGCGCATTAGTGGAAATTTGCGATTTTGGTAGGCAAATTTAGTCCGGGTTGAGTTCGGCCCCCGCCGATTTGCACTACCGATCAAAAAGAATTGAGTTCGGCCCCCGCCAATTGACGAACCAAGCTTCGCTCCTGGTGGGGTCGTTTAACCCTTATCAAATCTTTACTGGCGAGCCTACCGGTATATTATTTATCTTTGTATAAAGCCCATTTGAAGTTACGGATTACATCGAACAATTGATGAGGAATTTCTTATGGGGTGGGATTTTGTGAAGATAAAAAGATAAGTTGGGTAGCATGGGATATTGTTACAAAGTCGATGAAGAATGGTGGTTTGGGCATCACTAAACTTAAAGACGTTAACATGGCGCTCTTGGCTGCAATAGTGTTTTCGGATTAGGGGATGTTGGGCAAATATTGTTCGACATTTATCTAAACTCAATATTCATGGGGATACGCTGTAGCAGTGTTTTCGGACTGTCATTGGTTCTGGTAATTCCATTCGTTTTTGGTCAGATCTTTGGATGGGCGATATTGTTCTTAAGAAGAGGTGGCCGAGGTTGTTTGAGTTAGAAAAACGAAAAAATTGTTTTATGTCTGATAGGCTGCAGTGGGTCGATGGTGCTACTCGTTTCTGCGTTGAATGGAAGGCTGGTTTATCTACAGTCGAGCATATATCCAAGATGCAAGATTTACAGTTTATGATTAACAAAGTTAAATTTACAAGTGCAGCGGATTCATGGTGGTGGAGAGATCCGATTAAGAAGGAAGCATTCTCTGTCGCAGTGCTCAAGTCTTCTTTGCGTCAGGATAATGAGGTCAATTCAAATCAGATTATGTCATGGGAAAGCTGGATTACGTGTAAAGTTAATCACTTCATTTGGCACGCGAAAAAATATAATCCCTACAAAGATGGCACTCTTAAACAGAAGGATTAACCTGCAAGATACGTTATGTGGGCTCTGTAACACGGTTAATGAAGACGTGGAACATCTTTTCGTGGGATGCGGCTTTTTTTACGGTCTTTGGTCTAAAGTCGGATCTTGGTGCAAACTTTCACAGGTCTTGTTTTTTTTATTTCGAAGATATTTTGAAGTTTCATTATAACACTCAAGGAGATAAATGGCACAGAGGGTCATGAAAGGTATAGTCATCACGACATGTTAGGAAATTTGGAAAGCTAGAAATGATATGGTTTTTAATAGGTCCAATCCGAAGGTTGTGGAGGTGGTTGCTAAGATTAAACCCGCTACGTTTTTATAGCTTAGAAATAGATCTAGATTTAAAGACATTGTTTGGAAAGATTGAGTTGTGAATCCTCTGTATATGTTGTAATTATTTTGTGGCGGTCCTTGCTTTGAGGGCGCGTCCTGTTTTTTAATGAAATCCACTATTCAAAAAAAAATTATAAGTATAAGTATAATAATAATGTAGAACATAATACATATTATATAGTCACTTTTGTTATAAGGGGAGGGTTATCTTGAGAACGCTAAATATTGTGAGAACCGTGAGAACAAGTAAAAAAATTAATCAAAATCAATTTTTTTTAATACAAACCTCATTATAATCAAAATACAACATTAATAAATGAATTTTTTTTCCAAATAATTCATCTTTTCTTGCAAAACACTTTCAAATTAACTTTTTACACATGTGTAAATGAAACAGTTTACACATGTATAAATAGTAAATTTACACATGTGTAAAAACAAATTATTTTCGTATAGGTTTGAATTTTTATGCATAAATTGTGTTTTTGAGATTGTATTTTAGTAATAAAGACAAGTGTAAAAAGAAATTTTGAATTTGAATGGTTTTAAATGTCATTCTCACGGTTCGCACGAAATATAGTGTTCTCAAATTAACTTTCCCCTATGTTATAATATATATAGAGAGGGAGAGAGAATCCTGTAGGAAAGTTGGTTTGTGTGAGAAGTGTGAGAAGGATTAAGAATTGACATGTAGTCATCATGTTTTTTTTATTTTGGAATGTTGTTTTGGCTTGAAAAACACTTAATATAACAATATACAAAAATTTAAAACACAATCCAGTGTATTATAGTCATTAAATTTAAATTATAGATAAAACACCATAGTAATTACTTAAAACACTCTGCTTAAATGTTCTTGACATAGTGTTTTAAGTTTTAACCTAAAATACATTGTTTTTTGTTATTAATTGTTATGTTTTATGTTTTTCTAAGCAAAACAATCCAAAACATCATGAGTAGGTCCAAAAAATAATGCATACATATCAATTTTTAATCATTCTTACACTTTTCACACAAACCAATTTTCCTACAGGAACCCTACCCAATATATAGGGTTATGATCAAATACAAAGTGAAAGAAAAATAGGAAGTCGTAGGAAGGGTATCAAATGAACTCCGATTGAACTCATTCAAGCGACATTGGAATTGTCTCATCGGACCCTATGATCTTAGTTTTTAGGTTTTCATTTTTTGGGATTTTAGCTTGTAGTTTTTAGAATTTACATTATATCATTGTGTCTTTTATTTAGCATTGTGTCTTTTTCTTATTTTCATCATTGTGTCAATTTTGTGATTCAATGTGTTTTTTTTCTTCAGCATTGTGTTATATTTCTCGGCATTGTGTTATATTTTATGGCTCACTGGGTCATATTTTGTGATCTATTGTGTTTTCTGTATCCTTCTCACCTTCTCATTTTTGTGACACTATGTAGAATAACTTGACCATATATATATATATATATATATATATATATATAGGGTAGGGTTCCTGTAAGAATATTGGTTTGTGTGAGAAGTGTAGGAATGATTAAAAATTGATATATATGCATATTTTTTTAACGTATTCATGATGTTTTGGACGGTTTTGCTTAGAAAAACACCAAACATAACAAATTAATAACCGAAAACAATGTATTTTAAGCAGAGTATTTTAAGTAATTACTAGGGTGTTTTAAGCAGAGTGTTTTAAGTCATTACTAGGGTGTTTTATCTGTAATTTAAATTTAATGACTATAATACATTGGATTGTGTTTTAATTTTTTGTATATTGTTGTGTTAAGTGTTTTTCAAGCTAAAACAACCCAATACATCATTCCAAAATAACAAACATGATGCCTACATGTCAATTCTTAATCCTTCCTACACTTCTCACACAAAACAATATTCCTACAGGATCCTCTACCATATATATATACTAGTGTGAATGCCCGCGCGTTGCTGCGGGTACTTATAGTTTTTTGTTTGCCTTAAGACTGCATTTCTAAAAAAAAATAACTAATCCATTTATAATTATTAGACCAAATGGTTTTTTGTAACGATTAATCTGGGATAGAATTTAAAATGTCAATAAACATAAATCTTTTTTCTATCATTTCACTTAAGGTAAATACTCCAAGCTACTGTATAAAAATTAGCATTATTTGACTATCACCTTAAGCAACGATGTTAAAGTAGATACGCAGGTTTATTTGGAGCTCAAATTAGAATCAGATATCAAATAACACTACAAACTAAGCATTCAAAAATCTAAACAAGAATACTTCACTTGGAAGCTCCTTGCCGTTCTTTGTTTCAAACATAAAATGTGTAGGTCATGTAGTCCCCTTAATAGCAATCTTTGTTTCAAACATAAAATGTGGTCAACACAAACCACAAAATTGTAAACAAATAGAACCAAGAAAAATATAAATGTCGAAAGCACGAAGCCACTGAAATTATTACAAGAATACTTACAAGTAGAATGCTTGTCCTTGAGGAAAAAAGTTTCCGACAATCCTTCCACTTGTTTCATCAAAGCAACATCCACAACCGCTACCTCCAATATGTACACATCATTTTTGGTATGTTATGAATCATGAGAAAATGAAGCTCATAGACAAAACCAATGCCATCTAAAGCAAAAATGACTTACAATTTGACAAATTAAAGGCTTAAAAGTTGGTACGAAAATAAGCCTGATGAATCACTTAAAACGTTTTTTTATTACCATGATGTCCCCTGCCCTATGCAATTTAAATCTAATTAGCAGTTCCTGTTGATGCCTTTTTTTGTCTTGTTATTAGCCATTTTTCTTGATGATGCATTGTTAACAGTAGTACCAACATCTTCTAAAAGCACTCATATAGAATAGGTTGAAAAAAGGGCAATAGATAATGTCATCATAACTCAAAAGTAATCTATGACGAGGAAGCACATCAAAGCTTCCTGTTGTCAAACCCACAACAGCCCCTGAGGCATCTAAAACCCCGTCTAAAGTTCCACGACGTTGTTTCAAATGTCAAGTTTTAGGACACGCTGCATCGGAGTGGCCGAACAGGATCACTCTTGCCGAATTCAAGGCATTTTTCAAGCCACGGTATGATGAAGGGCCAGACGAAGCAAGGTAACTGGAATCTACACGAACCCATCTGAATGTACGGCTTAATCGGCAAACACCACAATCATGTTAGGAATGATTTTTTTTCTGGTTAAGATAGCAAAATTAAAAAGAAATAATACTTAATCAAATGATTAGAACCCTTTCGAACTGTCTTTTAAATTACTCATTTAATTGTTTGACCCATTATCCAAGTTAATTGAACTCTCAACCACATATCATTTATGTTTTCACGCACCAGTTTACAATCTGGCTGGAGAAGTAATCTAAAAACATCTAAGAATATACATTTTTCACTAAAAGGTTGTGGATGATCACATATCAAGGAAAGCATATGTAGACTGTAGTACCCATGTCAAAATTAATACAAAATGAATAAAGTTAAATTCCTATTATTGATATGTGATTTCATTACCCCTATCTTATTACTATTTGAGAAAACAAGTAGATCTCTCATAAATCTAGTGTAAATTTTTATACGTAGCATTAACTAAATTCAGTTTTTGTGTCACTAACATGTTATGATCATATGATTACCAATGAGTTTATCTAGGAAATCAAGAATTTATTATGTAAGAGGTGGTAGTCACCCAGAAATAAACACGTATGCCACATATTGTGTTATGCAAAGAGTTCATAGTCCATAGAGGAGATCAACGTGATGCAACAATTTATCTGACGTGTGTGCGTTTATTATGTATACATTCATATTATATATACAAGAGTAGGTATGGAGAGGACAAACCTGTAGGGCTCTATAAACTTCATTAATATCACACTCATAAGAACCCCTAGATGTATCCATGACAAACTCAAGGACGCCAACACATTGATCATCTACTATCACATGCAAAGCAAATGCTCCCCATTCTTTTGAAAAGATAGCTTCTTTGCATGAAGGACGCTGATCCGAAGGACATCTATGTACATTTGTAGTCTGTACAGGAGTGCAGAACAGGAAAACATGGCCAAAAAGACCAAAGGATGCTTCTTTCCCTGGAAATTCAGGGTGTTGGTACACATAGAGTTTGTGGTCTAAACAGTCTCTATGGTATGCCAGAAGCTCTTCGATTATCCCCAAAAGGCCAAAGGCTGACCGATTGTAGTAAGCACATATGTGTTTCCTGTTTTTTTTTTTTTTTTTTTTTTTTTTTTTTTTTTTTTTTTTTGCAACCCAGAACTGAGCAACAATAGGTTGGCCTTGAAGAGATAAAGTTTCAAGTGCAAAGATGATCTAATTTTTCACTTCTTCAACAGTGGGAACACAAAAACTATTAGGACAATGTAGTTAGGAACTATAAATAAGAACACGGCGTACATATAATCATAACAAAGTGGGAAAGAGTTTTTAGCAATGGATTATAATGTTTCTCCACATGTGTAGTTATTAATTAACACATATTCTCAGTATGAAAATTGCAACGGTTCACTGTAGCTACTCAAATTTAAGTATCAATTCCGTTTCCTTTAAGCCAACTAATGTTAGCAAACAGTTAGACTGCTTATTAGCTGAACTTACAGTTGATGTTTGGAGAAGGCTGAAAGTATTCAACACCTGAAATCACAGAACTCCAGAACACTGATCATTTTAAATTTATACAAATTCAACAATTCAGAAAATCTATGAATGATGTTAGCCGGCAAAAATAGTGTCTCTGGTTGGAGGTCAAAGTTGTGGTGCACCAGTTGAATTGTCAATATTAAGCTAAGGGGTGTGGTTCCCCTTCCCACTTCCTCCCCATCCCCCTTCCCCCTTCCCACGTCGGATTGTCGGAAATTAAAAAGCAGACGGAAACGACAACCGGATGATGTTCTGTGACACCGACGATGGGCGGTTTTGTGCTAAAAAAACAAACCAACCACTATGGGGATGTAATCAGATCATTCCCGGATGATCAAAACAAAATTGATTTAATCAAATTACTTAAAATCTAAGCAGTACTAATTAAAAAACATTGATTAACAAAAACCATAATCTAAACCAAAGGGTGAAACAGTACCTATGAACGGAGAGCACCTGCAATATCTTCTAAACAGTAGTATGGATTGACAGGTTAGAAGCATAAGCATGAAATTGAAAAAAATGTATTGTTATATATTTATATATATAGTTAACCTGGAGTGGGATGGAAATTGACGGGGAATTGAGGGCCATGAATGAATGATATCGCTTAAGCTGCACATTGAAGAAGGTTTTTACTTTTTAGTCGATTGGTATACACGAGGTAAATTCTGTAACTCTCTGCCATCAAATTCAAACGATAAGTTTTCATTAATAAATCATTCATTGTGGGGTTAAGGATGGGAATTAAGGGTACTAATGTAATTTTGTTTTCATATTGCAAAGGATTAGATAAGTGAAATGTCTATATTACCATTCTAAGTGTCTTAATAGTCACAATTATCCCTATAATGCCCTTAAATATATTGCTTAAATATGTTGTACATGTTGCTGCTTAAGTTGTACGGAAATGAAAATGACCATATTGACCATCACTCCTCCTTTATAATGTATTATAGATATAGGAAAAAGATCAAATAGGAACCAAGAGCCTAGTTAGGAACTTAGGAACCAATCTGAGCCATTCATCTTTGATCTTGATCTAGGGGGTAGTTATGTAATTAGACAATTAAATATTATATTTTAATTTAATTAAAAGTTTTATATATGGCAGTTAATTATGTTCCTGCAATTAATATGCAAGTTTTTTTTACTTTCCTTAAATCTCTCAACCTGTTATCATCTCTAATCCCAAATAAAAAAAAATCACGTTCGATTGAATTCGATTGAATCATGCCAATGTACACTTCAAAAACGAATATACACCAATGTATATCTGTGATGATGATGAATGAAAAAATGAATATACACCAATGTATATTTGTGTTGATGATGATGAATGAAAAAACCAATATACACCAATGTATATCTGTGTTGATGATGTTGAATGATGATGAATGAAAAAACGAATATACACCAATGTATATCTTGTGTTGGTGATGATGATGAATGAAAAAACGAATATACACCAATGTACACTGTTGTATATATACTGAGATATAATTTTAATAGTATATACAATAAATACGTTTGGGTATACCATAAACACTAATTTGTTGTTTCCAAATATACATGAGTTTCTTATTAATTACCTAATAAATGATATTGAACAAAAGACATTAATACCCCTTTATTAAAATAACAATTAATTAAAGTTTTACTTATTTACAATCATGCCATTGAAGATGGATGGCTCAGATTGGTTCCTATAGTTCCTACTTAAGGGTTGGTTCCTATTTGAACCCTACCCTATATATATATATATATATATATATATATATATATATATATATATATTATAAATATATAGGGAAATTATAAACTGAAAACCCCCCTGAGTTAAGAAAACTAAGAAAACCCTTGTAAAAACCATCTAAAATTTGTTAATTTTTTTGAAAAAAAATACACAAGGTAACATACATGTATTAAAGCGTTTTGGGCAAAAAAAAAAAGCGCCGATAGGATATTTTTAAAAAAAAAATAAACAAAGTTTGTGCTGTTACATATGTAACATTAGTTGTTACATATGTAACAACGCAAATTTTGGTTATTTTTTTAAAAATACCCAATCGGAGCTTTTTTTATTTTTTTTGGCCCAAAACGCTTTAATACATGTATGTTACCTTGTGTATCTTTTTCAAAAAAAAATTAACAAATTTTAGATGGTTTTTACAAGGATTTTCTTAGTTTTCTTAACTTGAGTGGGTTTTCAATTTATCCCCTATATATATCTATATATATATAGATATATATATATATATATAAAATTGGCGTCTCTAAAATTTTATGTGCCTTATCCGAGTCATTAAAAAATATGTCCATTAAGATTTTAACGAATTAAATAATTTAAACAAAATTTGTGTACGATCAATCGTATAGCAATAATAATAACAATTAGCAAAATCATAGTATTCGAATAAGTGAAATTACATACCCTAATAAACTAATATCTAATTGAAGATTCGTAACGATGTTTATTCTTTTTTTTATTATTTATTTAGTAGGTTAAATAGGTATTATTGGGCCTAGCTTTAGGTGTAAAGTAAGTTTTCTACTTAAAAAAATATGCACACATATATAGGAATTTTATTAAAAAAAATTTGTGCCCGATAGAAATGGCCTGGGCCGGATGGCCTCCTCGTCTTTCGCCAAAGCCGCCCATATATATAAAAGTATAACTATTATATATATAATATTAAAAAATTCATATACTTGATAAGTGCATGGGCTTTATAGGCTCGAGCTTATGCTTGAGTTGATCTAAGTTTGTCTCGATTTAAGCTTTAAGCAAGATGATATCGAGTCGTTTTTGAGTTGTTGCCTCGTTTACACCCCTAAATTGGCCAAGCCCAAGTACATGCCCGACTGCCCGTGTCTTTGTCCGTGTGCATAAATTATCATTAGTGGTGTCCAATGTAATTGGGCCGGGTTCAAAGGTAAGCTTGTGTTGGACTTAATTAGTACCAAAGATCTGAAGAACTTCATGAGATACCTTCATGTTTTGCTTATTCAAGCAAACTTTTGAGTCTCTTTAATGAGCTCCACAAGTCCATATAGTCGAATTATAAAATAGGTAGAACCACACTAACAATCATAACTCATCCTATAAAAAATGGTTGATTTGAGTAAATTTTGTTTGCTAAATGGGTTCATATGGCATGCTCAAATTGTATTTGTCACTTTTAGGAAGCTTACTGACTTGAACATATCAAGACCACCCATCGCCACTATTTGTTGTCACCAACTGGTAGCCGCAAGACCCCAACTGTCCTTAACGCCACCCTCGCCATAGCTGGCATCTCCACCACTAGAGATGAACTCATTTTTTCCAAACCCAAACCGGTTCTAAGCCAGTTTTGACTGACCGGTTCCAAGTCAAATTGGTTTTGGTATGAAATGCGTTGGGTTCTGCCCTGGTTTGGACGGTTTGAAATGCCGGTTTCATATTCGTTTAGCTTGGTTTCGGTTCGCAAACTGGTTCTTGCACTCAAATTAAAAAAATAAGACAAAATGTGAACCATAAAATCCAACTTTTATTAATTTTATTATGATGATAGGCTTTTGCAGAAAACGGTTATGATGAATGCATAATAGGTTTTTGCAGAAAATGCATCATCCCTAGCCTCCATAAAAGCAATAAAAACAAATATAGCTGATGAACCCATTTTCTGCAAAAACCGGTTTCAACCCAAGCCAGTATATTTATCAAAACTCTCTTTGACCCGAACCCATATCGGCCAAAACCATCCTGACGTGTTACACGACCCAACACTAACTATTTGACTTTCTAGGCTTCCAAGTTAAACCAATAAACTTATTAACTCAATATGAAGTCATTGGTAAGTTGTAGCATGGTCAAACTGGAACCATCCAAACTAATCCAGCAATACCAACTTATGTATACAACTCTGAAACAACATTTTCCAAATCAGACTAGACTTGTGTATTCAACTCATTTAAAAAATAAAAATAAAAAAAAAGTAGCATACATCATGCAGCCAACCATTACTTCAACTAGGGTGGGCCAACTGAAAGGTAAATGCAAATTATCATATTCATATTCAGGGAAAAACAAAGCAACATCCATAAAAAGTAAGGAAATCAAATTGAAATTCAGTACAAATTCATATAACTTCTGTTGGATCACACAAACACCACACAATTCTTTACCGAAACCACACTAGTTCTTCGTGAAGGCAAGCCTTCACTTGGGAAAGTAACCTCTCCGGTCATTCATCATTAATCTACATACCAGGCCATAACAGAACATCTATAGACATTTAACATAAATGGCAAATATTCTATGAAGAATATTGACTTATCAGTTTGCTCGGCTTTTAATAACATCAAGCCCCATCTCACTGGCATCCGTTGCTTGCAACTCCACCTGGATACCATCAAGCTCTCTCTTGAACCTGTCCTTTGAGCTTGCATAAATCATCTTGTTCCTCACCCGTGCAGTATCCGGTGACCTTCAAACAAATGCCAGTGCCAGTTACATCAAACAGATTACAAGACCTTTAAATAACGAATGCAGATAATTTATTATTATTTTTATTATTACCAAGCAATGAAGAAAATCCTGCTCTTTTGGACACCTTCTGGGGTCAAAAAGTCATAATCAAACACAGCATATCGGCACTCGTTATCAGGAAGGCAAGCTGTGAATTCATCATAAGTCTGTGCTGGTTCTCCAACCTTTTCCACCATCACCTGCTTCTGCTTCTCTTCAATCTTGTAAATGATGAAGCGATGGGTCCTTTTTGCCTTCAAATCCATAAACTTTAGCTTGCACTCATCGTGCACAGCCATCCCTGATGCTGCATTGGCCTACAAGTTCCATGTGTCATCAATACATCACTATTACAGTCTGGTATATTGCAACATTTCCAACCAAACACTTCATATAGTTAACAAAATACTATTCATAATTAACCGACACATAACATCTCACAGACATTCACGTTCTACCAAAAGACAAACTAATTTCACCCACAAAAGAGCAGCATACCACATTACCTCCCCCAGCTCTTTGTACCAGGAAATCAACCAACAAAAGTTTCATTATCCGATATAAATCAAAGCCATAAACAACAGAAGACTCGACCAAAACAATTTTCGATAAATGCCATCCATATTCCATATACCCTCACATATAATGCATCCCTAGCGGCACTAATTTCCACCCATAGCTGTTAAAAGCCACTGCCTCTTGCGCAGTTGCACCTAGGCCCATTTTTCAAGCAAGGTGAGGCAATTGCGCTTTAATTCTCCAACTGATGGTTTAGGCGCAGATTCCGGCGAGATTCACAGATTCCGGAAAATTTCCAGCCAGATTTCAACTTTTATCTACGGACAACCAGCTTTTTTATAAACTAATATTTCAAAACTTTTGATACTAATTAGATGATACTAATTGTTACATAATAGCTTTTGTTTATTTTATTTGAAAAACATTCTTACTTTTCTAACACATATCATATTTTTACTTTTTTTTCTTTGTTCGCTTTTTTTATGTTAGGCCCAAACTCTTTTTGCCCCTTGAATCTAAGCCCTAGGCAAGGCCTATGCGCCTCGAGTCCGCCTAGCACCTTCGATAACTATAATTTCCACCGAAAGATCCACAACAAGCTAGTACATATCAACCATCCTCAAATACAAAGACAACATATATACGATAACAACTAACAAGCGATCGATTACGCAACATCAGATCAAGTACTCATTACTCGATATCTTCGATTACCACACATCCTCATTTCAGACACAACTTGCAAAATTCACATCCAAAATCCAAATCCGATCAACAATCACACCGATTCCTAATTCCAAAACATAACTAAGCAGCTAAATCACACATCTAACAATTCAAACCTCTGATCTACCTCAACATTAAGTAATGACAGAAAACCACACATAATAATAATAAATTCAACCACGAGAAACAACGATCTGACAGTATTAACAGCATCAGCATCAACAAACTTGACAAAACCAGTAACGAGCATACAGATCGATATAAAATATTATTAATATATATCAAATGAAACAAAACAACAAATAATTATAAAATATGTGAACAAATGAGTGAATAGAGTATTATTATTACCATTAGTTTGAGCTATGGAAGAGATTGAAGCAGAAAATTTAGGGCTCCGATTCAGAAGGTTTGTATTATTATTATTTTTTTTTTGGGTGAATGAGAAGACGTGTTTGTCTGCCTTTTATATTTTGGTTTTTATCCGAAGTCGTCTTGAATAATAATATTGTACGAATTGTAATAGAGGCCCTTGATGTTTTGTGTTTTAATACACTTGGGACCCTTGATTTTTAACATGTTTTCAATATAAACCCTGAAGAAGCAATTAGTGTATTTGGATTTTGCTTTATGTTTTATGGAGTTTGTTTATAGGATTGATTAGTGTTGCTAGTAGAGATGTAGTGTTGCTAAACGCGTAGTGTCGGACAAATGTAGTATCTGATATTCGTTTTTTATGTGTTGTTTACGTATATGATAGTTGAATGGCATCGATTTACTGAATAGTGATACCAACAAAAGGAAATTTGGGTTCTGTGTTGAAAATTTGATGAAAATAAAAAGTTGAACGAAGGCTAAGATGAACTAATACATGTTTGTTTCATTATGTTTACTTTAAAAAAATATTCAATTTTACACTTAGTTCTACTAGTGAGATAAATGTAAGGAACATTTACCGACGAACTCATATAATAAACATCGATACTTATTTTGTTATGTTATATAATATCTCATACTTATTTTGTTATGTGTTATTTGTATTTGATAGTTGATACTGATTCGCCAGGTATTTTTCAAGAGTAACACTAGTAAAAATTTATTGTCAATCACTCGGAAAATGATAAAAACAAGAAAAACAAAATGAAAAGATGAACTAATGTTAGTCGATTACACGTGATACTATATATTTTTATAAGATTTATTCTTTAGCATATTGTTTATATATCGTTTGACTTTAGAATTTATATTTTTTCCTATTGCTAATAAAGCGATATTGTTTAATGTTAGCAAACCATATTCTTGTCATCATTTCAATTGCTAGACGTGTGCACTTTAGTGTCTAGCAAGAAGATGAATGTAGACGAGATAGAAGATGAATGTGTGACATTGTCTAATGTAAACAAAACACATTCTTGTTATCGTTCCAATTATTGGCTACATGTACACCAGTATCTAGCAATGAATCATTTTTCATCAACTCTTTGATTGGATATCTAAGTAGACAAAGATTTCTGCAAATATCAATGATGGGTATACAACTTGTTTGATTTATGTGATATGACGTAAGTCAAACACAGTCATATACCACATACCGGCAGGGGCGCAGCTTCATAGGGGCGGGAGGGGGCGCTCGATCCCCCGAAATTTTCGCTCAGAAATTCCGACTATATAGTATCCGTAGAAATTATTTTTTGGTATATACGGTTTCGACCCCCCGTAACGGTGACTTCCGACCCCCCAAGATGTCGTTCAAGCTTCGCCACTAGATACCAGTGTTATGGTTTAAATAAATAGAAATATCTTCTTATATCAAGACTAAGAACATTCACATCCCCTTCACCAAATCTCATCCATCAAATTACACTAAAAAGTAAAAATCATTACTTCACCCCTAAATCTTCTCTCTCCTAATTAAAATAATAATACTTTTTTATACTTTTATCATTATATTTTCTCTCCTCACTCACAACTACTTACAAAAATATTAAAATATATATATATGGGTGAACAGTAGCTTTTCATTTTTAGGGTGGAACAGTGCTTCCACCAAATATTTTCTTTCTCCTCCACTCATAACCACTTACACTCACCCCATATAATTTGGTGGATACACTCACATACATTTGGTGAACACACTCACATACATTTGGTGGATAGGATGTGAGTGCTCTAACTCATAACAAATCTTTAGTTACCATAGAAGTGTTACATTAAACTAAACAAATTTGGGATCTAAAGAGCCATACTTTTAAGGGGTAGAGGTTGAATGTAGACTAATCTTGATTTTATAGGTGGTTTTATGAATATTGGTTAAATCTGAATGACTTGTTTATGACCTCTCCTTTTACTTTCTCTCTTTGCCACCTACAGTGTTCATTCTGCGTTGAATGTCCGCAAAGTTTTAAAGTGCAACCAAACCAATGATTGTATGACACGTGTCGTTTATCATGTTTGATTTATTGCCATGAGATTGGAATAAGGCTGTGATAGGAATGTACAACTCTTGTAACCAAATGTATAACCAGGGTAGATTACAAAACACACTTATAAAAGTATATTAGAAATTTATAGAATAAAGAATATTAAATGATTATTAATAAAGATTTATGAATTATAAAACGATATTTTGATATAAGACCATTTGTAGTAGCTTATGTCAAGGGGCGTGGATCGCGCCAAACCATCAACGACATGGTGTCATTTTAGCAAGTTTCGAACATGAGGGACTTTTTTTTAACAGCCTCGAACATGAGGGACTTGAACCCTGTGTCAATGGGACCTGGAGGGGAAGGTGTGGCTCTAACCACGCGTGAAGGGACATATGGCTTGCTACGTAGCTCCGAGGCGTTGATGTGGTGCAGGGTCTCTGACATGATGTGATAACTAATAACGGCCGAAAATAACGCAAGAACTTTTCATTTTGGTAATTGGTAGTCTCAAAAAATATCCGAAAAAGGAAATATTTGTGAATCCCATATATTTGACCAAACCTCAAAAGTCACAAAAATACATTGCTTTGCATTTTACATCATAAACTTAAGATTTACTTTGTAAAATAGGATATCCTAAGTGGATAAGGTTGGTATGTACGAATTGAAGTTCTCTTTGGGCGGCTTAATAAGAGGGTTGGAAATGTGTGGTGCCTTTTAGAGCTTTTTTTATTTTATTTTTAATTTTGAAAGGTTAATTTCTTCTTAATCCTTAATCCTAGGGTTTTTTAGATTTGAATCTAAGACCTTCTACAACCTAGGTGTTTTAAAGGTTTTGCCTTTGCCAATGGACCACCACCTTATTGGTGTGGTGCCTTTTAGAGCTACCTAAACTACTTGGTGGAATTTATGGCACACTCTATGTGTCTAACTTAAGAAAGTGTCTTGTTCACTAAATTGACATTCTAGATCGTAAATGAAGAGTGTACCAAGTTAGAGGGTGTTTGGGATTGCGTTTTGAAACTGATTTTTAGATTATTGCGTTTAAAAAACGCATATAATCAATTTTTAGTGTTTGGGATTGTGTTTTGAAAACGCAGATAATCAGTTTTTTAGGTTACCAAAACGCAATAATCTATAAGCAGCTTCACCCCTGCTTTTTCAAAACACATAATCTATTTTGAATAATCGATCCCAAACACTCCCTTAATCTCATAGCCATTTTTCCAAGTTATTTGTTAAATATAACAAAATGGTATAAGTGTATATAACAAGCAATAACCTTTTCTTCTACTCCACAGTCTTGTCACGGCCATGGATAAGTTTCCTACTTGAAACGACGTATCACACATGTCTAGTAAAATCGCTAACTGGATAAAAGAACGGTTGTATACCCTCAACATTTAAATAATGATTAATAATCATAACTCGGGTTATTATTATACAATTTAATAAACATAGTTTGCTTTGATCCATGTTCAATATCACTGAAGAGGAATTTGCTATTCTTATTTGATTATTTTTGTCATAATTGACCTTCGACTTGCTTAAAAAACTGATTACTAATTTCGTTCAAATCCATTCATTAATATTTTATTATTAAATACAATCAAATACAACAAGGGTCCATAGCTCAGTGGTAGAGCAATTGACTGCAGATCAATAGGTCACCGGTTCGAACCCGGTTGGGCCCTTTTTTTCTATATTTTTGCTTATCAAAACCCTACATTTACTTTTTGTCGCCCCTATGGCTGCTTTACCTTAATGATTGAACAAAATACAAATTGGCCCCTCAACAACTGTTTTAATAAAGTGTTTAATTTTTTATACAGCTACATCATGAGATAAAAGCGCCATTTAAGGCCATGGGGTATACTCTAACATATGTGGTGTTAAAGGTGACATGGCATGTTAACTTGCATTGTACACCACTCCCTCCTTGTGTTAAAGGGTGTTAAAAAGGTTATGTGTTAACATGTTAACATGGTGTTAAAAGTCTACATTAATTTTTTTCCTTTTATGAACCTAAAACTACTAAAAATATATGATTATGTGAAATTGATTAGATTAAGTCATTTTCTTAGGGTGAAGTGGAGTCAAATGAGAAAAAATGGATGATGTGGCATCTAAGTGGAGTTAAGAAGGGTTAAAGTATACCCTAAGGCCTAAAACTATTTCTAGGATAATAAAATCAAATCTAATTTTTGTTTATTTTTCATTTGAAGTAGTATTAAATCCTTAAAAGTTTTAAAAAGATATTGAACAAAAGAATCAAATGCTTTGCATTTTTAAAAAAAAAAAAAAATACTTTTTAGCTTAAAAAAGCTGAAAATTTATAATCTATAAATCTATAATCTATAAATATATATAAAAGAATTGACGTTTGTTGACGTGACATTTATTGGTGGCATCCTCCCCTTTTGAATGTGTCACGTGACTTCTTGTGAAAAATTTTAAACAATAATTAAATTTAAATATTTTGAATAAAAAGATTTATTTTACTAATAGATACGTTTGTTTTTTAATTAGGTAAAAGAATATACATAATCTTCAAATTTAAACTAAAAGATTTATCTCCAAATTTATATGCATATGTTCATCTCCAAATTTCATTATAAATATGGGTTTAACATAAGCATGTAATTCATTCAATAAGCAATTGTTTTCGGCATCTGAGAATATTGAAGAAGAGGTACGTAATCCTCTAGTTACATATTTTACTTTGTTTAGTATTCAAAATATAATAATTTTTATCAAAGTTGAACTAATATAAACTGTTAATAATTTTTATTTAAATTAATTACAAACCAATCAGTTTTCAAGAAAGTGGTTTATGTCATCATTGTTGTTTGCATGTTAGATGTGTTACATTGTCTATGAAATAAAACCACAATTTAATTATATTTATGATGAAGACGCTTTAAATATATTTGTTCTTCTTTTTAGTTTTCAAATTTATAAACAAAAGAATTTTATAAAGCTAATCGGTCATGTATGTCATCTTATACTCATCAACGATTTGATAATGGGGACGCCGCCGCCGTGATTCCATTGAGTCTCCACCGCACATGGTGGTCAGAAACCCCTAATCGGAACCCTAGTCGTCGTCCTCTCTCCCTCCCTCTCTCTCTCTCTCTCTTTCCTCGATTCTCTCATTCTCTTATGTTAGAGGGGCAGACTCGCCTTGTAACTACATACGGACTTTGATTAGGTCGAGATGGTGGGTGGAACAGCCAGCGACGATGTAAGCGATGCCGCCTTCAACGAATCCTTTAGCACCCAAATTAATTGTTGAGAATGAATGAATGAATTGTTAAGGTCCAAAAAATAAGAGAGTAATAATAATAATAATAATAATAATAATAATAATAATAATAATAAGTTAAGGAGACTAGTTAGGGGAAAGGTCACTGGAAACAAGAAGATGGGAATGAAGGTGGAAAGCAATGGAGAAAGGGTGAGGAACGACAGATCTATGAGACATATAATAATAATAATAATAATAATAATAATAATAATAATAATAATAATAATAATAATAATAATAATAAAAATAAGTGGGTTTGGAAGGAATGAGTATTGAAGGACTTATTCTACTCATCATCATCATCATCATCATCATCATCATCATCATCATCATCATTATTATTATTATGCATTTTTAAAAAGTTTTAATGGGCCTGATTTGTTTTTGTTAAATCAGGAAAGGAATGAAAACCTAGCAGTGGGTGTGATTGCGAATTTGGTAGATGAGATAGGTGCATATGCTTTCATGGAGAAAACAAAAGAAGTGAGAAAGCAAGTAAGATGCTATCATGCAAAAGTTGTACCAAGAAGTATCACAGGAACTGTTTGAAAGCTTGGGCTCATGACAAAGGTACAATTTATCGTAACTAATACATCATGACGTTTTACTTGCTTATATCGTGTTCTTGATAAGTGAAACACTGATTGCAGATTTATTTCACTAGAGCTCTTGGACATGTCCTTCATGTCGTGCATCTGAGGTTAGTTGATGTGTTAATTCTTAATTTAACATGTCATAAGTTGAGGAACACACGCGCGCACACACACACATGACATATGGTATTAACCCTTTGTGGTTTGGAGCCTTTTACTTTCGTTTGGATTTTTTTTTGACATGTTTATAATTTCCTCGATTTCTTCATGTTCTTTAGTTCAATTAGGATTCCTTTTATTTCATTAAGCTAATTACATAAAGGATCACATTAGCTTATTTGAAATCCAAATATGTAGGAATGCTAATCTGAAAACAGTTTTTAGTTATGATTTTGTAGTTCTTAGACTACCCAAATAGTATGTAATGAAGTTCATTTGATTTGATTTGAAATATGAAGAGTAATAAATTTAGAAAAGAAAGCAATTTTGAGCATGTTGTGTTTGTTTGACATTAGTAAAAGGTAGTTTAGTGATTGTTTAGTTGATTAGGTTATAGGCATGGTTTTGAAAACCGGACCGGACCGGCCGGTCGGACCGGGCTCCGGGGCCTGGATCGGTCCGGTTCGGGTGTTCGGACCGCTGGTGCAGTGAACCGGCTTCGGACCGGTGAACCGGCCGGTCGAACCGGAAAACCGGGAGGTCGGACCGGAAAACCGGGAGGTTGGACCGGTTTTTTGTATTTTTTTTTTATTTTTTTTATTTTTTTTTTTGTTTTTTGGCCGGTTCGTTGGACCGGTCGAACCGGTCAGACCGGTCGAACCGGTGAACCGGCCGGGGGACCGGTTCGACGTCCGGTCCGGTTCTAAAAACCTTGGTTATAGGTGTAGGAATATCGGAGTGGTTAGAATGCTATAAACATGCAATTATTGAATGTGAGAGATTAGAGAGATATGAATCATGTGATAAGTTTTTGAACTATTGCAACTTACTTAATTAAGTGATTGTTTAGTCGATTAGGTTTTAGATTTTTTAACCCCAAGACCTTCCCGGGGTAATCAGCTAGTTAACTTTATATCGTAAAGTCAAAATGCTTTAACTAGATTTTTGATTTAGTCTATGTGTAGTGGTGGCTCCATAAGGCTTTATGGTATTAAAATATTATAAAGTATTAGGATGGCTTTATGGGGCTTTCTGAGAAAATATGTGTGTAGTGAGTGTGGACTTTATGTGGCTTTATAAATGATTGGGTTGTCATTGCTTAATTATTATTTATTATTTAAATAAAAAAATTAAATAGCAAATAATATTTCATTAAATTTTAAAAATACAAATACTAAAAAGATTACAAATACTAATAAAAATAACAAATACTCATAGATTATATTTTTTTCTCGATTGTGGCCTTTTGTTTCAAACACATGTCCAACGCTTTGCCAGTTAAGTGGTCATGCGACCTCGTGTAAAACTCAAAGTCGCGTTCAAATTTTTGATCCCTCATAAGCTCGACCACCTCTCGATTATCTTTGATACGTTGAGCCCCAATGTCGCGTATATCTTGGAGGCGTTGGTTCATCTTAGAAAACGCCTGAATCAACTCGTTGACCCCCGACGATGACTCCGCTCTCACGGATCGAGCAGCCCTTTGACTGGGCGAACGTGGTAACTCTTCCGCCCCTTCCTCCCCCACAAAAACGCATTTTCTTCGGCGTTTAGGTCGATGTTTCAAGCGTCAGACGTTGGCGTTTCGGGCTCAACCGAGTCGGAGGTCTTGGAATTCTTTGCCTCATATTGCTAGACCTAGATGAAGAAGTTCCAACCATCGGGCGGACGTTAGACATTTGGAGCTATTTTGTAGCAACCTTCAAGTACTGAAAATTTCCATGTGTGGGTCCAAAGTCGCCTCCAAAATCATCTCGTCACTTTGGCCGGTTTTCCAACCGTACTTTGTGCGTTGATAAATTCCTTGAAAGTTGGTGCATTTAGTGTTAATATTGCTTCACTTGCCCGATATTGAATCCGCGGGCGGTAATCTTCTCCCCTACCAACGAGACCAAAAAATATTGTCCAGATTAGTCTCCAAAATCACCTTTATTTTGGTAGTTCGCTAAAAAAAACAAACCAATATATATATATATATATATAAGTACGCGTTAAAAAAAATACTATGTATAAATTAATATAACATAACATAAAATATATATCTTACAAACTATGGGATCCTCTGAAACGTCAATTTACGCTCGGGCTAACGCGTACAAGTCTTCGTTGTCCTATGGTTGTGTGTTTTTTTTCGCGCGGGATTCGGTTTCTTTCTTTTTGTGAGATCGTCTTTCTCACCTGGTTGGTCGCTCGACCACTTGCTCTGGCTCCGGCTCCGGCTCCTGGGTCTCCGAAACCGTGCTTGGATCCGTTTGCTAAGCTTGTGATGACCCGAACATTTGAGAAGACCCAAAGACTTGGGATGACCCGAAACCTCCCATGTTGAAGTTATACGCGTTCGGGTCCCATCCCATGGGTTGGTTTAACAGGTTCATAAAACCGGTTTGGTTTTGAACCGAACCCGGAGCAATGGGTTGGTTAGGCTCTCCGAATGATTGAGGAACAAAACCGCGACTGAAAGGATTCATGTTTTTAATTGTATGTGTTTATAAAATGGTGTAGGATGGTATGTGTTTGTGTTTTGAATGGCATGTGTTTGTGTTTTAATGGTATGTGTTTATGTTTGTGTTTGATGAATGTTTTCAATTGTCTTTGATTTATACTTTCTTTTCTTTTTCCTTTTTCTTATAAAAATGATCGTTCCAACAACGGCTCTATAATGGTCAAATATCATTATCCCCAATGTTCAACTCTCGCTATAGCCATAATGAATGAGCCTATAGTGCCCCCATAGCGCCTGGGGGCGGTGTGCCCGGCGCTATGGGGTGCCAAAACGCCCAATAGCGTTGCCGATGAAGTCCCACTACACACAACCTTATTGTATGGAAATTTCATATATACTTTCAGACTAGGTAGTATTTTTACGAATAAAAAATCACCATATCAAGTATATTTGTTTCTAAAATTTGACAAAATTACAATTCATATAATTTACGTTTAAAAGTGCACATCCTTTATGTTTAAAAGTAACAATGCACATCATTTACATATTATTTTGGTTCATTCCACGTTCTTTGTTATAAACTGAGTTAAAAAGTGGTGTTAAGTTAACCCACATGCAAAACGCGTGATGGGTATTTTTGCCATTTCTCTAGCTACTCTTTCTTCATACCATAGATTTAAAAATAAAATACCTTGAATCATTTGTTTCGCTCAACCGATCATTTTCCACCATATACCCTCTTCTTTGATTGAAAGCGATTGAATCCATGGATCTCGATTCTCCATTGACGCATGGAGTTAGGTTTCATATTCGATAAAAAAAACAATACTTATGACAATAATGCAATATTGTTAGGTACGATTCAAACTTTCATTTTCCTTTTTTAGTGGTTTCCTAACAGGGTTTTGTATCTAATGCAGCGATGTACCCAGGCCTATTTTCTATAGTTTTGAATCATGGAGATTACTTCACCTCATTTTTGGGTCGTAGTTATGTAAATGATCAACAAAGCTTTGTAGATTTGTTGGTTATTGAAAGGTTTGGTGTCTACGAGTTGGAACTGATTAGTAAGGAATTAGGTTACCCTAATGATATTCCCACTAATTTCTATTTTAGAATACCAGGATCAATGGACTTAGATGATGGAATTCTTCCCTTATTGATGACTCTGATGTACTTAAACTTCTTGAATATGTTAAAGCTAACATTAAGAGTATTGATGTCTTCATTGAGCATGGAAACTGTAACATTTCGCATTAAATACCATATACGTTACGTCATTTCTTAATAAAACGCCAAATTTTTATCAATATCATGCCCTATAAAAATATTTCGTGACGCATTTGGACCCCTAGAATCATACTATAAAGTTATATTATATATTTATACAAGAAATAATTGTCAAAAAAATGTTTGCATGGGCCGGGGTTCGAACCCGAGCCCATGGCCGAGTCAAACAAACACCAAACCAGCTGCTCTACACAAGTGTCTTGTTCCATTTCCAGCTTGAATTATACTTAACATGACCCTAACCCTTCACAGTTGACTTGGGAAAGTCAACTGTGACAATTAGCTACCATAATTAACCATCACAAACGCGTAATTTATCCATGAAAGGAATGATTACATGATCGCCGGCCTAGTACAAGTCAAAGACACGTCTAATTGTCATCAACTCGTATCAATTCTTCCATAATTACGCGTTTGCCTTCAATAGTGAGTCAAACTTTCCAATCGAACAATCCAAGCATCATCACTATAAATTGGACATCATACCACATCCTCACCTCGCCGAACAATCTCTCTCTACCTCTAATTTCTCACAAAAACTCTCTGTTCGTGACTTTCTAATCGCATTTTGACTTTTTATGTTGACTGTCCATTCGTGATCGAAACAACTTTGTAAGTATAATATTTTTGATGGGTTTTACTAATCGGCACCCACACAACATAAACCCTAAGATTAATTGGATTGATGTTGTGTAGATTGGCCAATTGTAAAGCTAGGGCTCGTATGTAATAATGGGGAAGAACACACTGATCGTATTTATTTTAATTAAACAGGAACCAAACACAACCACTGGTCTGGACCAAGTGGTTGTGTCTGGTGCCACCCACCTAAGCCACGCGGGTTCGAGTCCCGGCTGTGGCGATTTTCTTTCTTTTTGTGTTTTATTTTAAAAACAAACAAAAGTTAAATATATATATATATTACTTATATCTTATAAATTCATTTTAAAATATTAAAACTCCTTTAAAAATTTTACAAAAAATTATATTATGTTAATCTAGTGAAAAAGCTTAACATACAATTTTTAGTTTTCAAAAATTTATTTATTTAATATATATAATAAATAAATCAAGTTTATTCTAATTTATCTATAAAATTCTATAAAAATATCAAAACGATCTTATAAATTTCCACAAAAATTATTCTAAGTTTTTATAACAATAAACTTTTCTGAAATGATTTTTATTTCAGAAAAATCATTTATTTAATATTTTTAATCAATTTTTGTTTGTTTTAATCATAATTAAATCATAATAAATCCAATTTTTAATATTTTTGCACCAAAATTTTATACAAATTATTTATGATTATTTAGAACAGAAATATGAATTTTAAACTAATAATTCTTTAATTTTAATATTTTTAAATATTAAAGTTAAATTTTGACAATTTGTTATAAATAGAATTAATATTCTATTTTAAAGAAAATAATTTTGTAAAAATTATTTTATACTTTAAACACATTATTGTGACCATCTTAAATTTAAATTTCATAAAAAGATTTTGTTTATTTATTTACAAAAATTCTCTCGATTATAAAACATTTTTAATATTAATCAAACGAGCATTTATCCCCAAATTCGAAGCCCTGGAACATATACATTTGTAGACTAGATAGACTTAGACATATTTATTACCTTATTATAGGGTGATATTTGGCATTGTTTGGGCAACACCACTATTCAATCTTTTCAAGAAGTATAACATTTTGCTAAGGTGAGTTTTACATAGCCCCTTTTCTATTCATCACCATTTTTTGGGTGAAACATGTTACAACATTATTTATGCAATTCAATCATCAATGTGTCTATGTGTATTTCTATGTTGCATTATGTCTTGAACATGACTAGGGTAAGCACAATTCTAGCATAAACATTTATCAGCCGACGGTATACATTGATAGATCTATTGGACTGACAATCCCACCCGGATACGTGCCTCCTACAAAGGTTGCGTGGGTGTTTGTTACTGCAATATAAACGAGTGAACCATGAGCGTATGGGATGTACCACAATACAACAGTCACAATGGTTGATTATGCACTCGATTTACTTCTAGTATGTTTTCGCATATGGACTAGATTGCCATGACACATGAATTGCACAACAATTTTATTCGATTATCAAAACCTATGTAATTCTCACCAACTTTTGTTGACCCAAAATATTTTCAACTTAACATGTTTCAGGTTCTACTTGCTTGAAGATTTGAGTTAATGCTTGAAGATGTGTGTATAGTTTTATTTAATTTGATGTACGAATTCTTGTAGAACAATTGTATGTAATTTATTTAAATCATTTAATGAAATTTATTATTCGCCATGAGCTACTGAACAATCATCAATACGTGGCACCTCGATGTTTCCGCCATCGGTTGGGGTGTTACAGAAACACTGATGACTCACATAATTAACATATAAAACAGGCATAAACAATCTCATAATAGGATAGAATTAGGCTTAAATTACTAATATTGGGTGCTTAATTCGTTCCTATTTGTATTTCTCAGGAAACTGGAGCTACAAGCCGGAAACAGAGGATTTCCGGGCAAAAACTGGAGATTCTTGAAGATACGAGACTTGCAACATGTTTACTGTATGCTTGAAGACCATCCCGGGACTTAAACAGTGATAAAACCAGTCTGGGAGTGACCAAGCACGCCCATGCACACTTGCACGGAGGCCCTGCACGCTAGAAGACAACGCAACAAACTTGGAGAACAAGGAAACTTGCTGAGCAGACAAAGCACGCCTGTGCTCCTACACTTGGCACGGCCGTGCCCCAGACAAAAAGGACAGACAGGATTGCACTACAGCAACATAATGTACGTGTGACAGCAAGCACGCCCATGCCACCCCTTGGCACGCCCGTGATTGCCCTGGAAGGTCTATAAATAGCAAGCTAACCCCCACTATTTGATCACCCCTTCTAGTGATTTATTTGACCGACTACCAAGAGTCTTCCAGAGATCTTGGGTTCCTTTGGGATGCCTTAGGGCCCTCCTAGCATCCCTCAATGGTTAGGCCTCGACCTACCTTGATCAACTTGGCCAAGCACGGGATCGTAGAGTAGTTTATGCAATAAAACATCGAGGGTCGTGAGGATCATACTAGATACATATCACTTGGAGATGGAGAGCTTGTCTATGAGCAGACATGTTCATGTGTTGATCATTTGTTATGGTTGTATCCTTCTATTATTCTCGAACCCGCTTCGATTTGTAGACTTTTATTATTAGTAGTAGTAGTTTATTTTTAGTTACTTGTTGTGTTATCTTCTTTCTAATCCTTGTTTACTTATCTTGTGACAGGTTCAAATGATGATTAACTTAATAACTTCAATCAACCTTAACTTAATTAATTAACTAGAGGTTTAATCAGCTTCTGGTAGTCCCGAGCTAGATCCAAGGCGAGGAAACCGGTAGTGAGACAGATCCTTCGGGCTTCTGATATCCAAACTGGATTCTAAGAAATTGCTTCTAAAGTGGACCAGATCTGAGTGACACATTTCTGGTACTTACCAGATGACTGAATGATCTTCTTGGTAAAGGACGGATTCCCTACGGGTGCCCCAGTGATCTTCGGATTGCACAAAGATTATGTTCCACCTTTATCAAGGGTTTCATTCAGCTCAGGAGGTTATGGGTTGGGTTTATTAAGTCATCATTCATTAAACCAACTTTATATTTAATGGATCACTAAATATTAAAGTGTCAATTCAAAGATAAATAAACTAAGAATTCTATTTCTAGTTCTCCTTAGTACAAACCCGTTAACCAATGGGGATACGAGTCGCCTGAGTCAACTGTAAGAGAGATTCTTCGGTCTTCATAATCGTTAACCTAATTTGGGGATACGAGGTTGCCGGGATTGACCCTAAGGAGAGATCCTTCGGTACGGAACGCGAGAGCTAAGGGAGGTGTACGGTGTTCCAGGACGGAAGTTAAGCTTCCAATTCAAGAAGAAGATAAGTCTAAGGATCAAAGACTTGACCGTGGTTTGAGGAGCCCGCTATATGCGAGGCCCTGGCGGAGTACCTTCATGCGGACGCGCATCGGAAGGTTATGCATTCTACTCAGTAGTGGCACCGCTTCTCTATCAAGGAGTCAACACTTCAAGACCACTCTCGTCTTCCTCACATTTAATTAATGTAAATTATTAATTTTAATAGTAAACTTAACTACTTATACGGAGGGCCCCGAGATGTGCATATTAGTCTACTCTACTATTTTATCTTTTATTTTATCAAACCCAAAACATTTTTAAAACTATTTCTTTTAAGAACCCATCCGTTTTATTTTCTCTTTTAAAAACCCAATCGGTTATCTGATGAAAGGTTGAGTAGGGGAAAGTGTGTTCTCTTGGAATACGATACTCGGTATTTCCCTAGCAAGCTATACTATACACGTCAGGTTCTCTGCCTTTGTGTTGGTTTTAGTTTCTGAAGTAATTATCGTTTACTTTATAAATTTAAAACTTTGTAAAAAGATTTAGTAAAAATCATTCGTTTCCCCCAAACCAATGTTTTGGAATTGACACATCAAGTTTTTGGCACCAGGGAAATTGACATCTTTTTAAACTACTAAAACCATACGCGTCAAACACCAACATTCATTCGTATCCTAGTACACAAAAAAGTGTAGTTATTACAAAAATATTTGATGAAGATAGTGATCAAGATGGTGGCACGGATTTTGAAGAATTTGGTAGGCAGGAAGATGGAGATAGTGATTATATTGTAGATTTGGACAATGACATGGAAAAAGGTGAGGATGATATGAGAGATTTTAGGTTTATTGTTGATGAAGTGGATGATCCAATTCATCATGGAGCTGATTTTGATATAAATTTCTTAGACAATGATAACTTTGATAATGGGAGTGATACTTATGACAATATTAGGAGTATTAGGAACATAACTTTAAAACATCTCAAAGGGGATCATGACAATGATTATAGCTTTCATATAGGACAACAATTTGCAAACACGCATGAGGTAAAGACATTTTTAAGAAGGCATACTATTGAGACAATAAGGCTATTGAAAACGGTTAAAGATAATAAGAATAGATTGAGGGTTGTATGTGATGGTGATGTTCCTGGATTTGAAAAGGTCAAGGTTGAGAAGCCTAGATGGAAGAAAAAAAGGTGAGTCTGTTGATGCGGACTCTGCATCATTAATTAAAAAAGTCCAAAATGCTGATGATGTGGACTCGGGACCAGCAATTAGGGCTAAGCACGTTATTTAAGGTTCATAATTGGTCATTTGAAGATTCAAACAAGTTGATAGCCCTTAATAAAGTTGTTGTCGTATCAACTAATGGTTCATTTACCCATCCAATGAAACCATTACATTCTGATCCCTATAAGATAGATGTAAAATGAATTGTGAAGCTTAACTAAGATGGGGAAAACACCCACCATTCTTTTGAGTTTAAAGCACATACCTACAGTAAACATATATAAAAGCGACGACCAGGATTCCGAGATGTCCTACACATTTTGATTGCAACCTCACTCCCACACGAGCAATATACATTCGACATCAAGTGAAGAAATTAGGGCTGAGGTTCAATGTGGAGAAATTAGGGTTTTAATCAAAGAAAAAAGTGAAGAAATTGGGTATTTTTAATATCTGGTATAAAGAGTGGTTGGAGAAATAACGAAATTACCCATCACGCATTTTGCATGTGGGTTAACTTAGCACCACTTTTTAACTGAGTATGCAACAAAGGATGTAGAATGAAAAAATAATACGTAAAGGATATGCACTATTACTTTTAAACATTAAAGCTGTGCACTGTAGTTTTGGGTAAATGTAAAGGACATGCATTGTAACTTTGTTCTAGACTTATGACTAGATTTGCATAGTTCAGGTTCTAACCATTAACTCATTGGGTTCAACCCAGCTTGAGTTGATCGGTGAAAAAGCAAAGCCATATTTGATTTCAAACTGGTTCAGGTTTGGTCGGTTTGTTGACAAATTGGATATCGGATTTTTTATCGATTTTGAGCGGTTTTTACTAGTCTAGTTCGGGTTTAACCGTTTCTAGAGAAGAGGAATATAAGTTATTTAAAACTTATCGGATGCATCGGTTCCATCTAGTTTCTATGTATACCACTTTTAAACTTGTGGTTTCCATTGGAAAAGTAAATGAAAAAGAAGTGTATAGCGATCTGAGTGTATTTAATTTAATAAATATTAATATAAAACTTTATTATTTAAAATGAATATTGTAACACCCCGGTCTTAGGGCCTAGAATTTTTCACATGATATTATTATTATATAATTATTAAACGAACAAAGATAAATAATAAACCATACGTTTTGGTACGAAATTAAAAACCGAACCATGATATACTAAAATATTATTATAACATACGTTACATAACCGAGCCGATACCCGTTAACGAACCCGCTCATGACTAAAGTGGTTAGTCACCACTTGGGGACATGTGTCACCATGAAAGGGGAACACATGCCCCCATTCTCCATTTAAACAACACCTAACCTCACCCCATATTATACATATCTGCACACATAAACATATACCACACACACTAACCATAGAGAGAGAGAGAGCTGATCAAGAGAGAGGAGACCGGTGGGTTTCCGGTGATCCACGGCGGACCCAGCGGCGGAGCTCCAGCTACCCCTTCCCTCTGATACTATTTCCAACCAACCCACACACCCACACACTCGATTACCTAGAGAGAGAAAGAGACACGAGAGCAGAAGAGTGAGAGAGAGAGATCGGTGAAGGGGAAAGAAAGAAAGGAACAGAAGCAGAGGAGAAAGAGATCAGATCTGGTGAAGAGAACCCGGACAAGAAGAGAGAGAGACGCGACAGAGAGAGAAACAGAGGAGTGAGAGACAGGCGGAGAAGAGGAAGACGCGATGGCGGCGGTTGGGTTCGAGCAGGGTGTCGGCAGGTGGAGATTGTGGTGGTCGCTGGTGGTGGATTCCGATGACCATGGTGGTCTTGAATAACAATCCATAGGTGATTGTGGTTATGGGTTTAGAAGCTGAATTATAATAATGCCATAGGGTTAGTGAGCTTAAGATGTGATGATAATGACCAGGTTAGTAGCAAGCTATGATGGTCGGGTTACAATAGGGGTTCTACTAAGGGAGTCCACGAACATGGGTCAAGACCCGAGTTAACTCGGTCAACGTAGTGCAAGGGTCGGTCAACACCAGTCAAAGGGTTGACTCAGTCAACCGATCATTCAACAGGAGAGGTATGATCAAGTCAGAAAGATGATTATATTGTTTCCATTAATCACATATGTTAACATTTACGCGAGCACGTGTGGGACTTAAACGAGCTTGACAACCGGACCGAATCAAGGAATGAAACTGAATAAATAATAAATACATGTAAAACAAATAAATCAATTAGGCGAATAGTTGTGAATCTCGATAACTTGGATTATTATTTTGGCTATGAGATGAATGTGATATAGAAAATAAGCATAATATAAGATATGTACTTTGGATGGATCACTTGGACATGAACAGCGTAATAACTTGACTAGCATATATAATTTGGACATGAGAAGCTAGGAACAACTTCAACAACCATGACTAGCATATATAATTTGGACATGAGAAGCTAGGAACAACTTCGACAACCATGTGGAATAGAACTTGGGAAAATATGCTTCTATACAAGTAGTTATTATTGTGTTCGACATATATGGGATTCGACCTATGAAACCAAACAAACGTCGAATATATGTAAACTATATAAGTTTGCATCATGAACCATTATTAGTAAGAGAAGTAAGGAGGACTTAGATGTATAGAGATAATTATAGCTTGGATAATATACCTTGGACCATTGGGAACTTAGATAACAATACATATGATTAAATGTTAATAAACCCGACACATAGAAGTTTGGATGAAGAACTTAAGTGTACCCACACGTGTAACCGCGATATTGGTTACACGCGCTAATACTTGTAAATATGATAGGACTTGGCATGTAACGGATAGACGAGTTCAAGGCTTTGGAAATATATATTATTGTGTGACATCACAGGTGAGTTCCGTGTACCATCCCCTCTTTTTGCGTTTTAACTGTTTTGGGGGAACATATGCTTGAGTGTGTGACTGAACTGTTTTGATGTGACAAGAAACTTGCTGCCAGATAACCATACTGACACTCATTAACCCATGGGATTTGGGCCACTTAATATGTGGGTAGTACTACTTGGGGAAACCCCCACACACAGTGGATCCGTAAGCCCAGAAAACCCTCCACTAAGGTCTACAGGGCCGTTGTGACATATATTTTGCCAGGTGAATCCATAATGGCAGTAGATGGATTATGTGTTAAGGTTTGAGGTGTCGCTTGTCATCACCATGGGTTGTGTAAACTTGAGAACTTGCTTTGGAAATAATAATTGTTTTGGAATTGTTTAACTATTTACACGGACTCACCAGCGTAATTGCTGACCCAAACTCTTTTAAGCATGTGTTCAGGTACTGCAAATGGATGGATGGCAACCGCGAGGTATATGCTTGCTAGTAGCGGATTAGAGGTTATCTGGTTAGAAGATTCGGCTATATGTGTTGCGGTTAGAGCATCTAGAGATAAGCGGGATAGAGATCGGATCAGCTAGTGGACTACACCTCATTAACTGCTTCGACGACCGCCGCGATTCGTCCCTGCATAGTTATTAGTTTATTTATTTAAGTTGTGTAATTTATATTTTTGGATTAGAAATTGTATAAACAAATAAATATTAGTTATCGTTGCTTCCGTTGTGCATGTCTGTTACCAAACTGTTAGTTCGTCCAGCCCCTCCTGGTCGGGTTGTTACAAATATATATTTAATTTAGGGTAATGATCAAACATAAATGGGTCTTAACATACTTAGCATGAGAAATGAAGGGGGGATTTTTATTTTTTTCCATCTCTTAAATTATAAACGAAGGCTATTGAAAACAATTTAAGATGATAAGAATAAGTTGAGGGTTGTATGTGATAGTGATGTTCCTGCATTTGAAAAAGTCAAGGTTGAGAAGCCTAGATAGAAAAAAAAGGGTGAGATTGTTGATGTGGACTCTGCATCATTAATTAAAAAAGTCCAAAATGTTGATGATGTGGACTCTGGACCAGCAATTAAAAAGGGCCAACCACGTTATTTAAGATTCATAGCTGGTCATTTGAAGATTCAAGCAAGTTGACAGCCCTTAATAAAGTTGTCGTGTCCACTAGTGGGGTTCATTTAGCCATCCAATGAAACCATTACATTCTGATCCCTGTAAGATAATTGTAAAACAAATTGTGGAGCTTAACTAAGATGGGGAAAACACCCATCATTGTTTTGAGCTTAAAAATACTCTTGCACGAGCAATAGGCATTCAACATCATGCGAAGAAATTAGGACTGAGGTTCAATGTGGAGAAATTAGCGTTTCAATCAAAGAAGAAAGTGAAGAAATTGAGTATTTTTAATATCTGGTATAAAGAGTGGTTGGAGAAATGACGAAATTACTCATCACGCATTTTACACGTGGATTAACCTAACACCACTTTTTAACTGAGTATGCAACAAATGATGTGGAATGAAACAAAAATACTACCTAAAGGATGTGCATTATTACTTCTAAACATTAAGGGTGTGCACTATAGTTTTGGGTAAAGGAAAAGGACGTGCATTATAACTTTGTTCTAAACTTATGACTAGATTTGCATAGTTCAGGTTCAAACCATTAACTCATTGGGGTTCAACTCAGCTCAAGTTGATCAATGAAAAAGCAAAGTCAAATTTGATTTCAAACTGGTTCAGGTTCTCTTGGTTTGTTGACTAGTTGTTTATCGGGTTTTTTTAATCGATTTTGAGCGGCTTGTACTGGTTTGGTTTGGTTTGGGTTTAACCGGTTTTAGAGAAGATGAATATAAATTATTTAAAACCTACCGGATACATCAGTTCTAGAATTCCAGCTAGGTTCTATGTATACCGCTTTTAAACTTGTGGTTTCCATTGGAAAAGTAAATGAAAATAAGTGTATACCAATCTGAGTGTATTTAATTTAATAAATATTAATATAGAACTTTATTGTTGAAATGAATATATATTTAATTTAGGGTAATGATCAAACTCAAATGGGTTATATATACTAAACATGAGCAATGAAGGGGGTTTTCTTATTTTTATTTTTTTTAATCTCTTAAATTATAAAAAATAAAATAAAAAATGTTAGTCTAATAGAGTAATTACAATTGTTACGGTAAAGTTTCTGGAATGGTCACTGTAATTATTCTACTAAGATTATACAAAAATAATTTTTTTAGATATGAAAAACATGCCTAAGACCATGCGTAGTGGGGGGCTTTATTTATAAAGTCCCCCTTCCTGAATGGTCCACGTAGCTGCTGAGTCAGCGTGGAGAGAGAAACTGAAAAAGGGGTGTAGTGGTGGGGCTTTATTTATAAAGCCCCTGATTGTGATTGGTTGATTTTTTTATTTTTATTTTAATCTTTTAATTCCAAATAATTAAAATAAAATGCAAATAAATATAAAAAAATTACAAATAATAATAAAAACACATAACTAATATTAATTCCTGTTGCTTTTTTTACGAGGAGCGTTCGGGTCTTTCTTTTTATGCGAGCGTCTCCCGCGCCCGCGCCCAGAACCCTCGTGTTCGTCTTGAGTTTCTAGTACGGAATCGGGCTCCTCTTGAGAAGGTTGGACATAGTTTGGTGGAGGAAAAAATTGAGCGGACATGTTTGGGCCCGGATAAAATTGACCGGACATGCCAAGAAGTTGCGCGTATTGCATTGTGTTCGCGTCAAACTCGCCCCAATTGGGTGGCAGCAGAGTAGTAGTGTTTGGCCTCGTAGAGTTTGGCCTCGCACCCGGTCGACCCGGGACCCCGAACGGTGAACCATATGGATACATGTTTGTGTTGTAGGTTTGTGTTGTGGTGTGTGTTTTTTAGTTTAGTTGTATGTGTGTTTGTGTTTATTATATTGTGTGTGTATATATACAAGGTTAAAAAAAAAAAGTAAATGTTAACCGTTCAAAATGAAATGTTCAAAAAAATAAATAGGCAACGGTCAATTTTTTGATCGTTTGATCCCCCCCCCCTCGTGCCACGTGTCCATTATTGATTGGTTGGTTTCTTTTACTTTAGGCGTTATTTTTATAAAGCCCCCGACCCATTTGCACATATAGCGCCCGCATGTAATGGTGTGCGGGGCGCTATATTTAAACAATTTTGAAAAAAAGCGCCCCACTACGGGGGGTCTAAGATGGGAATTTTTTTTAATTCTCTTTAATAACATCTCATGGGTTAGGATCAAATATACAAGATACTTTTTCTAGGAATGGTGAGAAGGATTGTGATCCATTGATCATATATTTGAAGAGTTTAGATTAGTTTGTTTGAAAAAAATAAATTAAAAATTAGAGAAAGGGTATAAAAGGAAAACAACATTTGTTGACTTTCTCTCTCCACATGCAATGCACATGTCAATTCCCCCTTCATTTTAAAACGTCTATAACTTTTTCATACGACATTTTTTTTTCAAAAAAATTTCACCATATTAACGAGCGTTTAATCTTTAATATGAGTACCACATTGCTACATTAAAATTGAAAAAAAAAATCGTGCTAAATGGGTTTTTTTTCTCTGTTGTGTCTTCTGCACGTTCATTGTGTTATCGTATGCATGTGTGCTTTATAAATATGTTATTTATGTTTTTTTTAGTCTACACATGATTTAACTTTGTCCATTGTGTTTTTAGTATGATTTTAATTGTGTTTTACGCAAATGAGTTTTGTATTTAGGTGTACGTCGTGTTTTATTATGTTGTTCATTGTGTTTAAGTCTATTATTCATTGTGTTTTAGTCTTCTGTTCATTGTGTCTTTAGAATGTCATCCATTGTGTTTTATTAGACTGTTCATTGTGTTTTATACCCTATTGTTCATTACATATTTAATTGGTACTCATTGTGTTTTCATTGTGTCTTACGCAACTGGGTTTTCAACTTTTTTTACAAAAGTATTCATTGTGTTTTAATCTTCTGTTCATTGTGTCTTTATTATGTCGTCCATTGTGTTTTACACAATTGGGTTTTTAACTTTTTTTTCAAAAGTATTCATTGTATTTTAGTCTTTTGTTCATTGTGTCTTTCGTATGTCATCCATTGTGTATTATGCAACTGGTTTTCAACTTTTTTTTTTCAAAAGTATTCATTGTGCTTTAGTCTTCTATTCATTGTATCTTTAGTATGTCGTCCATTGTGTTTTACTAGACTCTTGATTGTGTTTTATACCCTATATTTAATTGGTGTTCATTGTGTTTTACATTCCATTGTGTCTTACGCAAGTGGGCTTTGAAATTTTTTTTCAAAAGTATAGCAATATGGTACTCATATTAAAGATAAAAAGACGCTCAATTTTATGGTATAATTTTTTTTTTAAAACGGATGACGTATAAAAAAGATACGGGCATTTAAAAATGAAGGTGGAAATGGCATGTGACTTGCATGTGCATATGTTTTTGACAAAATTACCCCTCCCACTTGTTAATCCTTTGGATACATGTCATTTTCTAGTGGCTTCTCACCCTTCTCATTTTTTGTAGCATTTGTAGAATAACCCAACCCAACATCTCATGACCCATATATATATATATGTTCAATTAAGAACTCATAGTTAGGGAGAGAACTCGAGAACTCTATATTACACATATGTAATATATCATATGTTGTATATTACACTTGTGTAATATATTACTATTGCATATGTTGCACATGTGCAATATATCATATGTTACACATGTGTAATATATATTACACATATGTAATACACTTAATATATCATATATTGCACATACGTAATATATCATATGTTACACATGTGTAATATATATTACTGAAGAAACAAATAGTCTTACCATCTGTTAAGGATGATAAGATTATGAGTATCCACAGAGTTGATCCTTCACTAGCAGCTATGGAACAAAGGACCTGCAAAAGAGAATGTATGTGTGGGTGTGGAGACGACTACACGAGGTAGTTGTTTATAACAAAAACGGGGTGAATGGGGATACTATCTAGTATGATAGCTCTCCAGGTCAGTAGAAAGTGTCCTCTCCTCTTGGGGATGTGACCCCTTTTATAGGAGAGTCCGTATGCCACCATTACCCAAGTCCTAACCGTGGTTAGGTTGTCTCCATCACCCTTAATTACGTTAATAAGGTGATATATGGAAAGCTAAATTGAAGGGAATAGTGGAATCGAGTACCGCCTTAATTGGTATGGTTACGTGATTCATGCATGGCTATTGACCATGCATGATATTCGCCTTGACTGGCATATGACCAATCTTTGACTGTTAACTGAGCATTAATGAGCTTTGACCAAGTCCTGCGCGTAGTTCTTATCCGCGCGGTAGCATTGCGTCCGGATTAGATGTGCGGAATGGCTTAGTCAGTACCCACTCCCTTCAATTACACATGTGTAATATATATTACACATATGCAATATATGATATATTGCATATATGTAATATAAAGTTCTCGAGTTCTCTCAATAAAATGAGTTTTCTATTGAACCATCCCCTATATATATATATATATATATATATATATAAGTAGAGGATCCGGTAGAAAAATTGTTTTGTGTAGGAAGTATTTTCAACCGTTAGATCAAATATGACTAAATCTTTAGATGAAGGGCATTATAGACTTTTTATCCATCTTTTATAAATTACAAACCCACTAAATTAGCAACTAACATCTGGATATTTATGAAGATTAATCATCCTAAATTAACTAATTATTTATTATTTTTCATAAGAATTATAAGATATTCAAATCAAATAAGTTGATCAATACCCAAAAACTTGTTCGATTCTTCAAACATATAACTCATCTCTATCATTTGTTCGATTAATCTAGTCATTGCAGAAGGTTAACATCAGGAGTGTTTTATAATAACGTCAGCAGTGTTTTATAATGAAAGAGAAACTAGTATGCATTAATAAGGAGTGTTTTATAATATCATCGAAAGTGTTTTATAACAGTATAACATCAAGAGTGTTTTATAACTGGAGGTGTTTTATAACAAACAAAACACCGTTGAAATGTTTTAATCCAAAACAACAACTACACCTAATATACATAAACATTTTATAAAACACTTCTTATGTTTATCCATATAGAACAATCAACTAACAAAAGCCTTATATAAAACACTTCTGATGTTACGATTTTATAACAAATAAAAACACTGTTACGTGTTTCTTACACATAAGATGAAGATGAATGTTGAAGATGGGTGCACAATTGATTTTGTTTTATGAAAAATAAATGTTTGAGTTTTGAATGATGTTAATAAAAATAATAATTAGGAAAGGAAGGGGGGGGGGGGGGAGATATCATAAATGTAAAAAACATTCAAACAGTTTCTAAAAATATTGATATAAAATGACCTTCACACCATCATTTAAAACACATATTGACGATCATCTATACATATAATATTTAGGAGCATTTTGGGACACTTGGCAATCATTTAGGCTCCTAGCATTTAATGGTCATCCCTCGTGGCACAATGTGGTAATTTATAAAATTTTCTTTTTTTTTTAATCAAAATTGATTAAATATATAAGCCCTCAAAAAAAACACGGAACATAACCTAACACCCAATTTCTTTCATAACCTCCTTCAAGCCAAAACCCTAATCAAGGCGATCCTTCGAATCAGAGCACTATTGCCGTCTTCTTCATCTCCTCTCCAAGGTTTTCTCTCTTCCATCTTATGTCAATCAATAGTTCTTCTTCATCTGTCTGTTTTTTTATATTTTTTTGTGTGTTTTTCTGTAGAGAGAGAGAGATACCAGATAGCCGATTATCAGGTAACAATCATATAACTTCATCTTCTTCGTGTTTAATCTCACTATTATCGTTCTCTCCATCCCTGCTTCATTCTTCATCAACCCTAATCAATAACCGTGAAATTTGATTTCAACAGGTATCATAGAAACTGTTTTAATTGTAAGTTTCTGTTTCCGATTTGACATTCATAACATTTGATTTTTAACATTTGATTTCTAATCTGTGTTGTTATCGGTTTTAGGGTTTAGATTTAAAGACAGATTATATGTTTTGAAATCTGTTTTCTGAATATGTTTTACGATCTGCGTTGTTCTCTTCAATTGTATAACAGGTGGTGGAATGGGTATCGATAGTGGCAGTGGCTGTGATGAGTCAGATTTATACGGACCATTGATGATGATTAAAGGTGTGTCATATTGCTTACAAAGTTACAATTGCCTTTTTTTCATTAGCATCCTTCCAATTTGTTTTACATTAGTGGGATTATGTGTTACTTTTGTTAATGGTTAGTGTCATGCGTTAATCCAAGGCAGTGATTTATGTTCCTATTGATATGGATTGCATTCAAATACCCATATGAGAAAATTTTTGATCAGGTGTGTGTATTTATTATTATTACTATTATTATTTTTCAACTAAATATCTCGATTCTAGATTCTTAATTTTTATTTATTTTAGTACCTGTTGATCTTTTCACTTCAGGTATTATAAAACGTGCTACCGAGTTTCAAGTCTATAAAGAGATTGCTCGACCTTCTGGCATTGACTTTGCTTATGCAGGTAATACCAGTGTGTATCACACAAAGGATTGTTCTATTATGTATATCACATTCTAAGTAATTTTGTATACCTTTCATTTACTATATTCACTTGCAGAATGATAAGTTGAAGCTTTTGAAACCTGGCTCCCTTCAACATCTTGGTGAAAATATGTTTGCTTTTCTATATTGTTTCGACATTAAAGAGTAGCTTCTGACAAGTTTTAAATCCTTTCTTATTGGTATATTACGTAGGATGCTTTGAACTGATTTTCTATTCTGTTTCTATAGTCGCGATTAATTATTTTGATTTATGTTTTAAGTATCGACACCAAATCTTCAAGGATCAAGTTTTCAACTCCATTATATGTTATTTGCGTTTGATTTCAATGTTCAAGCGGGATTATTATTTTTTATGTTCAACCCTAATCTACATCTTATTTTTATTTCATTGTTCAACCCTAATCTACATCTTATTTTTATTTGATTGATTTTTTTTGTTGTAGGTAATTAGTCGCCAATTAAGTCTAGGGGGTCAGATTTGGATAAGAATTAGTATAAAATATGTGCCATTGTTCGTGAGGAGTACGCAACTGGAAAGCAAGGGTATGTAGCTACTTTTCAATTTTGTTATGTTATATTCTTCTCATGGTGCGTTTTGTGCGGGTTAAAACTGATTATGTTGGGGGTTTTATGGTATAGTTTTCCTTCAGGTATTATAATTTTGACCATGTTAGTGTAAGATGATCATGGATTCTTGGATATGTAGCCAGCTCTTTTGATGTTAGTAAGACGATCACCGAAAACAGGATTTTTCGGCGCGAATAAGAAAAGTACTAAAGATAGCCACTGTACACGCCTATTCAGGATTTTTTTAGCTCTTATAGACATACTTTAGCAAAAAGCCGTTTAAGATTTAGAGCTTGTCAGGTATACATAGAAAGTAATAATTTATTTGTTCTAAATGACAAGATTATTTTGGCTGTTATAATATTTACCACAATATATATTTGGTTGGTTACTGTATATTCTAGCGAATCGGTTATTGGAAGCCTAGAAATATACAACGTTTGATTTCGATTTGGTTAGTCAAATGGGCTATGCAAATACATTTAACTATAATGGATATGGCCATATGGGTCAAATGGTTAGGGTGTAACTGGTGATTAGATGGATATCAATATATTAGAAACAAACCTTTAATAGAACCATTAATTTAAGTAGTTTGTTAAGTTGTGACGATGATGACGACGACTTAGTTGGTGGTGGAAGTGAAGTAAGTGATGATGCAGCAAGTTGGGAAACGCTTGAGGATACTGAAATAGAGGTTTGTTTCTATTAAATGTTTATATTTTCAAAATATATGGCCATATCAGTTGTGGCTGGAGGAGTTCAGTACATTCATAGTCTAGCAGCTCGAGGAGTTCATTATTTTCATCATCCAGGGCCAATTCTTCAGGATACCGGGTTCTTTTTGCTTCCTGTACGTATAACTTAATGCTTAAAGTTTTGTTTATGTGTGTTAATAATGTGTTAATAATAGTTATCTCATAGCCATACATCTCAGTGGATTGATAAGCGCTGAAACGACGTCTGAAACGCTGAAAGGTCGCTGAAACAACGTTGAAATGTTGTAACAGCGGCGTCTGAAAGGCGCTGAAACGCTGAAACAACAACGTCTGTAAGGTGCTGAAACAGCCACATCAGACGATGTAACAGCCACAACATCAGACGTGTTTACCTATGAATGTTTATCGAATTTAGCTATTTGTCAAATCATACGTGCAGTGTGTATGTAAGTTCTTAATTTGAATATCATGCTTGAATATAAGTAGGATATTTGAACATAAGTTTCTGATGCTTTTTATGCCTCATTTTATTATCCTAATTTAGGGTCATTGATTATGAATGAAAATACTTTTGCTATATTCTTTTGCTCATTTCTATTGATTTGGTTAACTAATTCGGTAAGGAAGTGGGTATGTATTAAATATAATAGTTGTAAACGTACAATGGAATTATTAGGAATATGTATATTTGGATTTAAATTAAATATTTTTATATTGTGCAGCGAAGTAACGATAATATAGGACATCAGTGCTTTGTTTAGCATCAGTGCTTTGCACATCAATGTTGTTGCACACCAGTGCTGTTGCACATCAGTGCTTTGTTTTAAGCTGTTTTTAGTGCTGTTGCACATCAGTGTTGTTTTCAGTGCTTTGTTTTCAGCTGTTTTCAGGGCTGTTGCAGAAAATGGTTTTTGGTTTAACATCAGTGCTTTGCACATCAGTGCTTTGTCTACACATATCAGTGCTTTGTTTAACATGTTCATACATGAACTATAGTTTCTGTAGCATGTGTGTTAACTACTAATACATGTTCACACCTTCTAATTCATGAACTATATATACTACTGTATAGATATAAATAATTACATATAGGACAACAGAAACTATAGACTTTAGAAACTTGATGTGATTAATGATAATTCCAAATTATGCTATTCCCTCTTCAGTTTTTTGACTGTTGTTTTTGAATGTTTTTGTTTGCATTACAGCTAACTACGGTGGTCTGAAAATGCTAATAACCGTTCACAGGAAGATTTATATTCTCCTGATGTCCTTAATGGTTTAAAAATTTAAGAGACCCTGTATTCTCACATGGTCAGCTTTATGTCGCATTGTCAAGAGTTAAAAGCAGGGCAGGAGTGAAGTTACTTATACTTGATGCTAATGGCCAAGTGAAGACTAAAACAAAAAAAGTGGTGTATAAAGAAATATTTAGTGATATTTGAATAGAATGTGTATTGGTTTCTTTTAAATCTTAATAAAATATTTCTGCTACATTTTTTTATATGTTTTACCACTCAAAATAATTGTACGTTGGTGAGACGCGTGTAACGCGGGCAAAGATCTAGTACACTTATATTCTATAATATATTAATTAGATTTTAAACATCATCCCATCTTTTAATTTCAACCATCCATATTTAAATCTAATGGTTGAAAACACTTCCTACACAAAACCATTTTTCTACAGAAACTCTACCCTATATATATATATATATATATATATATATATATTAATAAAAGAAAGCACTAAAACTCACTTAGCGCTCAATGAGATCATCCACCCCTTTAGGTGTCACGTGGCATCCTCCGCTTTATTTCCCTTCAAAAAAAACTTCTCTCATGTTTTCTCCCACAATTTTTAAACGTTAATAACTCTTATATACGAGTTTTTACAAACAAAAAAATTACATTAAATTAACGAGTGTTTTATTATCTTTCCAACGAGTACCATAGTGCTAAGCAAAAAACTAAAAAAACGACTTTTTTGTTTTTTTTTTTTTGTTTTTTTTTTTTTTTTTTGTGGGTTTTTGTTCGCACAGGAAAAAAACACAATGTGTTAATGTAATTCATTAATCACGTCTAGGCAAGTCAATAAATCATATTCAAACAGTAAATCGAATCATTTACATAAATGGTAGACTTATTTTTTTAGAAATTACATTTAGGGGGTATTGGGTAAAAAAACTGATTTTGGTGATGTATGGAATTGGTTTAGCGGCATCTAAGAAAAGAAAGTAGATGCCGCCAAATGGTTCAAGGACATTGATGCCGCCAAACTAAAGACCCACATTGATGCCGCCAAATGGTAGTGAGGCATCATTTCTTATATAAGCACTCGACCAGCTTCCAATTCTCTCCATCCCATTTACACATGCATCTCAATCCCACATATCTCAATCCCATTTACAACACCACATATCTCAATTGTTCTGGAGGGTACGGTTTTTTATTGATATTGGGTCGATGTTACATTCACATGGAGTTTTAACTGTTTTCGGCGGGGATGAGTCATGCTTAACAGCATCGTCTACCGTTTCATCCCCCGCTTGGCATCGCTTTTCTGGGGTCCAAAAAAGCGGTGTCTTTGGATCGGTGTTACATCCACATTAAACTACACCTCTCAATGCAACATTGAGGGTTTAGTTTAAAATATTAGAGAGTTATGGATCGTTGGGCGGGTCTACTTTCCAGGCAAACCCACGCCATCCGGTGTTGATGAATCACATCACGTCATTAGCGACTTGTCCGGCAACGGATGATGCGATTCTTCACCGTACTACTTTCGTATGGCAGGCTGGTTTGAACATTGGGTACCTGTAGATTTGGTACACATATTCAACGGGTAGAACCATGTTCTCCTGGATCAAATTCAGATAAGTTTGAATCTGAATGCGGTCCTGAGTTCCCGCTGACTGGAAAAGACAAGCTTCTGGGTGCGAAACAGAAACTTAATGAACTATGCAATAAAAACGGTGGTAGAATATTGGAATAGGTGATCTCGGAAAATATATTGTCTTGTAAATCCGTAGATTGTATAGTTTGAGTGACTAGTTTTGAAAAACAGTTGTTAAATAAATTTGTAATATTGGTTTTAAATAAATCTATCATATTTGTATTATTTGTTTGAGACATTCCAAAAATGGAAAGTCTGTGTGTTATTTGAAATAAATAAATCTATCCCTCCGAGCCGTTTTCGGGCCACCGGGATCAGGCCCCGGAGACCTGAAAACCGCCCGGACTTCGTGCGACGCCCGTGTGTTACCCAAGGGCAACGCGTCCGTCAGTCAGGTTACCTGTCCGGCAGGCCCAGCCAGGCTGCACAGAGGCCCAAAGAGGGCAGCCTGGCCCGTTTTCAACATAGTGTGGGTTTATAAGGCAAAACAATAATTAATGTTCATATATTTATAAGGCAAAACAATAATTAATGTTATAAAAAATGTTACAACAGGTAATTATGAACAGACTTGAATTCGACAATGTTATTGGTTAAACCAGTACAGATCGTTCGAGGGTCCCTGATTCTGAAGACGTTCAGATTGCCTCCTGGGTGGTGGTTGGTTGGCGGGTGGGGCTCCTTCATTACCGTACTCGTTATCAGGAAAGAGGTTTAAATTCAGCGTGGTAGATGGTCCTGGCCGGCTTGAAGGTCCTTCATCACACGAATTATGCGGGGCATGGTAATGAAAATCACTAAAAAGGTCGTGATCAAACCGCGGCAACCCCTGTCCAGTAGGCGTCACGTAAGCCGGTGATGAAGGAAACCCCCAACTATCTCCGATGGGAATTCCGCCTGCACGAAAGTTAGCTAGCGGACCCATCTCTCCTGGTTGACTGCCACCGGACCCACCAACATGACCAGTTCCCTGCACGATTGATCCACCCAATCCAAATGGAGTTCCCATCTGGTCCAATCCACTGTCCATGAATTGCGGGACATATCCCCCGATCTGGTTCTGATTGTTGCTGGCCGCAACAGATGCACGAAACCCAGCGTCAGAGTGACTTCCACCAGCTTGGTCTTCATTCTCCGGAACGTTTTCCGGCACCTGACGGGGAGCGCGTCGCCGGCGCACCCTTTGAGGCCGTGCAGGTGCCGACAAGTCAACGGCGTCCATGGTAAGATGCGTCGGATTTTGTAAGTGTCCGGCGTTTTGTGACATCATCATACTGTGAAACGCCGTGTTTTGTATGCGCTCAAGCTGCGTGGCGAATGCCTGAGGATTATTAAAGGCCTCCTGTGATGACCGGTAAATATCACCCATGGCATCCCTCTGCAGCAAACAAAATTTTTAGTTAGAAACACCGAATTGCGAAAATAATTAATGTATGAATTAGGAACGTAAAAATGGTTTACCATCAACTGGATTCTAGCACCGTCGTCTTGGAAACCGCCAGCTGGGGACGGTGCTGCACCCGGATTTCCAATAAATGCAACGGTACGCCCCATATACCATTGCATATAACCGGGCTCGGTTGAAGCTGTCCTTATGAGTTCAGAGCGGATAACCGTGTTACGACGGTTATTCCATGCATTGACGTAGGCTTCATGCCTAGTCATCCAGTCCGCCCCGTTGAGTCCTTGCCGCCCCAAGGCATGCAGTGTTGCAAGCCGGGCCGTGGGTACGGCTAAGGTTATCTGGGGAGGTATGTACTGGACCATGCCGAATTGCCTCAAAACCCGTTGAGGGTAATGATGCTCAACCATCTCGAAGCTTATAAGGGGACAGCAACTCCTCCAGCTTTCCCTCCCGTTTGTGCACATTGCCGGTAGTCGGTCCAAAACCGAGTTGTAGGGGGTCCAGTTGAACTAAAAACAAACACTTAAGTCAGTAACAAAACACAATAAATGCATGATTAATACATACAAAAACCTAAAAATAATTACTAACATACCATCTCCTCGTTCAACGATTGTAGCTGTGAACGGTATGCCTTGAGGCAGTGTTGGGCCACCTCCGCGAACTTTAACCGCCGGTCTCGCCACCTACAAAATTAACATGTTAAAAAACGTGTTCAGAAAAAAAAAATACAAAGGGATGCCATGCAGGCAAGTATATACAAACTGGGATTTGCGATATATACCGAGCGGCTATCGGGCAAGTATAATCAAACCGGTTTGAGGGTGGTCGTGGCGCGAGACACCGGATCCTCTCCCATGCCCATACTTGAAGGAGCATCATGGGTCCGGTCATGGCTTTCCTATCCGGCTGGGTGGCATCACAAAGCCGCCTGTATAAACAAGCCAGAACCGCACTGCCCCAGCTATAAGATGCTGTACGGTTCAGGTCTCGTAAAAATCTCAAGTAAAAAACATTTATTCTATTATTATTATTATCAGGGAGTAAGGTGGAACCGATCAAAAAGAAAATGATTTGACGAGCACGAAAAATGCACTCTTCATCCGTAGCCTCTGCTTCAACAAATTCCTGCTTTAGTTTATCAAGAATAACAGTACCAAAAACGGACTTGCCGGACATTTGGGCCTGTGTAGGCGTAACACCTAAGAATCGTTGGCACAAGGCTATTGCGTCGGCAGTAGACAAATTATCATCTACCCCAGACACAACAGCTCCCTCAATAGGCAACCCCCACAAGACGTTAACATCTTGTAAGGTGACAGTAGCTTCACCAAATGGAAGGTGGAACGTGTGAGTTTCGGGCCTCCATCGTTCCACCAAAGCTGTTGTCAAGGAGTGGTCAACGTATCGGTAACCACAATCTATGAGGCCACCAAACCCTGCAGCATCGATAAGGTGACGAACCCGTCCTACAACAGGGTGGTCACGAAGTAACGTCCATATTCCTCTATCGCTGCGCTTCACCATCATGGCGCCATTGAAGTTTTCCTCGTCTGTGAAAACGTGAAAGGCACGATGTCGATCACGAAGATACAACACATCGTCGTTTAGGGGACCAGGGTGTAAGTTCATGTTTTGATTCATGGTGGGAGGAATTTGGTGGGTATGATTTTTTTATGAATTTCAAAGGTTTCAGATGGAGATTGTTGTGTTTCAGATGGAGATTGTTGTGTTGATGGTGTGTTCTTGGATGTGGGTGGTGCTCCTTCTTCACCTCAACCTCCATTTTATAACCTTCAAAGCCTGAATTCTTACACTCCCAAGAATACTATTTGCCTATCAAATCATCTGCAACTTACAAGACCATTGCATGCAATGCTAGAGACCTTGTGAGTGTGTTTATAGGCTGCATGCTTTGCAGGTGAAGACCAACTTTAATTTGGTGGTTTTAATGCATGAAAATGGATTGGCGGGATCATGACGGCAAAATTAAAGACTCCCCTAACTCAATTGGCGGTATCAATGACACCTTCAAATGGATTGGCGGCATCTAGAGGTGATCCCTCTAACCCATTTGGCGGCATCTACACACACTGACAAAGACAATGTGATACCGCTATATCAATTGGCGGCATCTACTTTAATTTATTTGATACCGCCAATCCACTTCTATACATCTCCATTTTTGATTTTTTTACCCAATACCCCCTAAATGTAATTTCTAAAAAAATAAGTCTACCATTTATGTAAATGATTCCAGTAAATCAGAATTCTATTTTCATCGAGCAGAATAGGTTAAAATCGCTCCTTTAAAAAAAAGTCACATTTTCAAGACCACCAGCTCAATCACACTCTGTAATGGTTACTTCTGGCTTTGCTCCTCATCCAAACGTACTTCTTTTTAATATACAATTTTATTCTTATTCACATGATTAAAATTGTTGTTTTCTCATATTGTAGTACATTAAATTGTAGGTTACATCATAACATATATTTTAACACTTCATATTAGATTTGTTTATCCCGAAAAATTCCCAGTGTATAATCTAGTTTATAAATATTATATATCAGCTAAATTCTCACATATAATGTAGTAAAAACAATTAATTATGCATGGTTGTTTGAAAATATGTTAATAGTAGCAAAAGGTTTCAATGATTATTAACGACCAGTGAAGATTCTCTTTTCGTTTAGTTCAATGAACCCTTCATCTTCTCTTTATAGCCTAAAACAAATTGATTACTTTCATATGAAAATTATTGTATATTTTATAAAAGATAAAACAAGAACTTAAATTTCATATATATTCTTTAGTTACTAAATGATTATAAATAAAACCAGTTACTCTTATAATAAAATGTAGATTTCAAGAGTTTCACATTTATTAAAACAAAACAATTCTAACAAAACCCAACATACAAATCTTATACATAACCCATCAAATGTCGGGAAAAATGATAAATAAAAATTAACCCATCTAAGAGATAGAAAAAATCAAACTACCGAAAGGGTCAAAATTGACACCTAAACATGCCAACACCTAGTTTTGTTGTATCCTGACAAAAACAAATGTTGCAGATACAGGTTCATCTGTAAATTAAAAAGAAACCAAAATCATAAAACTTCAATATTTAAATTGAATCAATTAAATAAATCAATTCGCAAATCTTTACACATTATAAATAAATCAATTATAAAAAGTTGCACTAGTTTTAACGTTATTTTACTAATTTCGTGAAAATAACGTTAAAAACGACAGACGGTTAATCACACATCATGTGGTGGCGTGAATAGCCAAAAGACAAAGGGGTACATGCACCGATCGGGTTTGTCCCGATTGCTAAGTGTTTTGTGCCTTATGTCCAAGGCTTGATACCAAACCACATCGAGCCGGGGGTCTCATTAGAAGCAGCCTCTCTGTTCTTAGGGGTAGAGGTAAGGCTATCTACATCTTACCCTCTTCAGACCCTACCTTAGCTTTGCTATAGGTGGGATTAACTGAGTATGATGATGATGATGAAAGAGTTCAATGCGTTCAAATTTTAACGCATTGAACCAATTTCCTTTCGATATAATTTCATTTTACACGCCAACCCGATAACATAACTTGAATAAACCCATAATTAACAGGGTCTAAATTGCCACCTTCGGTCCTAACAATTTTTGTGTTTCATCTTTTTATTAACTAGGTAACCATTTTTCAACGGAAAAGAAAAAAGAATGCGACGAAATATGTGATACTTAAATTAATTATTAGTGTTACCTTCTAAGGAGCAACAAAAACCTTGGACTGCCAAGAGAACTCCTCTGACTGCAACAGTTCTTTCCTTAATTTCTTCATGTAAACATCTAGAACAAACGTATGTTCGTCTACAACATCGCATGCCATTGCATCTTCTGCTAATTTCACTGCTGATATTTGAGATAACTGGAAACTTTCTCCAACTCGCTGCAACTTTTGTGTAATATCTTCCTTCCCGATCATCACAAGACAACCCAACAAAGATTTGAGCTCTCGTTTTGCTCCATCTGTAAGGCTCATCCCCTTCATGTGATCTACTAGTGCCGTTTCCTCATCCGGGCTAAGAAACATCGAATCATTAATATTAGAAATAGAATACAGCTAGATGGACAAAAGAAGATATTAGAGTTGGCAACGCGGGTCAGTCAAAACAGGTAAATTAATACGGGTTGGGTTGGACTGAACCTGTATACTTTTCATTTGAAATTGTATTATCCAATATACTTTTGTATATTAGTGTCAAAACAGGTAACTTTCATATGGGCTGGGTTGGATTTACCCGATATACTTTTGTCCAAAATGATACATATTTTATAAATAGCCAACGCGTCAAAATGCGGTTGCAACGATGTAATCTTATGAACAAAAATGACTTAAATTCTAGAATGTTTATGCATGGTCTATAGGCCTGTTTGACACACTAGACTCATTTTATGTCTTTCAGCTATTTTTTGTTACTGTTACACTGAAAACACAAACCAACTCGACCCATTTGAGTAAACACAGAGAAATTGCTACCTCTGAAAAAATATACAAAACTAAGATAAAATGATGTACCTGCCAGCACGAATTTTCCCTTTTTTCTTTTGCCGCCTAATCCCTCTTTTGCTAGTGGCACTTGAACTCACGGAAGCTGCTGAACCTTTTCTTGTTCTGGTCATGAATTAGAGCACTTGGTGATGTAGCATACAAATAGTATAATAACATTATTACTGACTACGTACAAATTGGTACAGTAAAAGAATGAGCATAATTATGTGTGTACGCGTGCTTCTTACCCGGTGGTGTAAGCACTCATTCCACTAAAACTACTGCTAGCTTCTGAAACCGCGTCATCATCCAGTTCATTTATTGATCTCTCATCAGCCCGAAGCTTAGCCGCAAGCAATAACCGTCGCTGCCGGACTGCCAGGTACCGTGCCAAATACTTACCAATTTTCTCCAACCCCTCTTCATATTCCACAATCAAACTGTTTCCGCATTCAACCGCACCAATTTTCACATCTGAAATCAAGTCCTCAATCCCATGCATTAAACCAATTCTCAAAGCTTCTTCCCATTCCCGTGCACTAATTAAAAGACTAATCCCATTTTTAATATCATTACAATAATCAAAAGCAATTTTAGCAGCTTCACTTGGTTTCCCAATAGTTTGAAGTTCTTCACAAAGCTCATACGCCATTTGCTTTATCTCTTCTTTTGGTAATTTCATGAGACCCGCAACAGTAAGTACACCACCCCAATTATTAGAAGATCGATAAGATTTTAAAGCTTTTTCTAGATTATTGCAACATAAATATGTTGTAGCAGCGTCTTCAAAGCATTTGATATTGCTTAACTGATCTCCCCATGCTTCAAGGACTTGTTTCTTTTTATTGGGATCCGTTATTAATTGAAGTGCTTGAGGGAAAAGTTGCGGGTTATTTTTTATGAGATCAATACAATCTTCAAAATAAGTGTCTCCTGCAGCAACAATGTGTTGGAGTGCTTTCTCAAATCTCCTTAGCTTGAGGTCAATTTTATACCTGTTAGACCCATACATTGCATAAAAAAACAACCGCGTAATTAGATAAATCAGAATATATGGCATTTCAAATTGCGAAAAAAGTAAACCAACTTTAATCATATATCAACTTCGGGTAAACCAACTTTTTTCCCAAGGTAATAGGTTTCCTACACCACACCATCATGGCATCATCATCTAAGAAAAAATTGTGGTCACATTTAGTGACGCGTTAGCTGCCACATCATCATTCAGAAAGGCAACCAAGTCAGATTACCTTAAATAAAGAGAGATCATTTCGAATATTCACAGTTTTTCTGTCCCAAAAAAAAGATATTTTTATAGTTTTTTTACTGTTTAATACAATTATCCCTATAAATAGGGATCATGACTTAAGGTTTAGGGTGACTAACTTAATTACTTAACTAGGGTTTAGTCCACAGTTCAATTCATGACGAATTGTCATTGTTTGGTTTCGTATGCGTCTTGGTTACCATATCAAACCATTGGTCTTATTGTCACCAAAGTCCAAACCAAACTGAAAGATTTGGTATGGATCGGTTTTAAACCCGTCCAGTATCAAGCCGGCACGTTAACCCTAGTAATATAACAAAATCAATAATATGTTATATAGCCCTAGATTTTTCTCATTGTGTAAAATTACTTTTTCTCTTTACTTATTCTTTCCCCCCAAAAAAAAAAAAATGATTATGCAAATTAATATGTTACATAGACCTAGATTTTTCTCCTTGTGTAAAAATAGTCCTTGAAGTTTTGGATCAACAGAACCCATGCCAAAACTTGGCTGATTTAAAATTCGAATCAGCCCAAACAGTGAAACCAAACCGTGGCAGCAGTTTGGTTTTGGTTTAAAGAGCTTAAAAGACATTACTAAAGGTTTGGCTCACGGTTCGATCTAAAAACCATCAAAACCGGACTGTGATCACCCCATCATGACAGAGAACCGAAATCTTGGAATTAGCTGATTTGTTTGTGCTCGGATTAGTTTCAATAACATGTAAATTAGGTTGCTACAATACCTCATTATATGAATTGGCAAGATTTCAAGTTCCTGAAGAAATGGTAAGAACTCCTTTGGGTCCTGTTGTGAGTTCAATGCAACAATAGCTGCAAGATTCAAGTCATAAAGACCCAAAGCAGCTTCAAAAACAGCCTCGCTTTCTGAAAGCCACAACAAATGTTTCAAAGATTCCTCAGATGATGGGACCCGCTTTCTATCCGCGTCATTACAATCCGATAATTCCATCTCACGAATAACCTTGACCCGCTCCAAAGCTTCTTCGAGATATGGTGGGTCACTTCGGGCCAAAGTGGTTAAAATACAAAGCTCTCTAGCTGGGCTTTCCATTATTTGCTCCTCAAGAGCTTTCCTCACAGCCAGTAATACAGAGTTGACCTTACTTTGACCATCAAGAAGCATAGAAGCTTTCATGTCTGTACCTTTTTCCTCATTTGTATAAGATATATAGCCTTTATACAAAGTCTCCATGACGTTTTCGTTCTTCAAAGAACAAACGAAATCAGTAATGTAGCTTAGATTCTCTACCTGTTTTACAAACTCTGTAGCCAATTTAAGAAAATCTTGCCAGCCCCTGTGATCAACAATAACATTAAAATCAATCCTGTGTCGCCTTACCATGAGTAGGGAATCCCTAAAACGCCCTTGCACCAAAGCATTAATGATTGATTCTAGTACCAATTTTCTTGGATAAATGCTTTCCAAATTTCCACGGATTGTTTGTATAATAACAGCAGAGTCATCTCCATGCACAACTCCCAAGATTTTGGAACCTTTCTCCCATATTTGTATAAACTTCTTTCCTTCTTCTACATTTTTTCTAGTTATTACAACTGGTAGAAAATTTCCATATTTTACCTCCGTTTGACCAAGCACAATGTCACAAATCTCAACAACAAATAACAAATCTTGCTTGGTTGCAAGAATTAAATGTGTTATTGTCTGGTTGGTGGAATTTGAATACAAGGAGAAGCTGCTACAATTGTTACATAAAACAGTCTGATTCACATGCAGTTTACCACTGTTATCGAGCCCAAACATTAAAAAAGGGTCGAAATTCGGCAGCCCATAATCTTCAATGGGCCCCACCCTCATCCACGGGCAAGAAGATGAAAAGCGCAAATTCTTGTGCTCATGAAGGGGGAAATTTGCTTGATACTCAAAAATATTCCCACCGTTAAACTGAAGAAAAGCTGACCGTTTCTTAACCGGGTTGGAAACGAGCCCGGTCACCGTGCTCTCAATAGGAAGTTTGTTAACAACATTTGCATCAAATCCGGAGCCTGTGACTGAGCCGGGAATATGATCCTCAGAGCATACAACTTCAAGTTCCTGAATATAGTATTTTGGAAACTCGTTGTGGTTACTTGGGGGCTCTAAAATAACACCGAGAAGCACGCGCGAGTCCAGCCACGTGAGATGCATAAAAGATGTAAGATCTTCAGTGATACACAACTCAACATGAATTACTTCACCTTCTAGATCTTGCCAGGTGTCCAGTTCAGGAAGCTCCACGACAGACAAACTGCCATCTGTCAAAGATGCTGCCAAGCTGTTCTTAGAGTTCTTTGACCAAAAAGCTGTTTCTCTAACAGAACAAGGAAACTGAAGCTGGAAAAGATACATTGGAGGCGGGATTAAAGATAAAGAGAGGGGGGTCACTAAAATCTTTGAACCGTCAACAACTAATGCAACTGAATTATCAGTAACTGCTGAAATCCAGATAAAGTTGTGAACTTTGATTAAGCCTTCAAGTGTCCAACTTATCAAACTTAGAGGCTTTACCGGGTCCCACATGAATCTCACTCTTTCCTGTTTTAAGTACCTGATTTCTTGTTTTAAATACCAATGGTTGTTGCTGAAAACCCATATCTTGATGGAGTCATAAGTTTTTGTTCTAACAATGGCCGCAAGCAAATCTGAATTACAGTTCCATTTTAAATTCTCAATAGTTGCATCAATTCCCTCAATCACAGTAAAAGAGTTTCTTTCTAACCCATTTTTCTCAAAGAAAACTATTTTGTTATCACAAACCGTGGCAATTTTTGCCCCTGATGGCATCCATTCCGCAATTTCTCCCATAGAAGCCTTGGGTGCTGAAACTGAATGCATGTTACCCGTGTCTCGTTCCCAAACTTTAAGCTTCTTATCTAAAGAATTTGGCATCGAGCTTATAGTAGCAAAATATTTCCCATCACCTCGCCAGGTGGCAGGACTTCCAGGTGTACATTCTGAGTGCATGCATTGATCACCTGAGACTAACTTCAGTACTTGTATCAAATTTTTAATCAAGAAATATCAGCAGGCACAGAGTTGGGTATTTAGCTGTTAATGCATGTGTTTAAAAACTCATCCAAAAGATCAGCTATCTTTTGACCAATTTTTACTCAAAATAATTGTTTTTAGTTAATGAAGAGACTTTCATTCAGATAACGTTCTAAAAAATGAACTGACGTAAGTCCTCATATAAAATATTAGTAATGACTGGCAGTGATTCATGTATCAAAATAGTAAAACAATTTCTTGAATTTTATAGTTAAGACAGTTATGTAAAAAAAGATAAACTTATCACATGTCGTAAAAATCCTTACGTGTGTCGGCATCTTCAACATGATCTTCAACTGATGTCTCATACAACAAGTCCCAGTCATGAGTCATCACCAACATTTGGCCTATACCAGTTATAATACAAAGCAAATCTCCATCCGGACTCGGTGAAATAGACTTAACGCCACCTTCCACTCTGCCAACAACCTCCGTTGCACTATCATCCACATTATACAGCAATAAATCACCCCTTGAAGTTCCAATAATGAGAGATTCTTTCTCCATGACATACTCCATGGAAGTAATAAAATCACCAGCATCCAGATCAACAGCCTCAATCACAGAACTCGATCCCCGCGCCTCTTCATTCTGCAAATTCCACCATTTTTCTAACTCAGAGCAATGCCTTATAGTCTTATACTCTTATAAATAAAATGTTTAATTAGATTGTATTGCAGTCAGTGTTGTAAAAATCGGATTAATCAGAAATCAGTAGCATGGTTGTAAAAACCACGCCTAGACTCTGATTAATCGCTAGTCAAAGTTTCACCATGTACTTTTCATCTAATCAGCGCATTAATTGCTAGGCGGTCAACAGTGGTCAAAACCTGTCCTAGTCGACCAATTGGTGGCAGTCTAGCGATTCCAGCTGAAAACTGTAAGGTAGTGTTCGTTTCACATAATAAAGTTGGATGAAATTGTAATGTATATTTCATTTCTTATATTGTTCATTTCAACAAAAGAAGGAATCTGAATAGAATAACAACATACGGAAGGGAATCTAGATTCCATGAACACGTACATTCCAATTCACATTCCAGTTCCCACGCGAATTCCAATTCCAACTCCATTACATTCAGTGAAACGAACACAAGCTAAGTTCATGCCAGTTAAATTCAGTGACTAATCCTATCTACTTACTTGAAAATAATGGTTGAGGAGGCGGTTAAAACATGTCTACTAAAGAATATTACATACAAAAACGTGTGTATAACTAAAAATTACATAACAAAAATCCTAATCCGATTAACCGTCAGTCAGTACCCCACATGTCAACTAGCGCCTAGCGACTCTTACAACACTGATACTGATACGTTAACGTTTAAATTTTGAAGTAATTGATTTATGATATTAAAGGTTAATTGTTTATATTTAAAGTCTTACAAAAAGTTAGGGCTTACTTGAGAAGAAGAAAGATGAAGGGAGTAAAGGATGTTATTGGAAGAAGCGAAGAAAAAGCGGTTCTGCTCGATGTCGAAAGCGGTGCAACGAATGAGTTCGTTTTCTGACTGTAATTGGAGGTTTGATGATAGCTCCCATGATAGCTTTAGATTCTTCATCTTCTCTATCTAATCAAGACTGTTTTTCACTGAAGTGTGTGTGTTTTTGGGGGTTAAGGAGCCCTAGATTCAGATGAGGGCTTTTAAAGGGTTTATGATGGCGCTGCGCTGAATCAGGGTTTGCCTAATTATATTTTAGACTACAGAGACAGACAGAGTTATAAGTGAATTATTTATTTATGTGTTCTAGGGGTGTTCATAATTCGATTCGGATTCGAAAAATTCGAAATTCGATTTAGTTCGATTCGATTACCAAGAATTCGATTCGATTATTAAGAATTCGAATTCGATTCAATTCGAATTCGAGTCCAGTAAATCGAATACGAATCGAATACGAATTTATGATTTTAAATTCGATTCGATTCGAAATTCGAATAAAAACTGTAGATGTATATTTTTTAAATACATATACACTCATACACATTATTATATACACAAATATACACATTGAAAAAAAAAAGAACTTCTAAATTTTGGTCAAACTCTAAGAACCCATAATGTTTACCATAACCATATTTTACATATTTACCTTATACATCACAAAACTCTAACAAACTATACTATCTACTGTTTTTACTATTCCCGTATTTGACATATTGTTGTTTATTAATTTTGTAGATTTGTATTTTATATGTTAAAAATAATGAGTTTGTATTAGTTTTAAAACTAAAAAAAAACAATTTATTATTTATGGTGAATTTGAACTAAATCGAATTTATTCGAATTCGATTCGAATTCGAGCTTCTTATTCGAATCGAATACGAATCGAATAAATTGAATTTTAAACGAATACGAATCGAATACGAATTCAGGTAAAAATATTAAAAATTCGAGAAATTCGATTCGAATAATTCGAAAATTCGATATTCGATTCGTTGAACACCCCTAATGTGTTCTTTACTCACGCGTCATTTATCTCCGATAACTTCCTTCCACAAAAATGAAAATTACATCAAAATGGCATGTAGACGGGTAATAAGTTGCGCAGTCTCCCCTTTTTGTATACGAACCCAAGTCTACTGAAAACAAACTCTTGCCCCACCGGAGTCGAGAGATTACTATGTATAACATGTTGAACCCTGGTCAAAAAACGGATAGCTTTCGTTGGACCCTGATCATTTATTTACTTGTTCTTTCTGGTTTTATAATTTATAACTAATATCGATAATGACAAAAAGTTTCAGTTGCTATATAAAGTGTTAAATTGATATATAATTTCACATTTTGAAATAAAAAACGTTGTCGACATGGAGGTCGCTAAATCTTTTTGTGTCGTAATATATGCTAGCATATTGGTTATTGGTTAATGATAGATATAGGTGCCGGTTGTCAACCGACACTAATCTTTCATACGTCTCAAGTTTTAAATCACCCTAACTTCAATTTTTACTATTGATCCCATGGGTTTTTATGGGAAAAAATGACACCATTGCCCATTTTGTTTTTTGAAAAAAGAGCATATCTCCCCCAACCATGACTATTCTCACTCACTATAGAGTCAACAACAACAAACGTGACCGCTAACATAGATATTTTTATAATCAAGTGTATGTAATCAAAGCCGGCTTAAGTGCAAGGCAATTAAAGCATTTGCCTTAGGCCACCAATCCTCTATGGGCCTCCAATTTCAAAAAAACATTTAGATATAATTTTTAGTAGTTGGTTTACTTTTAAAGGCTTTAATATTTTTGGGGATTTCAAATTCATATGTAATGATTACCGAAAATTGGATGAGAATGATTAATATTTTTGGGATTTGAAATAAGATGAAAGGCAGTTTCTTTTACAAAACATAAGTATACATATAATAATAACATAATCTAATTTCTTTTACAAAACATCAAGTATATTATATAAGTTTATCACACTATATACTTGATTTAAAGCAATAAAAAATATCAGTTAAAAAGTAGAAAGGCCCCACATTTAGAGTTCGCTTTAGGCCTCTTAAAGCGTTGAGCCGGCCCTGTATGTAATCAAGATTGTGGAGTAACACGAGTAAAAATGGGTTATAGAGCATATCACTATAGTGGAAGTCATTGACGACGCTATTTACGATCATTAACATGTCTAAAGTAGATGGCATTGTTTTCATATATAAGTTCGATATTAAGTTTTAACTTTATCGTGGTTATTTATTTCTTAAATACGAACGCATGAGGTTGTTGATATATATACATTTAAAAAATTGTGTGAACTAAATGGGTGTTTCCTAGCTTGTTAGCGTTTGAAATTAAACTTATGCAACAACTAACATGACACGTTCATTAAGAATTGAAACGTATATAAGAATAAGAATGAAGACGATCTTAGAGTTTGAACTACATATCAATATCTTTATATCATACAAAAATATTCAGCGTATAAAATTCCTGTTTAAATGAAAAGTTGTTTTTTTTTTAACAAACTCAAATAATCTTCATTTAACTGTTAAAAAATATCACTTAAATTCAATTTGGATATATTCACTTGGAATAAAAAAATTATGTTTCTTAAAAAGATTTTGATATAAACATTAATTCTAATGCACTCCTGATGTTTAACTGTCAATAAAAAACAATTTGTAATTTTGTTTATTTATTTCAGATTTTATTATGTTTTATGTTCGCATTTTAGCAAAACTACTGTCAACTAAAAGAAGTCACTCTGACTAAAGTAAAAGAAAGATCCAGCCGAATACAAGCAATCATTTCTAAAAACACCTTGGGGCTATTGTGATACAAAGGCATCAATATTCTGCAGCTAGCGAGCCAAACTCAGTACTTGAGACGCATGCGCTGAATGGACACAGAACTCGTTCAGTACCTACGGAAACGTGGGTCAAGAAATGCTGAGTCAAACGAGTTATACACCCGGGCAGATGGGCATTCGATCTCTAAATGACCTCTGCCACCACAATTACTGCAGATAATGATCATATCGACGCAGTCCCGGCTAATATGACCGGGTCGGCCACAATTCCGGCATATCATGTCACGAAAAGGGTCCTCTCTCAATGACGAGCCAACTGGGCCCAGAAAGCTGGATGGGCGGGATTGAACAGACCCCACTAGGCTGGACGAACCAGACTTGGGACACTGACGAGCTACATGCCCAGATATGCTGCAAATGTTGCAAACTGGATCATTACGACAGTCACGAGCAAGATGACCTGTTTTCCGACAGTTATTGCAAGCTTTCTCATTGGTGCAGTCAGCCGCAACGTGCCCAGCCTTATAGCAGTTGTTGCAAAGACGAGCATCGTATGATGAAACAGTTGGGCTATGACAATCACGGGCCAAATGCCCGATTTTACCACACATGTGGCACACAGACTCATTGGGGCATTCGCTTGATACGTGACCTGATTCCTTGCAGTTCCAACACATGGTGGTTGATGTGCACTCAGCTGCAATATGACTACAAGTAATAAAATGTAACATGTTAAGCTTATGGATTAAACCGATGATACTAAGATGTGAAAAGATTTACGGGTTGCGTTACTGGGTTAAAATGGTTTTAGATTAAGAGAGGTTAAGTCGACCCACAAAACACTTTGTTGTATTACAAATAATTAACGATTTAACGTGTTAATTGTTATTACAAAAACATTATTCAAAAATCATCAAGATCGTTGAATAGAAGGATTTCAGAGGTTGCATGAACTAAACATACATGTTGGCCAACTTTCATTTGATTTGTTCTAAAGTAAATGAGTCAAAATGACCATCTCTACTGAACGATGCTTGTTTAAAAACATCTAGTTGTTCAAATAAGGGAACAAAGGATACAAAAATGTGAGAAAAACGTCGGCATGGCAACAGATGACTGTTGTCAACTAATTAACAAAATGAAAAAATACAACAGTTGAGAATCTTTACCCAGGAAGTCCACAATTGTTGCAGACGGTTGCATTTGGACAGTCTCTAGCAAAGTGTCCAGGTCGCCTACATTTGTTGCACAGATAATCTTGCCTGTAAAATAATAGTGTCACCAAAAGGAATATCGTAACTCAAATATTTGACATAATAAAAACCAAGTTACAGCTCCAAGCTATATGTGTTTATCACTTAGAAACAGGCACCGCTAACTAACTAGACCAGGACACCCAACCAGTAAATAAGCAATGTTGCTTGTTAAGGCTCATTTTCTATGATATGAAATAGTATAATACGCCCTTATAGGCTTATACCATAACGTAGAAAACCTTCTCTTGACCAAAAGAAGAAGTGAAAATAAAAATGAACTATAAAAATTATAAGATCATCTGTACACTTAATTTAGGTTTTACCGTAGTGGGCCTTTGGGCGATGGGTTTTTCCCTGAATTGGTGGCTTGGTGGACTTGGACCGCCCAGTGGGCAGCCATTTGTCCAGTGCTAACCTAACCCACCGGCAATTAGGTGATATTTAGACTTTTAGTTGGCCGTTAAAAAAAAAAAGTTTTAGACTATTAATCACATCAGAAATGCGCGCAGACACAGCCACAGTGACCCACACACATATTATAAATTACGTCAACTGGGAAACTTCCTTTGCTGGATGTAATTCCATGGTCATGCCCTTCATATGCCATTTGATATCTACTGATGGCTCATCACTTCCTGTATATTTGCTAAATACCAAAATATATATTTAATAACATACCGATATGCAGGTTTATCCCTTTTGTATGGTGCATCACGGTAGGAAGCTCGGTCTCTGCTGCGGAACCGCTTGACTAGACCAGGACTTCTGCTCCTGTCCCTGCTCATAGTTAATACTGGACACCAAAAGTACTAAAATACTCAGAAATCATCCAAAGAATCATCTCCAAGACCAATCACCCCAACACAGCCAAATAAAAGTTACACTTGACGCATTTCAAGAACATCACCAAACAAGCTGACAATGATGTTAATCAGACAGAAAATAACACAAAAAGTAACCAAAAACCACCATACAAACTGGCTCTTAAACAGTTAAACTAATCAGTATACTTCAGCACTCTGTAGTCAAAGGCGCGTGAGGCTAGGTGAAGCTCGGCTAAACCGCCTTGAGTGCACCTAGGGGCATTGGCGCAGCGAACCAGTCTGGGACCCGGCCTGACTAAAAAATGAAAAACACTCTGAGACAGCTTAAAATGGTCTAAGAGGGTGTTTGGGATTGTTTTTTGAAAATAGATTATGTTTTTTGTTGCAGCAGGGGTGGAGCTGCTTTTAGATTATTGCGTTTTGGTACCTATTAAACGCAAATAATCTATTTTATAAACATTTCCCAAACACTAAAAACTGATTATTTGCGTTTTCAAAACGCAATAATCTAAAAATGCATTTCAAAACTCAACCCTAAACACCCTCTAAACCATAACCTAAAGCTGCTTTAAACACCTAAAACTGGCATGAAATACACATATCGTTGCTTGTCTCACGCCCTCGCTTCTTAAACACCTTGTGCCTAGACAACCAGATCACCCTATGGCCTACGCGCCTAGAGCCTTTGACTACTATAAAATATAATTCGGACTATAAACCCCACATTTGTTGCCCATACAACCGACGTGGGAATGTGGGATAAGTCTCATACCTTGCAATGATTACGGTCCATGACACAAGGGACTACAGGAGGTACATTGCTAAGTCGAGGATGTACCAAAGATCATCTAATCTAATACAACCCTAAATACAGAGAACTGCATCAAATTTATAAATAAAAAACAATGTAATCAAACAGAAATGTGACCGATAATAGCAAGGCTAAGTCAAACAAATAATAACAACAATTTATATTCATTCAGTTCACGACCAAATCAGAGAGAACAAACAAATCGAAATAAAAATAAAAATAAAAAGAGTACAGTGACAAATATTATTATAGAATCACAAGCGCATAACGTAATATTATGATCATATTGTTGAGTGCAATAAGAACTAACCTTAACTTGTGGATTCAGACGTGAATTTTAACTCAAATTGTTACGCCAGGTGGAAAACTGAAACCCTAGATTCGTATGCATTTCTGGAATTGGGAATATTATTATTTTATAAAAAGTTTATATTATGACGAAGTCTGGTAGTGTGAGGTAGAATAGGTTATATGTACAATTTTAGTCCATGTACTTTTATTGACTTACTGTTTTAACCCCTATGTTTTAATATGAGTAGATTTATTTTTTATATTCTATTTTTTCTAAGAGCATTAGGAATATAAGTTTCGGTTTCATGATCGTTTAGTTGGAAGAGAGAGGGAGTGGCAACTGTAGTTGAGTAGTTCGTGGGCACGGACTTACGGACTGTCCGTAGGAGATGAAACTCGCCTTTCTGATATAGGAGAAAGAGAAAAAATGTGTGATCGGCAAGAGAAGAGAGACAATATGTGTGGTCTATAAGACAAGCCCTGAATACTCAGTCGCGCACACGTCCTCGTTATGATAGCTTTTTTTGTGGGTTTTTTTTGATAAAACAAGTTTATTTGGTTGTTTGTATCTAGGGCTGTTCACGAGCCGAGCCGATCCGAACGGAGCTTTGCTCGTGCTTGGCTCGTTTACAAACCGAACCGAGCGGAGCGGCTCGTTTACAATCAAGCCGAAAACCGAACGAGCATTCTCCGAGCGCAAATTTTCCGAGCGAGCGCCGAGCGAGAATCGAGCGGAGAATAATATGGACGATCATAAAATTGGGGGATGTTTCCTTCGATGTTTTCATTGTCAGGTGACAACTAAGGTCGAAATGTCCGATGATAACACTAATATTGATATCCCAGTGTCCAAGAATGAGGCTGGTAAGGTGATGAGCATACTTCAGAGAAAAGTTATTGCATTGTGACGTAGGTGTGATATCAAGTGACAATTAGTGATGGATGATTAATAACATAAAGAAGTCAAGACTGTCACCTCATGAATTATTGTTTTACTATTAAATCTAGTGTTAATTTTTTTTTTTTTTATTTAGTTAAGTGTGCTGGTTATATTTTGTTTGCATATACTGAGTCAAATCCAATAGAATCTTATATGTAAAGCCATAAATTTATCTGTAAATTGTGTATATATTTATTATTAAATAAATAAAAATTTATTCGAGCCGAACCGAGCCGAGCGTACCTTTGCTCGTGCTTGGCTCATTTACAAACCGAACCGAGCCAATCGGCTCATATACAACCGAGCAGAAGATCGAGCGAGCATTTTTCGAGCATTTTCCAAACGAGCGACGAGCGATCCACGAGCGGCGAGCGATTTGAACAACCCTATTTGTATCTTATGTTAATATGTTCTTGTGTCTTATGTTAATATAAGGATGATTTTCACACACCAGGAAAAAATGGTCACGTGTACGGTATATCTAATAATATCATTACAATTGACGGAACACTATATAGAAATCCAGATTTCAGATCGTAAAAGCTATTTAAATGGACGATCAAACAATTGAAATATATTTATACAATTATCAAACCACAACATTAAAAGAAACCGACTAAACTGGCACACAAGAATTGAACTAGCACCATCTTATTTTTTTTATTTTTTTATTTTTGAACGGCAAATTTCTACTCCTTGCGAGACTAGAACTCATGACCTCCCCAATTAGATGCTCCTAGAAGCTTTGCTTCTACCACTAGGCCACCAACCCTTCTAAAGAACAATGAAGGAATCTTTACCAACCCATTAGTGTTCTTCTAACTTTATTGATGATCTCTTGTTTTGCTTGTTTGCTTGTTAGCGGATATTTTCGGTTTTCAACCAACAAGAACCTGTAAACTTCCCATTCGCGATCCAACGTTGAATGTCTTCCTATTTCCGCCTACAAACAATCATGTGAGAAATAAGTTTATCATGTCAACCCAACGTGTACCAAGATTATACGCATTTTGACAATACTATTTCACAATTATAAACTCAATATAGCTATTTTTATATATGACCCGTTGTGTTTTGAACCTAAGCCCAACCTATCCGACCTGTCCAATTTGCCAATTCAAACTGCTTACCGAGAAGATGCATATCCCGAGTATCTTCAATGCAAAAGTGACGTCATATACAACACGAGGCCTTCCCCTTCCAGATAACTCAACAGGATTAGCAACCAAAAGTTCTGTATCAGGCCCACGGTTGGATATCATGACTCTCAATGGCTGCATCATTTCCTCTTTTAACCGAGAGCATAAAGCAATTTGATTCTCATTACTTAGAATCTTTTTCCCGTCTTCATTTTGGATAAACAGTTCCAAACTACGAACCCCATTAACACTAGAAGAAACTCTTCCATATGCAATCTAAACATAAAAAACACAAGTTATTCTCTAACAATTTAACCAATTTTGCCTGATTAGTTATGAACGGATCGCTTTGGGATTATGCATCATCTTTAGCAGGTGAGACAAGAAAAAAAAGGATTATAATGATACAGGTCGAAAATCCCAGACATGTATTTTTAATGCATAGAAAACCTCTAAAAATCATTTTACTCATAAAAGTTAGGTTTTGACTCAATTACTACCATAATTTTTATCTTAATAGTAAAATAAATAATTATTATATATCCCAAATTATCCCGTCGCACCACCTGCTTATTTGAATAAAATTTTATCACCAACTCTTTCAAAAGGTAGTAAAAAAATAACAAAATCAAGATGATTATACCTGTATATCACAATCCTTAGAAATTCTTAAGATGTCATAGATGAGACCTTTCTGATCACGACATTGTATTTGAAGCAATGAATGGACAGGGCTCAGTAAATTATCAACCATTACACTAGCCTCCTTAACTTTTGATGCATCTTCCACGACTGAAAACTCACAGCTGAACAATTTTTCTGCAATCGATTCAGGAATTGAAGAAAGCCCTTGTTGGCCTTCATACTCTGGTCCCGCTAGCTCAATTCCACAACTTATACAACACTCTCCTAACACCACACTAAGGTGTTCACATGTTTCTTCTCTTCCAATCTCGGTGTGCAATATGTTCCTATTAAAAAAAATTACACGTTACTCAGGAATCATATAATTAGCTGTAATAACATAAAGGGTAAATTACATAAGGATAGTCGGTAGGCGACAAGTGAGAAGCACACAAAGGCGACAAGGTCTAAAACCAAGGCATGAAGAGCCAAGCGCAAAAGTGCACCGGTTTTCATACCCGATGCGCAAATAATTATATAACTTTTATATTTTTCCTTCAGGTTTCTAGCATCATTTACCAAAAATTTAGATAAAAATAAGCTTTATATATGTTTTAATATTGAAAGTACACACATGTACAACCTGAAAAGCATGTTCAACAATCTGCTGAATAAAAATGCTCGAATTACATGAGGCGTGCACCTCATGGTCAAGAATTTGCCAAAAAAACCACGCCTTAGGTGCGTTTCTTGTATTCAGTGCGCCTTGAACTGCATAAGACGCTGAGGCCTGCGCCTTAGGTGCCTTGCGGCTCAGGCACGTTTTTTAAACCAAGAACCAAACGTCAAAAGTTATTATAAAGAATATTGCTTACATGCTATCTGTAACAAAGAAGAGGTCCAAGACCTTTCCGTCAGGGGTTGTCATCACTTTCAATCTTTGAATTGTTAGCTCAAGGTCACATAAAAGTTTTGTGACATCTGCAATGATCACAGTTTAGATCAGAAAATAAACATTTATAATAAAAGAGAGTGCTATAACCATAATAGTACTAACCATGTATTAACCCTCTTCGATCCATTGAAAAAACCTTCAACAGGTACAATGGAGTTGATCTAGAACTACTAGAGAGTTGATCAAGGTAAAATGCAGGCACCATCGATGGGCAACAAGATACAAGACGCTTCTTTAAGCGTTCCCAATCAACCCGTAGTGAGACTGGTCTTGGCACCACCCACAAAACCACATAACACCATTTTCCGTCTGTAGAGAAATCTGGAAAAAAATAATTAAAATACATTACCATTAAGCATAAACCTAAAAAAGTCACACTTGATCTTGAACTTGATCATAATCTCATATCACATTGATTTGAATAAAAACCTAATGGATCGCTATGGTATACGGGTAAATGCATAACCTAATGTGTATTGCGATTTGTGACTTTAAAACTAAACATAAAAAAAACTTACTACTATCAATTTCAGTGAATATCAAGATCTACAAAACAACCAAGAGTAAACATTCCCTCACAAGGTATTATGTATTATTGACCAACTTATTTTTTAATTTGATAAAGATTGTACAATAAACCCTAAGGCTATATGGTGAGGTTTAAAGCCCCCATGCTAGTTAAAGCGTCACATCACATCACGTCACGTCACGTCAATGCCACGTAGGCAGTGGGGCTTTAACTAGCTTGGGTGGTTTAACGTGGTTTGACTAAAGGTTAAAAAAACAGAAATCTAATTGGCTAGCACAAGGGCGGTCCCTACAAAAAAAATTTAAAAATAAAATAAGAAACTGATTAACGCCGGACAAGGGCTTGGCAGAGGTGATGAATATGATGCCCCTACCCCGGGCTTTAAAAGCTAATACGGAGATGGGCGTGAGTCCACACCGCTTAGCCTAAGTAATTATGATATTATTATACACTTTTTTTATGGTCAATTTTCTATTTCATTTATTAAATTTTGCCAAGTTATATCAAAACAGAAGGTAGACGGGCGGCAGCAAGTTGCGCCGCCCCAATAAACCCCAAGTAAAGTAAGGGAACTAATAATATAATATTATATCTATCTAACAAGAGTCAAGAATATTCAACAACTGCACCTCCCTGCATAACTTTATCATAATTCATATGCGTATATGGAATTAAACAACCTCATAACTGAATTAAAAAAATAATAATTAAACTTAAACAAAATAGTAACTAATTAATTAAATAAAAATAAGATAAGAGAGAGACCTCCACGGGTAACATAGAGTCCGAATTCAAGAACAACTCTCAACAAATCACACCCGAGACCAGCCTTATCGGGGCAGTTGACGGTTACAACGGTAGGGTCACCACAACTCTTACTTCTCTCAATCAATACGACGTCGTCCCACGACATACTAACGGCGTTGGTCGAGGAGTTAACGGGACAATTGGGGGTCCGCCGTTGGAGGAGAGTTGTCATGATATTCGATGAAAATTACATCCCTTACCCCTTCCTTTAGCTTTCTCTGAGCCATCAATTTAATAGAGATTAAGAAGATGATGAAGTTATGGTGAGGGTTTTAAAGAACCTAATCTCGTCTTGTAATGTTGTGGTTGTTGATTGTGTTCACACGTCTTCGTCGGTCGTCAAGTTGTGGAGGGATGATGTTGATGTGGTTTGCTTTTGCCCCCACAAAATAATTATTATTATACTTATTTATTGAACTAGGTTTTTATACAGCCGCGCGTTAAGGCGGCGTTAATATAATTTAAAAATAATTAAGTGATGATATAGCGTTGCGATATTTCAAATTCCAAATCAAACCTAAATCAATTTTCATTGTGTTCGTGATATTAGTTTATCATACATAAACTTTCCACCTAAATTATTGCGTATGCTCGTGAAATTTCTATGGTAAGCATCCCTAATAATAGCATCATTTTACCAGGAATCTCCCGCGGTACGCGGCACATGGTGGAGATGGTGCACGGTAGATGTGGTCGGTGATACGCGCGTTGCGCGTTTTTCACATGACGTGTTAATGCGGATTTTGTTAACCGACAAAGGCATTGAGACTAACCGTGAACAATGAGAAAATACAAAAGTGGCAGTGGCTACGCAGAGAATACCAGGAATCTCCCGCGGTCCGCAGCACATGATGGAGATGGCGCAGGGTAGATGTGGTCGGTAGCCGGCTGCGTACGTTAGAGTGAAGCAGCTATTCATTTCGTGGTCGTTAAATATATGGATAATAAACGAACAAAAACCAAACCCGTGTGAAATCGGGTAAAAAAACGCATTATGTCGGGGGCCAAAATGAGAAAAAAAACTTAATAAAAAAGTTGGTGACTAAAACGGGAAAAAAAAACTTAAACAAAAAGTAAAAAAACATTGTGTGGCCAAAATGAAAAAAAAAACTTGGTGGTCAAAATGAGAAAAAAAAAGTTAATAAAAAAAGCAAAAAAAGAAAATGTGACAAAAATGAAATAAAAAAAACTTAAATAAAAATTTGGTGGTCAAAATGAGAAGAAAAAAAAGTTAATAAAAAAAGCAAAAAAAAAAATGTGGCAAAAATGAAATAAGTGAAAACATCACTATTTGTTCTCATGGATTATTAATAGCATATAATAGTAATTTTAATTAATGCACGTTCTTATTGTGATTATTTAATTCCATTTTCCCTAAATTAAAAGTTCAAAACTACTACGCTGCTTTCATACACCAACTTACATGTTAAGAGTGGAGGGAGTGGGGCGGGAGAGGAGGGCGGGGTGGCTTCCACAGGCGGAAACACCGCCTCCTATGGGCGTGGAGGTGAGGGCGGGAGTGGCAAGCGAGGAGAGGAGGGCGGGCGTGGGGGAGAGGTGGAGTGCCACATGTCCAATTTTGATTGGGTGTTGGTTGTTACCGTTAGATTATAGAAAAAATTAAAAATAAAAAATCCTACCATTGGGCAACGGTTAAAAGAAAAAAAAATCAAAAATCTTTATATCTATATCTATCTATATCTATAATGTCACACCCTCAAATTTTCACTACGGGGTTTATACCGCGAGGCGCGTGACATACCAGGATCCTATAGCCATAAGTCATAAGAACGACTCTAAATGCCCAAACCATTTAGTTCGTTATTGAAAATCACGTTTAGTGTTTACCAAAAAGTTTAGTTAAGTTGCGGAAGCGTAAATCAAACATAACCATTTAAGTTCATGCGCAAAACAACGCGCCCAAATAAAACCGTTGAATGTAAAGTAAAGTATAAGTTAAATAATGTTCACAACCCATGACACAATGATGCATGTCCTATCGTGCTCCGAACCTAGAGACCTGCAAAAGCATGCTATCGTGTGTCAACATAAAGTTGGTGAGTTCACAAAGTAAGGTAAGTAAAACTGTAGGTTTCCCAAACCAAGAAACAGTAGTTAGGTTTTCCCAAACCCAAAAGTAGTAATCAACAACCAAAACCAAGAACCAAGTACCACTAGTTCAGCGTATGCCAAGGGTAGCTAACCCATTCATGATAACTAAACAAGGATATACCGAATTGCTATTTGAACGATGCACTCGCCCCGCGAGCTGGTTTTTGCCTCCCATCATTGCCTATCAACAATGATAAAATCTAAGGTCGTAGTTCACGCCCGGCTCCCAGCACGGTGTGAGGTTTGTCAAACCTAATAGCGCTATCAACTAGTAACCCGCTTGCCATAACCCGACAACTCATTCGGTAAATAGTGAAGGACTTCCGTGATAGAATGCAGTTTAGTTCATCAAGGACACAGAGTGTGAAACTAGCAAACCCGACCCACACAAGGAGTCATAGTATCCCAAAACCCGGGATGTGTAGTAGTCCCAAACCGGACTAGAAAAACGTTAAGTAAGTTGCCCCATACCTGAGACGCATGCTTTTGAGCAAAAGAGTAGTGAAACTCACCTTAGTATGCAAGCAAGTAAATCCAAATCCCAAAGTAGGGTGTGCTACCGACTCCCTATTACATACATCACTAAGTAAGTATATGTGTAACACCATTACACCATATAACCCGTTTGTCCAAGGCGTTTAAACGTTCAAAAGTGTGTAGGTTACGCCTAGCGATTCTACATGCAATAGTAAACCCTACGGACTCGTTGGTGAATGTGTTGGTTACAATTAATTTCTACATTCCGTATGTGTCTCAAACAAGTGTACATCAGTTACATGTCAATTCCATACCACCTAAGACCTCAATTAATCACATAAGCACATAATACACAATCTGTGTTTTCAGGACAGATTGTGCGCCATCAAAACCAATTTATTTAAAATAGTAAATCAGTGAGTTAATCTCCCAAATTTTTACTGAATATTCTTTGGGATTCACTTAACAACCCTTATTTTTGTTTTGCCTTAAATCCAAGCACAAAAATAATTAAAATTCGTTTAACACAGCTATGTTCAGAAAACTTTCACAACAGGTCAGTTTAGTAGAAAAATTCCCAAAAATTGTGTATTCATCCAAACGGGATGAATCCAATTGGAAAACTCAAGTTACTCCAATATTAACCTTCTGTAAAAATTTCATAACCTAACTCTTTATAAAACTCGAGTTATGATGACTTAAAGTCGACTCAGTTTGTTACCCGAAATTCTGATATGACCTATTTTCAATGAAAATTGCAAAAACGACTCAACCGACGTCCAAAACACTTGATTTTACCCATTATGAAAAGATAAGACCAGGTGTGATTCAACCATGCAAAGAAAATACCAAAATCATCATGTTAAGGCCGTGTTACAGCTCCTACAAGTTCGTCTAATCATTCTGTCCAGATTTTAGTTTCGCCTAAATCATACTTTAATCGACTACCGTGTGCATAAAAACAATCAACAAACATCAATCATCATTACCAAACATCCCTAATACTTATTTTGATCAGATTCTACTACCAATCATGCAAAGATCACAACTTTAAAGACCAAAACATCAATAACTTGCGCAACAAGTATCCTATGATGTTACTAATCGTTTATTATCATGTTTAATCCGTTTAATCTTCAAAAACTTCATGTTTTAATGATTATTAAAAACTTTCAGACCTGGAAAAACTTTGTTACATGATTTTTATAACAAAAACATAAGATAAAAGTGTAAGGAATCAAAGGTTATACCCTTAGCTCTTCGATTCGATCAACCGTGCGCCTTTGGAGCTTCCCAATTGATGATCTTGAGCCTTAGCAGGAGCTTTAGGGTTAATATTTCGTGTGGGGCAGTAAGGGGCGATTAGGTTTGAGTTTAGGGGTTGCATGGGGGTTAAGGATGCTTATATAGGAGTGTAAGGCGGTTTAGACCCTTCAGACGAATTCGAGCGGCCGCTCGGGCCCTGTGAGCTGCCGCTCACAGGCCCGAGGCCCGCGTGAGTGTCCCGTTTCGTCACCCGACGCGTTATCCTTCAATGTTTTCGTTATTTCGGGCCGTAACAAGTGCAACTCCATGCGTTAAGACCCTAATCAACCTCATGCTCCACTTTTAGTGATTTTTATTAACGTATTCGGTTTAGGTTCACACAATCACGTATGGTTTTCACATAAGTTCGTCAAATATCACAGAGACACATAAGTTCATTATTCACCAACGTCCGAGGTTCACTAATCATGTATACAGTATGGTAATTCCCCGAATTACCACTTCATGCAGTTATTAACCTACAACTGTGCAACGCGTGTCCTATCTAGCTAACCCTAGTTAAGTATAATGCAAGGAACGTAACTAGAGTTTAGTTAAAGTGAGAACCTGAAATTGCGGGGTATCACATATAATAAACCAAATCATTTTTAATGACATGTCATAATATTATGCAATCTTTCTTTTGAGAGATGTCACATAAGATGTGATGTGCCAACTCTAGACCAATTAAAAAAAGGAATAAATATGGTTTAAATATGATTTAACATAATCTATTAAATACTTAATCTACTAAATGTAAATATTAAAACTTTATTATTTTCTCTCTCATGTTTTCACTCATAACTTTTAAATGTTAATATCTTTTATATACGAGATTTTTTAAGGAAAAAAATTATACCAAATTAACGAGCGTTTTATTATCTTTCCAACGAGTACCATAGTGCTATATAAAAAACGGAGAAAAAAAATGACTATTTTTTGTAACCCAACAGGTATTATGTCAGGTTTGGAATTGGTTTAAAAAAATTTGTGAGTTTGGGTCGGGCCTGGGATTAGGTGATACCCGTCCCAATAACCCTTTTTTTTATATTAGAATATGATAACTTATGGCAGAGATTTTTGTTTAAAATAATAATAATAATCATTAATCATATATTGGCAGATTCCATTTTTATAGTTTAGATACTTCAAATTTTATTCACTTTACTTAGATTTATCAACCTGGGACGCTCCCGGGGTATAAACTAATATATAATAAACCAAAACATTTTTAATGACATGTCATAATATTATGCAATCTCTCTTTTAAGAAATGTCACATAGGATGTGATGTGGGAACTCTAGACCAATTAAAAAAAAGAATAAATATGGTTTAAATATGATTTAACATAATCTATTAAATACCTAATCTAATAAATGTAAATATTAAAACTTTATTATTTTCTCTCTCATGTTTCCTCTCATAACTTTTAAATGTTAATATCTTTTATATACGAGATTTTTTAAAGAAAAAAATTACACCAAATTAGCGAGCGTTTTATTATCTTTCCAACAAGTACCATAGTGCTATATAAAAAACGGAGAAAAAAACGACTATTTTTTGTAACCCGACAGGTATTGTGTCAGGTTTGGAATTAGTTTAAAAAAATTGTGGGTTTGGATCGGGCCTGGGATTAGGTGATACCCGACCCAATTACCCTTTTTTTATATTAGAATATGATAACTTATGGCAGAGATTTGTTTAAAAAATAATAATAATAATAATAATAATCATATATTGGCAGATGCTAATTTTATAATTTAGATATTTCTAATTTTATTCATTTACTTAGATTTCTCAACCCGGGACACTCCCGGGATATAAACTAGTATATATATATATATATATATATATATAACCATATACTCTTCTACCCAAACCCACACTCTCCTATTTTTATAAAATCCTCTCCAAACTATCATTTTTTTAAAATACTTGCAAGATGTCAGACCACACTTCAAGTTCGTCTGATGCGTTTGATGAACTCGCTTTGGACTCCTCATCCGACGACGGCGCGGAATTGATAATTGCTACCGTTCAGAAAGTCGTTCAAGCTATAGTGGCTGATGAAGAGACCTCGGAACGCAAGCGTAGACAGTATATAATTCGTGAACGACAAGCCGCAAATGATTCATTGGTACGTGATTACTTCTCGCCCGAACCAAGATATGATGAAAAAAATTTTAGGCGGCGTTTTCGTATGAGTCGTAATTTATTTTTAAGAATATCAAACGATTTAGAAAATAATTACGAACATTTCCAACAAATGCCCGATGCGCATGGTGAGATGGGATTTACCACGTTTCAAAAGGTCACAGCCGCGCTTAGACACTTGGGTTACGGCCAAAGTTCCGACATAATAGACGACTATCTAAAGATGTCGGCTCGAACGGCTAGGGAAACTCTTCCCTTTTTTTGTGCGTACGTCATTGAACTATATTTAAAAAAAATTATATTTGAGAAAACCTACGTTCAGTGACGTACAACAACTTTTGGAGTTTCACGAAGAAAAACATGGTTTTCCTGGGATGCTAGGTAGTTTAGATTGTATGAAATGGGAGTGGGAACTTTGTCCAACTGCATGGCAAGGTCAACACTCAAGTGGATATCATAAAAAGCCTTGTATGATGCTTGAAGCGGTTGCATCACAAGATCTTTGGATTTGGCATGCGTTTTTTGGTGTGCCCGGTTCGTTGAACGATAGAACTATTCTTGGTCAATCCCCAATTTTCAACGATCTTGTAAATGATGTTGCACCGAAAGGATCTTTTTTCGTAAACGGGGTAGAATATAAGTACGGGTATCTTCTAGCAGATGTAATTTACCCTGATTGGGCCGTGTTCGTCAAATCTTTTACACGGAGGACTACGTTAGACCCTAAGAGATCAAAGTTTAACAAAGCTCAAATGGCTGCACGGAAAGACATTGAGCGAGCTTTTGGTGTTTTGCAAAAAAGACGGCGCATTTTGTCTATGCCATGTCGAATGATGGAAAAACCTCAAATAAGAAATGTGATGTACGCATGCCTCATTTTACATAACATGATTTTGGAACACGAAGGGCGTGCAATATGCGAGTACTTTGGTGAGGAACCACCATCAAGTCAAGGAAACATTACTGATGAAGATATAACGTTAAACAACTTGGAAATCAAGAATAGCCAAATGCATCATAACCTTCGAGCGGATTTGGTTGATCATATTTGTAGTCTACAAGACATTACCAATCCAACGATGATGATTAAAAACATGTATGATGTATTATTATTTTTTTTATGTATTTTTTTTTAGTTTGTAGTTTATTATTAATTATAATGTTTTTATTAAAATTGTGTTTTTTATTAGTTTATATAAAGAAAATAAAATCCACATGTCATTTCTCTCCCTCATTTCACTCTCCACAATTTTTTCCCCGCCACATGAGTCCCACTAGAAAGTGATCAAACTCAAATTGGTAACTATGAATCAAACGAGTGGGTTGGTTGGAATTGAGTCTTAAGACTTGTATCCACTCTTAGGTGTCTAAAAATGACCAAAAGAATGCATATGGTTGGTTCACTTGGAACAGTTATAATGGATTTGGCCTACATGTGAATTATGCTCAAATAAGCACACTAATCAAGTTTTTTTAACGGTTAAATGTTATTTTGAATGAGGGATTGAACTCACCATCTCTAAGGATGAAAGGGGCACTATTAGAAAATGTTTTTTCTTTCACTGATTTTAACCAATTATGCATTGTCACATCACTTAACTAATTTACTTCACTGAAACAGTTTTTTGTAGGCAGCACTTCACTGATTCTATTTTTTTTTCATTTAAATACAAATACAAACCTTTTTTTTAAATGCACATGGTTTATAAATTTTATCACCAAACCGTCAGACCGTGTTTATTTCTCATCCGTCTCCACCAAACACGGTCAAAAAAATTTATTTTTATTAAAATCGATCTTATCTAACCGTCAGAGAAATTCAATTTTTATCATGCAATACGGTTGGGTTTTTTTGTATATAAACGACGGTGGTGAAAACACACTTAAACATCAACAATAACACTCACACCTTCAAAATGACTCGCTGGACTGAAAACGAAGAAATGGCTTTGGTTGTGTGCGTTAAGGACGCACAAAATGACCCATCGTTGCAACGCCAACCCCGTAGGGGCTCGGGGGCTCAGGAGGTCGCCAAACAAGCTTATGGGACCGTGTCTTGGCTGACTTCAAACAATAAGTCGGCAAAAGTGACCGCACAATTGAGAACCTACAGAGAAAGTGGATCGATCTAAACAAAAAATGTGATCGGTGGACCACGTGCTACGAGCGTACCATGAGCCGGCACCCAGGCATTATGCCGGAGTTGGTTGTGGAGTTGACCCAGGCGAGCTATGCGGCTCGTTACCGTGGCAACTTTGAGTATCTCCAGGCCTGACAACTCATGCGTCAACTCTAAGCTTTATCGTCTATGTTTTTATGTATTTTTATTCATGTTTAATATTAATAAATATTGTCTTATGTTTTTATTTACTTTTGGTTTTATTTATTTTAAACAAACGATTTAAGTAAAAAAAAAAATAAACAAAATGTTGCTTTAAAATGGTTATAAATAAATAAAAAAGGAATTAAAGTAAATTAAAAAATAAAAAATACACGGTTACCAGCCCGTTAACTACAACCAGATAACGGTTCACGGGACCCCTACCAGCACGGGTGGCGGCGGTGTTACCGTGCTGGTAGTGAGGTACCCGTGCCCAATTCTGATAGCGCCCCGTCCGCCCTAACTTAGAGCATTCACAATAGCAGCTCTATCTCTATCTCTATAATTACACTAAAAATTACTATATTTCTCTCTCATTTTCTATTTAATACGAAGTAATACTTATTCTATACTGTTATCATTACCTCTTCTCTCTTATCTACTCACAACCACTTCCAAAAATATTATAAAATAATGGAGGATAAAAAGTGTCTCCTCCAAAAAATTAAAAAACTATTCTCCATCCCCCACTCACAACCATTTACTACTATTTATCAAAATATGGAGGTTTCTCTCACATAAATGTGGAGAAGCAAATGTGTATGCTCTTACACACCTCTCTCTCTCTCTCTCTTTCTCTCTCTCTCTCTCATACAACTTCATGACTCCCTCTTTTCCACCCACCACAGATTACCCACAACCCCTGTTAAGATCCCCACTACATGGCGCACAACCAACCTACATGGTGATGATGGTGTGCCGAACAGTGGGTTACAGATCTGGAACGACGATATGGGGAGTGATGGTGACGGTGATGACAATGTTTAGTGGTGTGAGGCTGAAAAATGTCACGGTGGTTCTGGTGACTGCAGTGATTGTTTGATTGTGGCGATTGGGGTTACCTTATGTTTTCATACTTTGATTTGGTCTTCAATTGTATGTTGTGGGTAGTGCCCTACGCCGCCTCCACCTCCATTCTGGTATTGAAGGCAATCAAGTTGTTTCCTTTTTTTTATAAAGATTATTGATTCATGATAGGCTGTGAAGGAGATGGAGGTTAGGTTTTTGAAGGCGTTTAAGGCGATGGAGGAACTGAAAACGTGGCGATATCGAATTCGGATGAAGGGTTTTATTTTTTTACGGCTTATGTGTTGTTGTTGGACGATTGATTGCTTTTATCTCTAGGCTATATGATTTTGTATAGTGGGTGTATGTATGCTTGGCGGAGCAGGGACGGAGGACGGTGGGTCTTCACCCACAGCTGTATGGCCTGCTCTTTGGTAGTGGCATTTGTATAGCCGATTTACGGCTTATGTGTTGTTGTTGGATGATCGATTGCTTTTATCTCTAGGCTATGATGATTTTGTATGGTAGGTGTATGGATGCTTGGCGACGGAGGACGGTGTGTTTTCACTTACAACCCCCTGCACCCCTTGCATGCTGACCGGAGCCATACCTGAGCCTAATTATTGTGCATAAATATATTGTTGTTGTCTTTCAACCCTTATAGGACCTTTTATCCCAATTGCGGGCTGTGGTTTAGCATAGTTTATGCGCCACTAATGTAGGGCTTAGACGTCTTCTATATTTGAGTAAGTTGAATAGACTGAGCTATGATTCTAAAATATATAAGCTTGGTCTTCTAATTTGTCTAATTAGGAAGTAAAAGTTTATTTTGTATGAACAGTGTGTTTAGACACTCATTCATATGAAACGCAATTTTAAAATATAATAGTTGTTGCTTCTGATCTTTGGTTGTCTATTCAATTACAGGTAAGCTTTAGTTTAATTCTTACTCACATTGCAACCACTCCCCCCGATGTGGATGGTGGCTGTTGTAGTTGTTGGGCTTTGATAAAGTTCATTGGGTGGCTGTCGTGCTCTAGGCTGCCTTTGTCTATGTTGGTTTCGGGAGGTGGATGGTGGCGCAACGTTGTCGTCGCCTTCAACTTCTTGCTAATTCGGCCATTGCTCGACTCGGTATTTTGGTAATTTCTTTGGTGGTATGCCTTTGTTTCTTGCTTTGCTTGGCTGTGATGAGTTTGAAAATTTTCCGATAATTGATGAGAATGGCGTGGCAAGGATTGTGGATGCTAGCTTTTAACTTGCAACTCACCTTGCAGCCATGGCTGTTGAAAACCTTGAGCCGTTTTTTTTAATATACTGAATTGTTTTAGATTCATTCCTCTTTGTTGCTTCAAGAGAGGGAGGAGATACATTGCCTAATCTATTAAGTTGTCAAACTCAATTCTAAAATGAAGCAATACACTTATATATTGGCAAAAACCGTCTAGGTCAACGAACAAACATATAGGCAGCTTTATCTCCATATTTTAAAATGTAAACCACTTTGTGAGTTATGGCCCCAAAACTGTTGATTGCATATTCATTGGGTTTGCACATCAACATACTGCGCATCGTGTTCTTGTATACGAATCCAAAAGTCCCGATGTACACAAAAACACTTTCATGGAGGTAAATCTGAATTTTGTTGAGTACTTTGAACATGTGTTTCCTATGTTAGGACAAACACTTGTTAGATCATCAATACCAATTAACGATAACCAAGTAGGTCCATTAACATTGGTTGACGATGAAATTTCAAAAGGAAAGACATGAACGACCCGAGGTTGAGGAGGGTGAGCTTAGACGAAGCAAAAGGGCAAGGGTTGAAAAATCCTTTGGTCCAGATTTCTTGAGCTACATGGTTGAGGGTGAGCCTAACACCTACCGCGAAGCGGTCTCCTCATCAGAAGGACCTCAATGGAAAGAAGCAATTAAGAATGAAATTGATTCTATATTGCAAAATCATACTTGGGAGTTAGTAGATCTTCCACCGGGTTGTAAACCCCTTGGATATCGTTGGATATTCAAGAAGAAGATGAAAACTGATGGAAGTATTGATAAATACAAGGCTAGGTTAGTGATCAAAGGATTTAGACAAAAGGAAGGTCTATACTACTTTGATACTTACTCGCCTGTAACCCTAATAACCTCTATAAGAATGGTTCTTGCTATTGCGCCCTTAAGAAATTTGGATGTTCACCAAATGGATGTAAAGACCGCATTTCTAAATAGCGATTTAGAAGAAGAAATTTACATGGAGCAACACGAGGGTTTCTCTGCCCCAGGTCAAGAGGGTAAAGTATGTAAATTAGTCAAGTCTTTATATGGCTTGAAGCAAGCTCCAAAATAATGGCACCATAAATTTAATCAAGTCATGCTTGACAATGGTTTCAAAATAAATGAGTGTGACAAGTGTGTCTATTCCAAAGACACGCCAGGAGGTTATGTGATCTTATGTCTCTATGTGGATGATATGCTTATTGTTGGGAGTAATGATAAGATGGTTAAATCTACTAAAGACATGTTGAAAGGGAGATTTGACATGAAAGGCATGAGCCTAGCAGATGTTATTCTTGGAGTAAAAATCCTTAGAACCCCAAATGGTCTTGTTCTAACTCAATCTCACTATGTGGACAAGATCCTTGAAAAATTCAATTCAAGAGACAAGGCTATAGCTCGTTCTCCAATTGATACCACCCACCATCTAGTAAAAAATAGAGGAAAGGGTGTTGCTCAGGTAGAGTATTCAAGGATCATTAGCAGTCTAATGTATCTAATGACATGTACTAGACCTGACTTAGCATACGCGGTGACTAAGCTAAGTAGATATACAAGTAATCCGAGTGATGAACACTGGAAAAGTATAACAAGGGTGCTTAGATACATAAGATACACACGGGAATATGGACTACATTATACCCGCCATCCAGCAGTAGCTGAAGGATACACTGATGCGAACTGGATTTCGGATATAAAAGATTCCAAATCAACAAGTGGTTACGTGTTTACACTTGCGGGTGCTGCTATATCTTGGAAGTCTTCGAAGCAAACTGTTATAGCAAGATCCACGATGGAATATGAATTTATCGCCTTAGATATATGTGGAGAAGAGGCGGAGTGGATACGTCAATTTGTGGAGGATATTCCAAGATGGAGTAAACCTTTACCAGCTATTTGCATACATTGTGACAGCCAGTCAGCGATTGGCAGAGCCCAAAGCACAATGTACAATGGCAAATCAAGGCACATAAGACGTAGACACAAAACGATACGACAACTACTCTCAACGGGTGTTATCACGATTGACTATGTGAAGTCGATAGATAACATTGCGGACCCATTAATGAAAGGCTTAAGCAGGGAGTTAGTATATAAGTCATCAAGAGGAATGGGACTAAAGCCCACGCAAAAAGGGAGTATGAGGGAAACCTAATCTAGTTGATTGGAGATCCCAAGATCTAGATTCAATAGCAAACTTAATCATATGACCAAAGGGAGTCACTGTGGGGGGCACCCTAAAATACTAAAGGGAGTTTATAATTCCTAGTCCATTCCAATCAGTGATAGTTGTGTCGAGGTTAAGCATATTTAAGTTAATGATTGTGGTAAATCAATATAACTTTTGCTTTTAATGATTCAGGGGAATCACCTATGTTAGAGAGAAGTAGGGTCGCTTCTAATGGATTTGTGGGAATGCGCAAATCCTAGAGCTCTCGCAGAACCAGGAGTGTCCATGACCATAAAGGAAACGACAATGAGGGGTTGGCTAAACCAAGGGGGTGTTGTGTGAAGTGTATTGTCGTTTACACAAACGGGGGTCAATTCAAAGACATCAAGTTCTACTAACCGCTAGTAAGCTATGTATGCTTCACAAATGAAGGTTCAAAGGCAAAACCTACCTATCCTGCAACGCTCAACTGTCGAATTGTAACGTTGAAAACTTGTAAGAACGGATCGATCTCCATTCATGTGGGGGATTGTTGGAAATTTAGTGAAAATGCTATTTTCACAAAATATAGGAAAATGAGTTTTTCCTAACTTTGGACTGAAATATATATATTTGAAACAGAGGTTTAATAATATATTTCTTTGTGGGTTTATGTTCTATGTTGTGAGAGCTTCGCAACGAACCAAACCACGTCCAAAACGAAGCTAAATGAATGAGATATCGCTACTCAAAGGTTAGTGATTGAAACACTTGATGCTGAAATGTAACAAAGTGGAACTTGTCCCATATAGGAGGAGTGATGATACCATGAGTGGTATATAAGGAGGAACACTCCTTCCTTATTGCTTCATAGGAGCACACACTGTGGAACTCGCGAAGGGTGCGGAGCACCGTAACTTGCACTCGCACACGCGCGCGTGGCGTGGGCGATGGGCGCAATGTGGCGCTTTGATGGCGCACTTTGCACTTTGCACTTTGCATCGCTTGAGATTCGCCTTTGTATTTTTGAAAACAGGTTCGGGGTCCTCTACGTAGGACTCAGTGGCAGGTGATGGCATGCGAGTATGAGCAGACAAACAGGTGGTGTCCTGGTCTGCGCTGGCAGTTCTGCTGACGTAGAACAGGACTTATGTCGTGCGCATGCGCGCAGACTCGCCAGTTCTTCAGCTGTAACACCTCAAGTGTGTAACTGTCCAGTCAAACCGTTTTTTTAAACTTTAAGAACATCATAAATGCTATTGAAGACGTTCAATGACATTTATTTTTCGTTCTTAATGATTTTCGAAACTGTTTCAACTAGAGGACTAGTATATAAATCAAGGAGAGTCTTGGTTGAAGACATACCTTTGACACACGGTTCTAAAATCACCAACACTTCTTCTCTCCAGCAATCTGTTCCTGTTTCTTCCTGTTTTCAGGTACACTTCAGGTCAGAGCCAACTCTGACAGCACTCTTGCTGTTCCGGCTGATGTACCCTGGGAAACAAAGCGAGTTCTTGTTAATAGACTCGGAATTTGTTTTAAGGGTCCCGTGTTCAACACGATCCTTAGCTATTTCATATTATTCTGCTTCTACTCCATTCTTGTATTCTGTTTATTTAGTTGTAACAATATTCTATTTGCTTTCATTTTCTTTTGTAATCGTAATTAAATTTGTTTTATTTAATTTTTACAAGAGCGGTTCTTACAACATTTCCAGCCTACTTTTGAAATATTGAAACCACATCAAAAAGCCCAATCAAGAAATGATACTTTGGCCCTAGACTTGATCAAAAAATGACTCAAAGCTTTGATGTCGCCAATCACCTTCTGAAGAGAGCATTGCTTATGATAAAAATCGCTAGGGCTGTGCAAAGGGTCCGAAACCGACCTGACCCGACCCGATTCGGACCCACCAGAACCGTATACCCTTTTATTGTTGAAATTAGGAACCACGAACCGAACCTTAAAAGACTATGTGGTTCCGGGTCTTAAAGGTTCTGATGGGTCGGGTAAAGGGTATGGCCCTCTAGAACCTTTTAATTTAATAGCCACTATTAGAGGATTACATATTCCTATTCTTTTACCATGCTCGTAAAAGAATTCCTCTGTGACAACCTGCACCCTTCACTTTTCATAAATGTGCATAATTGGTTCCTCAACTATTTCAAAATTTTCATTTTTAACCCTCGTATTTTAATAGGACCAAAATTCACAATTTAATAAAACTTATAATTTTTATAAGTAAAAGTACATTCGTTTTATACTCACATCTACACCCGAGCACGTATGTTTCAGACCTTGATACTCAAAGCCCTTAATTTTCGGTCCTAAAACAACTTAGAAACAGAAGGAAACAAGTCTATAACTTAAAATTGATTAAACTAGAAATTTTTTTTTTAGCCCTCGCGGTCCGCTGAGACAGTCAAACAGTCAAAGTCCCAGTCAAAATCCTAGTCAAAGTCTTAGTCAAAATCCTAGTCAAAGTCCTAGTCAAAGAGTCAATTCATCTTAAAACCTTACTTTATTGTGTTGACCAATTTTAAAGCCTAATTGAATCCAAAACTAGTATAAAAACCCACCTATGACCCATTACACTTTGCACCTCTAAATCGATTGTTTCAATTCAATTAAACTCTCCCTCATACCTTTCTTCTAGAGTATATTACTTCTACATTTGAAGCTTTGATTATAAGCTCTTGTAATTGGCGAATTGGAAGCTTGATATATTTTTTTTTCATATTCGGTTTCTTTTCTTCTAAATTGGACTAGTTTCGTTGTTGAATATTTGGATTGCTCGCATTTTCATGCTCGCTTGGTCATCTAGTCATTTGGTGAAAGTGAGTATTTCCTATCCCCTTTTTGCTTTTATTCATTTTTTGGGGTGTTACATGTACACTTATACAAGTTACAAATACAAGTTCATATTTTTACAATACAATTCTAGTAGTATATGCATTTGCTTACAAACGTGCTTTATGCTTAGACATTACATGTAGAATACATTTGTACTTAGTGAAATCATTAACATTGTACAAGCCGACCTTAACATTGGATAGCGCTATTGGATTGACAACCCGCCTAGGTTGATTCTCCCCCTTTTTCATCGGAGAATCGATGGTCATTGTTAAGTTATTATCCATTTATTGGATAAGTACACCGCCGTTCATCTAGTACATTTATACAGTCACGGGATTGATTTCTCTCATTTGTATGATACATAGTTTACATAAATGCATTGTAGCTTTGCACTTGAATTGTATAACATTTTCCAACTTACTATGATGTGCTAAAAGTAGTTTAATAAAAATAACTAAATTAAACCTAAAACTAGACACCTAGTAATACTCTAGACTCTCTAAAACTAAATTGCTGACAGGCAAGTGAACCTATCGACTCTAGTAAAGCTAAAGTAAGTCCGGATATCGAACCCACGAGACTCTAATGGAAGACGGTAACTAGACTCGAAAACTTATCTAAAACTGAAATAAAACTATTTATTATTTTTAGAGGGGGGTTTACTAAAACTAAATTCAAGAAAAATAAAGCTTAACTAAAATAAACTAACTGAACTAAAGAAGCAAACTGAGTTGAATCAAATTCAAATGATGGTGAAGGTACTACCTAAGTTAGAATCCTACTCATGACTAACGAACTTCTATGGTTATGGAACTAGCTATGGAACCGGGATCTTCAAATACTAAACTTACAGGATAAACTAGAGGACCCTCGACCCTTCTCAAGGAGAAACCTAAGGTTACCTATAAGCCGTTAAACTACCGATTGAGAGGTTACCCTTACAGGCTTACCTACTCTGATGATAAAGTACCCGCTAGACAGTCTACCTTACAGCGCGAAAGCCTCACTACACTAAGAGTGCAAGGGGTAACTATAGAAAACCTGACCTGACTCGATACGCAAGTAGTGGTAAGGAAACTAGGAAGATCTTCTTACAAAGCATCTAGATCTAGCAATTTAACACCCTAGACATATCGACAATCCCGCACCTTACAGCTATTGGAATTGGAAGAATACCTAGAACTACTCAATTAACAAAAACCACTCCTATGGAAAACACTAGCAATTTACCATAAACTAGTTGTTAACACACAGTCCACAACCTAACACACATTCATACATGAAAGACATTCACAAAAACGCATGTGGAGTAAATAATTATTAATTGAACAAAACTAGGTACGCATATACACCAGATCAAAAATAATCAAAGTCTTTACTAAACCATCAACCCATAGTCAAAGTTCCAAAAAACCATAAAAACGTTCAATCAATCATGAGTATTCATCAAAACCTAGGTAGTTAAAAAGGTCTAGCCAATAAAAGTCATGATAAAATCAAAACAATAAAAGCCAGTAAAAATCATGATGTTCACAACGGGTAGCAGATAAATAAATAATTAAAGTAGAAACAACCCGTGCTCGCACCAATGCTTCACCCTTTGACCTGCGCCTCTAATAATTCTGCTCCTTTGAAAGTCGATCCTCTGCTCCTTCAAAAAAAATATTCTACGGCCTTTTTACCAAAATAATAATGTGTCCTCTCCCAATAAATTGTGCGCCGCCTTCTTCCAAGAAATAATAATCTCCTTCCCCCCCCCCCCCCCCCCCAATCATAATTCGCTGTCCCTCTAAAAATATATATATTATGCGGCACCTCCTTCCAGACTAAAATTCTTAGACCATAGGGTATGGAGGAGGCCCATCATCCATGTCTTGCCTCCACCTCAGCTGCCACGTCAGCGTGGGGTAGGAGGATCCATGAGATGATGGTCCAAGGGGTGTGGAGAGAGGCCCATCATCATTTAATGTTTTTCCTTTTTTTTTGTTTTTTTAATTAAAAAATATTAATGTTACAATAAAAAAATTAATATTCTATATTAATATTAAAAAGAAAATATTACATTAAACCGTTACAAATAATTTAAAAAAAAACATAACTAAAATTACAAATAATTAAAAATATTAATTAAAAATATTAAAGCAACCTACTCGACATAAAAAAAATTACAAATAATCTACTCTTGCCCATTGTTCCAAATATATTCAACCAAGTCTGCTTGAAGATTGCGGTGTGTGTACTCGTTCAAATCAATAATTATTGTTTTGAGAGTATGAGAGTATTTGAGAGTGTTTTTTTATAAAAGTTGTGGTTTAAATTGGTAGAAAGTGTTTGGTTTAAATAGTGTGAGAAAAATGTTTTTTTTTTTTTTTAAAAGCAACGGTCAAATGCATTGAAATGCCCACCCCAACGTTCAAATCAACAAGCTTTTAGGCCCAGCACCATCGGCAAAATAATGCCTTTCTTGCCGCCCCCAAGCCATGCCGCCCCAGGGGGGTGGTGTAGCGAGGGCCGGCATAGCCATGCCTCTCCTATGCCGCCCCCCACACCGGTTGGTCTTATTACTTTAGTTGAAACCCTCATAATTGTTTGGGCCTTGGCATGTGACCCAAGGTCACGTGTTTTTTCTTTTTTATTTAAATATTATTATTATTATTATTATTATATCTAAAATACTGTTATTATATATAGTAGTATAACTCCGTTTTCTCGACTCGGGTGTTCTTGACTTAATCAAAGTTGTTCGTTTACGCTCCAACGTCCGTGAACACCTACAAAATATAAGATAAATAAATAAATACTAAAAATGACCAAAACTAATAAAAATCTATAAAAACCTATATTAAATAAAATAGACCGGTACAAACCTAAAACTAATAAAAACACTACCTAAACGACTCGAAAACTATACAAACTTTACACAGGAAATAGATGTATTTTACAATACATCATACTATATATATTAAAACTAGGAATACTCACCAACATTTCATATGTTGACAAAACTTATTTTGTACATGTTTCAGGTGCAGTTTGATCTTAGTTCCATAGCATTGGATTTTAGTGCTTGCTTTTAATAATTTATTTCAAATTTCCTGTTTTGTTCAGACTTTTGTATTTTTTCCCATTTCATCCATGTAAGACAATTTAAATTATTCAATAATATATTTACATTTTAGTACCATGTGCTTTTGAACAATCGTCACTACGTGACACCTCGATGTTTCCGCCATCGGTTGGGGTGTTACATCCTCCATATGGTTCTAAGACTATTTAGAGTGGAGTCGGGGAATGGATTGGGGGTGATGACATGGACAAGTCCCCCAAGGGGAACACCCCCCCCCCCTCCCCAACAATTTTCGATGACTTGGGGGGTTTCTTCCCCTTTATCAAGTGATTGGCCTCCTTTTTTTTTAATCAAACTTTATATAATAAAAAAATGAAGGGGGTTGGGAGAATTAGAGGAATACCATTTCCAAACTTTGGGGGAGGGGGGGGGGGGGAATGAGCTATGGCATTCGAGGGAGTTGGTCTCCACACCATATAGTCTAACAATAGCCAATGAGTTTCTTTTTTAAGTCACTTTTCGTTTCTCAACTTATGTTTTTATAACAATTTTGTCATTCTCATCACTCGAAACATTATGTGAATCTGCTATGTATACATCATAAATACACACACACACGTCAGAGCGACATACATAAATATGTACTTCAAATTTGGATATAATATATATTATATAATAGAAATGAGAAAACTCTAGAAAACCCTTAAAAAAACCTACTTCCCGAGCTTTTTTTTTTTAAAAAAAAAAATTAGGGCATGTAATATACATGTTTTTAAGTGTTTTGAGCCAAAAAAAAACAAAAAAGCGCCGAAGGGTTTTTTTTTAAAAAAAATAAGTTTTGCATCATAACATATGTTAGCTTTTTTTTTGCACTGGTAACATATGTTATGATGCAAAACTTATTTTTTTTTTAAAAAAAAACCCTTCAGCGCTTTTTTGATTTTTTTGGCACAAAACACTTAAAAACATGTATATTACATGCCCTAATTTTTTTTTAAAAAAAAAAAAGCTCGGGAAGTAGGTTTTTTTAAGGGTTTTCTAGAGTTTTCTTATTATTTAGGGTTTCCATCTTATCCATCCCCTAATATATATATATAGGGGAAAGTTAATTTGAGAACACCTATATTTCGTGCGAACCGTGAGAACGACATCTAAAACCATTCAAATTCAAAATTTCTTTTTACATTTGTCTTTATTACTAAAATACAATCTCAAAAACACAATTTACATGTAAAAATTTAAACGTATACGAAAATAATTTGTTTTTACACATGTGTAAATTTACTGTTTATACATGTGTAAACTGTTTCATTTACACATGTGTAAAAAGTTAATTTAAAAGTGTTTTTGCAAGAAAAGATGAATTATTTGGAAAGAAAATTCATTTATTAATGTTGTATTTTGATTATAATGTGGTTTGTATTAAAAAAAATTGATTTTGATTGATTTTTTTACTTGTTCTCACGGTTCTCACAATATTTAGCGTTCTCAAGATAACCCTCCCCTATATATATATATATACTTTCAATAGCGTCTTGTTAGACATTTTTATATCTTTTGGTTAGGGCAAACCATTTATAGATTCTTACTTCTTGATTTAACGTGATTTATGATCTTTGTTACGCAAAACATATGAACCTATATAATTTGGCAAAATATTAATGATGTCAACTTTACCTGATGTATTGTTATAGACTTGATATAATATATTGAAACCATCATGTCTAGTTTATCCCTGAAACGTCCTTCTTGGGTCTTTGTTCCCATGTGTTGACCATCTTATTTCGTCGCTTGGTTGCTCTTTTAAGGATTGTTCTCTTTTCTAATTGATTATGTTGGTTTGAAATTGAGACTAAAGCTTACAAATTGCAGATCCCGATATGCATGGATCGATGGTTCCGGAGATTATTCAAAAGATTGATAACATTAGTAAAGGGGAAGATTGTTGGGTCTGAATAAGTCGTCTAATCAGTGTTTTAAAAACCGGTTTATACCGGCCGGTTGAACCGGTTATACCGCTTATCGGTGTCCTGGCCGACACGAATAGGGGCGGCAATTATTGACACGACCTGAAAACCGACCCGAACCCGACACGTAAAAAAATAGATTTGGGTCAACTAACACGACCCGTTTAAAAAAACGGGTTGGGTTCGGGTCAACTAACACGACCCGTTTAAAAAAATGGGTCGGGTTCGGGTTGACACATATATAAAATGGGTTGACCCGTTAACCCGTTTAAGTATTTAGAAAAAAAATACATTATATTTTTGTTTTTCTTTTTCCATTTCTATGTACATGGTTAGTTATAATTGTGTTATTTTTGGCACACTTTATTATTTATTTGTCACACTTATATACTCACCATTAAACATTTTATTGATAACCCGGTTACAACCCAACAACCCGCTTATAACTCATGAACATGTATTACTCATTTAAAAATATGGGTTAAACGGGTCGTCTTCGGGTTGACCCGGATTTTATGTGGGTTGGGTTAGGGTTGAAATATTTGACACGAATAATAATATGGGTCGGGTTCGGGTTGCACATTTCAACCCATCAACCCGCCAACCCGCAACCCATAAACCCGCCAACCCATCAACCCGACACGATTGACACCCCTAGACACGAATCAATCCGGTAATATGGGGAAACGGTAAAGGATCTGAACCGCCGGTAAATTCCGGTATACCGGTTTATATCGGTACCGGTACAAGGTTAAATTTTGGACTTTATCGGCCCATAATGATGATATAGATGTCATGTTAAGTGAGAGAACATGAACCGGTTTCTCAAAGACAAGGTTGCTTGGTATATATGTTACTTATCTTATGTAATTTTAGTATATTTTGATTATTGGTAACTAAAAATTCTTAATAAAGAATATGGAAAATGAAAATAGTTATACTTTTATTGATGAGGATGACGATGATAACGAATTTTATCTTTTAAGCGATCATGAACTTGATGTTTTTATGATTCAACATTCTAATGACATAAACCAATTATACCCTTTTATATAAAAACAGCTTTGTTCAAAATTGAGTACTTTGGGATTTTTTTTCAATTATGGATTCACTTTTAAATTATTATTTTTTTACTACGAAATCATATACTTCTAGATTATTTTTTAGTTAAAGTTGTATTTATAAAATTGTAGGGTTAACTAGTCAATCCGGTTAAACCACCCGATATAACCCGGTTCAACCGGTTAAACCATTTTTAAGTCCAATCCGGTATGGTTAAAAAACCGGGTTTTAAAACATTGCGTCTAATGTTATCAACAAGTCAAAGTCAATGCCATTGAGTCGAAGTCAACACACAAAATTGACACGAGAAGATCAGGTGAATATTGATCTGTGAAAGCTTAAGACATGATCGTTATATTGTTCCGGTAAAATAAAAATATAGATTGTTTTGGCAGAATATATATCATTTAGTCATTTAGATGTCTTATTAAGATATTTAGTTAAACTTTAGTGGTTGATTGTAATGAGTCTAATATTGATTAGGCTATAAATAGTAAAGTTTTGGGCTTTTGTAAAGAAAAAGACAAACACTAGAGATTTTGGTTTCCGTTGTATTATCATTTGTAAATCAGATCTAGTGGGGGCTTTATTTGATATATTTTTTGTGTTCATCTTGTTCTTTATAGTGCTCTTCATCAAATTCATATTTAGACCCGTTTTAATCCTACAAATTAGACTATGTATGGGGGGAAATTATACACATCTTGATGGTGAAAATTGTGTAACGTATGCTTAGTTAAAGAGTACAAATTATTTACATAATACAATAATTAATATGAAATTTAATAAAATAACAAAAAAACAAAGTAGTTAAATAATAAAAGAAACAAAAAGCTAAAAAAAAGCACATAAAAACCAAAGAACATGTCGTGAGGTGGCCGGTGGGGTGGGGTTAAAGTAATTGATTTTCCCTAATGACATACTCAATTTATTTATTGTTTTTTTATCCAAAAATCTACAATGATTAGTTTATTGGAAATATGTGAATGGATTTTATTAAAATTATAATTTTGGTAAATTATAATTATTAATTAGAATCTTAATGAAAAGTAAATTCTTGAGTAGAGTTTTATGTTTATAATTAAAGTTTTTATGTCACTTTATTAGAGCTTTTTATGTCAATTTATTAGAGCTTTATTTATCAAATTAAGTCTCTAATTAATTGACGTAGAAATGAAACTCTTGTTAAATTCATGTTCTTATATAATGAAGGTTTGGTGTCTCATTTGAGTATATGTAGAAAAGAAATACTTACACACACATATAGGTAGAGAACAAACTCAATCGAAGTCCGGTTATCTTTCAGGCAAGTGGGATAGTTCGGCAGTGCACCACCACTGTTAAAGAACCGGCTTACCATGGGAACAGACCGCGAATCTGTTTAAGGGAATTGTGTCAAACACAAGTCCGGTTCAATTTGATAATTTCGTCTACAGTTATAATTTTGCTGCAGAAGGTGCAACGACTATGATTCATGCGAGCTTCATGTACGAGAGGCGTTGCGGCGATTACTATGTAAGTTTTCTAACAAACTTAGTAAACAAACTTTCGTGTTCTTCCTAAGGAATTTGGGTTCGCGAAAGTTTGTAAGTGTTTTCTTTTTGGTACATCGAATCGGATTACATTCATAATATCATAATTGGAATGCAATCTTTAACCCGGAAGTCTTCTTTACAAAACGAAATTTTGATTCAACTTTTCGGGTTCATGAGTGTTGTGTTGTATTTAGATAAGCCCAATTGTTAAAATTTTTAACATATGTTTACACCTTATGAAATACTAAATTTCTAAAAAAAGTATTAGAAAATGCATAACATTCTTAAACTCATGTAAAATGGTTGATAACAATTTCTTTCTAGTAAGCATATTAGAAAGAGGGTTTCAAGTTTTGAAATGTTACATTTTCTAATGAGTATTGGAAAATAAAAGGTTTTGAAACATGTATTTCTAACAAGTGTGTTAGAATCGACTGCGTTGAAAGAATAACGTGTCATGAAATATTTCTAATAAGCGTATTAGAAATAATAAGTTACAAAATCATAAGTTTAATTTTAAACTTATATATCTATTTTTCTAACGAGCGTGTTAGAAATTGATTACTTTGTAAAGACAAAATAAGATGCTTAAATTCTCTAACAAGTGTGTTAGAAAAGATTATTGTATAAAATACACAAACCTGTTGGAAATGATTAATTTGGAAAATAATCAACATTAAACCGGTTTGGTTAAAATTTGACGGCTTCTAACAAGTGAGTTTGAAACGAGTATATTTTGGAAAATCCAAAGTTAATACCATTTATGTAGATGGTTTAATTTTCTAACGAGGGTGTTAGAAACGGTTTATTTATATAAACCAACAAGTTCTAAAACGATTGTCATAATCATGTATTTCTAACAAGCAGGTTAGAAATGGTTGAGAATATAAACCAAAGACCTTTAAAATGATTTTGGAATGTTAAACAAAATCTCATTTTGTGTCTAAATTAAGATGTGAATGTTAGGAAGAGCTAGTGAGATATCTCTTAAGGTTGTGAAGAATCAGAATGAGCATATTCTGTTCACATGCTAAGTATTTATAGTCTAAAGCATGCTAGACTAATAATTGTTAATTTAAATGCTCCACGGAGAATAAATTGACTTTGAACATTCACACATATGTGACGACATAAGAATGAATTTTGTAAAAGCAAATATATAATTCATTAAAAAGGATGACTCGAAAGGACCGAATAAATAGTTCATTGGTTATGATATTATTTAGCTTAATATGAGAAGAACTCATATAGCTCAGAAAACGGTTCGTGTGAGAAATATGAGTTGAGTAATATAATGGATGACCTCAATAACACAAAGATATAGATAGTCACTATCTATCACGGGTGTCTAATGTCATCATGAGTGATATGACTCGATCTTAATTAAAGTGCAAGCAATGTAGGGGAAAACCATTTAAGAAACAATCCGTAGGGATGTAAAAATGGTACTTGAGAAGTTTTCAAGATACATATGAAAGGAATAAACTTTCATCACCCCATTTGGCAGTTATCCAATAACACTTGTGGAGGTGACTTGCATTTGAAAATAGAAGGTTTGATATGAACGGATGTGATTTTGGGAAATACAAATCACACGAACCTAGAACAGACTTGTTATAAGCTAGTCCTATTATATGGACAAAATTCTTGAGAAGTTCAATGGAAATGACTCTAATATGGCTAGAAATTTCATTAATTATTGAGAAGTTCAATGGAAATGACTCTAATGTGGCTATAACTTTCATTGACACGAGTCAACGTCTAGCTAAGAATCGAGGTGAGCCTGTTAACCAATTGGAGTACTCAAGAATTATTGGCAGCCTGATATATCTCATGTTAAAATGTAAAACATGAGGGATCCAATAATGTATTGGATCACAATGGTTTGGGTTTTTCATAAATATCAAAGTTTTAATTGGGAGTGGTTTTTAACTAAGGCCAAAACTCATAAGATAAGTACTAATCACATGTGTACGGGTTAGGGTCTTACATTTTTGGAGCAATAGCATCAAAGACGGGCAAATCACGGTTAAGAAAAGAGGCAAAACTAAGCTGAACACTGCGTCAAAAACAACCAAAACTTCATTTGGTCATATCTCGGGCTAGGAAATGAGTTACTGGAGCGACAACATACAAATTTGTACTCTTTTAGCGAGAGGAATCCAAATTTTGGGGTTTGAAGAGCTGAAGGAGCGTCACCAATGGGGTAATAGGCTGTCGGCGATGACATAACCAACCGTAGATCTCACGTAGACAACCAAATTGGCCGTCGGATACCACAGGGCATCGCAGACACCTAAGGAAGCTGTTGGCGGCGGCCCTTGCTGTTCCAGCCAACCGTTTTGACTGCTTTAATGGTCATAATGGGAGGTTTTCATGGATTTTGACCAGATCTCAATTGGGGGACGTTTAAAACAAGTTTTGGAAGTTTGAAACATCATTCATTCATTATATTTTACTATTCCTAAACCATTACATCATCCAATTGAAGATTGCAAACCAAAAATTGAAAATGCTGTTGTTTTGATGTTGGTTGGGTTAAGCATAGATCGTCTCGTCGATTTCCTGGTAGCAATGCTGTTGTTTTGATGTTGGTTAACGAGTTGTTCGTCTATGATTCCGGTTTCGGGTTTTTTTTTTTTTTTTTTTTTTTTTTTTTTTTTTCTTTCTAGCAGCATAGTAGAGGCTTACATAAAGGTTGGTAGAGGCTTGAAGGCTTTTTCAGTGGAAACAAACACAGAGAAAACCATGACATGCCAATTGCCAAACAACATATACTTGAACTACACCAAAAAAGAAAGATATAATATCCAAATGCTCATATTACATAATTAAAGACAGTCACAACTCACAAGAATTATACAATTGATGTAGAACTAATGTCTTTTGCTAAACTGATTTTATGTATTATTCATAAAGAAAAAAACTAGAAAAATTAAACTTTATATATGGTTGAACAAACACTTAAGGACGCGATTGCGTTACATATGGTAAACCATCATAACCAAATCCTTCTCAACATATAACCTCATCTGATATGATGATTACATAACACAACACAACATAACAGAACATAACAGAATATTCATTTCCCAGAAAAGAAACCAACAACCAAAATTAGGAAAAAGGATGGAGGGAATTGTCTATATGAGCAAAAACTCACACTCATGCAGTCCTCGGTATTCCTAGCCTTTTGCGGAAGTCCTCCTCCATACGGGGAAGCCCATCGCGCAATTTGATTGTCGGCTCCCAACCAAGCTCTTCCTTTGCCTTGGTTATCACCGGCTTTCTTTGGCGAGGATCGTCAGGTGTGTTTTCCACATGTATTATTTTCACTTCCGGGTTTATCAGCTGCCACATTTCATTTTCATACTCATGTTAATTTTAAACACCGAATATAAGGGCATTTTGGACATTTCGCATAGAGAAAAAAACTTCAGAACTAACCTCTTTCACATTCTCTGCAAGTTCAAGCATGGTGAATTCACCTGGATTTCCAAGGTTGATCGGGCCGGTATTGTTTCCTTCCATAAGCCGAATAAGGCCATCAACCTGATAACCAACGGACACACACACTAACTAAATAAACTCAAGCTAGCCAGGTACAACATATTTAACGAATTTTAGTTTTACCATGTCAGAGACGTAACAAAAGCTTCGAGTCTGAGTTCCAGGTGATTGAACAGTTAAAGCTTCATTGCTGCAGTAGACCCGTCATAAGTAACCAACGGAGTAATAATTATAAACAGGATTATTTTAATAATTACAAAACAAGCGGTTTGGTATACCGGATAGCTTGAGCTATGAAATTGCTGACCACACGACCATCATCGATGTTCATTCTAGGTCCATATGTGTTGAAGATCCTAGCAATCCGTATTTCTGTTGCAAAAAACAATTAGTATATAAAAACTTGATTAGCAAAATAATAATTTTAAACATTGAATGTATAATATGTTATGTGTGTGTAACAAGTTAGAGGCGATTTACCTATTCCATGTTGTCTATGATAGTCAAACATCAATGTCTCAGCTACGCGTTTTCCTTCATCATAACAGCTCCTAACTCCTGCAATTCACACAAATATGATTTAGAAAATACTCTACTTACAATAGTAAAACAAACAAGCGGTCTGGGAGCAATACCGATAGGGTTGACATTTCCCCAATAGCTCTCATCCTGAGGATGTACAAGAGGGTCTCCATAAACCTCTGAAGTTGAAGTCAGCAGAATTCTGTAGGCATAGGAACAAAAGTTCATTAATTTTAATATATTGCAGCAAAATAGATTAAAAAAAAAAAAAAAGAGCGTCAATTAAACCTTGCTCCAACTCGCTTGGCAAGTCCCAACATGTTCAAAGTTCCAATCACATTTGTCTTGATTGTCTGTTTGTATCAATACATATAATGATGAAGATAAAGCAAGATAAACAAAAAACAAAACAGGAAACGGAAGTAAATAAGTAATACAGTAGTAACTGAACTTGGGCCGTGATTACCTTGACAGGATTATATTTGTAGAAAATTGGGGAAGCAGGGCAAGCAAGATGGTAGATTTGATCCACCTCTACTAACAATGGCTCTGTGACATCTGAATTCCAAAAAAATAAATGAAATTAAGGCAAACAGAATGTGCAGGTCGTTTTATTCTGTGGCATACTGGCATTAAGGGCATTCGGCTTAAAAGGGAAATTTTTCGTCCTAGTTGATATGTAAACGAACTTGTTTTATGATATTAGACACTCTACTTGGCAAAATACTGAATTATTAACACATAAATCTGCTGGCATCCAAAAAAATGATATATTATTACTAGTTACTAGTTACGCATCCAAAAAATGATATATTATTACTAGTTACTACACATTATTAATCTAAGCGTGCAGTAGTATAACAAATGGTTGTACAAAGACCACATACCATGACGAATAAGTTCAAATCTTGGGTGACCAATCCATTGTTTTAGATTGTCTTTTGATCCTGTGAAGAAATTATCTACAACCACCACCTAAGAAAAACATCAAGATGCCTTTAAAACACAGATACAATGCTATTATGCTATAATGCACACCCTCTTGATCTCAAATGCATCCGTCAAATGACAAAACTAAACAAACGTATACCTCGTTCTTTTCATTTTCCATCAATCTGTCTACTAAATGAGAGCCAATGAAACCAGCTCCTCCCGTAACTAATATCCGCATATTCGCCTATAAACGTCAGACAAGATCTCTCTTAGAACAAAAAAAAAAAAAAAACACATACATCACAAAAAAAATAAAAATAAAAAAAATAAAAAAACCATAGCAAAATACAATTAACATAGCAAAAATCCTTCCCAATTCCCAAACAATATACCTGAAAAAACTTAGCAGTCCGTAACGGCGACGGATTCGGAGGCGGTCTGCTCGTAGCACCATTTGCTCCACCTGTACCTTGAGTAGCCATATTCTTCCAATCACTTCTTCACAGTACCTATCAAATTCAAAAACCATTAAACACACTCCAATCACACACACACAAAAAAAAATAAAAAAAATAAAAAAATCCACACAATTTCAACAGAAATCTTAAGGGCCTGTTTGATAGCCTCTTAATGAGGCTCTGAATGGTTCAGCATTCAGACCGTTTGTTTCAACCTAAAAAAAAGGCTCTGAATGTAATGGTCAAGAGCTGAATCATTCAGACTTGGTGCATAGCTGAACCATTCCGCACTTAATCATTCAGACCTCTTAACGATTCAGCACTTAATCAACCAAACAGCCCATAACATTGCTAATATGCCAATTGCCAAAACAACCAATTACAATCAAGTGACAGGTAAGCGAGCAATAAGCTGCGCGCCGCAACCTCCTATAAATAAATAGCAAAACCGATCCTACTAACAACAAAACACCTAATTAACTAACTTATAAGAACAAACCTCAGAGATTCAGATCACCTCAATCAACAGAGCAATGAATTTCAAAACACTAAAACTAGCAATTAAATAGCCGATCAAACACATCAAATCAACATTATTATATTTAAGCCACCAAACATATGATGAAATATAAATCTTAAAAACTACTCAACATAATTGTAACTAACTGACTGTCTGGTGAAGCATCATTCTCACCAAACATATTACAGATCTGAATCTGATCAATCAATATTATTATATTATTATGTCCAAAATAAATTCAAGTGAAAACAAAAAAAAAAGAGCTAAAAATAATAAATTTACCAGAGATTTTAATAAAATTAAATGATGATTTCTTAGAATAAAATCGTAAGATGTTTGAGGACTTTATATATATACATATCCTTGTTGTAATGTAGATCGGATGTAGAGTGTGTTATAAGGTACGTGATGGTCCATGGTAGCGGTTAAAGGAGAGACGTTGGATTACTGGGCCCACTGGTTTAAAAACACGCGATCGGTCTGAATGTAAAAATGTAAGTATTTATTTGCCACGTCAGCAATGTCACGTATTTTCTCAAGGATCAGGAAGTAGAAAAATCGTGAAGGAGTCATTAAGTACACGTAAGTTGCGCATCGGCCTAATCTTATTAAAAGTTTTGTGTATCGATTTGTAGAAGGAGAATTACGTGGAAGTCATATCTTCTTATCATTTTCATTTATAATTACGTGATTTAATCAATTAATGTCTTTTTTTTTTTTAATGTAAAGACAATTAAAGTAGGATATTTTAAGGATAGGAAGAGATAACGTACAAAGCTTCTTAACGTAAAAAGCGCAAGAAACAATCTCAGTCATTAGATTAACAAGATGGTTGGATGCAGATTAAAAACCCTAATCATACTTAAGTCAAACTAACCAAAGGTAAATTATGAAAAACCGTCTAATTTTTTTTTTCAAATCATAACAACAAAATCAATCGAAAACAAAAATTTTCAACAAATTGAAATCGATTAAACCAATCTGAATGATTACACAATCAAAATAACAAAAAACATTCAATTACAAATGAACGAAAACGAAAAAATTAGAAAAACAGAGATTTTATGGAAAAAAATAAATAAATAAATGGATTTTTCTCTCTCATGTTTCCTCCCATAATTTTTAAATGTTAATATCTTTTAAATAGAAGATTTTTTAAAGAAAAAAAATTACACCAAATTAATGAGCGTTTTATTATCTTTCCAACGAGTACCATAGTGCTATATAAAAAAACGGAGAAAAAAACGACTATTTTTTTTGTGGGATTTTGTTCATACAGGAAAAAAACATAAAGTGTTCAAGTAATTCATTAATCATGTATAGGTAAGTCACTAATTATGTTCAAATCAGTAAATATGAATTATATTTTCAACACGTGTTAGCATTGGAGTTGTACATTGTTTTAGGTTAAGTATTAATATTAGAGTTATACATTGTTTAATATTAGGCGTTAACAATAGAGATACATTGTTAATTATTTTAGGTTAGGTACTACCCGAAACTTTCTTGCATGTAACTGTAAAGCGCATCATTTAGGTTTCATATGTAAAATTGATATGTCATATTAAATTGCTCAACCTCGGGACGTTCCCAGGGTATAATCTAGTACCTAAATAATCTTAAAATATGGCATAATTAAGCTTAAATCAGTATTTGTAACAACCGGCAAAAATGAGGTAATTCCGTACTAATTAACTATACGCGATTAACGTAATTAAATGCAATTATGTGTTGATTATTTAACTGAGGCCTTAGAAAGATAGCAATTCCTAAATAATGCATAGGAATGCATATATTTAATGACAAAACATGATAGGATCGTGTGCAAGTAAATCTATCCGGTATGGACACTGGCGATTACCCGGTAAAAATTAAATAAGCGAAACGGATCCCGGACACCCGGGATATAAAATAAAACGTAATTTCACAAAATATAATGGGTTTTGGAACTCCAAAGCCATACGTGAAAGCTTGTTATACAAATCTCCCGGTAACGAATAAAGTGCGCGTACCGCACCCGATACGCGCATAACATATAATTTCACCCGGCAAAAGCCTAAATAATTTATCAACGCTTAAACTGGACTATGTTTAAGGGATATTAAAGGTATTTTTAATATTCAGATAACACGCGATTAAAACCCGAAAATACCCGGACGGTACCCGAACGAGAGGGAATTAAACATAATAATAATGGGTAGTATTTAGCAAAGTGGACCCCACTCAAACACCCCCAAGGGGCCGGCCTAGGGCCACCCCAAGTGGTTAACCCTTCCAATTCTCACTAATTCAAATATAATTAGTGTTAATCATTGGATTGCATGGGATATTATTGGACACAAAATTCACCAAATCACCTCTCCTCTCTCTCTAAAAACTCACGGCCAAACTCTCCTCTTGATAATCTTCCACAAATCTTTCCATATCCTACATAATCCCCACTTGATCTTACATAATCTAAGAAAGATATTAGGTGATCTTGGAAAGATTTGGAAGGGATATTATAAACAATCTAGTGAGCATACTTGAATCAAAAAGCCAAAAACTTCTCCTTCTTCTCCCCTTTGGCCGTAGCTTATACCCCCTCCATACACATTTTCTTTTCAAGTTTTACATCTCCAAATCTTCATCTCTCAAAACCCCATTGTGTGTTTCAAGAGCTTGGAGCTTAATCACTTGGAAGAACACACTAAACCCCACTCAAATCCAAGGTTTTTGTCTTCCCTAGTCTTGAGCTAGTAGTAAGTTTTAACCTTGCTTTGATTATTAATGTTCATATTATGTGTTCTTATGAGTAAGTTGTACATTATTGGGTAAAATGTGGTTTTGAAACATGAGTCTTAATATGTTTTACAAGAGTAAAATGGAAGAATAATAATATGGATAGATCATGGATTTGTTATTAGTAATGTGATATTTCAAGAAAATATGAACATACACTTAAGAAGGATGATGATTTGGGCATGATTTATGAAAGAAACTTGAATGTATTAAAAGATGGTTTTAATCATCATAAAATAACTATCTAAAGTATGAAATAAGATGGAACATGTTAGTAAGGCATAGATGAAAAAGTTACAAAATTAAAGTCTACTCACTTAGATGAGTGAACTTTGGATATGATGGACAAATGCACCAAACACAAATATTAGTAACCTTATTTATGAAATATAAGACTATTAGAAGTGGAATAATGTAAAAATAACCAAACATGAAGAAGATGGTTCTTTAAAGTCCACTAGTTGGAAGAAAAATGCTAACTTTGGAAGTTAGGATGGAAAAAGTAACATCTAAAAGTTAAGGGACTAATGTTGTAACTTTGAAAATTGATGGACTAAAATATATATTTTAGAAACTTTGGTCCAAAAATGCATTAACGGAAAGTTTGGTGTCAAAAGCATAAATAATGATTTTTCCAAGTATAGTTTGGTAAACACTAGGAACCTACAAGTGTATTTTATGAAAAGTGTATTTTTATAAAAATGGAAGTTTATAAAAATATGGAATTATATTAACATAAGGATTTTATAAAAATAAAGGTTTTTATAAAATATTGGACAAAAGTAGAAACTTGAGAAAACTTGTACAAAAATGGATACTTTTATATAAATGGGAATATAAAAGTATCGGGCGTTAAGAATATACTACCGAACGACAAGACCTTAGCATATTTATTTAAATGGGAAAATAAATATGCGGCAAAGTGAGTCGGGTTGGGTATTAAGAATACATTATATCGAACGATACGATCCTAAGTATAATTATTTAAATGGGAAAATAATTATACGTTAGGTAAAGTCGTGTCGAGAATAATAGTATACAAGTTACAAAGAGTATTAACGAGAATAATATATAACTCGTAAGAAAAGGGGTAATCCATCGCCAATGAACCTAGGATACGCGTCTAATTAAACAGGGAATTGGAACAACACGTGGTCGGGGAGTTGGGTGTACAACTTGCCAAGGCACATGCACTATAGGTGTAGTGACTTATACGCCTAGGACGTTTGTAGGTGCGAGACCATAAAACTTGCTATCTTCCTTTTTGAGCCAAGCACAGATTCAGGTGAGTCTCACGGCCCCATTTTCAACTATTTTATGTTTTTCGGGGGAAAGATATGTTAGGGAAATGTTTGACGGGTTAAGTACTTGAGTTGTGATCGCCACTCGGGGTTGAGACCTCTCTACTATAATCATTAATTCAGGGAAATGAAAACCGAAGGAATATTTGAATAGTACTATTGGTGCCTGACAAGGCCCACCCCTAATCGATAGCGTCGATTATGCATCGGTGTATGCCTGGGGTGCACGTATTCTGAAATCAAGTCGTAGGAATACCGAGTAACAACTTGGAGCGGGGCATTATTATTTGTCTTGGTTTGGTTATAGGCTCAAGTAGAATTGTAGGAACTTGCAACTCCTATATATTGTCATAACATGGGAATTCCCAAGAGATAAAGTTTGATAAACTAAAACCTGTGAACTCACCAATATTTATATATTGACGACTTTTTAAACATATCTTTCAGGTAATTGACAGATGATGGACAACGTGGCAAGCTGGGTCGGGGGAATCTCTCATATGGGCGTCGGGTGTTTCAAAAGGGTTTCAACTTTAATTCCCAAAGATTTGGGATATATTTGAGAAGCCACTTTAATGTATTCCAAACAATCTTTTTTCGTTTATGTGTGAACATCAAACATGGTTTCGGCGTCTTAAATAAATGACCCATTTTCTTAATTACTTATGATTTGCGTTAACCTTGGCTTTATGCTCTTGAACCGTCGCGCCACGTGTTTCCGCCATTGGCGTGGTGTGACAGTATTAAAACTACTTAATCATTCCTATTTGTATTTTTCAGAAAATTGGACCTCCAAACCGAAAAGAGGTAATTTTCGGGTAAAAACAACTAAATCCAGAGATTCCTGAAGATACGAGACCTGAAGTATGTTTCAAGAATGTGTAAAGACCTTCTCGGGGCTTAGACGATGATAAAATCAGTCCGGGGTTGACCAAACATGCCCATGCACATCAGTACAAAGGCCCTACGTATTAGAAGACAGAGCAGCCAACTTGGGGGACAAGAAAACAACATTTGTCAGCTTGCACGCCCATGCTAGATGTAACACCCCAACCGATGGCGGAATCATCGAGGTGTCACGTAGTGACGATTATTCAAAAGCACATGGCACTAAAATGTAAATATATTATTGAATAATTTAAATTGTCTTACATGGATGAAATGGGAAAAATACAAAAGTTTAAACAAAACATGAAATTTGAAATAACTTATTAAAAGCAAGCACTAAAATCCAATGCTATGGAACTAAGATCAAACTGCACCTGAAACATGTACAAAATAAGTTTTGTCAACATATGAAATGTTGGTGAGCATTCCTAGTTTTAATACATAAGTAAGTTGGAAAATGTTATACAATTCAAGTGCAAAGCTACAGTGCAATTATGTAAACTATGTATCATACAAATGAGCGAAATCTCAATCCTTTGACTGTATAATGTACTAAATGAACGGCGGTGTACTTATCCAAATAATTGGATAATAACTTAACAATGACCATGGATTCTCTGATGAAAAAAGGGGAGAATCAACCTAGGCGGGTTGTCAATCCAATAGCGTTATCCAATGTTAAGGTCGGCTTGTACATGGTTAGTAATTTCACTAAGTACAAATGTATTCTACATGTAATGTCTTAGCATAAATCACGTATGTAAGCAAATGCACAATGTACTAGAATTATATTGTAAAAATTTGAACTTGTATGTGTATTTTGTATAAGTGTACATGTAACACCCCAAAAGTGAATAAAGACAAAAAGGGGGTATGAAATACTCACTTTGATTACGAAGAATTTGCTAGAGTTTAATGGGAGTCAACTAATCATGCATGTACCTATTTAAGAGTGTTGATTTAGTATTTGTGCAAGGTATTGTTTTGATTTTATTATTATTATTATTACTATAAAATGATGATGATGATATTAGTGATAAAAGAAAAGGTTATTTTCTTTGTTTCCTTGGTGACGTCAAGATACAAAAAGATAAATAATATTTTGACATCGAAGATCAAATGTGATTCCTGATTGGGCCGTCAAAATGGATCAATAGAAAATAATATATACTCAAAATTTAAGGTTTGTCTGTTGGGGTTGTTTCCATGAGTCGCATGCACGTTAAAATAATAAAATAGTTTGGACATCCCCATACACATCACTTTTTGTAAGAAAGCATTTTTTTTTCTGCGAAAATCATTTTCCTCACAAAACCGTAGGAAAAATAATTGGTATCTACAAAGCAAAGTTTTTATAATCATCCAAAAGAGTGTAAACGAGGGGCAAGAGACCTGACAAGTGTTCGTGAGGTAGCGACGGTTTCGATTAGAGCGTCTTCTTTTTCCTATTGATCGTCGCAAGATCTGGACGCCATAAATTCCAAACGGTGTTGATGCCAAACCGCCTTTCACGCTTCCAAGACGACAATGACCAGCCCTATGCAGATGATGTCCGAGATGTTTCAGGTTGGTAGAGTGTGAGCGGAGATGGGTTAGGCGGTAAGCGGTGGATGTTGGGGTGATGTATGACATGATGGTTGTGTCGAGCAGGTTGCGTAAGAGAAACGACAGCGCAATGGCAGTTTCATGAATGCCAAGGGCAGACGTATAGTTGTTTGTGTGCGTTTTTAAACATGAGATTAGACTCGATATATATAGTGAATGGCGAAACATCGAAAGTTGTCGGTTGGTATTAGTTTGTCGACAATTTCGACACCATCTCGGGGTTTAGCAAAATGATGAGTCAGATCACTTGGGTTGTATATATGTTAGCAATAAATTTAATAAAAATATTCAATTCTAACTATATTTAAATCAAAGTTTTCGCTCAAATTCAATTGACTAAAATAGATTTGACAACTTGCTATATCCGTTCATTTCCAATTTAATATTTTCCAATATGATTATTTAGACCATGATTTCCTATTTAATCTAATCAAACTTATGTGTTTTAATTTTTTTTCATTTAGTATTTATTTTTATATATACTTTTTTTTTTAACAAATCATATGGAATTCAAAAAAAAATTCATGTTTTAACGTTTTAAGACTGGGTTGTTATTATTATTATTAAACAATAGTTTTGGCAATAACAATGTTGCGTAGAACGGGTCAATTCTATAAGAAATAAAATTGTAATTTATTATTTTGGAAATAATTTGATAAATGTGACTAGGAAAAATTTGATAAAGACCAAAACGACAATTAACGGGGAGTTTTAGTATTTTTCAAAGGTTACAAGGATAAAAGAAAAAAAAATATACGAAAGGCTACAGTCTCCCATACTTTTAGGAACTTCGTCCCGAAGTTAATTTTAAAGAGACATTTAAATAGGGTTCAGGGTAATTGGGTGAAAGTTAGATTAATCGTGGGTAGGTTTAAAGGATGGCAAGAGATGTAGGTAGTAGGATAAACTGTTTATTTTTTGTTAAGAGGAATGATATGTGTAAGTTTTAAGGGTTGGATTAGGTTCGTCTGCAATAGCAAGGAGAATAAGAATCTAGCAAAACACTAAACTTTAAGTTTTAGGAATCCTAAAAGAAATGCATGACAAATTTTGAAGTAGGTGTTTAAAGCGAATATTTTTGACGTTTGACCCGAGGTTAGGAACTTGAGAGTGTAAATGAGAAAGGTTTTGGGAATGTGTAACTGGTGAAGGGCAGAAGTTACAAGGATAAAAGAAAAAAAAATATACGAAAGGTTACACTAGACAACAAGTACAGACAAGACTGACCATGCAGCAACAGAACGTACATAGACAGAAGCATGGGCGTGCTCACTAGTGAGCATGGCCGTGCTTAGCTTGATTTGCCTATAAATAGCAAGTTCAACTCAATCATTTGGTGTGCCATCTTGGGGTCAATTTCCACCCTTCTTGAGCCTTCTTGGGAACTCTTGGGAGGCCATAGAGCTGGCCAAATTCCTCTCCAAGCTTGGGATACTTCCTAACTTCGGTTTGAGCTAGGGAAATGACACCGTAGGAGTAGTTCACATGCAATAAATTCGAGGGTCATGAGGATCACTTTATACGCATAGGATCAAGATGTTGGAAGCTTGTCTATGAGTAGAAGACTTCATGTTCTTATGTTGTTCATCTTTAGATGGTTGTATCCATCCAGAATTCTCTGAATCCATTCGATTTGTTAGGCTTTTTATTTATATTAGTAGTAGTTTATTTTTAGTTAATTGGTCTGTTTGTCTTCTTAACTAATCTTTGTTTGTTTAACTTTTGTAACAGGTTCAATTAGTGGCTAAGCAGTTAATCTCGGTTATATCTTGGTTATCGGCCTTAAGGGTTTATATCGGTCCATATCTTGTTTCCGATAATCTCGGTCGATGTAGGCGATATATCAGCCGATACATCCTTCATAAATATCAGTGATTTAACCGATACTATCGTTTTGTTGTGTTTTTTTTGGCCCATTTGACAAGAAATCTAAGCTTTATGCTAAAAAACGGAGATGAAGATGAAGAAATATGAGCTTACCTGTGATGAGGATGTAGAAACACGATGAAGATGAAACAGAAATATGATCTTTGTAAAGAACTTTATTATCTAAAGCAGTGTTGCAAAACAAGGCCGGGTTGACCGATTGCTCCCCGAGTACTCGCTTCAAGATAGGTCGTCGAGTATAGCCCAGTTGGCCGAGTACTCCCCGCATAGGCTGATTTGAGCCCCGAGTACTCCCCCGATTAAGCCGAGTACTCGCTCTATGGTAAGTCACCAAGTACAAGCCCAAACTGAGTTTTGCAGCCGTGATCTAAAGGGACTAAAAAGGAATCTTACATAATAGGTCAAACGGTCAAATGTGTTGAAATTAATTAAAAGTTTGTGTATATGATCTTTGAAATTGTTTTTGTTAAAAGTTTTAGATTATTGTATTAATTATATATATTGATGGAATCATTTACGCATGGTTAACATAACAAAAATATGTAAATTAAGAACAGAGTAGGGATCAGATGAATGTAAGTAAGCATGTAACAAATCCTGTGGCACAGTTAAGAATGTAGTCTAGGTTCACTTTTGCAAAAGTTGGGCATTGTTTTTATTGGAATATAGTATTAGGGTTTTGGTGTCGTAGCCCACGGGCCCGACTCATCTCTATATATTGTAACCCTAATGTTGGGCCTAGTGTTTTTCTAGACCGATGTTACTCTTAATGTTGGGCCTAGTGTTTTCGTAACCACATTTGGCCTTTATCCCATTATGGTTCATGCAACGTAGTTACATGTAAGGGGCGATACAAAAAATAATTCCCGGGCCAACACACTGTTGAAGCAATTGTTGATGTTGAACAAGCAAACAATGAAGAAGATGGTCCAAAGACTAAAAGGAAAAGGATGAGACATCAAACATTTTAAAACATCTTTGTACAATAACTACTGACCTTGGAAGTGAGATCTTTTATATGTCTACATTATGAATTAAAGATGAGGTATTCGTATAAAAAAATTAGTTTGTGTTTTGATTCATTTTTGAATCATTTGATGTTATTTTAACTTTAATCTGAATATTTGGTTATTGCATAATCATATGAATTAAGGTTTCTTACCAATCGATGTTAGGGAGTATTTTAGAATGAGAAATTGCTCCAATTATTTCTAATTCTCTTTTTCTCCTAGACGATTCACACACCCAGAAGCCCTAATGTTGAGACCGACAACCTATGAATGTGGTAAGAGCAACCTTGGATCATTGAAGACGCGTGGATACAAACAATGTTCATCACCGTTGTGATTTAATACATAAATAATATATTGTTATCTACTTTAGTTGGTGTTATTATGTTTCTCTGCATTAGTTTATATTAGTTTTTGTTAATTTATGTTCGTTTTGAATATTAATTAAATAAATGAATACGAGCACGTTCATTTTCTTATCGCATGAACATGAAAATGAATTTCATTAGTTGAAGTGTTCATGTCCATTCTTTTGTTTGGTTATCGCCTGAAAGTTAGAAAACAAAACATGGTTTGTGTTTATATTGAGAAAAACAAATCAATAAAAACCATATATTCAGATATCTAACACCATTGTGGCTGTAGTTTAGTGGTGAGAATTCCACGTTGTGGCCGTGGAGACCTGGGCTCGAATCCCAGCAGCCACATATTTTCCAAATTTTATTGTTTTTGACTTTTACTTTTAAAGGTTAAGCAAGAATGTTATGGATTCATGAATAATAACATAAGTACATAGCGAAATAGCGAATGCCAAACTGAAGTATTTTTTTTATAATATTAAGTTATTAAAATTTAAAAATTGGTTTCAACAACATTTATGAATAAAATTTTGTGTTTACCGCAGTTCTTATGGTTTGAAGTTTGAACAATATTAATGAACAATAAGTTTTTTTTTTCTTCTTCATGGCATGTGAACTTCAATTGTTATATAATACACAATATATATGGTTAGGATCTAAAGTTAGTAATAGAACTAGCCACTAGGACCAAGCAGAGTGCTCTGTCACTGATGTTTGCATATAAGTTATAACTAATCATAAGTCAAATATAAACCAATTGTACAAAAGCTTGCCATCTATCTCCACGTTTGATGAATGAAAGTGATCGATCAATCACACTGATGAATAAGAGTTGGTCATTCATGTTTCCTTAATAAAAATCAATCATACACACTTATGAACAAAAGCTGATCATCCAAGCCAAACAAAAGCTGATTGATGATGAATAGGTGATCGTTAAAATTTCACAACACTTCCATTAAACCCTTTGAATCACTCGATATGCATGGACCGATATGGATGGCCTAACTAATTTTCCTATAACAAAAAGAGTCAATATTTTGCCAATAGATATGATGAATAAAGGGGTACCAACATTTCATGAGAAAAAAAAAATATCATTGGTTTGGTTATATATACGTATGCAATTATGATCTCAAAATCGAAGCAAGAAATTCACATATAAGTATATAAACACTTGCAATTTATGGATGTTTTGCACTTTTGCTCGAAATTTCTAGATCGATATATGTTACTCTTAATGTTGGGCCTAGTGTTTTCGTAACCACATTTGGCCTTTATCCCATTATGGTTCATGCAACGTAGTTACATGTAAGGGGCGATACAAAAAATAATTCCCGGGCCAACACACTGTTGAAGCAATTGTTGATGTTGAACAAGCAAACAATGAAGAAGATGGTCCAAAGACTAAAAGGAAAAGGATGAGACATCAAACATTTTAAAACATCTTTGTACAATAACTACTGACCTTGGAAGTGAGATCTTTTATATGTCTACATTATGAATTAAAGATGAGGTATTCGTATAAAAAAATTAGTTTGTGTTTTGATTCATTTTTGAATCATTTGAGGTTATTTTAACTTTAATCTGAATATTTGGTTATTGCATAATCATATGAATTAAGGTTTCTTACCAATCGATGTTAGGGAGTATTTTAGAATGAGAAATTGCTCCAATTATTTCTAATTCTCTTTTTCTCCTAGACGATTCACACACCCAGAAGCCTTAATGTTGAGACCGACAACCTATGAAGGTGGTAAGAGCAACCTTGGATCACTGAATGAAGACGCGTAGATACAAACAATGTTCACCATCGTTGTGATTTAATACATAAATAATATATTGTTATCTACTTTAGTTGGTGTTATTATGTTTCTCTGCATTAGTTTATATTAGTTTTTGTTAATTTAAGTCCGTTTTGAATATTAATTAAATAAATGAATTTCATTAGTTGAAGTGTTCATGTCCATTCTTTTGTTTGGTTATAGACTTAGAAAACAAAACATGGTTCGTGTTTATACAGTTTCTTTGCATGTAAACATTAACCTTTATTATTGCTAGTGTCGTGTTTTTATTGAGGAAAACAAAATCAATAACAAAGATATATTCAGATATCTAACACCATTGTGGCTGTAGTTTAGTGGTGAGAATTCCACGTTGTGGCCGTGGAGACCTGGGCTCGAATCCCAGCAGCCACATTTCTACTTTTTATTGTTTTTGACTTTTACTCTTAAAGGTTAAGCAAGAATGTTATGGATTCAAGAATAATAACATAAGTACATAGCGAATGCCAAACTAAATTATTATTTTTTTATAATATTAAGTTATTAAAAAAAAAGGTATTAAAAATTGGTTTCAACAACATTTATGAATAAAATTTTGTGTTTACCGCGGTTCTTATGGTTTAAAGTTTGAACAATATTAATGAACAATAAGTTTTTTTTCTTCTTGGCATATGAACTTCAATTGTTTTATAATACACAATATATATATGGTTAGATCTAAAGTTAGTAATAGAACTAGCCACTAGGACCAAGCAGAGTGCTCTGTCACTGATGTTTGCATATAAGTTATAACTAATCATAAGTCAAATATAAACCAATTGTACAAAAGCTTGCCATCTATCTCCACGTTTGATGAATGAAAGTGATCGATCAATCACACTGATGAATAAGAGTTGGTCATTCATGTTTGATGTTTCCTTAATAAAAATCAATCATATACACACTTATGAACAAAAGCTGATCATCCAAGCCAAACAAAAGCTGATTGATGATGAATAGGTGATCGTTAAAATTTCACAACACTTCCATTAAACCCTTTGAATCACTCGATATGCATGGACCGATATGGATGGCCTAACTAATTTTCCTATAACAAAAAGAGTCAATATTTTGCCAATAGATATGATGAATAAAGGGGTGCAAACATTTCATGAGAAAAAAGATATATCATTGGTTTGGTTATATATACGTATGCAATTATGATCTCAAAATCGAAGCAAGAAATTCACATATAAGTATATAAACACTTGCAATTTATGGATGTTTTGCACTTTTGCTCGAAATTTCTTCCTAAAACTAATGTGTCGCTGTAGATTATCTCAACGTAGACCATATAACAAACCAATTGGTTCAAATAGCACTTCCAGAAACAAAATATACCAATCCAAAATTCAGAGGCGTACCTAAAGATTTAGGTGCCATATTCAAGCCGTTAAAAATTTGTCCATTAAATATTAAGTTTTGAGTTTTAAATGAGTATTGGGCTTATAAATGGGCTAATAAATTTTTGAGTTTTAACTGAGTTTTCAATGGGTCTAAGTTTTAAGTCTAAAATGAGTTTCATATTAAAACACAAACACATATAACATGTGTATAGACACTTTATAGAAAAAAAAAACATGTGCCCTCAAATAAAACGAGCCCTAGCTGTAGGTCCTCCCCAACCACTTTAACACTGTGTTCCAGAGTTTCATTAAAGGAAGGAACTGAAAAGAAAGTGAAGGAATTAAAGGGAAAGTGAAAAATAAGTGTGTTCCAGAGTTTCATTAAAAGAAATGAGTGGAAAGAATGGGAGGAAGTTGAGGGAAAATTATTGTTTAAAATCTTCCTTCCAAAATGGAAGGAAATAGAAGGAGGGGAAAGTTATCAATTAAAATGTTTTGTCATTTACTATTTTATCTTTCTAATTAATCTAATATAACACCCCACAAGGGCATTATTGTAAAATTAAACATTTCTTTTCCCTTCCTTTCAACTCGGGAACACATAAAATTTTTCTCTTTTCCTTTCCTTCAAACTCGGGAACACAAAATTATATATTTCTTTTCCTTCCCGTTCTTTTCTGTCCTAAATCTCCTTTCTCTTCTTTTCTTTCCGTTAGAAAACTTGGGAACACAGCGTAAGACTATAAGGAGTGGTGGGGGGAAAGAGGGGGATGAAGCGCTATGTGGCACTTGTTGGACTCATGTGAGGGAAAAATTGTGGGGAGTGAAAGGGAGGGGGAGGGGGAAGGAATATTATTATTGTGTGTGTTAAAGTTAAAACAAATTGCAGCCAATCACAAACAATCAAAAATGCCCCACGCCCCGCCCGTCTTCCAAGCCCACCTGGGGCGGTGTTCAAACCCCTTCAAACCCCTTCCAAGCCCACTCCGGGTAGTCTAATAGTCTCCAATTTCAAAATTTATCTAAGCTACTATCGATTACCTAACCAAAAACATATTTCACTAACAATCTATGTGTGTGTTATTTGTCTAATTATATTTTAACATCGTTATGTTTTCCATGAAGCAGGTATAATTACATAATATGATTCTAACATTTATAAGTTACATTATTGTAATAAAAAATGGTAGTTTTGAATTAACAAGTAGCTTAAAATCAATAATGAAAAAGATTGCATGTAAGACGCTTATGAAATAAAAACAAATATTTTTTTATTTATAATAAATACAAACTACCTTTATGTACTAAAGTATTAAAGGCTAATCAAAATATCCCAATTCAGGAGAATCGAATCTAACTTCAAAAGTGGAAGTGTCATATTCAAAAATTCAAATGGACGACCTAAGAAGAGACTAGTAATATTCTACTAGCATTTTAGATTTACAACATTTTAAAATTATGAGGTCCTTTTTAATATGACATACATTTAATGTTTAAAAAACAATTTTTTTTTATAAAAAAAAGGTCGGCAATCAAGGCCATCCTCGAGAATCATTAAAGCATTTAGTGCTTGATGTCATGGCCAAATATTTGAAGATCGTTTTGCTAGGGTTTGTGCTTGAACGCTTGGGTCGCTGGTCGAGTCCTAGACTTCATCGGGAACGGCTTTAGCGGAATAAGGTGAGTGTACGTGCCGAGACATGTCTATGTGTCGAACGCACCAATGGTCGAGAGCTGTCGCCGCTCTCTTGATGAGTCCAAGGCAGGACGAAACCAGTGACCCAAATCAAAGAAGCGGGATGGATTGGCTTGTCCCCGGGGAATGGGGACGCCACACGGGGATCGAAAGATAACCCCGTGACAAAGTGGTATCAGAGCAGTTCGATCATCGGATAGGTTGGTGCATGTTCACTCTCTCAAAAAGAACTTAATGAGATGGCTTATCTAAAGGTGGTGGGAGAAGCTGGCTCGGTAGTTATCAGAAGCAATTGACGATCGTATTCAAGGCTTTTGGCGAAACGGGCGCGTAATCCCGGCAGCGAAACGGGCGCTTAATCCCGGCAATAACTGTCAGTGGAAGGCCACGGCAGCGTTAGTGCGAGGATGGCTCGCCTAACATCTTTTGGTTACTTGAAGCGGTCGAGATCTCTGGAACTATATATGATCACCAGAAAGGGTAATGGACCAGCCCAAAGGAAAGGATCGGGATGATCCAGGGTGAAGATGGTCGCTGCACGCTGGGATCAATTTTGGACGAGCATCCCTGAAGCCACAAGATTAAAGTGAAGCCAAATTATTAAAGGGGGAAAAGATGCATTGTTCATCGGCGTGCCGAAGCAAGTATGGGATTGCCAGTCACATGCACGAGGACGTGCATGAAATGGTGGTGGGAGAGTGTCACGGGCCAAATATTTGAAGATCGCTTTGCTAGGGTTTGTGCTTGAACGCTTGGGTCGCTGGCCGAGTCCTGGACTTCATCGGGAACGGCTTCAGCGGAATAAGGTGAGTGTACGTGCTGAGACATGTCTATGTGTCGAACGCACCACTGGTCGAGAGTTGTCGCCGCTCTCCTGATGAGTCCAAGGCAGGACGAAACCAGTGACCCAAATCAAAGAAGCGGGATGGATTGGCTTATCCCCGGGGAATGGGGACGCCACACGGGGATCGAAAGATAACCCCGTGACATTGAGGTGACTAAAAAATAAACGGGCCCTATAACATAAACTCGATAATCATAAATAAAAAAGGCCTGGTATTGGCACGACAAGATTTTTTTATATCAATAAACAAAACCAAAGTATTGTATCAAAAAGATCTATACATTTGAGTTCTAATTTGTGACGAGCTTTAATTGCCGGGTACTTTTTAATTTAATAGTTTTAGCAATTTGAGTAGTTGCGCCTACTCCAATGAAATAATTTTTTTTCCTCAAAGGGTCTTCCACACCACGACTCATTCCCACTCCATTTCTGAAACCCCACCTTCCACCTCCACCATTGCCCTCCGACCACCTCCACCGCAATCGGACCTCCGACCACCTCCCTGAAACCCCACCTTCTTTGAAAGATGTACCTTTTTTTGCATAATTATACCTTCTTTGAAAGTCCTTGCAAGCTCCCCACATATGCCAACGAAATATGTATTTTCCTTTTTATCCTTTGTACCATCACCTTTGTTCTTGCCACTAGCGCCAACCCCTTCAAAACCCAGAACTCTCAAACCTGCGTACATTTAACACATGTTATCAAGTTTCGGCACAGAAATGGTCTAAGTAACCGAGCGATGCAATAATTATATAAAAACACATCACCTGGCAGGGAACTGCGTGCCTCACTTTCCGGTTTTTGAACTCCATCAATCGTGTTCCTTTCACCAATTTCAACTCCTTCTAAACCAACACCCGTAGAACCTGCATACATTTAACACATGTTACCAAATTTTCCACACCGTTCAAGCTTAAGTAGCCCTGGCGATCAAATAATTATAAAAAAACACATCACCTGCCGGAGACTCGTGTGCCTCACTTTCTTGTTTTTTATCCACTTCAGTCGTGTTGTTGACACAAGTTTCAACTTCTTCTGAACACATCACATGTTAACAAATGTTACTAATATAAGCATTGAAAAGTATAATTAATCAGATTATGCAAATATTATACACAAATAGATTACCTGTCGGTAGGATGCCTGCCTCAATTTCCTGTTCTTGAACCCCATCAGCTGTGTTAGTGACATCAGTTGTAATTCCTTCCAAACCAACACCTATTGAACATGTGTACATTTACCCAGTTAACACGTGTTTGCATAAATTCTAACATGTGTTACCATCAGTTCAAAAAATATACCATCAATTGTAACATTACGCATTTACACTTGTACGTTACGAACATTATTAATAAAACGTCAAGTTCTAGTATTTTTGTTCGCATTTAATTATTTTGTTGCATTTTTGGAAACCCTAATACTATATATATTATATATATATATGGTTTTGTGTAGGATAATTATAAAAAAAAAGGTGCTTGGGCCGGGAATCGAACCCACGCCCAAGACCGGCCCAACAACACAACACACACTAACCAGCTGGGCTAGCCTTTATATCTGATTCAAACCAGACGCGTTATAATTATAACATTAGTTGAAAACCTTCACAGTTGACTTGGAAAGTCAACTGTGATACACGACTTGCCTTAATCAATCACATTAACTCGTGATTAGGCTATAATTGACATTCCTACATGATTACCGGCCTATCATGACTAGGATACACGATTATTATCAATCAATTGATACCAAAATTACCTTATACGCGTATATTATTCAATGTATGGTCAACCCTTACCATTTCATCGATCCAGAGCATAATACTATAAATTGATCTTTGTAGAACAATCACAACTCGCCAATACATCTCTCTTAACCTCCAATTCTTCTTAATTATCCTCTGATCTTGATTCACGGTCGCGTTTTTGACTTTCAAGGTTGACCATCCAATCGTACTCGAAACGACGTTGTAAGTACAATTATTTCAGTGGGATTTGATCATCGGCATCCACACATCAATAGCCCTATGGTTAATTGGGCTATTGATGTGTGAATCAATTGATTGGAAAAACTAGGGTTCGTGGGACGATTTGGGGATAAACTTGATTCTGCATAGTATATTTATTTTATATAAAACGGAAATAATCACAACCACTGGTCTGGACCAAGTGGTTGTGACTGATGCTTGCCTCCTGAGCCACCCGGGTTCGAGTCCCGGCAGTGGCGTTCCTTTTTTTTCCCTTTTCATTTTTAAAACAAACAAACCCCATTTAATTATATATATTACATATAATCTTATAAATTCGTTTTTAATTATTAAAACCCTTTTATAAATTCTAAAAAAATTATTTTTAACTAATCTGATGTAAAAGTTTTACCCACAATTTTTAGTTTTCTAAAATTAATTTATTTAATATATATAATAATTAAATCAATTTTATTCTATTATATTTATAAAATTCCATTAAAATATCAAAACAATTTTATAAATTTCCACAAAAATTATTCTGAGTTTGTATAATGATAAACTTTTCTGAAATGATTTTTAATTCTGAAAAATCATTTATTTAATATTTTTAATCAATTTTTGTTAGTTTTAATCATAATTAAATCATAATAAATTCAATTTTTAATATTTTTGCACCATAATTTTATACAATTTATTTCTGAATATTTAGAACAGAAATATAAATTTTAAACTAATAATTCTTTAATTTTTGTATTTTTAAATATTAAAGTTAAATTTTGACAATTTGTAATAAATAGAATTAATATTCTATTTTAAAGAAAATAATTTTATAAAAATTATTTTTATACTTCAAACACATTATCGTGAACATCCTAAATTCAAACTTTATAAAAAGACTTTCATTTATTTAATTATCGAATTTCCCTTTATTTATTAAAACATTTTATTATAATTCAACAAATGGATATCCCCAAATTGAAACCCTAGAATATACTTGTAGACTAGATAGACTTAGACTTATTTGTTGCCTTATACATAGGGTAATACTTGGCAATCTATTAGGCTACACTCATACTTTTCCTCAAGACCTAATACTATACTAAGGTGAGTTTACGCAACCATGTTTATGCGATTCTTTATACTTGCAACATTTTATTTAAGCAATTCAACATGCATGTCTAGTTGTAAACTTTATTGCCTCATGAATTAGTCAACAACAGTTTCAACGAGTTTCAACATTACATAATCATTAGCTATGGCCAAGCCGGCGATACTCAATAATAGATCTATTGGATTGACAACCCCACCCGGATACGTGTACCTCCTACATAGGTAGCGTGGGTGATTGTTATCGTTCCAACATATTACTAAGGTGAACCGTAGATGACGGGATGGACCTAAACTAGTCGGAGGTTTGATTATGTCGATTCAACATATTATGCTTATTCATGTAGACTTAAATTTACGATAGACATATGAATTGCTAAACTTTTATACTTAAACTATTTGCTTAAACATGGATTATGTATGCTCACCAACTTCTAGTTGACCCCCCCCCCCCCCATTTTTACAACTCAACAGGAAATAATGATGCATGAAGACTAGATTATTTTTATGAAGACAATATGAAGTCTATGCTTGCTTGATCTTTGTGATGTATTAGATTTCCACATTAAAACTCATTATGTATTTCTATTTTTGGATATTTGCACTTAAAATTTATTTCAATTAAAATTTGGTTACCATGTGCTACTGTATACTCATTCTTACGTGACACCTCGATGTTTCCGCCATCGGTTGGGGTGTTACATCAATGGTGTTATTGAAGATAGTCTCGACTGCATCTTGCTTTCCTGTCGGTTTGTGCGGATCTAAAGCAGGTTTTGCAGCTCCATCATTGACTTCATCTTCTTGGTCCTTTACATGAACATGCAGTCGCGCCGATTTACGCCTTATTACATTTTCCTCATCACCACTCACGCTGGCGCCTTTTGCCCTTGTATTGCGTCGTGGCTTACTGGCTTCAGCGCCATCTGGAAAACGATAAACAAAAACATACGTTACCTTTCGGACTATCTGCCTTAGACAATTTTTCACCTCGCACATCAGCGCCTTTTGCCTTTGTCTTGCGCGTTGGCTTACTTCCTTCATCGCCACCTGAGAAAACATTTACAACAAGATACGGCAACCAAACATAAATAATACCATATTTGTCATTAGTAGCTTACCTTTTTTACCAACAACCACCCGTGCGTCACCCGATTCATCATTTTCACTATCCTTTTTGTCACTACCTGTGCGTGCATGAGAATAACAACTGTTAGTGTTAAACAAAAAATAGCAACTATAAACTTAAACAGAACCCGTTACTCACCATTACCACGCTCACCAACGGGGGCTGGCTGTTGATCATGATACCGAGCACTATGCATTTTGCGCATGCTCTTTCGGTATTGACTTACTTCTGGACTTGCACACCCAGTATCACCTAAACTCGCGCTACTTTGCCCACCCGCTGAACCATCAGACTCCTCATTCAAAGAACGCACCACTGCTTTTATTTGTTGAGTAGTATCCAGCTCTCTAATCCACACTGGCTTATCATCTAGAAGACTTGCATATCTGGCCTTCAAAGTTTGAACCTCAACATCATCCGGATGCTCTTCGCACAACACCCCTAACATATCTTCAACCCTTTTCTTGTACTTCAAAATTTCATCCATGTTTTTCCCAACCACATCCATCCTATCCTGTTTTTCGCATCAAGCAGACACAATAAATTAGATAACACATGTTACACACGCTTTTTATTAACACATGTTATCAACCAAACTCTACTTAACACATGTTACAGACTTTAACAATAACAATAGTAGTATTAATAAACAAGGGAGACACATAACACATGTTATGATTAAAAAAATTTCACAGACCTGTACAGTTGGCTGGTCATCCCTCTCCCATGTTACACTCAAGCACTTCACACAACCTTTTCCGAACCCAGCATTTTGAATTTCCAACTTTTCCCTATCTTTTAAACGCTTCGCTGTCCAATATGCCATTGGATAAATGTGACATCCGCCACCTTCGACTTTCACCTACTTGACAATAATAGCCCTTCAAATATTTTCATTATAGTCCCTGTAAGTTTCGTCGTTTTCAAAATTTATTTTTTTTAACGAACTAAAATTTTGACAGTTATATTTATTACTGATTGGGTATAAGTTTTAATCAAATGCGTAGGTGAAACGTATGCGTAAAAGATTTTATATAAAAAAAATTAAGTTTTATAAAACTTTAAAATCATTTTGGTTAATTAATATTAACTCGGTTAGTGTATTATAAAGGAAAAACTAACCTAGTTATTCAATGTACTAACCTAAGTTAAACATGAGGGACTAATATTGCCAAGTTGTGAAAGTTTTAAATCAACAAACTTGCTTTCCCTGTTCCTCACGTTTTTCCGGTTGAAGATCCGGCCACCGGATTCGTACTCCGGCGAGTATGAACATTGAGTTTTAGAGAGTTTTAACCCTTTAAACTAATACCAAAGCGTTTCTCCACCAATGCGTAACTTATTTATGATTAATAATGAATAATTAACGTGGTTTGATGAGATTAATCGCACCTCATTGGATTGTAACCGTCGAAGCTTTATATCCATCTAAAACTCGTTTTTCTAGTCGACCATTATATAAATTGATGGTCCCATTCAGTTTCTGCAACTATTTCTTTCGAAAACCCACTAAAAACACATATTAAAGACGTCCAGATTGCTCGGTTATTGCTCCAAAATTTCGAACCTGTATATGTCATTTTGAGCGCTAATCGAACATTGTAAGTATCTAATATTTATGCCGTTTTAATCCTTATATAGTCCTCTTCAAAAGCCCTCGGTAATCGAGTTGTTATCATGCTTGAATTGGGTTATTGAATCTTAGGTTAGGGTTAGGGTTCTTGAGTAATTTGGGGAAGAAGATGAACAACCAACAAGTGTTTAAGTTTAATCTGTTTCAATTAAGTTAACAAACATGATATGTGGGCTAGTGGTTAGGGTGCATACATTCCATATGTGGGTCAGGGGTTCGAGTCTCTCCAGCCCCACGTTTTTTTTTTGTTGAGTTTTTTTGTGTATATTTTCTTTATTTTAAATAATTATTCATTATTTATGTATATGTTTATATACATTGAAAACTTAGAATATTCATATTAAATTCATCTTTGCTCCAAAAATTATAAAAATTTAGGTGTAGCTTCTTGATACTTCATAGAAAATTGTCATATTTTTAGCTTCAGAAAAATATTTTATTTTCTTATTTTTATTGATTTAATTTGTTTTAATCGTAATTAATTGATTAAAAATTCATTTTTAATGATTTTAATCTCAAACTTTTTGAGAAATTATTTCTCATCATCAAGAACTGATATAAAAATTATTGGTTCAGAAAACATTTAATTTTATTGATTTTCCTATTTTTTAATCAATTAAACATGATTTAATCTTATTAAATCAGTTTTAGATATAAATAAGTTTATAAAAATTATGAGAAAATTATTTTCATTGATTTACATAAGAAAGCATCCGTTTTCTATAAAAATAGCATTTTTGGATCATGTCTTGTATTATTAGTTTTATTTATCAATTACGACATAATTAAACATTTATTTATTTACACTATTTAAACATCTATTTTATAAATATTTTTCTTATGAAATAGAAATGTCTTATGATTGAAAGTCTTTATTATCATTGATGGATCTTTGAGTAACTCGTAACTATTTATTTCAATATTTATGATTATTGTATTTATTTACAATAATTAGTTAAAGTAATTAACTAAATTATTTTGTCTTAATTAATCAAACATATTTTTAACTAAATACTCAATTGGTAATAATTACATTATTTAAACCACATTTACAACCTTTCACATATTATTTGTGATATACAACTTTTACATTAACGCGACTGATCATAAAAAAATCTCTATTTCCCCAAATCGACTTAGCAAACCCTAATGCCTTAGACTCTAGTTACCTTAGACTTTTTAGACATTTCCTTATTAGTATGCTTACACATTATAGGTTGAATTCCTCGGAATTCTCATTACTTAGCTCACGACCGCTTAAGTTGGATTTTGCTCGCTTTCGCAAACTGTGAGTATATCTTTCCCCTTTTACTGTTTTACTATTTTGGGGTGACTCATGTACTTACTATCAAGTTTCTATTTCTTTTACTAAATGCAATTCTCATGTGTGTTTGCTTATGTCATTTCGTGTATCTATGACCTGTCAAATCATTAACCGTTTCGGCCTGGCATTTCAATGAATAGTACTATGGTTTATACCCTTGTGACTCTGTTGAGAGTCCTCGTCATTGCTATGTATTACATTACTACTAGCGCATACTATATATATATCTGCTTTCTTCTCTTAGGGTTGATTTGACCCGGATACCACTTATTACATAATTGCAAACAGTATACGACACATGAATTGCAAAACACTTTTCTACTATATTTATTTAAACAGGGTATGCTCACCAATACAATTTTTGTATTGACCAAAATATTTTGTACATGTTTCAGGTTGTTTTGAGACGCTTCTTTTAGGCTTTTGGATTTTATATTTCAGTCTTGTATACATTGTATTTTAGATAGACTTGTCACTTTAGAATGATTGTATCCTGTAATTTCATTTCTATGTAATAAATTATTTAATCAATGTATTCAAATTTATACTTTAGTCCATGAGCTATTGAACAATCGTCACTACGTGACACCTCGATGTTTCCGCCATCGGTTGGGGTGTTACAATAAAGGCTGTAATCCACGTCCATTCCAGGGCAGGTCACCCTGTCGACATTCAACAGCTGCGAAGGGATATAGATGAAGTTAAAAACGTCATGTGAGGTATAATTAAACTAAAGTACAAAGGTTAGAAAAAATCTTGTACCGTTAGTGTTGCCAGTGGGCCGGTAAATGGGCTACCAGGATCAGACCTATCCCAATTCAGCTTACATTCTCTTAGATGGTCAACAAGTAGTCCACACCAATCAACGTTATTAAACTGCATCTTCTTAGAAATGTGATATAAGATCCACTCTCTCAACGTCCCTTGCTTATGACAATCAATCATAACAGTTACAAAACACATTAGGAAATCCATACGGAAGTCAAATGTGTCTTCACCATTTGAGGATTCTATCTTGTCAACCATACTCTTCGCTGAAACTAACTTACTTTGATATCTTTTTCTCCACCGTTTAACAGCTTTTTCCATCGAGGCTTTTTTTTTCAATCGTTAGCAACTTCACACTCCCACTCGGTATGCCCAATAACTTCTGAACGACCTTTCGGTTTATCTTCATGCTACCATATGGACCATGAATTTCCATCCTCTCAGGATCAAAGTGGTCAACCACATAGTGCGCCAACTTTAGCGGCACCCCATCCATCTTAAAATTCAATAGCCTACCAAATCCCATATTCTTCACTGCTAGTTGTTGCTCTAGAGACAGCAATGACATACATCTAACCAACTGGTAAGGAGATGATCGTGTTTTTTATAGTCGGGAAGTCATCCCTTTTAGACTTCTTTCTTTTGCGACCCAACTCATTTTCCACCGTTGCCACAGTTGTCGGCGCGTTCTTCCTTTTGCGCAACTTGCCCCTCTGGCTCGTACCTATAGAGTGTAATCATATTTAACAGATGTTAGGACACAACTAGCTTAACACATGTACCAAAAAAGTAGGCTGTTTTGGAGAGAATCTCTACCTTTCGCGCTAGACGACTCAGGCATATCTATAGATGCTGGCCTTTTCTCTGTAAGACGTGTTTATTATAGTTATGCAATATGTCGAATGATAATAGTTTTTCAAAAAACAGTAAAATGAAAACCATATACCTTTCTGCTTCCTTCGCTTGACATTTGTCTTATCCATTGACCCTGCCTTTTCCACTGTTAACATACAGATTCTTCGTTCAAAAACAGTACTCGAAGAAAAAACGGCTAACACGTGTTACTTAAAAAAAAATACACAAGCAATTCTGTTTTAATATACGTGTTTTTTTCTTCTTGAAACTCGCAATTGGTGTATCCAAATCAGAGTCATCAAAATCTAAGGAAAACAAAACAGGTAACACGTGTTAAGTTACAAAATACACAAATATCAACACAGTTAGTAAAATAAATAAAACGTCAAATCATTTTCTTACCCAAGACTCTTTGGGTCTCCTCGTATCCACGCGGTTGTGATTCCCCATCAATCACAACAATTGTTTCATTCTTTCGCTTTTGCGACTTCGTGGTACTATCGTTTATCACTATAATACTATCTGCCCCCGATGTTGAAGCATCTGACAACACGAACAAAAGCTATATCATAACGGCCAAACAAACTAAAATATAAATAAACTAAACCAAGGGTACTACACTAAGTGATAAAGCACACTAATAGAGCATGTATAGAAACAAAACCTGACACCCGCTTCACTGACTTCCGGGACTTCCTGATTGCATCAACAAAACAGAAACATCATCAAACACACAAAGACGGGAAGCCATCAAACACACAAACACAGAATCGTTTCATTACAAAAAAAAAACCCCTATTACCAGTGGAACCCATCAAGTTTAGAATTTTACTATGTTTTTTGTTACTATACAAAAACCATCAAACCAACAAACAAGTGAAGCCATCAAAGACACAATTTTTTTTTGTTATAATAACCCATACTAATAACCCCTTTTTCTAAATGTAATAACCGATCAAACACACGAAAATAAAAGAAAAAGCCCCAAAATTGCGAAAACAGGGCAACAACTAATTGCGTTAAAAGCTTGAAAAAAAACCCTATTACCTCTTCAAAGAGAGACGCTTCTGTCGCCTACGTAACATGGAGGAGAATGTAGAGAACATGGAGCTAATAGAGGAAGGTTGGACGATGATGATCAGGCAATCGCGTGATGAAGACGACGGCAGTGTACTGTCAAACACACAGGGGAAGGGAGCATGGAGATGTTGAGAAGAAACTAGGGTTTCACTTTTTGGGGATGAAGGGTGGTTTTGGTTGTGGAGAGGAATAAAAGGGCAGAGTAATGGTCTTTTCATTTTTGGGCGGGATAATATACAGTAGGGAGTAGGGAGAGAGGTTGATAGACGTTTAATTGATGGGGGAGAGAGAGAGAGTGAAGTTGCATTACCCAAACTACCCTTTTTTGTTTTCTTCTATAATATAATAATGTTTCTCTATCCTCAAAAGTCACACAATCCATCTCAACCATTGATCTATTCCATGGATGGTTGAGATAAAGTTTCCAAAGTTTTCCACTTTACAAGGGTTTTTCATATATCCCTATATATATATATAGTTTATATGAGTTACTCCACACCTCCAACTATAAGATACCTGAATTTTTTACTTTTTATTTTTTTAATATATAGTTTTACTCTTCTAAATATTGTTAGCACCCTACCCTTAGACTATAGGAAGTGGAGGGGGAAAGAGGGGTGAAGCGTCATGTGATACTTGTGGGACCCATGTGGAGGGAAATTGTGGAGAGTGGAAGGGGGGAGGGAATAATATTAGTGTGTGTAAGATTTTTTTTTTTAAAGCAGCAAATCAGAAAATGACATGTGGCCCAAACATCCCCCCACGCCCATCAAGTTTTCCCCGCCCAAAGCCTCCCCCCCCCCTTTCCACGCCCATGTGGGATGGTGTAGAGGGCTTGAAGCTAGGGGTGAGCATTTCGTGGTTCGGACCCACGGGAACCTTGGACCCGACCCACGAGAACCTTGGACCCGAACCTTTTTAAATATATGGGTCGGTTTCAGGTTCTAGATTTATATGAATTATCGGTTCCGGGTCGGGTCGGGTCGGGTCAGGTCGGTTCCAAACCCACTGTTCTAATATAAGAACCACAAGAACCGTTTGTATTTTAATTAAAAAATAAAAAATAATCTTTTTTAGTCTTTTCACTATTCGTTTTTACGTTTTATTGTAAACGATTTCATGTAATGTTAATAAAATATTAAAAATATTATTTATAATAATAACAATGTATTTTTCTTGAAATATTTTTCGGCTTAATGGATATGCATAGATGTGATATATTATATAATATATATTATATCTAAATTTGAAGTAAATATTTATATATAGATCGCCCTGATGTGTGTGTATTTATTATACATAACATATTCACGTAATGTTTCTATTGATGAGAATGACAAAATTGTTACCAAAACATAAGTCGAGAAACGAAAAATGACTTAAAAAAACTTATGGGCTATTGTTAGACTGTCCGTTGTGGAAGCGCGAGTAGCACGACGCAAACGAGGTTTCAATGCATGTGCTCACCCCCAGCCACAACAGCCCCACGCGAACAGTCCCGACGCGAGCACAAGCGATGGTGGTCGCGTGAGTTAACGGGAAAAAGTGACCTTTGGTCGCGTCGTTGCTCACCTCCAGCCACAACGGCGTCAAGTGACCGGATTACTTGATAGTCACATCGGTGGCTTGCGCACGTTCGCTCGCACGTCCACAACGGACAGCCTTAGAACCATATGGAGGAACCCATGGTAAAAGAATAGAAATATGTAAATCTTATAAAAGTGGCTATTGCATTAAAGGGTTCTAGAGGGTCAGACCCTTTTACCCGACCCATCAGAACCTTTACGACCCGGAACCACATAGCCTTTTAAGATTCAGTTCGTGGTTCCTAATTTCAACAATAAAAGGGTATACGGTTCTGGCGGGTCCGAGTCGGGTCATATCGGTTCCAGACCCTTTGCGCAGCCCTACTTGAAGCCCCTTTCCCGCCCTATTTCCCTGCCCCACTCCCTCTACTCTTATGCCGGAAAACCTGCAAAACGGGTGCCACCTTGGCTCCTTCTTCACACCCGCTCCATCTATCTTCACTATACATAGTTTTAATCTTGGCAAAATGAATAATAATAATAATAATAATAATAATAATAATAATAATAATAATAATAATAATAATAATAATAATAAGAGTAAAGATCAAATACAAAGTGTTTTTTGGTAAAAACTGTGAGAATCAAAGGGGTTAAAAAATTATTTATTTTTTTAGAATTTTTTTTTCATGTGCTTAAACATAATTTCTAGATGAATAATAAAAAAATTAAAAAAAAATTAGTGTAATTATGTCATTAAAGTAAATACATTAGTTTACACTAGAGTAATTATGTAATTACTCTACACCAATTTTTTTTTTTAGTTTTCAATATTATAATACATATTTAATAATATGGGAAAAAAAAATAAAAAAAAAACCTCCCTTTGATTCTCATAGTTCTTACCAAAAAAACACTTTGTACAAGATCTTTCCCCATAATAATCTATACATATAATAAAGAAAAAATTACACCGTTAGTCCTTATGGTTTCCACCAAATTTCAATGTAAGGTATTAAGGTTTTATTGTTTCACTTTAAGGTATTAAGCTTTTAATTTGTTTCAATGTCAGGTATTAAGCTTTTAATTTGTTTCAATGTCAGGTATTAGGGACTAACATAGTTAAAACTTAACTGAGTTTGAGGGTATTATGGTCCATTCACCTGTTTATAAAGAAACAAAATAAAAACCAAAACCCAGTTGTACAAGACTCGAACCTGGGACCTTGGCTTATTAAAATACAGGCAAACCAACTGATCTAAGCTACCAGATGGTTATTATTTTGATCAGAATCTTTATAAATGAAATCGATGCAGGTCATCTTCCCCAATTCAACCAAAACCAAACCCTAACCCTCGAACCTTGATCAATAAGATCCACTTCATCGATTGATGATTGATTGGTGACCGACACAATTATCCTTATCTACCTCATCTGTCTGTCTGTGTGTTGTTAGGTTTATTTGGTCGGAATCGTTGGAGTTAGTCATGGTATCAACGACTTAGGCTAATGTTAGGTTCAGTGTAGAAATATATATATCATAATCCATTGCATTTTTTATTATCCAAGTAGATATAATCTAGAGAAATTAGTTTATGCGAAACAATAAATAATATGTGTCCTTGAGTTGCTTACAGCAAGACAATGGTAGTAAAATCTTGTTTTACATATACAATTATATATTCTAATGATGCGTTCTTTTGCAACTTAATTAACCCTCCACGCCTGCTTCTATCTCTCCTTTCTTTACATCACTACCACCTCCATCGCCCTATCACAATCCATCACCACCAAATTGAACCGACCACCATCATATTCTTCTTGTCACTATTTTAAGAGCCAGCACAGGTCTCGAAGCGACCTCGACATTCCGGTTTTCCATGAAGTATTTGAGCAGATCTAGAAGAGTGTGTGATAAGGGAATCCAAAAGTTTTGACGACGAAAGGCGGCATGGAGTTGGCATTGGCTGCCAGTTTGATAGGTGAGTGAGATTCTTAAGTAGAAAAGTTCCCGGCGGTGATTTTAATGACCACCCAATATTTTTTTTCTAATCGTTTTTCCAGTGGTATAGTTAATCAGAGGCTGTGATTTGGTTTTTCCGGGCGGTGGAGGTAGTATACGTATGGTTTGGTTTAAAAGAAAACCTACCGGATCTTTCGTTGGATTGGTAGTTCTGATGACCCAAGACAACTGATGCAAGTACCGGTTCTGTGTTCGTGTCGCTGCCTTGGGAATTGATAGGGTTGTTCTTGAAAATTGGTTTCTTGGATGTAAAGAGCATATTAAGCTGGTGGTGAAGCAACGTGGAGAATATAAGGAGAGAGGGAATGATGACTCAACAGTTGGGTACCAGACGCCGGATACCAGACACTGGATACCAGCAAGACACGTCAGTTTTCCTAGCATGAAGACACGCATGTCCACACAGCAAAACCACGATTAAAACATCATTAAACAACGCTATTAAGTCGATATTATGATGGGAAATAATCATTTCGGGTGAAGAAACGTAAACCCAACCATTTAATCGAGATGAAACACACTAAAACTCAAAATCTATACTCACCGGAATTTTACTCCGGTGACCGGAATCTGATCGGAATAACAAAAGAAGAGGGATGGAAGGTTTAGTTTTAAAACTTTGAAAACTTGACAGGTTTAGTCCCTCAAAATCTATAATATATGTATTAATTGGTTAAAAGAAATAAACAGGTGAATGGACCATAATACCCCTCAAACTTTGTTAAGTTTTAACTAGGTTAGTTCCTAATATCTGACATTGAAACAAATTAAAAGCTTAATACTTGACATTAAAACAAATTAAAAGCTTAATACCTTAAAGTGAAACAATAAAACCTTAATACCTTACATTGAAATTTGGTGGAAACCATAAGGACTAACGGTGTAATTTTTTCTATAATAAACCAAAGCTATTTTAATGACATGACACTCAAAGAGGCATTCTCTTCCTTGAGTGTGTCATCTGTCATCCCATGTGGCATTGAGATATTTTAGGAAAAAAGAATTTAAAAACAAAATTGAATTTTTCATTCTCATGTTTACTCCCATAATTTTTAAACGTTAATATCTTTTATATACGAGATTTTTTAAAGAAAAAAATTACACCAAATTAACGAGCGTTTTTTTATCTTTTCAACGAGTATCATAGTGCTATATAAAAACGGAGAAAAAAAATGACTATTTAGGTATCAATATTAGTATGTTAGAGTTGTACATTTGTTTAAGCTTTAGGATAGATGTTAATATTAGAGTTACATTGAAGTTCTACATTCTTTTATGTTAGGTGTTAGCATTGGAGTTGTACATTGTTTTAGGTTAGATATTAATATTAGAGTTATATATCAGTCTATTTCATATGTAAAATTGATGCATCATATTAAATTTCTCAATTCGAAACGCTCCCGGAGTATAATCTAGTAATAATAATAACTAGGATTTTATTACCCCGCGCTTCGCGGCGGGAGCTCCTGTTACGTTAAGGGTTTGATGGACGATAAAGATCGCGCGTCGTTGTGGGAGCTCCTGTTGCGTGGAGGGTTTCGTGGACGTAAAAGATAATATTGAATGGCTGTTATTCTCTCGTGGGCTTAAAAAAAAACTCAAGACTAAAAACTAAAAGTTTTGTGGTCAAAGTTTGAAATCCGAAAAGCTAAAAGTTTGGCAAAAGTGCAATGGAAGTTTAAAAAATTTGGGTTGTCAAAGTTTGAAATCTTAAAAACTAAAAGTTTGGTGCTCAAAGTTTTAAATCCTAAAAGCTAAAAGTTTGGTGGTCAAATTAGAAGAAAATAAAGTTAAGCTAAAAGTTACTGACCAAAGTTTTAAATCTTAAAAGCTAAAAATTTGGTGGTCAAATTGAAAGAAAATAAAGTTAACCTTAAAGTTAGTGACTAATTTGTTAGAGACTTAAGAGAGAGGGATCACTTTGTGAGATGTGCAAAGTAAATATAGGTGTGCCATTAGTAAATCAGTGTTCTACCGTCTTCTTTATTATTATAGATATATAATTTCTAAACTGTACAAAGTAAAAATAGGTTTGTCATTAGTAAATTATTAAGTGTCAATAACTTAAATGATACATATAATATAATTTGTTAGAAAATGCGAAAAGTCCAAATTTTACCCATAATTCAATAACCAGCGGCTAAAAATATCTAAAATCTATCTATATAATAAATGAAAACACTAGGGTTGAATCCTAGATTTTTAGAGGGTCTTGAAGGATCCAAATCCTAAATGGGGCTCCAAGACTAAGTCTTATATAAACCTCTTTTTATTTAGTTTTGTCAACATCCATTTGTATGTTACAACATCTTCCTCCTTCCTATCCTACTAATTCCTTTCTCATTCCTCATTCCTCTCTCATTGTCATTTTTGCAAGGTATGTTCTTCATCAATCTTAGATGAATCTAGAAAATGTTTTTGAATCTTTTTCTGCATTTTTATTATATTGATACATAATGTTTGCAATCATCTTACATAAAAGATAAAAACAATAGGATTGTATCGTTATTTTTATACAAAGACATATGACAATCCTATATCTATCAACCTTCTACAAAATATGTGATTATCAACAAGTTTTCGATTATGTTTCTGACCCTTTATAAAATCCCAAAAGTAAATGTTTGAAACCATCTTACATAAAATATAAATACAATCGGTTTCTTATTAAAATAACTTTCTAATCCTATTGTTTGTCGATTATGTTTCTGACAATTTTTGAAATCCATCCACATCGGTTTACTAACATATTAAACCAAATAGAATCGTTTTTTTTTTTATTAAAACCATTTGATAATCTGTTTACAATCAACTCTCTGCTTTGGATGTAATCGATACGCGAGTAATTCTGCTCAGGTTTAATCATTGAATATATGATTGTGTTTTTTAATAAACAGATTGCAATTGAAATCGGTTTTGAGTATGTGTGAATATAAAAAATAATTATATAAAAAAAAACCAAATACCGAATTTCATAAAACAAGATAATTAAAATCAGTTTTTAGTATGAGTGACTTTATGTATATTTTAACAAAAGTTTGTTTTTTGCATACGAAGAACAGGATTTCATTAGGACAAATAACTTCAATATGGCTTATCACAAGGGTGACAAATTCTTCAAGGTTATTCATGACCCTTCCGCACGAGTTTTGGTATGACGTTTCTAATATTTTTTAAGTAAAAAAACCTTATTTGTTATTATAATGTTGGTTTTTACGTGTTTGTGCAGACATTGCCTAAATCCATGAACAGGTTTTTGTTATCTAAAAACTTACGAAACAACAACATTAAAGTTTCGACATACCATGGTCAACAACTTCTTATTAATTTTAATTTAAATGTGTAATTATTCACATTGACTAAGATTTAATTATGGTCAAATCAATAAATGAGTACGACAATGTGTGAATCAATAATCATTAAAATTTTGTGTTTTTTTTTCATTTGGTATATTGACATGGAGATGTCTAATTTTACCGAATATTTAGTATGTTGTAATTGTAACAATATGTATACGTTAACCCGTGGTGGCAATACGGTATAATTTAGAATACATATTCACAACTGAATTTACTCACAACATTCATAATGAATTGATAAATGTAATTGCGAAATTTATGGTTTCCTTATACAATAACAAATTTACTTTGAATACGCATTTACTTGTCCAATTTTCAAGCATGTTAGTAAAGCATATAATAACATATAAAGAACATTTACTTAAATAACATTGAATAGATTAAAAAAAAAACAACTAGGTATAATCCTTGACATGCGGCATTAAAGGTTTCAATCATTGTTTTTGACTAAATTCAATCAATTCATTAATTTATAACAATAATAACAATTCTAATACGGATGCTAATTACCCTCCACTCTTTCATCCATTTCTTATTATTGAATTGATTCAATACCTATATAATGCTTTACATAACATGTAAATAACATTTAGTTTAGTAACATTGAATAGATAAAAAAAAATCACAAATATGTACAATCATATAAATTCGGCATTAATGGTTTAAATGCTTGACTTTGACTAAATTTAATCAATACATTAATTTATAACAATAATATATAAGTGGTAATTCGAATGCTAATTACCCTCCACTCTTTCATCCATTTCTTATTATTGAATTGATTCAATACCTATATAATGCTTTACATAACATGTAAAGAACATTTAGTTTAATAACATTGAATAAATCAAAAAAAAAAATCACAACTAGGTATAATACTTAAAATTCGCCATTAATGATTTCAATGCTTGACTTTGACTAAATGTAATCATTACATTAATTTATAACAATAATAACAATGCTAATTCGGATGCTAATTACCCTCCACTCTTTCATCCATTTCTTATTATTGAATTGATTGAATACCTATATAATGCTTTACATAACATGTAAAGAACATTTAGTTTAATAACATTGAATAGATCAAAAAAAAAAAAATCACAACTAGGTATAATACTTAAAATTCGCCATTAATGATTTCAATGCTTGACTTTGACTAAATTTAATCAATACATTAATTTATAACAATAATAACAATGCTAATTCGGATGCTAATTACCCTCCACTCTTTCATCCATTTCTTATTATTCAATTGTTTGAATACCTATATAATGCTTTACATAACATATAAAGAACATTAGTTAAATAACATTGAATAGATCAAAACAAATTACAATTACAACTAAGTATAATGCTTGACATCCACACTTGACTTTGACTAAATTCAATCAATACATAAAGTTATAACAATAATAACAATTGTAAGTCGAATCCTAATTACCCTCCACTCTTTCATCTGTTTTTTATTATTCAATTGATTGAATTCCTATATAATGCTTGACATAACATATAAAGAACATTAGTTAAATAACATTGAATATATCAAAACAAATTACAACTAACTATAATGCTTAACATACGGCTGTTTTGCTTTGACTACTTGACTTTGACTAAATTCAATCAGTATATAAAGTTATAACAATAATAACAATCGTAATTCGGTTCCTAATTACCCTCCACTCTTTAATCTATTTGTTATTATTGAATTTATTTAATTCCTACATCAATACCTATATAATGCTTGATATACGCCATTTAATCAATAAATGATTGACCTTGACTAAATTCAATCAATACATAATGTTATAACCTTTAAAACAATGCTAATTCAAATGCTAATTAACCGCCCACCATTTCATCCATTTCTTATTATTCGATAACTTCAATAACTATATAAACAAGTCAAACCAATTCACATACGATTGTAATAAGACACGTTGGAACCACTTTGAGTAATCGCAAAGATATATTATTAGGTTAATTTCTGTTTCTCATATTTAATTACTTAAACATTAGTTATTTTGATTTTGATTTGTTGTTTTATTGAAGTCATCTTTTGGTTTTTACATCATTTTTTCCCAGTTAACAAGATCAATGGCTGCTGTAGATGCAAATGAGTTTAGAATGGTTAACCAAATTCATGTAAACCGAAACAGTGTGGCGTTAAAGCTAAAGATTATTCGGGTTTGGCGTCTACCCGATCGTCGCAATCCTAATGATGTGTACTCAATTGAAATGATCCTATGTGATGAAAATGTAAAAGTTAACAACACGTTTTTTTTATATCCTATTATTTTTAAATTTCATAACTTTTTTTTTAATTGTGATGTTTTTAATTTTAATGTATATCAATTATCTTATTTTTTTTATAATCAACAGGGTGACAGGATTCAAGCGAATGTATTTAAGCGGTTGTTTTTTAAATTCGAGAGGTTTCTGATTGAAAATTCTTCTCTTATTATAAGAAATCCAGGAGTTGGGGTCAATTCCTCTAAATACAAGTATGCTCCAAACCCAAACAAACTCTGCTTGAATATGAATACTCAAGTTTCCGAATATCATGGTTTCCAAGGTCCAGATTTTGGTTTCTCTTTTGTGCCATTTTAAAGAATTCTGGATAAGGAGGTTGATGAATATGTTACAATAGGTATATTTTCGTTCTAAAGTTTTTTTTTTATCACAACCAAACAATAATAATAGTTTTATAAGTTATCTTTCATTAATTTTTATTTTATAATTGATCTTAGATGTTATTGGACATGTTAACAAGTTCTTCAGCAATGATGATAAAGAAAAAAAAGGTTGTCGCTGATAAAAAGAGGTTAACAATGGAAATTCAAGATATCGAGTATGTATTCTTTATTTATTTTTTTTTTGTTTTTTTTTTTTTGCATTGTATATATAAAAAAAATTACGTACCTTTATAAATTGTTTATTTATTTTTTACTAAAATAATTTGTACTTTTTTGAAGGGGCTTGCGCATCTATTTAACGTTGTGGGATAGTTAAGCCATGGAGATGTCTAAATATGTTGCAACTCATCAAACAGAGAAAGAATTTATAATAATAATGCAGTTTGGCCGTTTGAAGTTTTATAATGGTTGTATAATGTTAATAAATATATATAGTTATATTTATATTTATACATACATTATATTTTGCATTATAAATTAAGTTCTAACTTCTAAATTTTCTTTTTATTAAATAAATAAAATATTTTTTCCTAATTTTTTTTATAGGAAAACCGTATGTTTCTAACTCTTTTGGAGATCGCGTTAGTCGACTGTTCATAAATGGAGATATTGAAGATATAAAGCTGTACAAAAAAGGGTATGTACTATTACGTTTTTCAATACGAATTACACAACCTTTATAAACAGTCTCAATAAATATGTAATGTGTATTGATTAAATTATTTTTATCAGGTTGGGTAAGAAAATCGATGATAATCCTTCCTCTTCTCATCAACCATATGGAACTTCTATGTTTTGCTCTGATGAAGATGAATTTGTCCATAACACTCCTTTTAGTAACATTGGCGACATTTGTGAGATTCAAGAGGTAAGTATAATGTTCATACTTAAATACGATATTTATAATTAAATATAAAAAATTGTAATGAGGTTAAAATTTTAATTTTTATTTAATATTAATTTCCAATGTATACCATATACTATCTTATTTTGGTAACAAACTATAATATTCATACAGGCGCAGGCTTTGGTATTATTGGGTACTATTAAAGACCTGTTTACCGAAATTGGCTGGTACTACATGGGATGCCCCAAATGCACCAGAAAATGTAGTATTGATTATATAATCAAGCAGGTTGGTGAAGGAAGTTCAGATTTTGAGGAAGAAAAGGTTTACGAGTGTTTGAATGATAGTTGTAGTGCCAAAAAAGTTGAGCCTACACCAAGGTCGGATATATTTTTAACATCTATTATAATTTCACAAATATACTTTCATTTCAACCCAACTTAGTTATAAATTTTTGTTGTTTTTTTTTCAAATTTTTTTTCTAGGTTTAAAATTCAGGTTCGTGTGCAAGACGTTAATGGTGCTGTATCGCTTACGTTGTTTCATCGTGACGTTGCACAACTTATTAGTAAAAGTGCTTCTGAATTGCTTGAGTTGAATACGGTATTCCATATTTTTAACTACATTTTAAGTATAAAATTATTTTTAATAATTCCTTAATTATAGTTTTGTAATAATTATGTATTTGGTTATTCCTTATATATAGGTTGGTGATACAGTTGAATATCCTGAAGAGATTAAGACTTTGTTAGACAGAGAGTTTGCTTTTAAAATCTTTGTCTCTGGGTTCAATTTAAACAACAAATATGATGTTTATGGTGTAACTAAGATAACTGATGATCCAACAATTATCTCGCATCTTAAGAAAAAGTTATATGTAGGACAGGTACATATTCGAATTCCATTTCACATAACTTAGCAAATTTTATTTATGTAAGACTTTATTACATTTCTAAGTTTTTGCATATTTTTTTTAACAGCCTGCTGAATCAGAATCACTTCACACGTCTCTCATGGCAATGCCGTCTAATGTTATTTCTGTTTCCAAGGTACCATTTGCACAAACACTTATATTCATAGTAATACATTTTACTTATTTTTTCTTTCATACACAATCACTGATGATTCTGATACATATGTTTGTAACTATTTTTTGTTTAGGAATCTGACACAGGCGATAATGATACGCCAATTTCCATTGTTGATAAGAAAGTTTATGCTGAAGGAGAACAATGTTCTATCAGTTTCAAGTATCAAATGGTTAAGCGTAAACTGATTGACGCGATCTCTGATGATGAAAGCACACCAATTCCTTCAACTAAGATTGGAAGTGGTGGTAGTATGGAGTAACTTAAAATTACGTTGAGCCTCTCGTCTTCCTAAACCCAAAATGAAGAGGATTTGTTTTCTATGCTTATGGTAAACCAGTTTCATTGCTTTATGTTTTGTTTTTTTAATAATTTTGAACAATTTCTACTTTGTTATTTTCTCTTTATACCATGATATGGTTTCCTCTTTTTATTAAGTTTCATAACGATCATAATATTTAATAAATGCGTTTGCTTGATTGATAAGTATGTTTTCATCCATTTGAATATTATGTTGAGTATATATAGATACAACTAGATTGGTGGATGTACTCATCAAACATAATTTTCAGTTTTATTTTTGTATGATTCATATCTAATTAAAACTAAAAGATTGTAACATAAATGTTGTAAATCGTTTCAATTTTTTTACCAAAATATATTGTTGTGATACAAGGAAAAATGGATCGGCCCAATATGTTACTAAAACAATCCCATATAAAATACATAACATACATATTACATAACTTATTGGGTTGAATGTTTATTATTAGCCATAGGCCCGATTGTTTTACTCTTAATATCTGATTCAGCCCAACAACAATTGGTTTCATTATATACCTACCTAATTGATAATTGTTTCACTTTTTTATATTTTTCGGTTCTCCCAAAAAACTACTTTACCAATATGTAAGTAACCCTTGATCTTCTTCACTTTTAAGATATTTCGATACTTTCAATAACTTGCAGACTTCATGTTTAGAAATATGGTACATTTAATAAATTTGAATATCTTTTTTTAGCTTACTTGGACCATGGTGATCAGAATGTCACTTGTGAAGATTGTAATGCTAGACTGTGGAGCTGTGAATCTACTAGAGGGCTTAATAGAAGTAATACTAAAAAAAATTTCTCTCTGTGTTGTGGTTATGGAAAAGTTATGCTTCCTCCTTTTAAGGAGGCGCCACACAGTTATAAAGATAATTTTAATGGAGTTGATTCTAAAAGAAAATTCTTTTTAAAGAACATAAGACGATTCAACTCTATGTTTGCATTTACATCCATGGGTGGAAAAATTGATAGGTCTATAAATCATGGTAATGCTCCATTCATCTATCGTATAAGTGGTGAGAACTACCATGCTTTGGGAAATCTTTTACCATCACGTGGAAAAAATCCAGTATTCTCTCAGCTATACATATATGATACTAAAAATGAAGTTTCGAATAGAATCAATGTTGTTGGGTATGTTATTTTTTTATTGTCTTTTGTAGAAAACTTTAAGGATTTTTAAGTACTTTCGATTCTAATGTATTCATTTTATTTATAGTGATGCAGATGAGGAATACTCATCAGAAAAGGCCCTTGAATTTCAAATTGTAAAGGAATTGAAAAAAATGTTGGATGCCAAAAACTCCTTGGTGAAATCTTATAGAATGGCGAGAGATTGTTTTCAGAAGAACCCTGATGCACAAGTCAAGCTTCGATTAAACAGAATGAGGAAAGAAGATGGTAGAACCTACAACCTACCCATGGTTTCTGAAGTTGCTGGATTGATAATTGGTGACCTTAATGAAGAAACAGATAAACATGACATTGTTAATGCCTCTTTAAGTTCATCATACATTTGGCACAAATGCACTGTTTTAGAGTTAACAAAAAATATGCGGTTGCTTTCTGGAAGCTGCAGTTCTGATATTGAGGAAACTAAAAAGTTTGCATCTTGGCTTCTGGACATAGGAGAAGGAAAGGTTGATACAATAAGTGATGATCAAGATGTTATTTTGATACCTGATGACTTACTTATTTCTCAATCTTCGGATCCTGTTTCTGATTTGATAGCCTTTGTTTATCCTTCACTTTTGGATAACATCCACATTCCGACTTATTTTCAAGATCGAGCTATATTGGCACCGAAGAATGAAGTTGTTCATGAAATTAATGATATATTACTTTCAATGTTTCCCGGTGACGAAGTTGAGTATCTAAGTTCGGATAGTGTTTGCCAGTCTGAAGATGTGAACAAACAGGTTGATGAAAGATTAGTTTCTCCTGATGTCCTTAATGGTCTTAAGTTTTCTGGAATACCAAACCATCGTTTGGTTTTGAAAGTTGGCGTTCCCGTAATGTTACTCAGAAACATTGATCAGAAAAGTGGTTTGTGCAATGGGACAAGGTTACAAGTTGTTAAAATGAGAAAACGTGTCATTGAAGCGAAAATCATATCAGGAAGTAACATTGGAATGCGAACTTTTATTCCAAGAATTACTTTATCCCCCTCAGATAAGAAAATTCCTTTTAAATTTAACAGAAGGCAATTTCCACTTGCTGTTTCTTTCGCAATGACAATAAACAAAAGTCAAGGACAATCCTTATCCAGAGTTGGGTTGTATTTGAAGGATCCAGTTTTTTCACACGGGCAGTTGTATGTTGCGCTTTCAAGAGTCAAAAGTCGAGATGGACTGAAGATAGTTATAGTAGATGAAAATGGTGAATTGACGAACAAAACATCAAACGTTGTGTACAAAGAAGTCTTTCAGGATTTATGAATAATGTGAGTAATTTTTATGCAATTTTTTAATTATCTTTATTGACGTTATGTATATACAACTTCAATAATAAAGTATTATTTTGAACTTTTTTTGTGTGCTTTGAACAGTGCGTTGCATTTTGTCAATAAACCAAGTTATGTACTAATTACAATTACATTAAAAATAAAAATATGATAAAAAGTCATTTACAAAAACATAATGTATTCATACCTTTGTTATTTTTTTCAAAACTTTATACTTTGGTTTAGTACTGATCATAATAGGTAATCGGTTTTCATTACTAACGTTACTGAGGGCTTATAAAAAATATCCACTTTGACATGAAAACCATAGTTATATGTTAGTTTTACTTTTAATACTCATTTAATATCAACGCATGACGTTTATATAAGAAAAAAATTTCAGGCTAACCGTTATTTTTAACACTTTACGTTTGTAGCCACTAAACTTGAACAATACAACTCTTAGTTTCATATAATTTTTTTATTTACTATGGTTTGCACCGTGGGTCCCCACGGGTCTCAAACCTAGTAAGACTATAAGGAGTGGTGGGGGGGGAAGAGGTGGGGGGAAGCGCCATGTGGCACTTGTGGGTCCCTTTTGGGGGGGAAAATAATTGTGGGGAGTGGAAGGGGGGGGAAGAGGTGGGGGGAAGTGACACTTGGCATTTCTTTTTTCTTTTTTTTTTCTTTTTTTTATAAATTAAATAATAATAATAACAATAATAATAATAATAATAATAATAATAATAATATAAACCGGAAAATATAATAAATTAATAAAAAAATAATTAATATTAAGTTAATAAAAAAATAATTAATATTAAAGTAATAAAATTTTAATTAGTATTTAATTTTACACTTTGAATTTCAAATTTTCCCACCACTGCTCCACACAGTACAAACATTAATTTTTCCCACCCAGAAGTTTGAATTTGAAATTTTGAATTTGAAACTCTGAATTTCAAAGTTTCCCCCCCACTGCTTCATCCTTCTAACCCTATAAATACAACACCTTACCAAATTCTCAGTCACACATATTCCTCTTCCCTAAATCAATGAATAACATGGGTGACGGTTTTCAAGCAGGAGCTGCTGGCCCGTCTAATATCCGGCAGTATTCTCGCCGGTATCCCAGGGGACGGGGCCGCCCCCGGAGACTACCATTCTCCTCATCTCCTCCTCCTACTGCTCCACAACCTCCTATTTATCCTCCTCCTCCTCCTCCACAACATTGGTTACCTCCCCCTCCTGTTGCTGCTGCTGCACAACCAACCATTCCTCCTCATCCTCCTGCCGATGATGACTGGACGGATGAGGAATTGGTCTGGGCTATGGATTATGTCATGGCCCATCAACAAATGGAGCGACTAACGTTGTCGCCCCCTACCCCCTGGGCTGCTTCACTCCCCCAACACCAGACTACTCCCACCCCCACCCCCATCCCCCAACAGCAACCTACCCCCATCCCCATCCCCCAACAGCAAACTACCCCCATCCCCATCCCCCAAGACCATGGGACTTCCCCAACTGAGGGGGACTTGGAAGCCCTGAGGGAGATTGAGGAGGAGGAGTACTACTATAACCAACCTACCCCTCGTAGTGAGTACTACTACTTCCCCTCAGATGCGAGATCTGATGGACGGGACAGCTCACGTTCCGTCTCACCCGAGTACTACTTCCCCTGGGACAACTACTCTCCATAGTGGAGAAAATTAGGATTAATAATTAATTTAGGATTTATTTATGTTTAAATAAGTAATCTAGGATTTATTAATGTTTAAATAAGTAATTTAGGAATTATTAGGATTATGTAATGGTTGTTTTAGTGTGTAATGGTTATTAAGTAATTTAATTATGTAATGTTTGTTATTTATTTTTTTTATTTAATTTAATTTTTTTTTTTAAATAACAGATTGTCCCATTTTTTTTTTTAATTAATTGTCTTCATAATTAATATTAAAGTAATAATGGCCATCCAACCATCAAGTGCCACGTGTCCCCCTACTCCCCCCCCACGCCGGTGAACCCCTCCCCGCCCCCAGCCCCACGCCACCTCTCCCGCCCCTATGGCGGCGGTGTTCCCCCCCCTTCCCGCCCCTCTCCCGCCCCCACTCCCACTAGTCTAAATAAACAAATGGAATCAACCATGACATCAAAATCCGACATTAAAACACATGTCACAGACCTATTGAACAACGACAAACCCGACCCACACCCTATCAATATCATGTCGCCTCACACTCTAACTTTACCCTGTTTCTCGCCCTCACACACACACTAGTTAACAAAACGAGAGCCGTTGATTATAAAACAAACCACTCTATATCCCGAAAGCAACGACGATACCAACACAGACAAAAACCCAACGAATCCCAACGACAATGCTATGTCCGACTGGATACAAAACGCATTATGCACCCTACACGTGTCAACTCCTCTTAGCTGTCTTGCTAGCTCCGTCCCCGTCGATCCTGCGGACATTAGCAAATATGCAAACACCTGTAAAACGACGTCGTTAGAGATTTCAATTACACTCTATTGTCGTTTTGTGGGTGAGCAGATAAGTTGGATGAAATTTAAGCAATGAGAACCTGAGTAAATAATACCTGGTCGTGACCGAAATCGAACCAGACTTGTGAAAACTCTGGAAAGACGGTGCAACCGCTGTAGATCTCCCAAACGGATGCTCCGATTTCGAATAATGAGTAGAGAGCGACGATCGAATTCGCAGCGAACACGAAGCTACATAGTTGTAAAATGTTACTTTGTGAAGAAATTGAGTAAAGGAGGTAGTAAAAACTAAATAGTAACAAATTTGTGAGCCGCATAGTTGTAAATTGTAATTAACTAATTTGTTGTGTTTTATGATGAAATTGTAATGAAATTTAAGAGAAGTACTAAATAGTAACAAATTTGTGAGCTGCATAGTTGTAACTAACTAATTTGTTATGTTTTATGATGAATTTTTGATGAAAGTGAAAGAAACAAGGTAGTAAGTAAGTAATTAGTAACAAATTTGTGATCAAATTTGTTATGTATGTGAAGAATTTGTGAAACTGCATAGTTTTAATTCAGAAAGGAACGGCGGCGCAGCTTGTTGCTCGCCTGCCCGTTGTCTTGATGTAATTTTTCTTGTTCTGGAATAATATTTATTATTATTGATCATTCGCTAATTTGTTAGTTTTGTGATGAAAAGCGGATATAAACCGTTGAAAAAAATACATATGAGAGGTGCAGGTAAACGGGCAACAAGTGCGTCATAGACCTTTCACGACGAATTTGAGAGAAATGAGGTAGCAAGTGGTAATAAATTTCTGAAACCGCGTAGTTTTAAATCACTAATTTGTCAGTTTTGTGATAAAATTATGATTAAATTAAGAGAAAGGAGATATTATTTTTGTAAATTGTCAGTTTTGTGACAAAATCCGTTACTATTTTTTTTTTGGTTCGTTTACGGCCCTATTATATAATAACAAATTTTTAAAGGTACTAATTTGCAGGTTTTGTGATAAAATTGAGAGAAAAGGGGAAATGAGTTACCGAAAGGCACCAAAGTGGTACCAACGAGGGGAATCAACACCATCATCAGCAGCAGCATTAGTGGTGAGCATAAACACAGCAGCAGAGAGAGAGAAGCAGAAGGCGGATAACCGGAACACGAGTATCCAGTAATTGAAGCGGCGAAGGTTAGACTGGGAGACAGTGGATTGGAACAGAGGCGTGTCGTGAGGGTGCGTCTGGTGAATGCGTGGCCGTGGAGACGGACTCTCAACGCCGCCGTTGCGGACCATGGTTAGGGTTAGGGTTCGGTGGGGATTGAATAATAATAATAATAATAATCATGGAGAGTGTGGGGAAGATGGTGTGGTTTTCATGGAGGATGTGGTAAAGTGAATGAAAAGGTGTGTAGTAGAAAGAGTGTGAAAGAGGAGAGAATGCTTTTTAGTTTTCTTACTTTTTCTTTTTTAGATTCTCATTTGAGTTCTTTTGTGTTAAAAATTTAATTGTTAAAATAATAACTTCTTTTAAAAAGCAACTTTATGGAACGATTACGTACACGTTTATACTCAAAATCATTTGTCATTTCCCGCGTGAATCTTATACTAGCGTAATATTATAATTTTAATTTTGGAGCTATTGACCAGGGTGATTCCATTTTTTTTTAACGATCAACAAAAAATTTTTATATCACCAAGGCTAGCGGGTTACTAGCAATACGCCTTACATACAATAATACACCATAATACGTACAATGGTATCACCAGCCTAAACTAGAAAGATTAAACTTACACCATAAATTCCAATCAAGTCCCGGTTGTTTCGCCCTTGCCTTGACCCAAAACAGACTAATAGCTTTAATATCACCAAGAACCTTAGGAAGATGAACCTGTTTTTGATTAAATATCACCTCGTTTCTGTGTTTCCAAATGCACCATATCGTAGTCAAGCAGATTGCATAAAACGCCTTTTTCCTCTTCTTTGAACCTCCAATGTGTTTGTGAAGTTGTAGTAAGTCTCTGAACTGGAAAGCAAAGATCGGACCTATGTTGCACCATTGCGCCACGAGTTGCCAAATGATTTGAGCGAGACCACACGAGACGAAGAGTTGCTCGGTGGTTTCTGCGAGATCACCACAAAACGGACAGAGGTCCGAGATCACAGCAACGTTTCGTCTTAGCAGATTGGACTTTGTAGGTAGCCTATCTAACTCAGCACGCCACGCAAGAATAACGGCCTTCGATGGAACCCATGAATTCCTTTCAACCATGAAGGATGCCGGAGCAAACCTGTGAGACTACAGCCAACGTTTCAGATCTGCAACAGAAAAATCCAGCCCCGAACCCGTAGCCCAGACCCATGTATCAGCAGAACTGGAAAGAGCCGAAACAGGAATCGTAGACTCGAACAAATGCAGCTCCGACTGTTATGCAGCAGTAAATGCATCTCTTCTCCAATCCCAACCCCAGCCCAAACCCGAATGTAACACCCGATCAGCAACAGTAACTTGTTTATTCCTCTCTAAGGCGAACAGCGCTGGGAAAACCACGGACAAAGGAGCGTCCGCAGCCCAGGTGTCTAACCAAAAAGAGACGCCCAACCCGTTCCCCACCACCCCTTTTATAGCCCAACCCACATCCAACCCGGCCCGTTTAGCCACCTGCATAGCTGAATGAACTTGTTTCCAGGAACCCGAGATCGAGAGCTTGGCTGGAATAGGATTCCAGTCCCGATTCGACCCGTGAATAGTCCAAATAACCTTTCGCCAAATAGCATTAGAATCAATTTTAAACCTCCACCACCACTTCTACATAAGAGAGAGATTCGCATCGAGGAGAGAACCGAAGCCGAGACCACCAAACTCAACCGAAGCCGAAACCAGGGTGATTCCATTAGACCTTAGACCAAGAGGTGTGGTCTGGTGACTCAATCGGAGAGGGGGGGTCCCAAATGTGAACACCTTTCCTCCCTTCCCTTTTTCATTTCGGTGGTCACGGGAATTTTCCCCTCCCTTCCTGAGACCATTCCTTGGTTTAAATATAATATAATAAAAGAAAATAAAAGGTGGAACCATTTCCTTGGTTTGGAGGAAGGAAATAGAAAAATAACATGACGTTGATGTGGACTTAGGGGAAGAAGGGAGAGCCACGCCCCATAGGCAAAATGTATGAATGGTTAAGTGTTGAATCATTAAGTTGGACCTCTTAATGGTTAGTATTCTTGTCCCACATTGATAGGATAGCATCGTTAAGGTTCAGCCTAGTTCAGTGCTTGATAGTTCAGTAACATTTCAAATCTTAATGGTTCAGCCTTAACCATTTCATTTAGAAGCTGAAACAAACATGCTGAATGCTGAATCATTTAGCGTTGAATGATCAGAGTCTCGTTAAGAGGCTTACCAAATAGCCCCTTAATTATTTTTGAATTGGTTTGAATTAATGTTTGTTTAGTTTTTTTAAAAGATATTTATTTAATGGTTTATGGAGTCTCTTAATATGTAATTTTTTATAAATATGTTGACCCTTCAAAGATTACTTCTTAAATGGTTAGGACTCGTAATGCCTCACCACAATCAGTGGCGAAGCTTGACCCGAAGGTTCGGGGGGTCGGAAGTCACCGGGGGTTCGGAAGTCACTGGTTTCGGGGGGTCGAAAACCAGTTTCGGGGGGTCGAAACCCTATATTTTCAAAATTTTCTATACGGATACTATATAATCGGAACTTCTGCGCGAAAATCCGGGGGGTCGGCCGCTCCTCCCCGCCCCTACAAACCTTCGCCAGTGACCACAATATTGTCAAACAACCAATATGCATGTTAAGATAGAGATTACTTTATATGATTCATGTTTGTTAAGTTTTGATACATTTTTTTTTTGCTATGCGTAATGTAATGAATTTTATTTATAAAACAACAGATGACTTGAATAGAACTGGTGTTAGAATAATTGCGAATAGTACTATTAGTCAGTAGTTGGCCAACAACTGACTACTTTTGAGCTAATTAGTCCATCAGTTGCTAGTCAGTCCTAGTCAGCCAAGTCCGTTTCAAATCGGACTAATCAAAACCCTAATTTGAGTCAAAATTAGACCAAATCAAAAGTGAAACGAGTTCTTACCTTGATTCGAACAAAAATCAGACCTGCTCCCGTCTCCGTTGTATGAAATTGAACCCCATAATCAATTATACTAGGCAAATCTAGGGCTAGGGTTTGTGTTATGTTGTGGCGTCTGACAAAACGAAGGAGAGGGGGAAGAAAGGGTAGCTTATGAAGAACGTGGTGGGAATTAAGAATTTTTAAAGTTTGGGTATTTTTGACGTTTAATCCGTGTCCATCTTTATTACACAATTATGGCTGCAAACGAACCAAACGTTAGGCGAACGGTTCGTGAACCGTTCGGCAGGAACTTCGTTTGTGTTTGTTTAACTAAACAAGTGAACATGAACAGGAGTCGCATTCGTTCATTTATATTCATGAACGTTGGATAACGTGTTCATTTATGTTCGATTGCCCATTAGGTTCTTTAACTTTTATTTTCCCCTCTCCCTGAGTTCATTTCTTGACCGTTGCACCATTCCTTGGTTTAAATAAAATAATAAAAAAAATGAAAGGGGAAAGAAATTGTGACCTGACCAATTTCAATCTAATAACATGACTTTTGTATCTCTAGGTGTTTGTATAAGCCTATTTTGACAATGAATAAACTCCCACTCACATGATTAGTTCCAACGATCTCTCCTGATAGCTCTTTGTTTGAAAAAAAAAAAAAAAAAGATATATGATAAACAAGTATTGTAACCTTTGTATATGTTGAAACACGTCATTAATTAGCATAGCGATCTTTATCTTTGTGTATGTTTAAATGAACCATGCAAATATCATATGCTCCTTGACAAAACTTCAGGCTTTAAATAGCAAATTTAGTACGCAATATCATTGTGCTACACAAGTCCATGTTGTGTGTACATTTTGTTAATTGACATAAGTTCGCTACTGATACGCGAGTAAAATATTTACACAAGTGATGATTCACGTAACATGCGACTCTTAGCCAGCAATGATAAGTTTTTAAGTCGATTACATGAGCAAAATAACATATGTAAACAAGGATTCATGTGTACCTTATGACTATAGGCGTCATTGTTTTTTGACCTAACTAATTTTCCATGATTTTATCTTTATAGGACTTCTTTTAAAAAATAAAAGAATACACGTCGATTATATGAGCAAAATTAGATACGTGACCAAGAATTCATGACTATCTTCTAGCTATAGCGGTGATTGTTTGTTGACATAACTAAATTTCCGCGATTTTTCTCAATGAGATTTTTATTAAAAAAAATAAAAGAAAAAACTTGAAGATATTGTAAAAGAGGAAAATAAATGTTTCCTACCACCAGCAAGTGCAATCCACATTACATCCCTCACATTGCTAAAATTGTGTTCATGTTTTTCTATAGACAGAAAAGAGATGTAAAAGCTAAAAAAATGTATTTTTAAGATCTTTTTGAAGAATAGTAATCATTTATATTAGTTTTATGCATTTATAAGGGAAGCCACTTTAGAAGTTCAGATTATATAACAAATGCATTTTCACGTGTTGCAAAAACAGTCTTTACATATTTTGAATAAACCAAAAGCAAAACAAGGAACATATAGAATAGTCAGCCATAAGGACTCACCACATAATCGGTTTCACATAAGCTCTTGCGATTTTCTCACACATCGGCCAACTTTCTTCCTGAATTCGTCTCTTCTCTCTCTCCATTCTTTCTGTAATCATAATATCATGTTTCAATTTCATAAATCAAACAATAATGTGCAAAAACTAGAAGTGGCAAAATGAACAGGTCTAGCAGGTAACGGGTCAGAACTAGTTCTCGTAACATGTTTCAGCAAATTCTTTTAAATATCTTTTTGCAGAGTAAAATCAAAACTGGCAAAAAATGGTAAATCTAAGATAAAAACTTGACATTGTAGGTAAGAGTAACAACTAATAAATGGGTAAAACATGATTATTTGGAGGTTGTAGGTATTAAAAATACCCTCTAGAGGGTTTTTGACGCCTTTGACATGTTCCTTTATTCGCAAGTTCTCTAATTCTTTATGTCTGACCCGTCATTCCGTCAAATATAAAACATAAACCGGATTGACACTTTCATAATGGGTCATTATTGCCACCTCTGGTAAAGGGGGGGGGGGGGGGGGGGGGGGGGGGGGGGGAATATAATTGTTACCGCAGCTTCCACGTTAGCAGGTGATTCATCGTTAGGGCTAGAAAGCATTGATATAATGCTTAAGACTATGCTCTCTACCTGCAAATATCATATTTTGAATCATCTCATGAAAGGTTCAAACACAACTACAAGAAAAAAAATTACAATCGATGTAATCGAGTAGTGTAATCACACGAAGTAGTGTGACACCTAACAGGAAGGCTTCTGAAACAATCAAGTGCAGGTGGCACAATGGCACGAACAAAATAGGTTGAGTTTGCCAACACTTTCTTTTACATCTTTTTGGTTTCATAAATAGTTAACATATCGAATATAATAACAAAAACTATTATTATAACTCTGAAAACTTTTCAAAGTAAAAGAATATAAAATGCTGTGAATGCTTCAGTTTATAAGTAGCCACAGTTAGTTAGTCAATGAATACAAGACAGTGTGGTATCGGTTTGTATATTCGGGGAGATGATTTGGCATATGTCCCGATCGGGAACACCGCCCCCACCCTTTGTTTTCGGTGACTTCGGGAGTTCGCGGCTTTTCTACCGTTTGCACCGAGCTCCACTATTGGTTATTCTTTTTTTTATTATTATTATTTTAAAGGAAGGGGGAAGGAGGGGGAACCATTTCCTTGGTTTGGGGGAGGGAAAGGGGGAAAATGATGTGGCGCTGATGTGGCATTTGGGGGAAGAGGGCACCACACCATATAGCATTACTTACGAAAGGTTGAGCCAAAGGGCTTGTAGCCTAGCAGTATCAAGGAGTGTATTAAAGGTGTTAGTCCCTAAGTGGTTGAGGATTTTAGTCCCGAGGTGGATATTGGTGTAGATTTAGGATTAGGTTTGGTGGGTGTGAGAGTGGGGCTGTTTGGTTGATTAAGTGCTGAATCATTAAGAGGTCTGAATGGTTAAGAGGTCTGTATGGTTAAGTGCTGAATCATTAAGTTGGACCTCTTAATGGTTAGTTTTCTTGTCCCACATTAGTATGAGAGTTTCATTAAGGTTCAGCCTAGTTCAGTGCTTAATGATTCAGTGCTTAATGGTTCAGCAACATCCCAAGTCTTAATGATTCAGCCTTAACCATTCCATTCAGAGGATGAAACAAACGAGTTGAATGCTGAATCATTCAGCACTGAATGGTTAAGAGCCTCATTAAGAGGCTACCTTAGTCATTCAAAAGAAAACACCTGAGCAACACCACCATAGTTTGCTAGAATTTGTCGATTTGAACAAAGTGTAGAAATATAAATGCAAATGAGCTAATTGTACTTGACATTTTTATTTGAAAAATCACCAAGATCACTTAACTTTTGAAAATTGTAGGGTTCTGTTGCATTACACAAGTACAGAGGTTTTCTTGCAGCAAGAAACCAAACACAATGGTTAGAAAAGTCAAATTCCCATTCTTTCTCTCACATACTATTACAGGCATACTGAGTAATGATCATCACTATATATCTTTTTTCGTTAATTTTATTCAATAACTCGAAAATCGATTCATTGAACATTCCTAAGGTATTTGCTAGTGTCTATATGAACATATAAATCATAGAGCAGTTGCTCTCTTCTATTCGTTCAATTCCTAACTAATCTATTATATACACGTCTTCAAACTTATCTTTCCCATGCTTGTTGAATTTTTTTGGCATTAACAAACATCATGCACAATGACACACACATAATTCGTAAACCCAACCCAACACAAAATACATGCTTATAAGCAATCGACGACATACCGTGTGAACTGGCATCCAGCGCTCACTTGCAAGTTCGTAGCCATTAGGATCATCACCAGGCGGATGAAGAATCGATATACAGACCTTGCCATCAGGATAGACTGTATAAAACCAAACGTAAACATTTATTATGCGAAAAAAAAAAAAAAAAAAAAGATGAAAAGGTATTTGGGAATAAGAAAAACATCCAAAGAAGTGAATACTACGAAAAAGTATGTCACGTAAGCTCCCTACTAACCGTTTGGATGCCAAATCTCGGAGGTAAATCTAACTGTTGGAGGACTGTTTGGATAATTTTGCGGGAAGGTCATTATAGCATTGAAAAACCCTCCATCACTGAAACAATGAATTCAGAAACGAAGGGTCAGAACTCAGAAACATATTCTTCATAAGATAATCTTAAAAGACCAAAGCTTCAATCACTGAGCAGAAAAAGGGACAATGAGCAATTCACTAGAAAATGTACAGTTTATACATAATTGATAATTTAGCAAGAAACTATTAATTTATACTTTATTTTACTTCTATTTTCATACTATATATAATTTTCTGTCCACTTTATTTTCTGTAAGGTTTGCCTTCATCTCACCCTTACCGGACCTTACTCTATGAGTGAAATTTACTAGGTCCGTGTGTTCTTTCATTTGTTGTGTTTATTTGAGCAAGAAACTATTGAGGTTTTAATACAAAACAACAAATTATGATGTGTAATGTGTTTATCTACACAAAAAGAAATCAACCCAAATTACAGACCTAAAAGAGAGCAGAAAAAGGGACAATGAGCAACTCACGGACTCACCACAGTTTATACATAATTGAGCAAAAAAAACTAGTAATATACACCTTATGTTACTTGCATAGTTGTATTTTTTTAAAGTATATACTTTTCAGTCCTCCACTTCCTTTTCTCTCCTACCCCTAAGGTTTGCCCTCATCTCACCCTCTACGTACCTTACTCCGTCTCTTGCGCCTAGGCCCATTTTTCAGGCGATGATTCAGGCACAGATTCCGGCGAGATTCCCAAGTTCCGAGAGTTTCCAGCCAAATTTTCTAAATTATGGCTAGATTACAGCCATATTTCTACTTTTATCTAAGGAAAACTACTTTATACATTGATACACTTTATTTTAAAACTTTTGATGCTAATTAGATGATATTAAATGTTATATAACAACTTTTGTTTATTTTATTTGAAAATCAGTATTATTTTTCTAATACATAATATATTTTTACTTTTTTTCTTTGTTTGCTTTTTTCATATTAGGCCCTCGCTTTTTTGTGTCTTGTGCCCTGGGTTTTAAAAAGCGCGCCTGAGGGCCTAATAATACTGGAATATATATATATATATAGGATATATATAGGATATATAAAGGCCCGCTTACGGCTGTGCGCATATAATGTATATATGTGTGGCCCTTGGGGGCAAAAGTAAAGTTGCACTAATTTTAACGTTATTTACTAATTTTGTGGAAAATAACGTTAAAAATGACGGACTGTTAATCATGCATCAGGTAGTGGCGTTAATAGCCAAAAGACAAGGGGGTACATGCACCAGTCGGGTTTGTCCCGATTGCTAAGTGTTATGTGCCTTATGTCTAAGGCTTGATACAAAACCACTATTGAGCCGGGGTCTCACTGGAAGCAGCCTCTCTATTCCCACAGGGTAGAGGCAAGGCTGTCTACATCTTACCCTCCTCAGACCCTACCTAAGTTTTTGCTATTGGTGGGATTAACTGAGTATGATGATGATGATATATAGGATATCTAAAAAAAATTATATAATTAGTGTGCGCTTCGGGTACGAAAATCCCACGCTTTTTGCGCCTAGCGCTTTTTAAAAGCAAGCTTGCGCCTAGGCCCCAACATGATTTTAAAAAAACGGGTGAGGCGTACGCCTCGATATGCGCCTCGAGGCGAAACTCTAAGAAAACGAGTCCGAGGCGCGCCTCATGGGGTTCGGCTTGTACATACGCCTCTAAGGGATGAGGTGCTAAAAAAAATGTGCGCCTCGGGTGGTTTAGGGTGTTTTTTATGTTTTTTTTTTTTTTTTTTGGTGTTTTAGACTTTTTTGGTCAATTATTTTATTTTTGATGTGTGTTTTTGATGTTTTAGACTTTTCTAGGTCTAAGTATTTTATTTTTTATAACACATAATTTTTTATATTTATTTTTTGACTACGCCTCGAGCTTACGCCTCAGTTCGCCTCGAGGCTTACGCCTCATGAGGCGAAGGGAAAACGCCTCGAGGCTCGTTTCCGTTCTTTTAAACTTTGGGCCCCAAGCGAGGCCTATGCGCTAGCGCCTTTGATAGCTATGCCTTACTCCACGGGTAAAATATTACTAGGTCCATTTATTTGTTTCGTTTGTTGTGCAATAAACTAGAGAGCTTTTAATACATAACAACAAATTATATGATGTATTTATCTACACAAAACAACTGCAAAACCCTTAAAAACCCAAACCAAATCCAAGAAAACCAAACAAAAACCCACAAAATCAACTTTCATGAAGACAAAACAACACACAGATTCAATAATATATATATAAAAAAGAAAAAAAAAAACTCACTATAATGTATCAGGAGGCCCAATTACAGTAACACTCCATTCAAACAAATTGCTTTCATCAACAAGACCAGCAGAGAATCCATCAACAGGGTTTTTACAAAGATCTACATAAACATAAATAATAATAATAATAATAATAATAATAATAATAATAAAGGAAATTGATATTGAGAGAATGAATTAAATTAAAACCTTTGAGTTGTTTCTGAAGAAGGAGACTTGCTTGAGATGAAGAAGCCATGGATTAACAAGAAGGGGATTTTAGAGTAAAAGCCCTTGATTATTTATAATTTATAATTTAATTTTATATATAACACGAAGTCACGAACCCTTTTTGTTGTTCAAGTGTTAAAGCATCAAACAAAAATTGGCTTCTACTTATGAATTTGTATAGCATCAAACAAAATTGGGTTCTGCTTCTGAATTTTATATGTTTTCACTAGCTTTTATCCCGGGAGCGTCCCGAGGTTAAAAATATAACAATTCTAATAATACTAATACTAATAGTAATAATTATTACTCTTGTAATTAAATAAATAAAAAAATAACCTTGCTATAAGGTGATACCATGTGTTGCAGTATTGCGTGATTCTTTCTCCTAGCTTCTCTTGATGAAGTATACCTATGCATCTTTAAAAGAGTAAAATTCCAATGAAAGCATGGCGATTGGGCTGAATTTCAACATCGTAGATAAAAACCTGGTTTAAAAGAAAAAACATTATTAATGAATAACCTGAACAGTTTGTGTTTTTTTTTCCTGTATGAACGAAACCCCACAAAAATAGTCGGTTTTTTTTCTCCGTTTTTTATATAGCACTATGGTACTCGTTGGAAAGATAATAAAACGCTCGTTAATTTGGTGTAATTTTTTTCTTTAAAAAAACTCGTATATAAAAGATATTAACGTTTAAAAATTATGGGAACAAACATAAGAGAGAAAATTTTAAATTTGTTTTTAGATTAGGTTTTATATTATTATTTATTTTTTTTATTTGCCACATGACATGACACATGGCACACCCAAGAAGGAGAATGCCTCCTTGAATGTCATGTCATTAAAATGGCTTTCTTAGGCCTTCATTGAATGACAACTCATCAATCTTCAATTCTTTTATTATAAGTTATAGATGTATTTTTTTAGGTTTACGGGTAACTATGTTAATATGTTATATCCCGGGAGCTTCACGTTCACGTGATGGTCCAAGAATATGAAGTGATAAAATGTGTGTTACGATGTATCATAAAAATTAATGTATTATAATATGAGAAAATAATAATTTTTAATTATGTGAATAAGAATAAAAATGTGTATTAAAGAGATAATGTATGTTTGGATGAGGAGTAGAGGCAAAAGTGATTGAGATGGTGGTCTTAAAGGTGTAGTTTTTTTAAATCGACTGGTTTTGACTTATTCTGCTATAAATATATGAACGAATATTATTGCATACTAACATGATCAATGCATGACTCAACCATAGATCAATCGTACTTTATTATTAAACTATTGAAAAGAATTATCTCACGCGTATATGAGGCTATAGGGTGTGGAGGTAGGGCCGGCTCAAGCTTTTAAGAGGCCTAAAGCAAAACAAAATTTTGGGGCCTTTTTCAATATCCTTGTAATAGACCCTTGTTGATCTTGACTTTGGACCGAGAATGTGCTTATCATGCGACTAATTAACTAACATAGTTGGTTTACAAATATGGGCAGATATTTAGCAATTAAAAGTGACGTTTTACCTATTTAAAAATCAACTAAGCAAATATGTGAACCAAAAATCATGTGAACCAAAAATCAAGACAAACAAATGGACACTCACAATTTTTGGTTTACTATATTTTTCTCAAACAGATTTTTGGTTCATAATTTTCTCAAACAAATGGACACTCACAATCTTTTATGTGTTTGAGAATTTGAGGCACAATCTATATGGGGGCCTAAAGCTGCTGCTTGGGTTCACTTCCCCAAAGGCCGGCACTGTGAGAAGGAGACCCATCATCCA